>CM060962.1:127344680-127352180 GCA_030765045.1 Tenodera sinensis
GGTGGTGATGGTGATGGTGGTGGTGGTGACGGTGATGGTGATGGTGATGGTGATGGTGGTGGTGGTGATGGTGATGGTGATGGTGTAGGTGATGATGGTGATGCTGATGATGGTGATGGTGATGGTGATGGGGGTGATGGTGATGGTGGTGGTGGTGATGGTGGTGGTGGTGATGGTGGTGGTGATGGTGCTGGTGGTGATGGTGATGGTGGTGGTGATGGTGGTGGTGTTGGTGTTGGTGGTGGTATTGGTGGTGGTGGTGGTAGTGATGGTGATGGTGATGATGATGATGGTGGTGGTGGTGATGATGATGGTGATGATGGTGGTGGTGTTGGTGGTGGTGATGGGGGTGGTGGTGATTGTGATGGTGATGGTGATGGTGATGGTGATGGTGGTGGTATTGGTGGTGGTGGTAGTGATGGCGATCGTGATGGTGATGGTGGTGGTGGTGATTGTGGTGGTGATTGTGATGGTGATGGTGATGGTGGTGGTGATGGTGGTGGTGGTTGTGGTGATGGTGGTGGTGATGGTGGTGGTGGTCGTCGTGATGGTGGTGGTGATGGTGGTGGTGATGGTGGTGGTGATGGTGGTGGTGATGGTGGTGGTGATGGTGGTGGTGGTGATGGTGATGGTGATGGTGATGGTGCTGGTGATGGTGCTGGTGTGGTGATGGTGATGATGATGATGGTGGTGATGGTGATGATGATGGTGATAGTGATGGTGATGATGATGGTGGTGATGGTGATGATGATGATGGTGGTGGTGGTGATGATGATGGTGATGATGGTGGTGATGGTGGTGGTGATGGTGGTGATGGTGATGGTGATGCTGGTGGTGGTGGTATGGGTGGTGGTGATGGTGATGGTGATGGTGATGGTGGTTGTGGTGATGATGGTGGTGGTGGTGATGATGGTGATGGTGATGGTGATGGTGGTGGTGGTGATGATGGTGATGGTGATGGTGATGGTTGTGGTGGTGGTGATGGTGATGGTGATGGTGGTGGTGGTGATGGTGATGGTGGTGCTGGTGGTGATGGTGATGGTAATGGTGGGGGTGTTGGTGCTGGTGGTGGTGGTGGTGCTGGTGATGGTGATGGTGGTGGTGGTAGTGATGGTGATGGTGATGGTGATGGTGTTGGTGGTGGTGACGGTGATGGTGATGGTGATGGTGATGGTGGTGGTGATGGTGGTGGTGATAGTGATGGTGATGGTGATGGTGATGGTGATGGTGGTGGTGGTGATGGTGGTGATGGTGATGGTGATGGTGGTGGTGATGGTGGTGGTGATGGTGACGGTGGTGGTGATGGTGGTGGTGATGGTGGTGGTGATGGTGATGGTGATGGTGCTGGTGATGGTGCTGGTGTGGTGATGGTGATGGTGATGCTGATGATGATAGTGCTGTTGATGATGATGGTGATGATGATGGTGACGATGTTGGTGGTGGTGATGATGATGATGATGGTGGTGGTGATGATGATGGACATGATGGTGGTGGTGGTGGTGTTGGTGGTGGTGATGGTGATGGTGATGGTGTTGGTGATGGTGGTGGTATTGGTGGTGGTGGTAGTGATGGTGATTGTCATGGTGATGGTGGCGATGGTGATGGTGATGGTGATGGTGATGGTGATGATGGTGATGGTGATGATGGTGATGGTGATGATGGTGATGGTGATGGGAGTGATGGTGATGGTGGTGATGGTGATGGTGATGGTGGTGATAGTGATGGTGATGGTGGTGGTGATGGTGAGGGTGGTGGTGATGGTGGTGGTGATGGTGGTGGTGGTGGTGATGGTGGTGGTGATGGTGGTGGTGATGTTGATGGTGATGCTGTTGCTGATGGTGGTGGTGGTGATGGTGGTGGTGATGGTGGTGGTGGTGGTCGTGATGGTGGTGGTGATGTTGGTGGTGATGGTGGTGGTGATGGTGGTGGTGATGGTGCTGGTGATGGTGCTGGTGTGGTGATTGTGATGGTGATGGTGATGATGATGGTAATAGTGATGGTGATGATGATGATGGTGGTGGTGGTGATGATGATGATGATGGTGGTGGTGGTGATGATGATGATGGTGATGATGGTGGTGGTGGTGATGGTGGTGGTGATGATGGTGATGGTGATGGTGGTGGTGGTGTTGGTGTTGTTATTGGTGGTGGTGGTCATGGTGATGGTGATGGTGATGGTGATGGTGATGGTGATGGTGGTGGCGGTGGTGGTGATGGTGATGGTGGTGGTGGTTACGGTGATGGTGATGGTGATGGTGGTGGTCATGGTGATGGTGATGGTGATGGTGATGGTGATGATGGTGATGGTGATGGTGATGATGGTGATGGTGATGGGGGTAATGGTGATGGTGGTGATGGTGATGGTGGTGATGGTGATGGTGGTGATGGTGAGGGTGGTGGTGATGGTGGTGGTGGTGATGGTGATGGTGGTGGTGATGGTGGTGGTGGTGATGGTGATGGTGTTGGTGATGGTGGTGGTGTTGGTGTTGGTGGTGGTATTGGCGGTGGCGGTGGTAGTGATGGTGCTGGTGATGATGATGATGGTGGTGGTGTTGGTGGTGGTGATGGTGGTGGTGGTGATTGTGATGGTGATGGTGATGGTGGTGGTATTGTTGGTGGTGGTAGTGATGGTGATCGGGATTGTGATGGTGGTGGTGATGGTGATGGTGATGGTGATGGTGATGGTGATGGTGGTGGTGGTGATGGTGATGGTGATGATGATGATGGTGATGGTGATGGTGATGGTGATGGGGGTGATGGTGATGGTGATGGTGGTGATGGTGATGGTGATGGTGGTGATGGTGATGGTGGTGGTGATGGTGAGGGTGGTGGTGAGGGTGGTGGTGATGGTGGTGGTGATGGTGGTGGTGGTGATGGTGGTGGTGGTGATGGTGGTGGTGATGGTGGTGGTGATGGTGAGGGTGATGGTGGTGGTGATGGTGGTGGTGGTTGTGGTGATGGTGGTGGTGATGGTGGTGGTGGTGGTCGTGATGGTCGTGGTGATGGTGATGGTGATGGTGGTGGTGATGATGGTGGTGATGGTGGTGGTGATGGTGGTGGTGGTGATGGTGATGGTGATGGTGCTGGTGATGGTGCTGGTGTGGTGATGGTGATAGTGATGGTGATGGTGATGGTGATGATGATGGTGATAGTGATGGTGATGATGATGGTGGTGGTGATGATGATGATGGTGGTGGTGGTGATGATGATGGTGATGATGGTGGTGGTGGTGATGGTGGTGGTGATGGTGGTGATGGTGATGGTGATGGTGACGCTGGTGGTGGTGGTGTTGGTGGTGGTATTGGTGGTGGTGATGGTGATGGTGGTGGTGGTGGTGATGGTGATGGTGATGGTGATGGTGATGGTGGTGGTGGTGATGGTGATGGTGATGGTGATGGTTGTGGTGGTGGTGATGGTGATGGTGATGGTGGTGGTGGTGATGGTGATGGTGATGGTGATGGTGATGGTGGTGCTGGTGGTGATGGTGATGGTGATGGTGGGGGTGATGGTGCTGGTGGTGGTGGTGGTTTTGGTGATGGTGATGGTGATGGTGGTGGTGGTGTTGGTGGCGATAGCGATGGCGATGGTGATGGTGATGGTGGTGGTGGCGGTGGTGATGGTGGTGGTGATAGTGATGGTGATGGTGATGGTGATGGTGGTGATGGTGGTGATGGTGATGATGGCGGTGATGGTGGTGGTGATGGTGATGGTGGTGCTGATGGTGGTGGTGGTGGTGGTGATGGTGGTGGTGATGGTGGTTGTGATGGTGATGGTGCTGGTGATGGTGCTGGTGTGGTGATGGTGATGCTGATGATGATCGTGATGTTGATGATGATGGTGATGATGATGGTGATGATGATGGTGGTGATGATGATGATGGTGATGGTGATGATGATGGTGATGATGGTGGTGATGGTGGTGGGGGTGATGGTGATGGTGCTGGTGGTGGTGGTAGTGGTGATGGTGATGGTGATGGAGGTGGTTGTGTTGATGGCGATGGCGATGGCGATGGCGATGGCGATGGTGATGGTGATGGTGGTGGTAGTGCTGGTGGTGGTGATGGTAGTGGGGATGGTGGTGGTGATGGTGGTGGTGATGGAGATGGTGCTGATGATGGTGATGGTGATGGTGATGGAGGTGGTGATGGTGGTGGTAATGGTGGAAGTGAATGTGGTGGTGGTGGTGATGGTGGTGGTGATGGTGGTGGTGATGGTGATGGTGCTGGTGATGGTGTTGTTGTGGTGATGGTGATGGTGATGCTGATGATGATGGTGATGTTGATGATGATGGTGATGATGTTGACGATGACTGTGGTCGTGATGATGATGATGGTGGTGGTGATGGTGATGATGATGGTGATGATGGTGGTGGTGGTGGTGATGGTGGTGGAGATGGTGATGGTGATGGTGATGGTGGTGGTGTTGGTGATGGTGGTGGTACTGGTGGTGGTGGTGGTAATGATGGTGATGGTGATGGTGATGGTGGTGGTGGTGGTGACGGTGATGGTGATGGTGATGGTGGTGGTGCTGGTGATGGTGATGGTGATGGTGATGGTGATGATGGTGATTGTGATGATGGTGATGGTGATGGTGATGGGAGTGATGGTGATTGTGGTGATGGTGATGGTGATGGTGGTGAAGGTAATGGTGATGGTGGTGGTGATGCTGAGTGTGGTGGTGATGGTGGTGGTGATGGTGGTGGTGGTGATGGTGGTGGTGGTGGTGATGGTGGTGGTGATGGTGGTGGTGATGTTGATGGTGATGGTGGTGCTGATGGTGGTGGTGGTGGGGATGGTGGTGGTGATGGTGGTGGTGGTGGTCGTGATGGTGGTGGCGATGTTGGTGGTCATGGTGGTGGTGACGGTGGTGGTGATGGTGCTGGTGATGGTGCTGTTGTGGTGATTGTGATGGTGATGGTGATGGTAATAGTGATGGTGATGATGATGATGATGGTGGTGATGATGATGGTGGTGGTGGTGATGATGATGGTGATGATGATGGTGGTGGTGATGGTGGTGGTGGTGATGATTCTGATGGTGTTGGTGATGGTGGTGGTGTTGGTGGTGGTATTGGTGGTGGTGGTCATGGTGATGGTGATGGTGATGGTGATGGTGATGGTGATGGTGGTGGTGGTGGTGATGGTGATGGTGGTGGTGGTGACGGTGATGGTGATGGTGATTGTGATGGTGATGGTGGTGGTGGTGATGGTGATGGTGATGGTGATGGTGATGATGGTGATGGTGATGGGGGTGATGGTGATGGTGGTGATGGTGATGGTGGTAATGGTGATGGTGATGGTGGTGATGGTGAGGGTGGTGGTGATGGTGGTGGTGATGGTGGTGGTGGTGATGGTGGTGGTGGTGATGGTGGTGGTGATGGTGGTGGTGATGGTGATGGTGTGGTGATGGTGATGGTGATGGTGATGATGATGGTGATAGTGATGGTGATGATGATGGTGGTGGTGGTGATGATTGTGATGATGGTGGTTAGTGGTGATGGTGGTGGTAATGGTGGTGATGGTGATGGTGATTGTGATGGTGATGGTGGTGTTGGTGGTGGTATGGGTGGTGGTGGTGATGGTGATGGTGATGGTGATGGTGATGGTGGAGGTGGTGATGGTGATGGTGATGGTGATGGTGATGGTGATGATGATGCTGATGGTGATGGTGGTGGTGGTGATGGTGATGGTGATGTTGGTGGTGGTGATGGTGATGGTGATGGTGATGGTGATGGTGATGGTGTTGGTGATGGTGATGGTGATGGTGATGATGATGGTGCTGGTGGTGATGATGATGGTGATGGTGATAGTGTTGGTGATGGTGCTGGTGGTGGTGGTAGTGGTGATGGTGATGGTGATGGTGGTGGTGATGGAGATGGTGGTGGTGATGGTGGTGGTAATGGTGGTGGTGATGGTGGTGGTAATGGTGGTGGTGATGGTGGTGGTGGTGGTGATGGTGATGGTGATGGTGATGGTGCTGGTGATGCTGGTGTGGTGATGGTGATGGTGATGGTGATGCTGATGATGATGGTGATGGTGGTGGTGATGGTGATGCTGGTGGTGGTGATGGTGCTGGTACTGGTGGTGGTGGTGATGGTGATGGTGATGGTGATGGTGGTGGTGGCGAAGGCGATGGCGATGGTGATGGTGATGGTGGTGGTGGTGATGTTGATGGTGGTGGTGGTGATGGTGATGGTGGTGATGGTGATGGTGATGGTGATGGTGATGCTGGTGGTGATGATGGTGATGGTGATGGTGATGGTGATGGTGATGGTGATGGTGGTGGTGGTGGTGATGGTGATGGTGGTGGTGGTGACGGTGATGGTGATGGTGATTGTGATGGTGATGGTGGTGGTGGTGATGGTGATGGTGATGGTGATGATGGTGATGGTGATGGGGGTGATGGTGATGGTGGTGATGGTGATGGTGGTAATGGTGATGGTGATGGTGGTGATGGTGAGGGTGGTGGTGATGGTGGTGGTGGTGGTGATGGTGGTGGTGATGGTGGTGGTGATGGTGATGGTGTGGTGATGGTGATGGTGATGGTGATGATGATGGTGATAGTGATGGTGATGATGATGGTGGTGGTGGTGATGGTGATGGTGATGATGGTGATGGTGATGATGGTGATAGTGATGGTGATGGGGGTGATTGTGATGGTGGTGATGGTGATGGTGATGGTGCTGATGGTGATGGTGATGGTGGTGGTGATGGTGAGGGTGATTGTGATGGTGGTGGTGATGGTGGTGGTGGTGATGGTGGTGGTGGTGATGGTGGTGGTGATGGTGGTTGTGATGGTGATGGTGATGGTGGTGGTGATGGTTGTGGTGGTTGTGGTGATGGTGGTGGTGGTGGTGGTCGTGATGGTGGTTGTGATGGTGGTGGTGATGGTGGTGGTGATGGTGGTGGTGATGGTGATGGTGATGGTGCTGGTGATGGTGCTGGTGTGGTGATGGTGATAGTGATGGTGATGGTGATGGTGATGATGATGGTGATAGTGATGGTGATGATGATGATGGTGGTGGTGGTGATGATGATGGTGGTGGTGGTGATGATGATGGTGATGATGGTGGTGGTGGTGATGGTGGTGGTGATGGTGGTGATGGTGATGGTGATGCTGGTGGTGGTGTTGGCGGTGGTATGGGTGGTGGTGATGGTGATGGTTATGGTGGTGGTGGTGGTGGTGATGGTGATGGTGATGGTGATGGTGATGGTGATGGTGGTGGTGGTGATGGTGATGGTGATGGTGATGGTTGTGGTGGTGGTGATGGTGATGGTGATGGTGATGGTGGTGGTGATGGTGATGGTGATGGTGACGGTGGTTCTGGTGGTGATGGTGATGGTGATGGTGGGGGTGATGGTGCTGGTGGTGGTGGTGGTGCTGGTGATGGTGATGGTGATGATGGTGGTGGTGTTGGTGGCGATGGCGATGGCGACGGCGATGGTATTGGTGATGGTGATGGTGATGGTGATGGTGGTGGTGGTGATGGTGGTGATGGTGATG
>CM060962.1:127354680-127357180 GCA_030765045.1 Tenodera sinensis
ATGGTGATGGTGCTGGTGATGCTGGTGTGGTGATGGTGATGGTGATGGTGATGCTGATGATGATGGTGATGGTGGTGGTGATGGTGATGCTGGTGGTGGTGATGGTGCTGGTACTGGTGGTGGTGGTGATGGTGATGGTGATGGTGATGGTGGTGGTGGCGAAGGCGATGGCGATGGTGATGGTGATGGTGGTGGTGGTGATGTTGATGGTGGTGGTGGTGATGGTGATGGTGGTGATGGTGATGGTGATGGTGGTGGTGATGGTGATGCTGGTGGTGATGGTGGTGCTGGTGGTGATGGTGGTGGTGATGGTGGTGGTGATGGTGGGTGATGGTTATGATAATGATGATGGTGATGGTGATGGTGGTGGTGATGGTGGTGGTAATGGTGGTGGTGATGGTGGTGGTGGTGATGGTGATGGTGATGGCGATGGTGATGGTGATGCTGATGATGATGGTGGTGATGTTGATGATGATGGTGTTGGTGGTGGTGATGGTGGTGGTGGTGATTGTGATGGTGATGGTGATGGTGGTGGTATTGGTGGTGGTGGTAGTGATGGTGATCGTGATGGTGATGGTGGTGGTGATGGTGATGGCGATGGTGATGGTGATGGTGATGGTGGTGGTGGTGGTGGTGGTGATGGTGGTGGTGATGGTGATGGTGATGATGGTGATGGTGATGATGGTGATAGTGATGGTGATGGGGGTGATTGTGATGGTGGTGATGGTGATGGTGATGGTGCTGATGGTGATGGTGATGGTGGTGGTGATGGTGAGGGTGATTGTGATGGTGGTGGTGATGGTGGTGGTGGTGATGGTGGTGGTGGTGATGGTGGTGGTGATGGTGGTTGTGATGGTGATGGTGATGGTGGTGGTGATGGTTGTGGTGGTTGTGGTGATGGTGGTGGTGGTGGTGGTCGTGATGGTGGTTGTGATGGTGGTGGTGATGGTGGTGGTGATGGTGGTGGTGATGGTGATGGTGATGGTGATGGTGCTGGTGATGGTGCTGGTGTGGTGATGGTGATAGTGATGGTGATGGTGATGGTGATGATGATGGTGATAGTGATGGTGATGATGATGATGGTGGTGGTGGTGATGATGAAGGTGGTGGTGGTGATGATGATGGTGATGATGGTGGTGGTGGTGATGGTGGTGGTGATGATGGTGATGGTGATGGTGATGCTGGTGGTGGTGTTGGTGGTGGTATGGGTGGTGGTGATGGTGATGGTGATGGTGGTGGTGGTGGTGGTGATGGTGATGGTGATGGTGATGGTGATGGTGATGGTGGTGGTGGTGATGGTGATGGTGATGGTGATGGTTGTGGTGGTGGTGATGGTGATGGTGATGGTGATGGTGGTGGTGATGGTGATGGTGATGGTGACGGTGGTGCTGGTGGTGATGGTGATGGTGATGGTGGGGGTGATGGTGCTGGTGGTGGTGGTGGTGCTGGTGATGGTGATGGTGATGATGGTGGTGGTGTTGGTGGCGATGGCGATGGCGACGGCGATGGTATTGGTGATGGTGATGGTGATGGTGATGGTGGTGGTGGTGATGGTGGTGATGGTGATGGTGGTGGTGATGGTGGTGGTGATGGTGATGGTGGTGGTGAATGTGGTGGTGGTGATGGTGGTGGTGATGGTGGTGGTGATGGTGGTGGTGATGGTGATGGTGATGCTGCTGATGATGGTGATGTTGATGATGATGGTGATGATGATGGTGATGATGGTGGTGGTGATGATGATGGTAGTGGTGATGATGATGGTGATGATGGTGGTGGTGGTGATGGTGGTGGTGATGGTGATGGTGATGGTGGTGGTGTTGGTGTTGGTGGTGGTATTGGTGGTGGTGGTAGTGATGGTGATGGTGATGGTGGTGGTGGTGGTGACGGTGATGGTGATGGTGATGGTGATGGTGGTGGTGGTGGTGATGGTGGTGGTGATAGTGATGGTGATGCTGATGGTGATGGTGATGGTGGTGGTGGTGATGGTGGTGATGGTGATGGTGATGGTGGTGGTGATGGTGGTGGTGATGGTGATGGTGGTAGTGATGGTGGTGGTGGTGATGGTGGTGGTGATGGTGGTGGTGATGGTGATGGTGCTGGTGATGGTGCTGGTGTGGTGATGGTGATGGTGATGCTGATGATGATGGTGATGTTGATGATGATGGTGATGATGATGGTGACGATGATGGTGGTGGTGGTGATGATGATGATGATGATGGTGGTGGTGATGATGATGGTGATGATGGTGGTGGTGATGGTGGTGGTGATGGTGATGGTGATGGTGGTGGTGTTGGTGATGGTGGTGGTATTGGTGGTGGTGATGGTGGTGGTGGTGATGGTGATGGTGATGGCGATGGTGATGGTGATGCTGATGATGATGATGGTGATGTTGATGATGATGGTGTTGGTGGTGGTGATGGTGGTGGTGATGATTCTGATGGTGTTGGTGATGGTGGTGGTGGTGTTGGTGGTGGTATTGGTGGTGGTGGTCATGGTGATG
>CM060962.1:127379680-127964680 GCA_030765045.1 Tenodera sinensis
CTCGTATAAACATGACAAAAAAGCAGATGCGAGGTGTCACTTCTTCAACGACCCTAAATTCTGTGTTTTCAAAAGAAGCGACACGAAGACTTTGCAAATCCCCCACCCCATTTACGTGCATAAGGTTTTGTTATTTTTGATTGGTTTCAATTCTCTATTTCGCTTTTAGAAGTACTACTAACTTTCAGTTGTTTCTATGTCATGGGAAAAACTGGAATTTCAAGATCAGTATACAGCTGGGATGTCCAACCTTGTCTCTTTGGAGAACCTTACGTAATGGGCGTTTATGCCCCACTCTACTCCTTCAGACGGAGGGACAGTCAGTATCCAGTGGTGGACACAAACAGGCGATTCCATGGTCGTTTCTAGACCATACCTTGAATTTTCTGGGAATGTCCTCAGAAGACCTGTTGATTCTGGATGACTTTTGCATAAATGGTGAACAGTAGGAGACAGACAAAAACTTAACACATAAAACTGTGGATATCCCTAAAACACACAATTTATACCACATTCCTCGTTTTTTTTCCGGTTGAACCATTTCCGAGGTATTCTTTCTTATTTGTTTGGTAGAACTTATACCGTTTTAAAATAGGAATATGTTATTCTTTTATCTCTTGGCCTTCTAGGTGAACGGTATTTCACTATCGCTTAAAGCCTACTGTATTACTATATTCCCCTTGTATCTACAAGAAAATTGGCAATAAGATATTTTCTGAAATCGCTTATGTCCATTAAACTGTAGTAGATAGAGAAATAAGCATTTGCAAGAATAGTGTATTAAGAGTGAGTATAGCTCTACTATGATATTTGCGAACAGAGTTTCTCCAAATTGAACTATATTATAAGTGTGTATTGCAGTATGTTACGCTACGATCACTTGGTGTATCTTGTAAGGCTACGCACTTCGACTTTGGAGTAGTATTTCTGGGTAAACCCTCTGCAATGATATGAAAAGTGAACATAGAGGCAGCAGAAAGGCCCCCTGACATTATCAAGTTAAGATATAAACAACATAGGCTGACTTCTTTTGTGTTGTTCTATGAAGAAGGCAATGAGATGAATTAAAATTTAATGTCTCGATGTAAAGTATTGATTATAAAACAAACTGAAAAAGAACAGTGAATTTGTTATGATTCTTCAAAAGTGAAAATGCAAGTAATTATTATTGTGATGGAAATATCGCGTGAGTTTTACAAGAAAAATTGACTTTAAAATAATTGTTGTCTGTGCCTAGTAATTACCCCATTGGAGACGAAATACACCATTGTTCAGCGGATTTTCCTTGTGAGTGATTTGTTGAAAAATGATGATTTACGAGTGTCAATAAAACGCCCAAACATTCTTAAAAGTGAAATAGATTATTTAATCTATGTTATGTATCCGTACCACCCCTGAGATTAGTGATTATTAAAAGAATCTTCAGGCTCGCCAGCGGAGGCTAGGCCGTGGATAGTAGATGCACGCTAAGGCTTCCACCCTCCCATCCATCTGATCATTAATAGTAACATGTGGAACATATAATAAAATGCACATAAGTAAAACAAACATGTTCCAAATGTCGCACTAACGTGTGGCTGGTGAATATAATAACTAAATGTTCCAACTTTGTCGCTAAATATTTAGACTTCTTAAACGTAAGCAGCACCGAAGAAGTCACTAATGAACAGATGTTTATCGCATATATTTGAAAGCGCTTTCGTAAACCAAACGCAATGTACACGTAACCAACCTACCACTGCTACACCATGCACGGCTGGGGGTTAAAGAGAGGCAAAGTACGTGTATAGTGGAAGGAGGTAAACCCAAATTCCGCTCTTTCGCAAACGTTGGACATCGCTGCTATATAGCAGTCAACTTCTAAACATTTGATTATCGCTAATACCTTGGTACCTATGAGTAAAACGAAATGTGTAACGAAATTATTTTTGCAAACAATTACCTTTAAATAGAGAAAAGAACACACTCTTGTAAGAGTAGTTTATAAAAGCTACATAAAAATAATAGTGGGTAAAGAGGGTTATATGGATGTAATATGTCATGTATAATTCTTTTTCTATGCAGAAGATAGTACGTAACCTTTACGGAGTTAATTCATTCTTGGAAAAACGGAAAGCAAAAACCTTTAATAAAAATAAAAACGAAACATTTTTAAAAATTAACAAATTTAATTTGCACCTATAAGCGATATTATAGATCTAAATATACAAGTGCTAAATTAAAAAGATCCTAAAAAATAGGCAATGCGAAAAGTAGTTGACATGTTACCAAACGTTGAGTATAATGAATTACAAACAACCAGTTTGAAAAAAGGTGCTTGTCAAAAGCAGATTTTTAAATATGTACCTAAATGACAGCGTTTGAATCACCCAAATTCTATAACTGAAGAATATAGAGAAAACAGATATATACACATGTCTGTCCACAAAGTTATGAAATATTTACACATATTTACACATTACGGCTGAGAAAATATTCAACTGTTTATAGAATATGCTTGTGTGTCTATTATAAGCGCATTACACAAAAAATCTATACCAACATTAAAAAATAAAACTGCTTAAAATCTGTGACAACTTAAACTTTAAAACAACGAATATTTCGGAAATTAGTAGTGACCTATCTAACTACGCAGACATGGTTTACGGAAAGAAACTATTGATTCAGCAGGCTTATATTCAATTAGTCTTCTATATAATTTTACTGCTTTCCAAACACATGAAATTTGGAACGATTGAAGAGAGCTTTCAGAATGCCTAGTTTTGGTATGCAATCCCCAAAATTGGGATACTTTGGTCACAATTTGGACCCATTGTTGAGGTACCATATGTTCACAAAAACGATGAGATATATGAACCATCTCTATCAACAACTTCCTTTGGATTCTGAGGGGTGCCTTATAAAATTGTTTATTGTGAAATTTCGATTCTAAATTATGGGAAGAACGCAATGCGTGTTGTAACCTATTTCACAGGCAGAGTAACGCACCTACATATGTTTTAGGTAGGAGAGGGGTGTGGTCTCACCTGCTACGTAGTCCCTGTGAAAGTCCGAGTAGGCTAATCCCCCGATGATAGTGGTTGAGATGGGCACCAGGAGAAGGAACAACCAACAGAACCACATCCTGCACTGAGCTGTCAGCCGCATCCTATCGAAACATGTTGCTCAATCGATATGGCAACCGAACGCTTGCACTACATTCGGTGCACTGACTGTCAAGTTCTGGAATCAACGCCAGAGCAAGGGATCGAGACGCACGCAGCCAGACGGTCGTATTCTACACAAGCGCGTAAAGGAATAAGAACCCGCCTACATTCTCAGGGGACTTTCGGTGAACACTTAATACTTTGCCCGCTTTTAACTTAATCACTATATATACATATACATATATAGAAAATACTTACCATAAGGCCTTTTTAACTGCTTCATTCATCCCCCTTTAACCTCTATGGTCACATCGAGAACTTTGGCACGAGAAAAAAATATTATTAATGATTTATTACTATTATTTATTTATGCCAACAAGCTTACTGCTCGTGCTTTTAAACACAAAAGGCGTGTGTGAGCAATGCTTAAGAGGTTGAAACAGAAATTGAAAAACTCAATGCCATTGCCGGGATTTGAACCACGGATCTTCCGCTTATCCAGCGACTGCTCTACTCACTAAGCGACCATGGTCAACTTCCCAGTACGTCATTACGAGCTGATTCGTACTTTTTTCCCGGTGAACCACAAGGGAATCTCACATCACATATAAATACCCCAAGGGCGACTTACAATTGTAAGTAGTTTACGTCCCGGGTTTAAGTAACCTTTAGATGGTAATTATTATTTACTTATGCCAACAAGCTTACTGCTGGTGCTTTTAAACACACAAGCCGTGTTTACCATTATTACCATTATTACTACTATTTGCTCCTATTTGCTCCTATTTGCTCCTATCTGCTCCTATTTGCTCCTATTTGCTCCTATCTGCTCCTATTTGCTCCTATTTGCTCCTATTTGCTCCTATTTGCTCCTATTTGCTCCTATTTGCTCCTATTTGCTCCTATTTGCAAATAAGAGCAAATAGGAGCAACAGCGCTCATGGAGTCGCAGCATTTAATGAAGCTGTCAGGAACCGCACTAGAAACAAAGAGTAAGAAATAAAAGATGGCAAACAGCTCGGCAGTAAGAACGGAAGTGTTGTCTGGAAGTCTGTACGTATGAGCCTCACCGTTGTACATGAAACTACATCCTGTACCACCCCTCACCTGGGACCCGTCGCTAAATACCGGGGTGCAAGTCCGGTAACGTCCCAGGAGCTCGGTGAATAGTTGGCGAAACACCGAGTTAGGGGTAGCCACCTTCGCATATCCCGAAAGCTCCAGGTCAAACCGCGCGCGCTGGAGTTGCCAAGGAGGGTAGCGGCCTACAGACGATCGCGCTACATGGGGCATGCGAAGATCGTGTGCAGTGAGCAGTTCCCGGAATCGTATACCGCTTGGCCGTGAGATAGTGGTATTAGGTATATAACGGTGGGTGAGGTCGGGACGTAAGACGCACGGGAACGAGGGATGACCGGGGTGAGCGGACAACCGTGCCACGTAGGAACTGAGTAAAAACGAGCGTCGGACAGACAGTGGAGGTTCGCCAGAATCAGCATACAGACACACAATTCGACCAGTTCGGAAAGCCCCAGTGGCCAGACGGATACCAGTATGATGGACAGTGTCTAAAAGGCGGAGTTTAGAGGCGGACGCCGCGCCATATATAAAACAGCCGTAGTCTAGTTTGGACCGGACCAATGAGCGGTACAACCTCAACATAACCGTGCGATCGTCGCTCCATGATGCTATGATAAAACCTGGAGTATCCGAAGCGAACGATCGCAGGAAACACGAAGATGTCGAATATGGTGCTTCCATGTAAGTTTGCTGTCGAGGTGTAGGGCCAAGAACTTCAGGTGCGGAACAAACGGTAGACGTGTGCCACGCAAATAAAGATCGGGCGGAGGGTGTACGCCACGAAGTCGATGGAAGTGGACACACTGTGCTTTGGTAGCGGAAAACTTGAAGCCCGTACGAAACGCCCACTCGGCAATGGATGTTATGATCAGCTGCAGTTGACGTTCAATATACTCGAGATTATACGAGCGATATTATACAGCAAAATCATCAACATACAGGGACATCGGGATTCCGCTACGAACAGCACTAGTGATACTGTTAATCGCAACGGCGAAAAGCGTGACACTCAGGATCAATTCCTGGGGTACACCATTCACCTGGATCTTCTCCTCGGAGAGCGTGTTGCCTATGCGGACACGAAAACGGCGAATTAATAAAAAGTTAAAAAGAAAAACGGCTAAGTGACCGCGCAAACCATAACCGTGCAGAGTACGAAGGATGTCATAACGCCATGTAGTGTCGTAAGCCTTCTCCAGATCAAAGAAGACACCCACGACATGCTGCTTCATCAGAAAGGCATTTTGGATGTAACTTTCCAGGCGTGTGAGATTGTCTACACTGGAGCGATGGCGGCGAAAGCCGCAGCAAAAACTGAGCACTGCGGTAAAAGTCAAAAGCTAAAACTCTGGCGACCGTGGATAAAAGCACATCAAAAGCTGCTCCCCGATCGTCCTTCGAGCCGTCAGTGTATATAAAACAGCAGGATCCAAACTGCGCCTGAATATCTAAAAAGGCAGAACGAAGAACGGAATCTGGCGTGGACGACTTCGGCAGGGCAACAAACTCAGGTTGACATGGTCTCGCGGCGAAGCCATGAGGGAAATCTAGTTCCACCTTTCGGTAACGTCGCGGGTAATTCGACGTCCAAAGGCCGAAGCCTTGAGCGAAACCGAAAGCCAGGAGGAAGTAGGGCTAGGGAGCTCGCTAAGTATTGGCTGTCCAAGCTATAATTAACACATAAACTAAAAGACGGGTGCTCGAATAGACTAGAGAGTCTGGAAGCATAGCTGCAGAGAAGAATATCCCGCCGATAGCTGAGCGGAGTTTCAGCAGCTTCCGCGCACAGGCTAATAAATGGGCTCGTAGGAAATGCGCCAATACTCAACCGGATGCCACGGTGGTGTGTAGGATTGAGCCGAATTAAAACAAATGGTCGAGCCGAAGCATACACAACACAACCGTAATCTAGCTTCGATCGGACCAGTGAACGGCATAATTGTAAAAGTGAGTGAGTGAGTGAGTGAGTGAGTGAGTGAGTGAGCGAGTGAGTGAGTGAGTGAGTGAGTGAGTGAGTGAGTGAGTGAGTGAGTGTTGGGTTTAAAGGCCCGTCGACAACTTGGTCATTAGGGCCCCGAGTCCAAAAGTAAAATTAGGGACCGTAAAGTGTTAAAATATCACCCATAAAAAAAACTAGAAGTCTAAAGTTAAAATAGATAAAAGCAGCTAAACAACTACTAAAACGTTCCATTTAAAATGCTAAACAGTGAAACTTAAAATTGCTACAAAGTAAAAAACGCTAAAACGTTAAAAAACCTAAAAATAAGGTAATCTAAAAGGCTAAAATCTCTGAAATAAAATAACCTTACACTGGCTTGATAAAATCAATTGCGGAACAAAACCGCAGCATAGTATTTACAGATACTGGGTCGTGGCCTAAAACTGACCACAGTGTAAGGCTCAGGTCAACGGATTGACGCTCAAGAGCGTATCGCGGACAATCAAGAAGGACATGTGCGACGGAGATTGGAATATTACACGTCGTACAGACAGGCTCCGGGTCACCACGCAAAAGGTGTTCATGCGTGGCTCGGGTATGGCCTATCCTCACGCGGGTTAAAACCACTTCTTCCCGCTTGGAATCTCTGCAGCTGGTATGCCAGGGTTGTACCGTGTCCTTGATTGTCCTTAACTGAGTGCCAGATAACGCTTCCCAAGATTCCTGCCAGACAGCAAACAGAGTGAATGAGTAGTGGGGTTTACGGGCCCGTCGCCAACTAGGTCATTAGGGCCCGAAGTCCAAAATAAAAATAATCAAAGAAATAAAACCTCACCCCTTTATAGCTAAAAAGTGAAAGTTAGAATACCTAAAAATGAACGTTAAAACCACTAAAAAGAGAGCTAAAACAGGTAAAAAAGGAAAATTAAAAACCGATAAAAACTTATATTACGAAAAACGTAAACTGGTTACACTGTTAAAAAAGGGTAAAATCACGAGTAAAACATCCTAAAAGTATATTTCCGCCAAGATAAAAGAAACCTTACACTTGCTTACCAAAATCGATACGCGCAACAAACCGCAGTACTGCATTTACAGCTACTGGGTCTTTGCCTAACACGGTGCAGAGTGTAAGACCCAGGCCAAAGGACTGGCGCTCACGAGTATACCGCGGACAATCAGTAAGGACATGTGCAACGGAGAGTGTTACATTGCACGTCGCACAGACATGCTCCGGATCACCGCGCAAAAGGTGTGCATGCGTAGCTCGAGTATGGCCTATCCTCAGGCGGGTTAAAATCACCTCCTCACGCCTGGACTCCCTGCAAGATGTTTGCCAGGGTTGTATCGTGTCCTTGATTGTCCGTAACTGAGTACCAGCTAATGCTTCCCAAGATTGCTGCCAGATAGTAAATAGATGGCGACGAAAGTACTTCTGCGCATCTATATAGGGTAGCGTACGGGTGCAATAATCCGGAAGGCGACATGCAGACTTCGCAGCCGCATCCACCGCCTCGTTGCCCGGAATACCCACATGACATGTGATCCACGTAAAAACGAACTGGTATCCGCGAGATAACAACTGAGACAAAACTGTATTTTAATAATTAATACCGAGTTGCCAACAAATTGTTGCAGCGCCTGAAGAGCGCTCAGCGAGTCGCAACACATAATATAATGTCCAAGAACTGAACGTGAGACAAAAAGTAAGAAATAAAAGATGGCAAACAGCTTGGCGGTAAAAACTGAACTGGCGTCTGGAAGGCGGTATGTGTGAACGTCACCGTTGTATATAAATGCGGAACCCGTCGTACTACCCAACTGGGAGCCATCGGTGAATACTGGAGTATAAGTCCGGTATCGGCCCAGAACTGCGGTGAAGAGTTGACGGAACACCGAAGGAGGTGTAGCAGTCTTTGCACAGCCCGACAGCTCCAGGTCAAAGCGCGCACGCTGGAGTTGCCAGGGAGGGCAGTGGCAAAGTGAATGCCGTTCTACAACTAGCAGTTGGAGGGCGTTTGCGACAAGCAGTTCTCGAAACCTGATGTCACTTGGACGGAATGGAGTGGAGTGGAGTGTGGAGTTTAAGGGCCCGTCGACAGCGGGGCCATTTGGGCCCCAGGTCAATTTTTACAGTCTAAAACAAATTAATACGGTTAAAAAGCGAAAACTAAAAAAGCAGTAAACTTGTAAGAAGTTAAAACGTGAAAATCTAAAACAGTTAGAACGTTAAAAATCTGAAGGTCAAATATTAAAATAAAACAGTTAAAAAGTAAAAACAAACGGTGCAACAATAAAACCGGGATTCATTGTCTAAAAACCGTAGAATAACACACCAAAAATAAAAAAACAAGTCAAACCCACTTTGGGTGACAAACCGCAGAACCTTATCTACCGATACCGGGTCGTCGCCCAGAATTGACCGCATAGTAAAACCCAGGCCAAGGGACTGGCGCTCTCTAGTATATCGTGGACAATCAAGCAAAACGTTTGGGACGAACAGTTGTACACCGCACGTCTGACAAACAGGGGCCGGGTCGGCACGCAAAAGATGACCGTGTGTGGCGCGAGTGTGACCGATTCTCAACCGGGTGAGAATGACCTCCGACTGACGCGCAACCCTGACGGATGTCGGCCAGGGTGTTACTGTGTCTTTGATTGTCCGTAATTGGGTGCCAGATATCTCTTCCCACGACTTCTGCCAGAACGAAGAATTATGGCGCCGGAAATATCGTTGCGCATCACTAAAACGCAGAGTTCGTGTGGATAATCCCGGCAGACGACATGCAGACTTTGCAGCCACATCCGCCTCCTCGTTACCAGGAATACCCATATGGCCTGGGGTCCATATAAAAACAAACTGGTATCCGTGAGTCAGCAACTGTGAAATGAGTGTCTGTATTTTAATTATGAGTGCTGAAATGCCGAGAAATTGCTGTAAGGCCTGAAGAGCACTCAGAGAGGCACAGCAAATCATAAAATTTCCAGGACCTGAGCTGGAGATAAAGAGTAAAAAATAAAATATGGCGAACAGCTCGGCGGTAAAAACAGAACTGGCGTCCGGAAGGCGGTACTTGTGAGCCTCATCGTTATAAACAAAACTACAGCCTGTAGCACCACCCACCTGGGAACCATCGGTAAAAACCGGAAGGTAAGTGGGGTAACGTCCCAGGAGCTCGGTGAAGAGTTGACGAAACACCGAGCATGGGCTGCAAGCTCGAGGTCGAATTGGGCACGGTGGAGTTGCCAAGGAGGAAAGCGACCATGGCAATACCGCTCTACAGCAGGCATTCGCAGAGAATGTGTGGCGAGCAGTTCGCGAAACCGAATACCCCTGGGGCGGGATATTGAGCTATTTCGCATATAACGGTGGGCTAAGTCTGGACGTAATACAGAGTAAAATGACGGGTGATCAGGGTGAGCTGCTAACCGTGCCACGTATGAAGAAAGCAATACCGAGCGTCGGACAGACAGTGGATGTTCGCCAGATTCAGCGTACAGATACGCAATTCGACTAGTACGGAAAGCTCCAGTAGCAAGGCGGATACCAGTATGATGAATCGTATCTAAAAGGCGGAGTTTAGAGGCAGATGCCGCGCCATAAATAAAACAGCCGTAATCTAATTTGGAACGGACCAGTGAGCCATACAACCTCAACATGACGGTTCGATCGCTGCCCAAGATGCCCCAGATAACACCCGGAGCATCCGAAGCGAACGATTGCAGGAAGCACGAAGATGGCCAATATGGTGCACCCATGTGAGTTTGCTGTCGAGGTGTTGGCCCAAGAACTTCAGATGCGGAACAAAAGGAATACGCGTGTCACGCAAATAGAGGTAGAAGTAGATGAAAGTGTAGACACTGTGTTTTCGTAGGGGAGAACTGAAAGCCGGTGCGATGAATCCATTCGGCGATAGAGGATATGTACAGCTGCAGTTGGCGTTCGATGTGTTCAAGATTAAAAGAGCGGTAGTAGATAGCAAAGTCGTCAACATACAGCGATATCGGGATTCCCCTACGAACAACACTGGCGATACCGTCAATCGCCACGGCGAAAAGCGTTACACTAAGCATCGACCCCTGGGGTACACCATTCTCCTGGGTCCTGATGTGGGATAGTGTATTCCCAATGCGGACACGAAACCGGCGTAGTTTTAACAAGTTTAAAACGAGGATGGCTAAATGACCGCGTAAACCGTTACCCTGTAAAGTACGTAGAATACCATAGCGTCAGGTAGTATCGTAGGCCTTCTGCAGATCGAAGAAGACGCCCACGACTTGCTGCTTCAAGACAAAGGCATTTTGTATATATGCCTCCATGCTTGCCAAATTGTCGACACTGGAGCGATGACGACGAAAACCGCACTGAGCATTGCTCAGCAGGTTATTCTTCTCCAGCAACCACACTAAGCGAGTGTTAACCATACATTCGAAGGTCTTACAAACGACACTCGTCAGGCAAATAGGGCTGTAGTTAGAGGGAAGTGTCCGGTCCTTTCCGGGCCGGGATGGGAATGACAATACCCTCGCGCCAGGAAGACGGGAAAACCTGCTGAAGCCATATGCGGTTGTAAATGCTCAGCAGGAAGGAGAGAGCCACAGGTGGAAGGCGAAGCAGCATTTGTCGATGGATGTCATCAGGGCCAGGAGAGGAGTCCTTTGCGAGAGACAAAGCACGTTCCAGCTCCTCTTCGGTGAAAGGCGCGTTGAACGGTTCACTGCAGTCACTGTTAAAATTCAGGATTATCCGCTCCACAGATTCCTTGACTCCTAAAAAGGCGTTACTATAACTTCGGGTCTGGCTGTCAGCAGTGAAAGAATCGGCAAGGGTGTCGGCTATTTCCTGCTCGGAGGTGTAGGTGGAGCCTTGTACGGCAAGACCGGGAATAATGGTCCGGCGACACTTGCCGTACATAAGCCGAACAGCAGTCCACACCCTTTGTGCCGAAGTGCGACATGAAAGCGAAGAGACGTAGCTTTCCCAGGATCTGCGCTTTGCACTCCGAAGAACAAAACGTGCTCTGGCACGAGAATGTTTAAAAGCTATAAAATTGTCTTCAGTAGAATGTGAACTAAAAATACGCAGAGCACGATTACGCGCTTTGATAGCCAAACGGCATTCCTCAGACCACCAAGGCACAGGAAAGTGTCGCGGTGTAGATGATCCACGAGGAATGCTGGAATCTGGTGCGAGCAACACATGCATGTAAAATGTCTCACCATGTCGTCAATGATGGTAAAACCATCGTCGATGAGATGAATAAGGGAGTGAAATTTCCCCCAATCAGCTCTGGAAATAATCCAGTGCGGATGCCGTGTTGGCACAGTATGGGTATGCTAGAGGTAAATATTGGGGTAATGATCGCTGCCAAATAGGTCGGAAAGCACCGACCAATCTAGCAGTGGAACTAATGCGGGGCTACAAAAGGTAACGTCTAGTGCTGAATGTGTGCCGTAAGTGGAGGATAAGAATGTGGGGACACCAGTATTCAGCAGAAGCAAGTCAGATATATCAAAAACGTCTGCTATATGACACCCGCGAGCATCGTCAATGTCGGAGCCCCATAAAGTGTTTTTGGCATTCAGATCGCCGAGAAACAGAAACGGTGGCGGAATCTGAACCAGAAGAGCCCGAAGGTCGTGTTCTTGTACGACATTGACCGGTGGCAGATAGACATTGCAAATAGAGAGTCACAGGCCCCGCAGCTGTACACGCACCGCTACAGCTTGCAGCGGCGTGTTAAGCTGTATGCTGGCAGCAGAGATGGTATGTGCCACCAGCGTAGCCACACCACCGCTCGCTCGCCGACCAGCTGCAGAGTCATGTCTAAATGCGGAAAATTACGTAGATGTAAACCATGATTAGGCTGCAAATGGGTTTCTTGTAAGCAGACGATGGAAGGCGATCGCTGAGAAACTAAATGTTGTATGTCTGGAGCCCTGGCCCGGAACCCATTAATATTCCACTGGATTATTTCCATGCTAAAATCGAATTAGTAGTTGGTCTTTATTTTCTTTTTCACCTTCGCACTCTTTGGACCGATAATGTGAGGTCCACCATCCTCCGGTGATTCCTCCGATGTGCGGGAGTCTGAAGAATCCCTGCGGATCGCAGAGCGGGAGCGGGACTTTACAGAGGACGTGCAACTACTGGCCCGGAGTTTATGCCTGGAACGATGGCGTTCAATAGGCAACGAAGCAGTCTCAGAGCTAGTCGACTGCGCCGGAACTGGCGTCTGGACGGCAGAAGAGGTAGTCTATGGTCGAACTGTAGGTGGAGTAGAAATATGCTCGTCAGGTGAGCCAGTTTGTACTCCCACGGAAACCCGAGGGGGCGAACTGGGGCACGTCTGTACGACGGCGTCCTGTTTCGGAACAGCCTGGCGGACAGCTGCAGAAACCTTCAAGGTGGTGGTTGGATGAAATTCCTGATACCGCTTTCGTGCGTCTACAAAAGTCAGGTGTTTCTTAACCCGAAGCTCCTGGATTGCCTTCTCCTCTAAAAAGCGGGGGCAATCGCGCGAGTTCGATGGGTGTGCACCTCCACAGTTGACACAGGTGGAGTCCCGATCGCACAGGGAGCCGTCGTGAGCATTTCGACCACAGCGAGGACAAACTGGTGTACCGGTACATCGCTGCTGCGTATGCCCGAACTTCTGGCAGCGGAAACAACGACTAGGGTTCGGCACATACGGTCGTACGGTTGCACGTTCATACCCGCAGAAAATGAATGGCGGCAGAGTCGTACGTTCAAACGTAAGGAAACCCGTACGTAAGGGGGAGGGCTGGTTATCCTTCTTACCAATTAAACGGTATGCAGCAACAACACCTTGGTCAGAGAGGCAGTTAACTATGTCCTCGTTAGAGAGGTTGCCCAGACTTGATGTTGAAACTACGCCGCGACAACTATTCAAAGTCTTATGCTTCTCCACCTTTACGGGATAAGAACCTAGGAGAGTGGCTTTAAGTAGTTTTGCGGTTTGGGAGTCTTGAGCCACCTCTATCAGCAAGTTGCCGTCCCTACATCGAGTGACATTTTTTACAGGGTCACATAAGCGATCTACTTCCTTTTTAATATAAAACGGGCTCAGAGTAGCCAGGGTGTTCTTCTCGCTTACCATACTCATAACCAAATATCGTGGAGTTGAAGGGGGGAGCGCAGAGGAGACATTATGAAGGGGTCCCCCTTCCGGACCGTCGGGCGTCAGCCTGCCATCCGGGGGATAAAGGAAAAAGACACCTAAATCTTCCGGTCTGTGCCGGCCCGAAGCACCCGATCTCAAGGAGTACGTCAGAAAAAGTTACCCTCCGCGTATCACTACTTACCGGTATGCGACATTTCCACCAAAGGCAGGTCCGACTTTATGCCCCTACCACAGGAATAACCGCCTGTGGCTCCCCACTCTAGCCCACGCTGCCTCAACGGAGTCAGCGTGGATTCAGGGGACTTGTGGTTGAATACATCGGACCCCAGACAGCGGTAACACGTCGGGTCCCCCTGTACACCCCAGCGGCAGCACGGCCGCCGAGATACCCATGGGGACCCCGCCCCTAAGGAGCTACGACGGGTGTACTTGACAATGGAACGGCTCCGCACCTAGTGTCGCACAAAAGGGGTAGTGAGGAGGGTCCACTCAACCTTCACGCCTGAGCCTCCGAAGAGCACACTAGTTGGAAGCTGCGCCGAAACCGTGGGACAGGAACCACGGAGACAGGATAGATCACTGTTGGTGAGACAGGAGTTATAACTCTAAAACTTAACCTACGTAAAACCATAAGACCTACAAGAGGAAGAGATTATATCTAAGTGGATGAAGACGTGGCTAGACCTGATGGAGGCGAGGGGATGATAATAGGGATGAGCGGCTCGGGGCCCCGGGTGCGCGAAACCCGGACCTACCGTAGTAGGTCCCCCTGGGGGGAAGTAAGCAGTAAGTAAGTAGTAAGTAAGTAATAAGTAAGTAAGTAGTAAGTAAGTAGTAAGTAAGTAAGTAATAAGTAAGTGAGAAGTAAGCAGTAGTAAGTAGTAAGTAATAAGTAAGTAGTAAATAAGTAAGGAAGTAAGTAGCAAGTAAGTAAGTAAGTAGTAAGTAAGGAGTAAGTAAGTAGTAAGTAGTAAGTAAGCAAGTAAGTAAGTAGTAAGTAAGTAGTAAGTAAGTAAGTAAGTAAGTAGTAAGTAAGTAGTAAGCAAGTAAGTAAGTAAGTAGAAAGTAAGTAAGTAGTATGTAAGTAGTAAGTAAATAAGTAAGCAGTAAGTTTTACGTAAGTAAGTAGTATGTAAGTAGTAAGTAAATAAGTAAGCAGTAAGTTTTACGTAAGTAAGTAGGTATTTAAGAAAGTAAGTAAATAAGTAAGTAAGAAGTAAGTAGTAAGTAAGTAAGTAGTAAGTGGGTAAGTAAGTAGTTTCTTTTTTTTTTTTATAGTAGGGGAAAATCCTCAAAGGACACCACTCTGTGTGGGAGTTGGGCTTCTACCAACTAAAAACCCCTACTTCCAGTCACATAGGACTTCGTCTCCTGGAACTGCTGGTGGCATTACTTCAGGAGACTGTGACACTCTGATGTTCCTTTTTACCGGTTTCAATTTATCAGTTTTTTAATTATCTGTGTTTAAGTTGATCGTTATTTTATTGTCGTAACTATGTTTCTCCTTTAAAACTTCTTTTACAAATGTAGTAATATCCTTCCAGTTGCTATTGCTGTGTAACATAAGACAAACTATGTTATCCACGGTTATTTTCCCTATTTTATCTTGAAGGCGCATTCTCTTTTCCTTCCAGTTTGGACAACTGAATATATTGTGTTCTAGCGTATCATATTCCCCACACCGTAGACATGTGTTGGTTGAAGCCAGACCAAAAGGGTACAGGTAGCTTCTAAAACATCCGTGTCCGGATAAAAATTGTGTTAAAAAGTATTCTATCTGCGCGTGATTTCTATCTGTCCATTTCTTTATGTCAGGTATCAACCTTTTTGTCCATTGGCCCGTTTTGACCTCTGCATTCCATTCAGACTGCCATTCCTTTAAAATATTTTCCTTAACTGTCTTCTAATTTCTGTTCCATTGTGCTCCATCCATGTGTCTTCTTCCTTCCACCAGTAGGTGTATCGGGATCACTCCCGCAATGACCTGGATTGCTTTGGTTGAGATAGTCCTGTATCCACTGGCTATTTTGATTGAAATCTTCCTATATGGCCTTTCTATAAGTAAGTAGTAGTAGTAAGTAAGTAGTAGTAGTAAGTAAGTAGTAGTAGTAAGTAAGTAAGTAGTAGTAAGTAAGTAGTAGTAAGAAAGTAGTAGTAAGTAAGTAAGTAGTAGTAAGTAAGTACTAGTAAGTAAGTAAGTGGTAGTAAGTAAGTAGTAGTAAGTAAGTAAGTGGTAGTAAGTAAGTAGTAGTAAGTAAGTAAGTGGTAGTAAGTAAGTAAGTAAGTAGGTAAGTAGTAGTAATTAAGTAAGTAGGAGTAAGTAAGCAAGTAAGAAGTAGTAAGTAAGTAGTAAGTAAGTGGTAGTAAGTAAGTAGTACTAAGTAAGTAGTAGTAAGTAAGTAAGTGGTAGTAAGTAAGTAGTAGTAAGTAAGTAAGTAAGTGGTAGTAAGTAAGTAAGTAAGTAAGTAGTAGTAATTAAGTAAGTAGGAGTAAGTAAGCAAGTAAGAAGTAGTAAGTAAGTAAGTGGTAGTAAGTAAGTAGTAGTAAGTAAGTAGTAGTAAGTAAGTAGTAATAGGTAAGTAAGTAGTAGTAAGTAAGTAAGTAGTAGTAAGTAAGTAGTAGTAGGTAAGTACTAGTAAGTAAGTAGTAGTAAGTAAGTAAGTTCTAGTAAGTAAGTAGTAGTAACTAGTAGTAAGCAGGTAAGTAAGTAGTAGTAATTAAGTAAGTAGTAGTAAGTAAGCAAGTAAGTGGTAGCAAGTAAGTAGTAGTAAGTAAGTAAGCAGTAGTAAGTAGGTAAGTAAGTAAGTAAGTAGTGGTAGGTAAGTAGTAGTAAGTAAGTAAGAAGTAGTAGGTAAGTAGTAGTAAGTAAGTAAGTAGAAATGAGTAAGCAAGTATGTAGTACTAAGTAATTAAGTAGTAGTAACTAAGTAGGTAAGTAGTAGTAAGTAAGTAATTAAGAACTACGTAAGTAAGTAAGTAGTAAGCAAGTAAGTGAGTAGTAAATAAGTAAGTAGTAGTAAGTAAGCAAGCAGTAGTAAGTAAGTAAGTAAGTAAGTAAGTAAGTAGTAAGTAAGTAAGTAAGTAAGCAGTAGTAAGTAAGTAGTAGTAACTATGTAAGTAGTAGTAAGTAAGTAAGGAGTAGTGAGTCAGTAAGTAGTGGTAAGTAAGTAGTATTGAGTAAGTAGTAGTAAATAGTAGTCAGTAAGTTAGTAAGTAAGTAGTAGTAACTAAGTAAGTAAGCAAGTAGTAGTAAGGAAGCAAGTAGTAGAAAGGAAGTAAGTAGTAGTAAGCAGGTACATAAGTAGTAGTAGTAGTAAGTAAGTAAGTAGTAGTAAGTCAGTAAGTAAGTAGAAGTAAGTAAGTAAGTAGTTGTAAGCAAGTAGTAGTAAGTAAGTAAGTAGTAGTAAGTAGTAGTAACTAAGTAAGTACTAGTAAGTACGTAAGTAGTAGTAAGTAAGTAAGTAAATAAGTAAGTAAGTAGTAGTAAGTCGGTAAGTAGTTGTAGTAAGTAAGTAGTAGTAAGTAAGTAAGTAGTAGTAGTAAGTAAGTAGTAGTAAGTAAGTAGTAGTAAGTAAGAAGTAGTAGGTAAGTAAGTAGGTAGTAGTAAGCAAGTAAGTAAGTAAGTAGTAAGTAAGTAAGTAGTAAGTAAGTAAGTAGTAGTAAGTAAGTAAGTAAGTAGTAAGTAAGTAAGTAGTAAGTAAGTAAGTAAGTAGTAAGTAAGTAAGTAGTAGTAAGTAAGTAAGTAAATAAGTAAGTAAGTAGTAGTAAGTCGGTAAGTAAGTTGTAGTAAGTAAGTAGTAGTAAGTAAGCAAGTAGTAGTAGTAGTAAGTAAGTAGTAGTAGTAAGTAAGTAGTAGTAAGTAAGTAGTAGTAAGTAAGTAAGTAGTAGTAGTAAGTAATTAAGTAGTAGTAAGTAAGTAAGTAGTAGTAAGTAAGAAGTAGTAGCTAAGTAAGTAGGTAGTAGTAAGCAAGTAAGTAGTAAGTAAGTAAGTAGTAAGTAAGTAAGTAAGTAGTAAGTAAGTAAGTAAGTAGTAATAAGTAAGGAAGTAAGTAGTAGTAAGCAACTAGGTAAGTAGTAGTAAGTAAGTAAGTAGTAGGCAAGAAAGTAGGTAGTAGTATGTAAGTAAGTAAGTAGTATGTAAGTAAGCAAGCAAGTAAGTAGGTTAGTAAGTAGGTAAGTAAGTAAGTAGCAAGCAAGTAAGGATGTAGTAATTAAGTAAGTAGTAAGTAAGTAAGTGGTAAGTAAGTAGTACGTAAGTAAGTAGTAAGTAAGTAGTGAGTAAGTAACTAAGTAAGTGGTAAGTAAGTAAGAGGTAAGTAAGTAAGTAAGTGGTAAGTAATTAAGTAAGTAAGGAAGTAAGTAAGTTAGTATGTAAGTAATTAAGTAGTAAGGAAGTAGCAAGTAAGTAGTAAGTAAGTAGTAATTAAGTAAGTAGTAAATCAGTAAGTAAGTAGTAAGTAAGTAAGCAGTAAGTAAGTAGTAAGTAAGTAGTATATAAGTAGTAAGTAAGAAATTAGTAAGTAAGTAAGTAGTAATAAGTAAGGAAGTAAGTAGTAGTAAGAAAGGAAGTAAGTAGTAGTAAGCAACTAGGTAAGTAGTAGTAAGTAAGTAAGTAAGTAGTAGGCAAGAAAGTAGGTAGTAGTATGTAAGTAAGTAAGTAGTATGTAAGTAAGCAAGCAAGTAAGTAGGTTAGTAAGTAGGTAAGTAAGTAAGTAGCAAGCAAGTAAGGATGTAGTAATTAAGTAAGTAGTAAGTAAGTAAGTGGTAAGTAAGTAGTACGTAAGTAAGTAGTAAGTAAGTAGTGAGTAAGTAACTAAGTAAGTGGTAAGTAAGTAAGAGGTAAGTAAGTAAGTAAGGAAGTAAGTGGTAAGTAATTAAGTAAGTAAGGAAGTAAGTAAGTTAGTATGTAAGTAATTAAGTAGTAAGGAAGTAGCAAGTAAGTAGTAAGTAAGTAGTAATTAAGTAAGTAGTAAATCAGTAAGTAAGTAGTAAGTAAGTAAGCAGTAAGTAAGTAGTAAGTAAGTAGTATATAAGTAGTAAGTAAGAAATTAGTAAGTAAGTAAGTAAGTAGCAAGTAAGTAACTAAGTAGTAAGTAAGTGAGAAGTAAGTAGTAATAAATAAGTAAGTAGTAACTAAGTAAGTAGTAAGTAAGTAGAAAGTAAGTAAGTGGTAAGTATGTACTAAGTAAGCAAGTAAGTAAGCAGTAAGTAAGTAAGTAGTAAGTAACTGATAAGTAAGTAATAAGTAAGTAAGTAATTAAGGAAGTAAGTATTAAGTAAGTAAGTAGAAAGTAAGTAAGTAGTAAGAAAGTAATTAAGGAAGTAAGTATTAAATAAGTAAGTAGGAAGTAAGTAAATAGTAAGTAAGTAGTAAGTAAGTATTAAGTAAGCAGTATGTAAGTAGTAAGTAAGTAGTAAGTAAGTAAGTAGTAAGTAAGTAAGTAAGTGAGTGAGTAAGTAGTAAGTATTCCTAAATATTTTATATGCGGTTTAGATTTAATTCAGTAAGAAAGTAGTTTTTTTTTTCTCCCCCTTTGAGGGGAAATGCATTATGCAGGCCAGTCTCACTGGCAACTGTGAGACTCCCGCCCACTAAAACCCCTCCAGCATATCATTGCAGCTCTGTGGAACTACCTCTCGGCATTACTTCATAGGTTACAACCGTTTATTTATCTATCCTTTATTCTATTTTCATCTGTTTCCTTTCCTTTCATAATAGTTACAATCATTTTTTGAATTATTTCCCAATTAGTTTTGCTCTCTAGCATTTTTTCAATTATATTTTCAGCTATCAGGTTTACTCCTATCTTTCTAGTGCATTCGTTTCTGATGTCATCCCATTTACAGCAGCAAAGTACAGTGTGCTCTGGAGTATCTATTTCTCCACAATATGAGCAATTATTACTGTTCACAATATCCATTTTGTGCAAGTAGGTTTTAAACCTCCCGTGTCCTGACAAGAACTGGGTTAGATAGAAGTCAAGTGCTCCGTGTTTTCTGTTAATCCATGGTTTTATCTGTGGTATGAGCCTCTTTGTCCATTGTGCCACTTCAGTTTCTATTTCCCACTCTTTTTGCCACTTGTTCATGGTATTTCTTCTTGCTAATTTCTTTTCCGTTTTTCTATTTTCTGTGCCGTATGTAGATTCTATAGCCAGTAGATGTATGGGTATAGTACCCGCAATAACTTGGATTGCCCTTGTGGAAACCGTTCTATATGCACAAGCAATTCTTATAGCTACCTTTCGCTGGACCCTTTCTATCAATTTTCTGCAGGTATTTTTTTGTAACCAGGTATTCCAAACTGGTGCGCAGTACAGTATAATTGAGTTTACCACACTTCCCAGTATCCTTCTTTTAGTTGTTTTAGGTCCTCCAATGTTTGGCATTAACCTTCCCAATATTGCAACGGTTTCTTCTGCCTTGCTTGTAACATATCTAATGTGCGCCCACATACTCATATTGTGTCCCATTTGTATTCCTAAATATTTTATATGCGGTTTAGATTTAATTTCCTGATTTCCAAAAAGTATTTTTATTTCCTTTATTGTTCTTCTTCCCTCTAAGATGACAATTTCTGTCTTCTCTGGTGCTAATCGCAGTCCTTTCTGGAGCATCCATATATTCATTTTCTTCATACACCACAAAATTTTTTCTTCCACCTCCCCTTTTGATTTACCCAGTATTACCATGGCCAGATCATCTGCATATCCTATTGTTTTGACTCCTACTGGTAAGTCCAGCTTTAGTACATCATCATAGTATACGTTCCATAAAGTTGGTCCTAATATGGAGCCTTGTGGGACGCCACAACTCATGTCCAAGCTCACCTTTTCTCCTATCTCGATTTTTCTATCCTCCAGATAACTACATATAAGTTTAATTAAATACGGAGCTATTTTTCTTCTTTTTAATTCGTCTATTATACCCATCCATGGTGCTGAGTTAAAAGCATTTTTAACATCGGGCGTGACCATAATGGCATATATGTTCTTCTTTACTTCTAATTCTGATTTTATATGGCTCTTTATGGTCTCAAGGGCATCTAGTGTTGATAAACCTTTTCTAAAGCCGAATTGTCTTTCTGAGAATCCCTCTTTGGTTTCGATCTCCTTGATAAGTCTTATGTTTATTATTTGTTCAAAAAGTTTTCCAATAACGTTTATTAAACACAGAGGTCTATAGGTAATATCTCCAACGCCTTTCCTAGGTTTTTCGATTAGTATTAATCTAGCTATTTTCCACTCTTTGGGAAATATCCCTTTAGTTATTTGTTCATTTATTATTTTTTCTAGAACATTAGGTTTCTGTGTTGCAATAACCTTTAATACCTCTGGTGGGATTCCATCAGGTCCTGCTGCCTTTCCTCCTTTTATTCTTCTACCGGCTTCTATAATCTCATTTTTTTGACACGGAGGTATTTCCTCTCTGTTGACCTTTATTTCTGGCCATATGTTCATTTTATGTTCTGGAAATAGAGTTTTCGCTATCTTTAGCTGGTCTTCGTCTTTTAGTCGTACTGGAGATCGGAATCCAAATTTTCCTGTAACTATCTGATAACCCTTCCCCCAAGTGTCATTATCAATTTCTGTACATAGTTGCTCCCATGCGGTCGCTTTGGCCGCTTTAATAGCATTTTTGAGTTTTCTTCTGCTTTCACGATATTGATTGTATATCTCCTGCATTTCATGTTCATTCTGCCTATTTTTCCCCTTTGCTCTTGTAACTTTCCTTCTGGCATCTGTACTATTCTTCCTTAGTTGTGCAATGCTATCACTCCACCAGTAGGCTGCTTTATGTTTCTTGTTAGCGCATTTCTTTTTGAGTGCATAATTGCACACTTTTACCATCATTCTTCCAAATTCACTTGGCTGGTAGGTATAATCTGGACATCCTGTTTCTAGTTCTAGCTTGGCGAGTAAAGCATCCTTATATTTTTCTTTATATATCCAGCCTTTTGGATATGGTTTCCCTTGTTGTTTTATCATTGGAGCTGGCCTTTCCAAGACAGTATATATATTTTTATGGTAGGTCAGGTTTTCCTCATCGTCCACATACCATTTAGTGACTAATTTATTTACCTCAGTAGTACAAATAGTAATGTCAATATAGGAAGATCCATTATTCCTCTCGAATGTAGGTTTTTTTCCATCATTTAAAATGATATAATCGTTTTGGTTTACCCATTCAGCCAATGTGCTGCCTTTCTTATCTTCTGTAGGTGATCCCCAGCATAAAGCCTTTGCATTAAAGTCTCCACCAATTAAAATCATTTTTTTGTTATCTTGCTGCATGATGCTGAGGCTTACTTGATCTAAGTAGAATTGTAATTCCTGCTCGTTTTTTGTGGGGGAAACATAACACGAGAATATAATCATCTCGTCAGTTTCCACCCATACATATCCTTTGCCCTTGCCACTTTTCGTTATCCTGGAGCCATTCGGTGGTACATAAATGGCAGCATCTATATATTCATCGGTTAGCCATGTAGAGCTCATCTTAGCCATGTTGACATTTGGCTCTGCTATTATGGCTAAGTCCAATTTACATGATACACATTTATGTATTAAAAGATCCGTAGCTTGTTTTGCTCTATCGAGATTTACCTGTATTATTTTCGTGTTTGATTGGTATAAACCTTCCTTTTTTCCATTTTCTGCTTTTTTACTAACTTTTTATATTCAGGGCATCGCATAGATTCTGCCTTATGTTGGGTTGATTGGCATAAGTAGCATTTAGTTGGGTTTTTACATTCTTTAATTTTATGTTCCTTGTCGCCGCAATTATGACACAGTTGTACCACTTCTTCAAATGAGCAATTCTTCGCCATATGGCCTACCTTGTGACACTTGTAACATCTTTTTAGATTGCTTACTTCGTTTACTCTCCATCTGTCCCATCCGTCTCCAATTTTTTTTCTGTTAATCAATCTATTAGCAGCTTCAATGTTGACAGTTAAAAAAGCATATTTCACACCTTGTGAGTTTGCTCTTTCTGCCATTTTTAAATTAAAAATCTCCTCGTTTGTATTCAATTCTTGTTTCACTATTTTTATTACTTCGTCTTCGTGTACGGTCTCGTCTATATCTAGAAGCATAACTGTTTTCTTTCTTGCCTGTACTTCAACCTCTGCAATATTTGCTAGTTTAGCTGTTAACAACTGCTTAAAAGCGTTCATCTCATTTACGTAATTTCCTTTTATTTTCAATTGGACGTTTCCGTCTCTATTTTTACTTTTCTGATTAATGATTACTCCTTTAATATTTACATTTTCTTTAACATTCTTAATAATATCAGCATATGTCCTTTCCCCAATGGGCTTAATAATTAACGTATCCTCAAACATAGCTTTTCTTCTTCTGACTTCCTCCATTTCGTCATCCTGGATAGCACATTCCCCTTCTCTCTTACTGTACATTGGTATATGGATATCATTTCTCCTCCCGAAGTATTCCAGAATTTTCCTAGTAACTCCCGCATCTTGTGACTTTGTAGTTACACATGCAGTTTTTGCTCTTTCATTTTTTCTCATTATATTCAGGATCTTTTCTAGGTTTATCATTAAATGGGTTTTATCTTCTGTTGTTCTGCCTCAATCTTCAGTAGCAATGATATAAATGAATCTCTTGCATTTTTTGTTTTCCATATCTTCTCCCACTATTTCATTTGCTGTTATGCTACATAGCATTCTTCCTGCTTGTAGTCTACCTTCTTGTATTGCTTTTAAAATCTGCGGGTTTGTATATAAAAGCTTATTCATAAGCTTCCCTTAAGAAAGTATTAAGTAAGTAAGTAAGTAGTAAGTAAGTAGTAGTGAGTAAGTAGTAAGTAAGTAAGCAAGTAAGTAAGTAGTAAGTAAGTAGTAAGTAAGTAAGTAGTATTTACATAAGTGGTAAGTAAGTAGTACGTAAGTAAGTAGTAAGTAAGTAGTGAGTAAGTAAGTTGTAAGTTAGTAAGTAAGTGGTAAGAAAGTAATAAGTAAGTAGTAAGTAAGTAAGTGGTAAGTAAGAAAGAAAGTAAGTGGTAAGTAAGTAAGTGGTAGGGAAGTAGTAAGTATGTAGTAAGTAATTAAGTAGTAAGTAGTAAATAAGTAAGTAGTAAGTAAGTAGTAAGTAAGTAAGTAAGTAAGTAGTAAGTAAGTAAGTAGTAAGCAAGTGAGAAGTAAGCAGTAGTAAGTAAGTAAGTAAGTAGTAAGTAAGCAGTAAGTAAGTAAGTAAGTAGTAAATAAGTAAGGAAGTAAGTAGTAAGTAAATAAGTAAGTAGTAAGTAAATAGCAAGTAAGTAGTAAGTAAGTAGTAAGTAGGTATAAGTAAGTAAGTAAGTAGTAAGTAAGTAGAAAGTGAGTAAGTAAGTACGTAAGTAAGTAGTAAGAAATTAGTAGTAAGTAAGTAGTACGTAAGTAGTAAATATGTAAATAAGTAAGCAAGTAAGTAGTAAGTAGCAAGTAAGTAGTAAGTAAGTAAGTAGGTAAGTAGTAAGTAAGTAGTAAGTAAGTAACTAAGTAGTAAGTACATAAGTGGTAAGTAAGTAGTGCGTAAGTAAGTAGTAAGTAAGTAAGTAAGTGGTAAGTTAGTAAGTAAGTGGTAAGTGATAAGTAAGTATGTAAGTAAGTGGTAAGAAAGTAAGTAAGTGGTAAATAAGTAAGAAAGTAAGTGGTAAGTAAGTAGTAAGGAAGTAGTAAGGATGTAGTAAGTAATTAAGTAGGAAGTAATTAAGTAGTAAGTAAGTAAGGAGTAAATAAGAGAGTAGTATGTAAGTAAGTAGTAAGTAAGTAATAAGTAAGTAAGTAGTAAGTAAGTAGTAAGTGGGTAAGTAGTAAGTAAGTGAGAAGTAAGCAGTAGTATGTATGAAAGTAATAAGTAAGTAGTAAATAAGTAAGAAAGTAGTAAGTAAGTAGTAAATAAGTAAGGAAGTAAGTAGTAAGTAAATAAGTAAGAGTAAGTAAGTAAGTATTAAGTAAGCAGTATGTAAGTAAGTAAGTAAGCAAGTAGGAAGTAAGTAGGTAGGTAGTAAGTAGGTAGTAACTAAGTAACTAAGTAGTAAGTAAAAAGTAAGTAAGTAATGAGGAGGTACGTAAGTAAGTAAGTAGTACGTAAGTAGTACGTAAGTAAATAAGTAAGTAAGTAGTGAGTAAGTAAGTAGGAAAGTAGTAAGTATGTAAGTAGTAAGTAAGTAACTAAGTAGTAATTACATAAGTGGTAAGTAAGTAGTCCGTAAGTAAGTAGTAAGTAAGTAGTGAGTAAGTAAGTAAGTGGTAAGTTAGTAAGTAAGTGGTAAGTAAGTGATAAGAAAGTAAGTGGTAAGCAAGTAAGTGGTAAGTAAGTAAGAAAGTAAGTGGTAGGTAAGAAAGTAAGTGGTAAGTAAGTAAGTAGTAAGGAAGTAGTAAGTAAGTAAGTAGTAAGTAAGTAAGTGGTAACTAAGTAGTACTTAAGTAAGTAGTAACTAACCAAGTAAGTGGTAAGTAGGTTAGTAAGTGGTAAGTAACTAAGTAAGTGGTAAGTAAGTAAGTAAGTAAGAGCTAAGTAAGTAAGTGGTAAGTAATTAAATAAGTAAGGAAGTAAGTAAGTTAGTAAGTAAGTAATTAAGTAGTAAGGAAGTAACAAGTAAGTAGTAAGTAAGCAGTAATTAAGTGAGTAGTAAATCAGTAAGTAAGTAGTAAGTCAGTAAGTAATAAGTAAGTAGTAAGTAAGTAACTAAGTAGTAAGTAAGTGAGAAGTAAGTAGTAATAAGTAAGTAAGTACGTAAGTAAGTAGTAACTAAGTAAGTAATAAGTAAGTAGAAAGTAAGTAAGTAGTAAGTATGTACTAAGTAAGCAAGTAAGTAAGTAGGAAGTAGGTAAGTAGTAAATACGTAGTAAGTGGTAAGCAAGTAAGTAGTAAGTATGTAAGTAATTAAGGGAGTAAGTATTAAGTAAGTAGGAAGTAAGCAAGTAATAAGTAAGAAAGTAAGTAAGTAGTAAGTAAGTATTAAGTAAGCTGTATGTAAGTAAGTAAGTAGTAAGTAAGTAGTAAGTAAGTAGGTAAGTAAATAGGTAGTAAGTAAATAGTAAGTAAGTAGTAAGTAAGTAAGTAAGTAAGTATGTAAGTAAGCAAGTAAGTAAGTAGTAAGTAAGTAGTAAGAAAGTAAGTAAGTAAGTAGTATTTACATAAGTGGTAAGTAAGTAGTACGTAAGTAAGTAGTAAGTAAGTAGTGCGTAAGTAAGTTGTAAGTTAGTAAGTAAGTGGTAGGTAAGTAATAAGTAACTAAGTAAGTAGTAAGTAAGTAAGAAAGTAAGTGGTAAGTAAGTAGTAAGGAACCAGTAAGTATGTAGTAAGTAATTAAGTAGTAAGTAAGTAAGTAGTAAATAAGTAAGTAGTAAGTAAGTAGTAAGTAAGTAATAAGTAAGTAAGTAGTAAGTAGTAAGTACGTAGTAAGTAAGTAAATAAGTAGTAAGTAAGTAAGTAGTAAGTAAGTAAGTAAGTAAGTAGTAAGTAAGTAAGTAGTAAGTAAGTGAGAAGTAAGAAGTAGTAAGTAAGTAGTAAGTAAGTAAGTATGTAGTAAGTAAATAAGTAAGTAGTAAGTAAGTAAGTAGTAAGTAAGTAGTAAGCAAGTAAGTAGTAAGTAAGTAGTAAGTAAGTATTAAGTAAGCAGTATGTAAGTAAGTAAGTAAGTAAGTAGTAAGTAGCTATGTAGGTAAGTAAGTAAGTAAGTAGTAAGTAAGTAGCAAGTAAGTAAGTCCGTAGGTAAGTAGTAAGTAATAAGTAAGTACGTAAGTAAGTAGTAATAAATTAGTAGTAAGTAAGTAGTACCTAAGTAGTAAATAAGTAAATAAGTAAATAAGTAAGCAAATAAGTAGTAAGTAAGTAGTAAGCATGTAAGTAATAAGTAAGTAGTAAGTAAGTAACTAAGTAGTAAGTACATAAGTGGTAAGTAAGTAGTGCGTAAGTAAGTGGTAAGTTAGTAAGTAAGTGGTAAGTAAGTGATAAGTAAGTATGTAAGTAAGTGGTAAGAAAGTAAGTAAGCGGTATGTAAGTAAGAAAGTATGTGGTAAGTAAGTAGTATGGAAGCAGTAAGTATGTAGGAAGTAATTAAGTAGTAAGTAATTAAGTAGTAAGTAATTAAGTGGTAAGTAAGTAAGTAGCAAATAAGTAAGTTGTAAGTAAGTAAGCAGTAAGTAAGTAATAAGTAAGTAGTAAGTGGGTAAGTAGTAAGTAAGTGAGAAGTAAGCAGTAGTAAGTAAGTAAGAAAGTAGTAAGTAAGTAGTAAATTAGTAAGGAAGTAAGTAGTAAGTAAATAAGTAAGTAGTAAGTAAGTAGTAAGTAAGTAAGTAAGTAGTAAGTAAGTAGTAAGTAAGTAAGTACGTATTAAGCAGGCAGTATGTAAATAAGTAAGTAGTCAGTAAGTAGGAAGGTAGTAAGTAGGTAAGTAAGTAAGTAGGTAGTAAGTAGGTAAGTAAGTAAGTAGTAAGTAAGCAAGTAGTAAGTCAGTAAATAAGTAAGAAAGTAGTAAGTAGTAAGTAAGTAAGTAGGTAAGTAGTAAGTAAGTAACTAGTAAGTAACTAGGTAGTAAGTACATTAGTGGTAAGTAAGCAGTGCGTAAGTAAGTAGTAAGTAAGTAAGTGATAAGTTAGTAAGTAAGTGGTCAGTAAGTGATAAGTAAGTAAGTAAGCAAGTGGTAAGTAAGTAAGAAAGTAAGTTGTAAGTAAGTAGTTAGGAAGTAGTAAGTATTTAGTAACTAATTAAGTAGTAAGTAATTAAGTTGTAAGTAAGTAAGTAGTAAATAAGTAAGTCGTAAGTAAGTAGTAAGTAAGTAATAAGTAAGTAAGTAGTAAGTAAGTGGTAAGTGGGTAAGCAGTAAGTAAGTGAGAAGTAAGCAGTAGTAACTAAGTAAGAAAGTAGTAAGTAAGTAGGTAGTAAATTAGTAAGGCAGTAAGTAGTAAGTAAATAAGTAAGTAGTAAGTAAGTAACTATTAGGTAAGCAGCATGTAAGTAAGTAAGTAGTAAGTAAGTTGGTAGGTAGTAAGTAGGTAAGTAAGTAGGTAGTAAGTAGGTAAATAAGTAAGTAGTAAGTATTAAGTAAGTAATCATTAAGTAAGTACGTAAGCAAGTAGTAAGTAAGTAAATAAGTAAAAAAGTAGTAAGTAAGTAGTAATTAAGTAAGTAGGTAAGTACTAAGTAAGTAAGTAGTAAGTAAGTAACTAAGTAGTAAGCACATAAGTGGTAAGTAAGTAGTGCGTAAGAAAGTAGTAAGTAAGTAGCGAGTAAGTAAGTAAGTAAGTGCTAGGTTAGTGAGTAAGTGGTAAGTAAGTGATAAGTAAGTAAGTGGTAAGTAAGTAAGTGGTAAGTAAGTAAGAAAGTAAGTGGTCAGTAAGTAAGTAGTAAGGAAGTAGGAAGTAAGTCGTAGTAAGTAAGTAAGTAGTAGTAAGTAAGTAAGTAGTAGTAGTAAGTAAGTAAGTAGTAGTAAGTAAGTAGTAGTATGTAAGAGGTGGTAGGTAAGTTAGTAGGTAGTAGTAAGCAAGTAAGGAGTAGTGAGTCAGTAAGTAGTAGTAAGTAAGTAGTATTGAGTAAGTAGTAGTAAATAGTAGTAAGTTAGTAAGTAAGTAGTACTAACTAAGTAAGTAAGCAAGTAGTAGTAAGTAAGTAGTAGTAAGGAAGCAAGTAGTAGAAAGGAAGTAAGTAGTAGTAAGGAAGTAAGTAGTAGTAAGCAGGTACATAAGTAGTAGTAGTAGTAAGTAAGTAAGTAGTAAGTCAGTAAGTAAGTAGAAGTAAGCAGTTGTAAGCAAGTAGTAGTAAGTAAGTAAGTAGTAGGTAAGTAGTAGTAAGTAAGTAAGAAGTAGTAAGTAAGTAGTAAGTAAGTAAGTAGTACGTAAGTAGTAAGTAAGTATTAAGTAAGCAGTATGTAAGTAAGTAGTAGGTAAGTAAGTAGTAAGTAGCTATGTAGGTAAGTAGGTAAGACGGTAGTAAGTAAGTAAGTAAGTAGTAAGTAAGTAGCAAGTAAGTAAGTCCGTAGGTAAGTAGTAAGTAATAAGTAAGTACGTAACTAAGTAGTAATAGATTAGTAGTAAATAAGTAGTACGTAAGTAGTAAATAAGTAAATAAGTAAGCAAATAAGTAGTAAGTCAGTAGTAAGTAAGTAAGTATGTAAGTAATAAGTAAGTAGTAAATAAGTAACTAAGTAGTAAGTACATTAGTGGTAAGTAAGTAGTGCGTAAGTAAGTGGTAAGTTAGTAAGTAAGTGGTAAGTAAGTGATAAATAAGTATGTAAGTGGTAAGAAAGTAAGCAAGTGGTAAGTAAGTAAGAAAGTAAGTGGTAAGTAGTAAGGAGGCTGTAAGTATGTAGTAAGTAATTAAGTAGTAAGTAATTAAGTAGTAAGTAATTAAGTAGCAAGTAAGTAAGAAGTAAATAAGTAAGTTGTAAGTAAGTAAGTAGTAAGTGGGTAAGTAGTAAGTAACTGAGAAGTAAGCAGTAGTAAGTAAGTAAGAAAGTAGTAAGTAAGTAGTAGATTAGTAAGGAAGTAAGTAGTAAGTAAATAAGTAAGTAGTAAGTAAGTAGTAAGTAAGTAAGTGGTAAGTAAGTAAGTATTAAGTAAGCAGAATGTAAATAAGTAAGTAAGTAGTCAGTAAGTAGGTAGGTAGTAAGTAGGTAAGTAAGTAAGTAGGTAGTAAGTAGGTAAGTAAGTAAGTAGTAAGTAAGTAAGTAGTAAGTAAGAAAGTAATGAGTAAGTAAGCACGTAAGTAAGTAACTAGTAAGTAAGTAAATAAGTAAGAAATTAGTAAGTAAGTAGTTTCTTTTTTTTTTTTTCTTGGAGGGGAAATGCATCATGCAGGCCAGTCTCACTGGCAACTGTGAGACTCCCGCCCACTAAAACCCCTCCAGCATATCATTGCAGATCTGTGGAACTACCACTCGACATAAGTAAGTGATAAGTAAGTATGTCAGTAAGTGGTAAGAAAGTAAGTAAGTGGTAAGTGAGTAAGAAAGTAAGTGGTAGGTAAGTAGTAGGGAAGCAGTAAGTATGTAGTAAGTAATTAAGTAGTAAGTAATTAAGTAGTAAGTAATTAAGTAGTAAGTAATTAAGTAGCAAGTAAGTAGTAAGTAAGTTGTTAGTAAGTAAGTGGCAAGTAAGTAAGTGGTAAGTAAGAAAGTAAGTGCTAAGTAAGTAAGTAGTAAGGAAGTAGTAAGTATGTGGTAAGTAGTTAAGTAGTAAGTAAGTGGTAAATAAGTAAGTAGTAAGTAAGTAGTAAGTAAGTAATAAGTAAGTAAGTAGTAAGTACGTAGAATGTAGTAAGTAAGTAGTAAGTAGGTGAGAAGTAAGCAGTAGTAAGTAAGTAAGTAAGTAGTAAGTAAGTAGTAAGTAAGTAAGTAGTAAGTAAGTAAGTAGTAAATAAGTAAGGAAGTAAGTAGTAAGTGAATAAGTAAGTAGTAAGTAAGTAGTAAGTAAGTGGTAAGTAAGTAAGTAAGTAGTAAGTAAGTAGTAAGTAAGTAAGTATTAAGTAAGCAGTATGTAAGTAAGTAAGAAGTAAGTAAGTAGTAAGTAGGTATGTAGGTAAGTAAGTAAGTAGGTAGTAAGTAAGTAAGTAAGTAAGTAGTAAGTAAGTAGAAAGTAAGTAAGTAGAAAGTAAGTAAGTAAGTAGTAAGTAAGTCAGAAGTAAGTACGTAAGTAAGTAGTACGTAAGTAGTAAATAACTAAATAAGTAAGCTAGTAAGTAAGTAGTAAGTAGTAAGTAAGTAAGTAGGTAAGTGGTAAGTAAGTAGTAAGTATGTAGGAAGTAACTAAGTAGTAAGTAAGTAGTAAATAAGTAAGTAGTAAGTAAGTAATAAGTAAGTAAGTAGTAAGTAAGTAGTAAGTAAGTAAGAAGTAAGTAAGTAATAAGTAACTAAGTAGTAAGTAAATGAGAAGTAAGCAGTAGTAAGTAAGTAGTAGTAAATAAGTGGTAAGTAAGGAAGTAGGTAGTAAATAAGTAAGGAAGTAAGTAACTAGTAAGTAGGTAAGTAGGTAGTAAGTAAGTGAGTAAGTAAATAAAATAAAATAAAATAAATAGCTAGTAAGTAAATTCCAAGTAAGTAAGTAAGTAGTAAGTAAGTAGGTAGTAAGTAAGTGAGTAAGTAAGTAGTAGTAAGTAAGTAAGTAGTAGTAAGTAAGTAATAGTAACTATGTAAGTAGTACTAAGTAAGTAAGGAGTAGTGAGTCAGTAAGTAGTAGTAAGTAGTAGCAAGTAAGTAAGCAAGTGGAAGTAAGTAAGTAGAAGTAAGGAAGTAAGTGGTAGAATGGAGGTAAGTAGTAGTAAGCAAGTAAGTAGTAGTAAGGAAGTAAGTAGTAGTAAGTAGGTACATAAGTAGTAGTAAGTAGGTAAGTAGTAGTAAGTCAGTAAGTAAGTAAGTAGTAGTAAGTCAGTAAATAAGTAGATGTAAGTAAGTAGTTGTAAGCAAGTAGTAGTAAGTAAGTAGTAGTAAGTAAGTAGTAGTAAGTAAGTGCTAGTAAGTACGTAAGTAGTAGTAAGTCAGTAAGTAAGTTGTAGTAAGTAAGCAATCAAGTAGTAGTAAGTAAGTAGTAGTAGTAGTAAGTATGTAAGTAGTAGTAAGTAAGCAAGTAGTAGTAAGTAAGAAGTAGTAGGTAAGTAAGTAGGTAGTAGTAAGCAAGTAAGTAAGTAGTAGTAGGTAAGTAAGTAAGTAAGTAAGTAGGTAAGTAGTAGTAAGTAAGTAAGCAGTAATAAGAAAGGAAGTATGTAGTAGTAAGTAACTAGGAAAGTAGTAGTAAGTAAGGAAGTAGTATGTAAGTAAGCAAGCAAGTAAGTAGGATAGTAAGTAGGTAAGTAACTAAGTAACAAGCAAGTAAGGATGTAGTAAGGAAGTAAGTAGTAGGTAAGTGAGTGGTAAGTAAGTAGTACGTAAGTAAGTAGTAAGTAAGTAGTGAGTAAGTAACTAAGTAAGTGTTAAGTAGGTTAGTAAGTGGTAAGTTACTAAGTAAGTGGTAAGTAAATAAGTAAGTAGGAGGTAAGTAAATGGTGAGTAATTAAATAAGTAAGGAAGTAAGTAAGTTAGTAAGTAAGTAATTAAGTAGTAAGGAAGTAGCAAGTAAGTGGTAAGTAAGTAGTAATTAAGTGAGTAGTAAATCAGTAAGTAAGTAGTAAGTAAGTAAGTAATAAGTAAGTAGTAAGTATATAACTAAGTAGTAAGTATGTGAGAAGTAAGTAGCAATAAGTAAGTAATTACGTAAGTAAGTAGTAACTAAGTAAGCAGTAAGTAAGTAGAAAGTAAGTAAGTAGTAAGTATGTACTAAGTTAGCAAGTAAGTAAGTAGTAAGTAGGTAAGTAGTAAGTTGGTAAGTAGTAAGTATGTAAGTAGTAAGTAAGTAAGTAGTAAGTAAGTCAGTGTTAAGCAAGTAAGTAGTAAGTAAGTAATTAAGGAAGTAAGTATTAAGTAAGTAGGAAGTAAGTAATTAGTAAGTAAGAAAGTAAGTAAGGAGTAAGTAAGTATTAAGTAAGCAGTATGTAAGTAGTAAGTAAGTAAGTAAGTAGGTAAGTAAGTAGGTAGTAAGTAAGTAACTAACCAAGTAGTAAGTAAGTAACAGAGTGAGTAAGTAGTAAGTAAGTAATAAGTAAGTAGTAAGTAAGTAGTAGTCAGTAAGTAGTAAGTAAGTAGTAAGTAAGTAAATAAGCAAGTAAGTAAGTGGTAAGTAAGTAGTATTCACATAAGTGGTAACTGAGTAGTACGTAAGTAAGTGGTAAGTAAGTAGTGAGTAAGTAAGTTGTAAGTTAGTAAGTAAGTGGTAAGTAAGTAATAAGTAAGTAAGTAAGTGGTAAGTAAGTAAGTAAGTAAGTGGTAAGTAAGTACTAAGGAAGTAATAAGTATCTAGTAAGTAATTAAGTAGTAACTAAGTAAGTAGTTAATAAGTAAGTAGTAAGTAAGTAAGTAAGTAGTAAGTAAGTAAGTAGTAAGTAAGTAGCAAGTAAGTAAGTCCGTAGGTAAGTAGTAAGTAAGTACGTAGGTAAGTAGTAAGTAATTAGCAGTAAGTAAGTAGTACGTAAGTAGTAAATAAGTAAATAAGTAAGCAAGTAAGTAGTAAGTAAGTAGTAAGTATGTAAGTAGTAAGTAAGTAGTAAGTAAGTATCTAAGTAGTAAGTACATAAGTGGTAAGTAAGTAGTGCGTAAGTAAGTGGTAAGTTAGTAAGTAAGTGGTAAGTAAGTGATAAGTAAGTATGTAAATAAGTGGTAAGAAAGTAAGTAAGTGGTAAGTAAGTAAGAAACTAAGTGCTAAGTAAGTAGTAAAGAAGTAGTAAGCATGTAGTAAGTAATTAAGTAGTAAGTAATTAAGTAGTAAGTAAGTAAGCAGTAAATAAGTAAGTCCTAAGTAAGTAGTAAGTAAGTAAGAAGGTAGTAAGTAAGTAAGTAGTAAATTAGTAAGGAAGTAAGTAGTAAGTAAATAAATAAGTAGTAAGTAAGTAAGTAGTAAGTAAGTAGTAAGTAAGTAATTAAGTATTAAGTAAGCTGTATGTAAGTAAGTAAGTAAGTAGTAAGTAAGTAATAAGTAAGTAAGTACGTAGTGAGTAAGTAAATAAGTAGTAAGTAAGTAAGTAGTAAGTGAGAAGTAAGCATTAGTAAGTAAGCAGTACGTAAGTAGTAAGTAAGTAGTAAGTAAATAAGTAAGGGGTAAGTAAGTAGTAAGTAAGTAGTAAGTAAGTAGTAAGCAAGTAAGTAAGTAGTAAGTAAGTAAGTCCGTAAGTAAGTAGTAAGTAATAAGTGAGTAAGTAGGTAATTGGTAAGTAGGTAAGTAAGTAAGCCGGTAGTAAGTAGGTAAGTAAGTAAGTAGTAAGTAAGTAAGTATGTAGTAAATAGTAAGTAAGTAAGTAATGAGTAAGTAAGTACGTAAGTAAGAAAGTAGTAAGTAAGTAAATACGTAAGAAAGTAGTAAGTAAGGAGTAAGTAAGTAAGTAAGTAATAAGTAAGTAACTAAGTAGTAAGTACATAAGCCGTAAGTAAGTAGTGCGGAAGTTAGTAGTAGGTAAGTAGCGAGTAAGTAAGTAAGTGGTAAGTAAGAAAGAAAGTAAGTGGTAAGTAAGTAAGTGGTAGGGAAGTAGTAAGTATGTAGTAAGTAATTAAGTAGTAAGTAGTAAATAAGTAAGTAGTAAGTAAGTAGTAAGTAAGTAAGTAAGTAAGTAGTAAGTAAGTAAGTAGTAAGCAAGTGAGAAGTAAGCAGTAGTAAGTAAGTAAGTAAGTAGTAAGTAAGCAGTAAGTAAGTAAGTAAGTAGTAAATAAGTAAGGAAGTAAGTAGTAAGTAAATAAGTAAGTAGTAAGTAAATAGCAAGTAAGTAGTAAGTAAGTAGTAAGTAGGTATAAGTAAGTAAGTAAGTAGTAAGTAAGTAGAAAGTGAGTAAGTAAGTACGTAAGTAAGTAGTAAGAAATTAGTAGTAAGTAAGTAGTACGTAAGTAGTAAATATGTAAATAAGTAAGCAAGTAAGTAGTAAGTAGCAAGTAAGTAGTAAGTAAGTAAGTAGGTAAGTAGTAAGTAAGTAGTAAGTAAGTAACTAAGTAGTAAGTACATAAGTGGTAAGTAAGTAGTGCGTAAGTAAGTAGTAAGTAAGTAAGTAAGTGGTAAGTTAGTAAGTAAGTGGTAAGTGATAAGTAAGTATGTAAGTAAGTGGTAAGAAAGTAAGTAAGTGGTAAATAAGTAAGAAAGTAAGTGGTAAGTAAGTAGTAAGGAAGTAGTAAGGATGTAGTAAGTAATTAAGTAGGAAGTAATTAAGTAGTAAGTAAGTAAGGAGTAAATAAGAGAGTAGTATGTAAGTAAGTAGTAAGTAAGTAATAAGTAAGTAAGTAGTAAGTAAGTAGTAAGTGGGTAAGTAGTAAGTAAGTGAGAAGTAAGCAGTAGTATGTATGAAAGTAATAAGTAAGTAGTAAATAAGTAAGAAAGTAGTAAGTAAGTAGTAAATAAGTAAGGAAGTAAGTAGTAAGTAAATAAGTAAGAGTAAGTAAGTAAGTATTAAGTAAGCAGTATGTAAGTAAGTAAGTAAGCAAGTAGGAAGTAAGTAGGTAGGTAGTAAGTAGGTAGTAACTAAGTAACTAAGTAGTAAGTAAAAAGTAAGTAAGTAATGAGGAGGTACGTAAGTAAGTAAGTAGTACGTAAGTAGTACGTAAGTAAATAAGTAAGTAAGTAGTGAGTAAGTAAGTAGGAAAGTAGTAAGTATGTAAGTAGTAAGTAAGTAACTAAGTAGTAATTACATAAGTGGTAAGTAAGTAGTCCGTAAGTAAGTAGTAAGTAAGTAGTGAGTAAGTAAGTAAGTGGTAAGTTAGTAAGTAAGTGGTAAGTAAGTGATAAGAAAGTAAGTGGTAAGCAAGTAAGTGGTAAGTAAGTAAGAAAGTAAGTGGTAGGTAAGAAAGTAAGTGGTAAGTAAGTAAGTAGTAAGGAAGTAGTAAGTAAGTAAGTAGTAAGTAAGTAAGTGGTAACTAAGTAGTACTTAAGTAAGTAGTAACTAACCAAGTAAGTGGTAAGTAGGTTAGTAAGTGGTAAGTAACTAAGTAAGTGGTAAGTAAGTAAGTAAGTAAGAGCTAAGTAAGTAAGTGGTAAGTAATTAAATAAGTAAGGAAGTAAGTAAGTTAGTAAGTAAGTAATTAAGTAGTAAGGAAGTAACAAGTAAGTAGTAAGTAAGCAGTAATTAAGTGAGTAGTAAATCAGTAAGTAAGTAGTAAGTCAGTAAGTAATAAGTAAGTAGTAAGTAAGTAACTAAGTAGTAAGTAAGTGAGAAGTAAGTAGTAATAAGTAAGTAAGTACGTAAGTAAGTAGTAACTAAGTAAGTAATAAGTAAGTAGAAAGTAAGTAAGTAGTAAGTATGTACTAAGTAAGCAAGTAAGTAAGTAGGAAGTAGGTAAGTAGTAAATACGTAGTAAGTGGTAAGCAAGTAAGTAGTAAGTATGTAAGTAATTAAGGGAGTAAGTATTAAGTAAGTAGGAAGTAAGCAAGTAATAAGTAAGAAAGTAAGTAAGTAGTAAGTAAGTATTAAGTAAGCTGTATGTAAGTAAGTAAGTAGTAAGTAAGTAGTAAGTAAGTAGGTAAGTAAATAGGTAGTAAGTAAATAGTAAGTAAGTAGTAAGTAAGTAAGTAAGTAAGTATGTAAGTAAGCAAGTAAGTAAGTAGTAAGTAAGTAGTAAGAAAGTAAGTAAGTAAGTAGTATTTACATAAGTGGTAAGTAAGTAGTACGTAAGTAAGTAGTAAGTAAGTAGTGCGTAAGTAAGTTGTAAGTTAGTAAGTAAGTGGTAGGTAAGTAATAAGTAACTAAGTAAGTAGTAAGTAAGTAAGAAAGTAAGTGGTAAGTAAGTAGTAAGGAACCAGTAAGTATGTAGTAAGTAATTAAGTAGTAAGTAAGTAAGTAGTAAATAAGTAAGTAGTAAGTAAGTAGTAAGTAAGTAATAAGTAAGTAAGTAGTAAGTAGTAAGTACGTAGTAAGTAAGTAAATAAGTAGTAAGTAAGTAAGTAGTAAGTAAGTAAGTAAGTAAGTAGTAAGTAAGTAAGTAGTAAGTAAGTGAGAAGTAAGAAGTAGTAAGTAAGTAGTAAGTAAGTAAGTATGTAGTAAGTAAATAAGTAAGTAGTAAGTAAGTAAGTAGTAAGTAAGTAGTAAGCAAGTAAGTAGTAAGTAAGTAGTAAGTAAGTATTAAGTAAGCAGTATGTAAGTAAGTAAGTAAGTAAGTAGTAAGTAGCTATGTAGGTAAGTAAGTAAGTAAGTAGTAAGTAAGTAGCAAGTAAGTAAGTCCGTAGGTAAGTAGTAAGTAATAAGTAAGTACGTAAGTAAGTAGTAATAAATTAGTAGTAAGTAAGTAGTACCTAAGTAGTAAATAAGTAAATAAGTAAATAAGTAAGCAAATAAGTAGTAAGTAAGTAGTAAGCATGTAAGTAATAAGTAAGTAGTAAGTAAGTAACTAAGTAGTAAGTACATAAGTGGTAAGTAAGTAGTGCGTAAGTAAGTGGTAAGTTAGTAAGTAAGTGGTAAGTAAGTGATAAGTAAGTATGTAAGTAAGTGGTAAGAAAGTAAGTAAGCGGTATGTAAGTAAGAAAGTATGTGGTAAGTAAGTAGTATGGAAGCAGTAAGTATGTAGGAAGTAATTAAGTAGTAAGTAATTAAGTAGTAAGTAATTAAGTGGTAAGTAAGTAAGTAGCAAATAAGTAAGTTGTAAGTAAGTAAGCAGTAAGTAAGTAATAAGTAAGTAGTAAGTGGGTAAGTAGTAAGTAAGTGAGAAGTAAGCAGTAGTAAGTAAGTAAGAAAGTAGTAAGTAAGTAGTAAATTAGTAAGGAAGTAAGTAGTAAGTAAATAAGTAAGTAGTAAGTAAGTAGTAAGTAAGTAAGTAAGTAGTAAGTAAGTAGTAAGTAAGTAAGTACGTATTAAGCAGGCAGTATGTAAATAAGTAAGTAGTCAGTAAGTAGGAAGGTAGTAAGTAGGTAAGTAAGTAAGTAGGTAGTAAGTAGGTAAGTAAGTAAGTAGTAAGTAAGCAAGTAGTAAGTCAGTAAATAAGTAAGAAAGTAGTAAGTAGTAAGTAAGTAAGTAGGTAAGTAGTAAGTAAGTAACTAGTAAGTAACTAGGTAGTAAGTACATTAGTGGTAAGTAAGCAGTGCGTAAGTAAGTAGTAAGTAAGTAAGTGATAAGTTAGTAAGTAAGTGGTCAGTAAGTGATAAGTAAGTAAGTAAGCAAGTGGTAAGTAAGTAAGAAAGTAAGTTGTAAGTAAGTAGTTAGGAAGTAGTAAGTATTTAGTAACTAATTAAGTAGTAAGTAATTAAGTTGTAAGTAAGTAAGTAGTAAATAAGTAAGTCGTAAGTAAGTAGTAAGTAAGTAATAAGTAAGTAAGTAGTAAGTAAGTGGTAAGTGGGTAAGCAGTAAGTAAGTGAGAAGTAAGCAGTAGTAACTAAGTAAGAAAGTAGTAAGTAAGTAGGTAGTAAATTAGTAAGGCAGTAAGTAGTAAGTAAATAAGTAAGTAGTAAGTAAGTAACTATTAGGTAAGCAGCATGTAAGTAAGTAAGTAGTAAGTAAGTTGGTAGGTAGTAAGTAGGTAAGTAAGTAGGTAGTAAGTAGGTAAATAAGTAAGTAGTAAGTATTAAGTAAGTAATCATTAAGTAAGTACGTAAGCAAGTAGTAAGTAAGTAAATAAGTAAAAAAGTAGTAAGTAAGTAGTAATTAAGTAAGTAGGTAAGTACTAAGTAAGTAAGTAGTAAGTAAGTAACTAAGTAGTAAGCACATAAGTGGTAAGTAAGTAGTGCGTAAGAAAGTAGTAAGTAAGTAGCGAGTAAGTAAGTAAGTAAGTGCTAGGTTAGTGAGTAAGTGGTAAGTAAGTGATAAGTAAGTAAGTGGTAAGTAAGTAAGTGGTAAGTAAGTAAGAAAGTAAGTGGTCAGTAAGTAAGTAGTAAGGAAGTAGGAAGTAAGTCGTAGTAAGTAAGTAAGTAGTAGTAAGTAAGTAAGTAGTAGTAGTAAGTAAGTAAGTAGTAGTAAGTAAGTAGTAGTATGTAAGAGGTGGTAGGTAAGTTAGTAGGTAGTAGTAAGCAAGTAAGGAGTAGTGAGTCAGTAAGTAGTAGTAAGTAAGTAGTATTGAGTAAGTAGTAGTAAATAGTAGTAAGTTAGTAAGTAAGTAGTACTAACTAAGTAAGTAAGCAAGTAGTAGTAAGTAAGTAGTAGTAAGGAAGCAAGTAGTAGAAAGGAAGTAAGTAGTAGTAAGGAAGTAAGTAGTAGTAAGCAGGTACATAAGTAGTAGTAGTAGTAAGTAAGTAAGTAGTAAGTCAGTAAGTAAGTAGAAGTAAGCAGTTGTAAGCAAGTAGTAGTAAGTAAGTAAGTAGTAGGTAAGTAGTAGTAAGTAAGTAAGAAGTAGTAAGTAAGTAGTAAGTAAGTAAGTAGTACGTAAGTAGTAAGTAAGTATTAAGTAAGCAGTATGTAAGTAAGTAGTAGGTAAGTAAGTAGTAAGTAGCTATGTAGGTAAGTAGGTAAGACGGTAGTAAGTAAGTAAGTAAGTAGTAAGTAAGTAGCAAGTAAGTAAGTCCGTAGGTAAGTAGTAAGTAATAAGTAAGTACGTAACTAAGTAGTAATAGATTAGTAGTAAATAAGTAGTACGTAAGTAGTAAATAAGTAAATAAGTAAGCAAATAAGTAGTAAGTCAGTAGTAAGTAAGTAAGTATGTAAGTAATAAGTAAGTAGTAAATAAGTAACTAAGTAGTAAGTACATTAGTGGTAAGTAAGTAGTGCGTAAGTAAGTGGTAAGTTAGTAAGTAAGTGGTAAGTAAGTGATAAATAAGTATGTAAGTGGTAAGAAAGTAAGCAAGTGGTAAGTAAGTAAGAAAGTAAGTGGTAAGTAGTAAGGAGGCTGTAAGTATGTAGTAAGTAATTAAGTAGTAAGTAATTAAGTAGTAAGTAATTAAGTAGCAAGTAAGTAAGAAGTAAATAAGTAAGTTGTAAGTAAGTAAGTAGTAAGTGGGTAAGTAGTAAGTAACTGAGAAGTAAGCAGTAGTAAGTAAGTAAGAAAGTAGTAAGTAAGTAGTAGATTAGTAAGGAAGTAAGTAGTAAGTAAATAAGTAAGTAGTAAGTAAGTAGTAAGTAAGTAAGTGGTAAGTAAGTAAGTATTAAGTAAGCAGAATGTAAATAAGTAAGTAAGTAGTCAGTAAGTAGGTAGGTAGTAAGTAGGTAAGTAAGTAAGTAGGTAGTAAGTAGGTAAGTAAGTAAGTAGTAAGTAAGTAAGTAGTAAGTAAGAAAGTAATGAGTAAGTAAGCACGTAAGTAAGTAACTAGTAAGTAAGTAAATAAGTAAGAAATTAGTAAGTAAGTAGTTTCTTTTTTTTTTTTTCTTGGAGGGGAAATGCATCATGCAGGCCAGTCTCACTGGCAACTGTGAGACTCCCGCCCACTAAAACCCCTCCAGCATATCATTGCAGATCTGTGGAACTACCACTCGACATAAGTAAGTGATAAGTAAGTATGTCAGTAAGTGGTAAGAAAGTAAGTAAGTGGTAAGTGAGTAAGAAAGTAAGTGGTAGGTAAGTAGTAGGGAAGCAGTAAGTATGTAGTAAGTAATTAAGTAGTAAGTAATTAAGTAGTAAGTAATTAAGTAGTAAGTAATTAAGTAGCAAGTAAGTAGTAAGTAAGTTGTTAGTAAGTAAGTGGCAAGTAAGTAAGTGGTAAGTAAGAAAGTAAGTGCTAAGTAAGTAAGTAGTAAGGAAGTAGTAAGTATGTGGTAAGTAGTTAAGTAGTAAGTAAGTGGTAAATAAGTAAGTAGTAAGTAAGTAGTAAGTAAGTAATAAGTAAGTAAGTAGTAAGTACGTAGAATGTAGTAAGTAAGTAGTAAGTAGGTGAGAAGTAAGCAGTAGTAAGTAAGTAAGTAAGTAGTAAGTAAGTAGTAAGTAAGTAAGTAGTAAGTAAGTAAGTAGTAAATAAGTAAGGAAGTAAGTAGTAAGTGAATAAGTAAGTAGTAAGTAAGTAGTAAGTAAGTGGTAAGTAAGTAAGTAAGTAGTAAGTAAGTAGTAAGTAAGTAAGTATTAAGTAAGCAGTATGTAAGTAAGTAAGAAGTAAGTAAGTAGTAAGTAGGTATGTAGGTAAGTAAGTAAGTAGGTAGTAAGTAAGTAAGTAAGTAAGTAGTAAGTAAGTAGAAAGTAAGTAAGTAGAAAGTAAGTAAGTAAGTAGTAAGTAAGTCAGAAGTAAGTACGTAAGTAAGTAGTACGTAAGTAGTAAATAACTAAATAAGTAAGCTAGTAAGTAAGTAGTAAGTAGTAAGTAAGTAAGTAGGTAAGTGGTAAGTAAGTAGTAAGTATGTAGGAAGTAACTAAGTAGTAAGTAAGTAGTAAATAAGTAAGTAGTAAGTAAGTAATAAGTAAGTAAGTAGTAAGTAAGTAGTAAGTAAGTAAGAAGTAAGTAAGTAATAAGTAACTAAGTAGTAAGTAAATGAGAAGTAAGCAGTAGTAAGTAAGTAGTAGTAAATAAGTGGTAAGTAAGGAAGTAGGTAGTAAATAAGTAAGGAAGTAAGTAACTAGTAAGTAGGTAAGTAGGTAGTAAGTAAGTGAGTAAGTAAATAAAATAAAATAAAATAAATAGCTAGTAAGTAAATTCCAAGTAAGTAAGTAAGTAGTAAGTAAGTAGGTAGTAAGTAAGTGAGTAAGTAAGTAGTAGTAAGTAAGTAAGTAGTAGTAAGTAAGTAATAGTAACTATGTAAGTAGTACTAAGTAAGTAAGGAGTAGTGAGTCAGTAAGTAGTAGTAAGTAGTAGCAAGTAAGTAAGCAAGTGGAAGTAAGTAAGTAGAAGTAAGGAAGTAAGTGGTAGAATGGAGGTAAGTAGTAGTAAGCAAGTAAGTAGTAGTAAGGAAGTAAGTAGTAGTAAGTAGGTACATAAGTAGTAGTAAGTAGGTAAGTAGTAGTAAGTCAGTAAGTAAGTAAGTAGTAGTAAGTCAGTAAATAAGTAGATGTAAGTAAGTAGTTGTAAGCAAGTAGTAGTAAGTAAGTAGTAGTAAGTAAGTAGTAGTAAGTAAGTGCTAGTAAGTACGTAAGTAGTAGTAAGTCAGTAAGTAAGTTGTAGTAAGTAAGCAATCAAGTAGTAGTAAGTAAGTAGTAGTAGTAGTAAGTATGTAAGTAGTAGTAAGTAAGCAAGTAGTAGTAAGTAAGAAGTAGTAGGTAAGTAAGTAGGTAGTAGTAAGCAAGTAAGTAAGTAGTAGTAGGTAAGTAAGTAAGTAAGTAAGTAGGTAAGTAGTAGTAAGTAAGTAAGCAGTAATAAGAAAGGAAGTATGTAGTAGTAAGTAACTAGGAAAGTAGTAGTAAGTAAGGAAGTAGTATGTAAGTAAGCAAGCAAGTAAGTAGGATAGTAAGTAGGTAAGTAACTAAGTAACAAGCAAGTAAGGATGTAGTAAGGAAGTAAGTAGTAGGTAAGTGAGTGGTAAGTAAGTAGTACGTAAGTAAGTAGTAAGTAAGTAGTGAGTAAGTAACTAAGTAAGTGTTAAGTAGGTTAGTAAGTGGTAAGTTACTAAGTAAGTGGTAAGTAAATAAGTAAGTAGGAGGTAAGTAAATGGTGAGTAATTAAATAAGTAAGGAAGTAAGTAAGTTAGTAAGTAAGTAATTAAGTAGTAAGGAAGTAGCAAGTAAGTGGTAAGTAAGTAGTAATTAAGTGAGTAGTAAATCAGTAAGTAAGTAGTAAGTAAGTAAGTAATAAGTAAGTAGTAAGTATATAACTAAGTAGTAAGTATGTGAGAAGTAAGTAGCAATAAGTAAGTAATTACGTAAGTAAGTAGTAACTAAGTAAGCAGTAAGTAAGTAGAAAGTAAGTAAGTAGTAAGTATGTACTAAGTTAGCAAGTAAGTAAGTAGTAAGTAGGTAAGTAGTAAGTTGGTAAGTAGTAAGTATGTAAGTAGTAAGTAAGTAAGTAGTAAGTAAGTCAGTGTTAAGCAAGTAAGTAGTAAGTAAGTAATTAAGGAAGTAAGTATTAAGTAAGTAGGAAGTAAGTAATTAGTAAGTAAGAAAGTAAGTAAGGAGTAAGTAAGTATTAAGTAAGCAGTATGTAAGTAGTAAGTAAGTAAGTAAGTAGGTAAGTAAGTAGGTAGTAAGTAAGTAACTAACCAAGTAGTAAGTAAGTAACAGAGTGAGTAAGTAGTAAGTAAGTAATAAGTAAGTAGTAAGTAAGTAGTAGTCAGTAAGTAGTAAGTAAGTAGTAAGTAAGTAAATAAGCAAGTAAGTAAGTGGTAAGTAAGTAGTATTCACATAAGTGGTAACTGAGTAGTACGTAAGTAAGTGGTAAGTAAGTAGTGAGTAAGTAAGTTGTAAGTTAGTAAGTAAGTGGTAAGTAAGTAATAAGTAAGTAAGTAAGTGGTAAGTAAGTAAGTAAGTAAGTGGTAAGTAAGTACTAAGGAAGTAATAAGTATCTAGTAAGTAATTAAGTAGTAACTAAGTAAGTAGTTAATAAGTAAGTAGTAAGTAAGTAAGTAAGTAGTAAGTAAGTAAGTAGTAAGTAAGTAGCAAGTAAGTAAGTCCGTAGGTAAGTAGTAAGTAAGTACGTAGGTAAGTAGTAAGTAATTAGCAGTAAGTAAGTAGTACGTAAGTAGTAAATAAGTAAATAAGTAAGCAAGTAAGTAGTAAGTAAGTAGTAAGTATGTAAGTAGTAAGTAAGTAGTAAGTAAGTATCTAAGTAGTAAGTACATAAGTGGTAAGTAAGTAGTGCGTAAGTAAGTGGTAAGTTAGTAAGTAAGTGGTAAGTAAGTGATAAGTAAGTATGTAAATAAGTGGTAAGAAAGTAAGTAAGTGGTAAGTAAGTAAGAAACTAAGTGCTAAGTAAGTAGTAAAGAAGTAGTAAGCATGTAGTAAGTAATTAAGTAGTAAGTAATTAAGTAGTAAGTAAGTAAGCAGTAAATAAGTAAGTCCTAAGTAAGTAGTAAGTAAGTAAGAAGGTAGTAAGTAAGTAAGTAGTAAATTAGTAAGGAAGTAAGTAGTAAGTAAATAAATAAGTAGTAAGTAAGTAAGTAGTAAGTAAGTAGTAAGTAAGTAATTAAGTATTAAGTAAGCTGTATGTAAGTAAGTAAGTAAGTAGTAAGTAAGTAATAAGTAAGTAAGTACGTAGTGAGTAAGTAAATAAGTAGTAAGTAAGTAAGTAGTAAGTGAGAAGTAAGCATTAGTAAGTAAGCAGTACGTAAGTAGTAAGTAAGTAGTAAGTAAATAAGTAAGGGGTAAGTAAGTAGTAAGTAAGTAGTAAGTAAGTAGTAAGCAAGTAAGTAAGTAGTAAGTAAGTAAGTCCGTAAGTAAGTAGTAAGTAATAAGTGAGTAAGTAGGTAATTGGTAAGTAGGTAAGTAAGTAAGCCGGTAGTAAGTAGGTAAGTAAGTAAGTAGTAAGTAAGTAAGTATGTAGTAAATAGTAAGTAAGTAAGTAATGAGTAAGTAAGTACGTAAGTAAGAAAGTAGTAAGTAAGTAAATACGTAAGAAAGTAGTAAGTAAGGAGTAAGTAAGTAAGTAAGTAATAAGTAAGTAACTAAGTAGTAAGTACATAAGCCGTAAGTAAGTAGTGCGGAAGTTAGTAGTAGGTAAGTAGCGAGTAAGTAAGTAAGTGGTAAGTTAGTAAGTAAGTGGTAAGTAATTGATAAGTAAGTAAGTGGTAAGTAAGTGGTAAGTAAGTAGTAAGGAAGTAGTAAGTATGTAGTAAGTAATTAAGTAGTAAGTAAGTTGTAGTAACTAAGTAAGTAGTAAGTAAGTAAGTAGTAGTAGTAAGTAAGTAAGTAGTAGTAAGTAAGTAAGTAGTAGTAAGAGGTAGTAGGTAAGTGAGTAAGTGGTAGTAAGCTAGTAAGTAGTAGTAGGTAAGTAGTAGTAAGTAAGTAAGAAGTAGTAAGTAGTAGTAAGTAAGTAGAAATGGGTAAGTAAGTATGTAGTACTAAGTAATTAAGTAGTAGTAACTAAGTTAGTAAGTAGTAGTAGGTAAGTAATTAAGTACGAAGTAAGTAAGTAGTAAGCAAGTAAGTGAGTAGTAAATAAGTAAGTAGTAGTAAGTAAGCAAGTAGTAGTAAGTAAGTAAGTAGTAGTAAGTATGTAAGTAGTCGTAAGTAAGTAGTAGTAACTATGAAAGTAGTAGTAAGTAAGTAAGGAGTAGTGAGTCAGTAAGTAGTAGTAAGCAAGTAGTATTGAGTAAGTGAGTAAGTAGTAGTAAGTAGTAGTAAGTTAGTAAGTAAGTAGTAGTAACTAAGTAAGCAAGTAGTAGTAGGTAAGTAGTAGTAAGGAAGTAAGTAGTAGAAAGGAAGTAACTAGTAGTAAGGAAGTAAGTAGTAGTAAGTAGGTACATAAGTAGTAGTAGTAAGTAAGTAGTAGTAAGTCAGTAAGTAAGTAGAAGTAAGTAAATAGTAGTAAGTAAGTAGTAGTAAGTAAGTACTAGTAAGTACGTAAGTAGTAGTAAGTAAGTAAGTGAATAAGTAAGTAAGTAGTAGTAAGTCGGTAAGTAAGTTGTAGTCAGTAAGTAGTAGTTGTAAGTAAGTAATAGTAAGTAAGTAAGTGGTAGTAAGTAAAAGGTAGTAGGTAAGTAAGTAGGTAGTAGGAAGCAAGTAAGTGGTAGTAGGTAAGTAAGTAAGTAAGTAAGTAAGTAAGTAGTAATAAGTAAGGAAGTAAGTAGTAGTAAGTAACTAGGTAAGTAGTAGTAAGTAAGTAAGTAGTAGTAAGAAAGTAGGTAGTAGTAAGTAAGTAAGTAAGTAAGTAAGTAGAATGTAAGTAAGTAAGCAAGCAAGTAAGTAAGTAGGTTAGTAAGTAGGTAAGTCAGTAAGTAGCAAGTAAGTAAAGATGTAGTAAGTAAGTAAGTGGTTAGTAAGTAGTACGTAAGTGAGTAGTAAGTAAGTAGTGAGTAAGAAACTAAGTAAGTGGTAAGTAGGTTAGTAAGTGGTAAGTAAGTAAGTAAGTAAGTAAGAGGTAAGTAACGAAGTGGCAAGTAAGTAAGTAAGGAAGTAAGTAAGCTGGTAAGTAATTAAGTAGTAAGTAAGTAGTAAGTAAGTAGTAATTAAGTGAGTAGTAAATCAGTAAGTAAGTAGTCAGTAAGTAGTAAGTAAGTAGTAAGTAAGTAGTAAGTAAGTAGTATGTAAGTAGTAAGCAAGAAACTAGTAAGTAAGTAAGTAGTCAGTAAGTGAGAAGTAAGTAGTTATAAGTAAGTAAGTAGTAACTAAGTGAGTAGTAAGTAGAAAGTAAGTAAGTAAGTAGTAAGTATGTACTAAGTAAGCAAGTAAGTGGTAAGAAGGTTAGTAGTAAGTAAGAAATTAAAGAAGTAAGTATTAAGTAAGTAAGTAGGAAGTAAGTAAGTAAGTAGTAAGTAAGCAATTAAGGAGGTAATTGTTAGGTAAGTAAGCAGGAAGTAAATAAGTAGTAAGTAAGTAAGTAGTAAGTAAGTATTAAGTAAGCAGTATGTAAGTAAGTAAGTAGCAAGTAAGTTAGTAAGTAGTAAGTAAGTAAGTGAGTGAGTAAGTCGTAAGTAAGTAATAAGTAAGTAAGTAGTAAGTAAACAGTAAGTAAGTAGTAGTAAGTAGTAAGTAAGCAAGTAAGTAGTAAGTAAGTAGTAAGTAAGTAAGTAGTATTTACATAAGTGGTAAGTAAGTAGTAAGTAGTGAGTAAGTAAGTTGTAAGTTAGTAAGTAAGTGGTTAGTAAGTAATAAGTAAGTAAGTAAGTGGTAAGTAAGTAAGAAAGTAAGTGGTATTTAAGTAGCAAGGAAGTAGTAAGTATGTAGTAAGTAATTAAGGAGTAGGTAGGTAAGTAGTAATTAAGTAAGTAGTAAGTAAGTAAGTAGTAAACAAGTAAGGAAGTAAGTAGTAAGTAAATAAGTAAGTAGTAAGTAAGTAGTAAGTAAGTAGAAGGTAAGTAAGTAGGTAAGTAGTAAGTAAGTAGTAAGTAGTAAGTAAGTAAGTATTAAGTAAGCAGTATGTAAGTAAGTAGTAAGTAAGTAAGTACTAAGTAGGAATTTAGGTAAGTAAGTAAGTACATAGGTAGTAAGTAAGTAAGTAAGTGAGTGACTAAGTAGTAAGTAGGTAATAAGTAAGTAAGTAGTAAGTAAGTAGTAGTAAGTAAGTCGTAAGTAAGTAAGCAAGTAAGTAAGCAGGTAAGCAGTAAGTAAGCAAGTAGTATTTACATAAGTGGTAAGTAAGTAGTACGTAAATAAGTAGTGAGTAAGTAAGTTGTAAGTTAGTAAGTAAGTGGTAAGTAAGTAATAAGTAAGTAAGTATGTGGTAAGTAAGTAAGTAACTGGTAAGTAAGTAGTAAGGAAGTAGTAAGTATGTAGTAAGTAATTAAGTAGTAAGTAAGTAAGTAGTAAATAAGTAGTAAGTAAGTAGTAAGTAAGTAATAAGCAAGTAAGTAGTAAGTACGTAGTAAGTAAATAAGTAGTAAGTAAGTAAGTAGTAAGTAAGTAAGTAGTAAGTAAGCGAGAAGTAAGCAGTAGTAAGTAGTAAGTAAGTAGTAAGTAAGTAAGTAAGTAAGTAGTAAGTAAATAAGTAGTAAGTAAGTAGTAACTAAGTAGTAGGTAAGTAGTATGTAAGTAGTAAGTAAGTAGTAAGCATTAAGTAAGTAGTAAGTAAGTAGTAAGAAAGTATTAAGTAACCAGTATGTGAGTAAGTAAGTAGTAAGTAAGTAAGTAAGTAAGTAGTAAGTAGGTATGTAGGTAAGTAAGTAAGAAGGTATTACGTAAGTAAGTAAGTAGAAAGTAAGTAGCAAGTAAGTAAGTCCGTAAGTAAGTAGTAAGTAATAAGTAAGCAGGTACGTAAGTAAGTAGTAAGTAATTAGTAGTAAGTAAGTAGTACGTAAGTAGTAAATAAGTAAATAAGTAAGCAAGTAAGTAGTAAGTAAGTTGTAAGTAGGTATGTAAGTAGTAACTAAGTAGTAAGTAAGTAAGTAACTAAGTAGTAAGTACATAAGTGGTAATTAAGTAGTGCGTAAGTAAGTAGTAAGTAAGTAAGTGGTAAGTTAGTAAGTGGTAAGTAAGTGATAAGTAAGTATGTAAGTAAGTGGTAAGAAAGTAAGTAAGTGGTAAGTAAGTGATAAGTAAGTTTGTAAGTAAGTAGTAAGGAAGTAGTAAGTATGTAGTAAGTAATTAAGTAGTAAGTAATTAAGTAGTAAGTAAGTAGTAAGTAAGTAGTAAGTGTGTAAGTAGTAAGTAAGTGAGAAGTAAGCAGTAGTAAGTAAGTAAGAAAGTAGTAAGTAAGTAAGTAGTAAATTAATAAGGAAGTAAGTAGTAAGTAAATAAGTAAGTAGTAAGTAAGTAGTAAGTAAGTAGTAAGTGAGTAGTAAGTAAGTAAGTAAGTAGGTATTAAGTAAGCAGTATGTAAGTAAATAAGTAGTAAGTAAGTAGGTAGGTAGTAAGTAAGTAAGTAAGTAGTAAGTAAGTAAGTAAGTAGTAAGTAAGTAAGTAATGAGTAAGTAAGTACGTAAGTAAGTAAGTGGTAAGTAAGTAAATAAGTAAGTAAGTAGTAAGTAAGTAGTAAGTAAGTAAGTAGGTAGTAAGTAAGTAAGTAAGTAGGTAGTAAGTAAGTGAGTAAGTAAGTAGTAGTAAGTAAGTAAGGAGTAGTGAGTCAGTAAGTAGTAGTAAGTAATTAGTATTAAGTAAGTGAGTAAGTAGTAGTAAGTAGTAGTAAGTAAGTAAGCAAGTAGTAGTAAGTAAGTAGTAGTAAGGAAGTAAGTAGTAGTAAGGAAGTAAGTAGTAGTAAGTAGGTACATAAGTAGTAGTAAGTAAGTAAGTAGTAGTAAGTCGGTAGGTAAGTAGAAGTAAGGAAGTAAGTAGTTCTAAGCAAGTAGTAGTAAGTAAGTAAGTAGTAGTGAGTAAGTACTAGTAAGTACGTAAGTAGTAGTAAATAAGTAAATAAGTAAGTAAGTAGTGGTAAGTCATTAAGTAAGTTGTAGTAAGTAAGTAAGTAGTAGTAAGTAAGTAAGCAGTAGTAGTAGTAAGTGAGTGAGTGAGTGAGTAGGGTTTAAGGGCCCGTCGACAGCTAGGTCATTAGGGCCCCGAGTCAGAAGATAAAAGCAGGGAAAAACTCACCACCACCTAACAATGAATAAAATATTAAAACGGGGAGTCTAAAAGAAAGATAAAAGCTAAAACAGGTCAAATGTAAAACTGGTCTAAAAAGATAACAAAAAAACAGTTAAAACCTCAAAACTGATCTTAAAATGTACACAGATAAAAATGCGAAGGTTAAAAATAAAATCACAAAGTAAAATACAAGTTAAACCTGCTTAATGTAAGTGCTTGGTTTTCATCTTTTTCTTTTTCAGTCTTATCTTGACCGACTTGGGAGGTGGTATGTTCAAGTCGCCATCCTCAGATGAGTCTGAAGAGCCCTGTCGGCTTGTTGAGCGGGAGCGGGACTTCTTTGATGATGGACGACTACTCACCCGGTCTTTAGGTCGCGAACGGTGAGCGTTTTCAGGTAAAACGGTGTGGCTACTGCTTGTGGTTGGCTGGTGAGCAGGTGTCTGCACGGCGGAAGATTTAGTTGCCGGTGCAGGTTGTTCACGGGACGGTGGAGAGGGAGAGGCGCTCGTTGGTGAGTCAGTCTGCGTGGCAGCATCAGCGACTGGAACGTGCTGAATGGCCACAGTGTGGGCAGGAGTTCGGCGGACTGCTGACGCGAAACCTAGGGTTGTCGCAGGTTTCAGCTGTTCAAAGCGGCGACGTGCTTCCAAAAAGGTGAGCCGTTCTTCTACGCGCAACTCCTGTATAGCTTTCTCGTCCATAAATTTAGAACACTGACGCGAGCTTGATGGATGGCTCTCTCCACAATTCACACAATGAAGGTCACGGGTACAAGCCGTGCCCTCATGAGGTGATAGGCCACAACGCTCACAAACGGCAGGATGGTTGCACGCGGTCTTAGTATGTCCGAACTTCTGACACTGAAAACAGCGCATAGGGTTCGGGACATATTGACGTAAGGCGGCACGCTCATACCCGCAGAAGATGTATTCTGGCAACTGTGTGCCCTTAAAAGTGAGGAACACCGTACGCAACTCAATAACTTTACCATCCTGCTTTCTTGTCAGAGCGTACGCTTGACACACACGCTGGTCGGAGAGGCAAGTAACAATCTCCTCATTGGTGAGGTTGTCCAGACTAGACGTGGTGACTACTCCTCTACATGTGTTCAACGACTTGTGTGGGGCTACCCGGATTGGGTAGGATCCCAAAAAGGTCGCTTTAAGAAGTTTTTGCGCCTGGTCTGCAGAAGTCACTTCGATCAAAAGCGTACCGTCTCGAACTCTAGTCGCATTTTTCACAATGCCACAAATCCTGTCTATTTCCCGTTTAATATAAAATGGGCTCAGGTCCTTTAACGTCTTTCCATCACATGCCATTGTCATTACCAAAAACGAGTCAAATGAAGAGGTTTTGCGCGGATGCATTTTGAATTTGGACCCCCAACCGGAACCGTCGGCATCAGCCTGCCATCCGGGGGTCAAAGGATAAAAGACACCAAAATCTCCACGGTCTGTGCCGCCATGGAGACCCCTCCATGACTGACCTCAAAGCGTACTTCAGAGGGGCTACCCTCCGATCTCCACTGCTTGTCCACATGGGTAAACCGTTCACCACGTGACACCCCGGTTTTATGCCCCCACCACAGGAATAACCGCCTATGGCTCCCCGCTTTAGCACACGCTGCCTCAACGGAGTCAGCGTGGATTCAGGGGACTTCGGGTTGATTACACCGGGGTTCCGTCAGCGGTAACACGTCCGGCCGGTGATACTAACCCGACGGCACACGGCCGTCGGGAGATTAACACCGGCCGTGCCCTCAAGGAGCTACGTGGGTGTACTTGACGTGTGGACGGGCTACGCACCTAAGGCTACACATGGGGGCAGTGTGAAGGGTCCGCACAACCTTCGCGCCTGAGACCTCCGAAGAGCACACAAGTCGGGGGCCACGCTGAAAACCGTGGGACAGGACCACGGAGATAGGAAAGATCCCTGCTGGTGAGACAGGAGTTATAAAACTAAGGCCTTACTAACTAATAATCGGAATAAACCTAGAAGAGGAAGAGGGTGATATAAAAGCAACATAAATCGCTGCACGTGGCACAGTTAATGTATATGGAGGGGGTGAAATGATGGTGCGCAGCTCGGGGCCCCGGGCGCGCCAAACCCGGACCTACCGTGGTAGGTTCCCCTGGGGGAGTTTGATTTCGGAGTAGTAGTAGTAGTAAGTAAGTAAGTAAGTAGTAGTAAGTAAGTAAGTAGTAGTAAGTAAGAAGTAGTAGGTAAGTAAGTAGGTAGTAGTAAGCAAGTAAGTAAGTAGTAGTAGGTAAGTAAGTAAGTAAGTAGTAGTAAGTAAGTAAGTAAGTAAGTAAGTAGTAATAAGTAAGGAAGTATGTAGTAGTAAGTAACTAGGTAAGTAGTAGTAAGTAAGGAAGTAGTAGTAAGAAAGTAGGTAGTAGTAAGTAAGTAGTAAGTAAGTAAGTAGTATGTAAGTAAGCAAGCAAGTAAGTAAGTAGGTTAGTAAAAAGGTAAGTGAGTTAGTAGCAAGTAAGTAAGGATGTAGTAAGTAAGTAAGTAGTAAGTAAGTAAGTGGTAAGTAAGTAGTACGTAAGTAAGTAGTAAGTAAGTAGTGAGTAAGTAACTAAGTAAGTAGTAAGTAGGTTAGTAAGCGGTAAGTAACTGAGTAAGAGGTAAGTAAGTAAGTAAGAGGTAAGTAAGTAAGTGGTAAGTAATTAAATAAGTAAGGAAGTACGTAAGTTAGTAGGTAATTAAGTAGTAAGGAAGTAGCAAGTAAGTAGTAAGTAAGTAGTAATTAAGTGAGTAGTAAATCAGTAAGTAAGTAGTAAGTAAGTAAGTAATAAGTAAGTAGTAAGTAAGTAACTAAGTAGTAAGTAAGTGAGAAGTAAGTAGTAATAAGTAAGTAAGTACGTAAGTAAGTAGTAAGTAAGTAGAAAGTAAGTAAGTAGTAATTATGTACTAAGTAAGCAAGTAAGTAGTAAGTAGGTAAGTAGTAAGTATGTAAGTAGTATGTAAGTAAGTAGTAAGTAAGTAAGTGGTAAGCAAGTAAGTTGTAAGTAAGTAAGTAATTAAGGAAGTAAGTATTAAGTAAGTAGGAAGTGAGTAAGTAGTAAGTAAGTATTAAGTAAGCAGTATGTAAGTAAGTAAGTAGTAAGTAAGTAGTAAGTAAGTAGGTAAGTAAGTAGGTAGTAAGTAAGTAACTAAGTAAGTAGTAAGTAAGTAAGTAAGTGAGTGAGTAAGTAGTAAGTAGGTAATAAGTAAGTAAGTACTAAGTAAGTAGTAGTAAGTAAGTAGTAAGTAAGTAAGCAAGTAAGTAAGCAGTAAGTAAGTAGTAAGTGAGTGAGTGAGTGGTTAGTGTTTAAGGGCCCGTCGACAGCTAGGTCATTAGAGCCCCAAGTCAAAAGATAAAAAATTGGATAAAACTCACCACCACTTAAATATTAAAACGCAAGCTAAAACAGCCAAAAGTTAAAAAAGTTAAAACTTAAAACTTGTCTAAAAAGTATGCTCAAAATAGTTAAAAGCGTGTAAAATGATCTAAAAAGGTAAGCAGATAAAATAGAACAGGTAAAAGGTAAAACCACTCAATAAAATTTAAACTTGCTTACCAAAGCCAATGCTGCCGACGAACCGCAGCACTGAATCCACAGCTACCGGGTCGTCGCCTAACATCGTCTTTAAACTAGAACCCAGGCCAAACAACTGACGCTCACGATTGTAGCGCGGACAATCAACTAGGACATGGGCCACAGAGAGCTGAACGCCACAGGTGGAACATACCGGCGCCGGCTCACCACGCAGATAGTGTCCATGCGTGATGCGCGTGTGACCTATTCTCAGGCGGGCCAAGATGACTTCTGCCCGCCTGGTATCCCTTGAAGATGTTATCCAAGGCTGCACCGTTTCCTTGATTGTCCGCAATTGCGTGCCAGTGACATCCAACGCTTCCCACGATTGCTGCCAGACTGATAAAATATGACGTCGGAAGTACCGTTGTACATCAGTGTAGGGAAGACTGCGTGTTAAGATCTCCGGCAAACGGCAGGCAGACTTAGCAGCCTCATCCGCTGCTTCATTGCCGGGAATGCCTACATGGCCTGGGGTCCAGGTAAAAACAATCTGGTATCCGCGCGAGAGCAACTGCGAGACGAGTGTCTGTATTTTCACAACTAGCGCTGACGTGCCGACAAACTGTTGCAAAGCCTGCAGTGCGCTCAGAGAGTCACAGCAGACGATAAAACTTCCAGGAACGGAACTGGAGATAAAAAGGACGAAATAAAATATTGCAAACAGCTCGGCGGTAAAGACGGAACTCAAGTCTGGCAGACGGTACTTGTGAGTCTCACCGTTATGCACAAAGCTACACCCTGTAGCCCCATCCACCTGGGAACCATCGGTAAATACCGGAGTGTAATTCCGGTAACGTCCCAGGATCTCGGTGAAAAGCTGACGATACACCGATGGAGGGGTAACCAACTTAGCATGCATCGAAAGCTCCAGGTCGAACTGGGCACGCTGTAATTGCCATGGAGGACAGCGGCCAAGGGAAAACCGTTCGACAGCAGGCATGCGCAGCGCGTGTAAGTTAAGCAGTTCGTGAAATCGAATACCGCTTGGGCGAGAGATCGTGTTATTCCGAAGATAACGGTGAGCGAGTTCCGGGCGCAATACAGGATTAAAAGACGGGTGACCAGGATGGGCCGCCAAACGGGACACGTAAGAGGACAATAAAAACGAGCGCCGAATAGAAAGTGGGGGTTCGCCAGAGTCAGCATACAGACACTCTACACGGCTAGTGCGGAAAGCTCCAGTAGCCAGACGGATACCAGCATTATGTACAGTATTTAAAAGACGGAGTTTAGAGGCGGACGCCGCGCCATAAATAAAACTGCCGTAATCTAGTTTGGACCTCACCAATGAACGATACAGCCTCAACATGACAGTGCGATCGCCACCCCAAGACACTCCAGATAAAACCCGGAGCACTCGAAGCGAACGATCGCAGGAGCCACGAAGTTGACGAATATGGTGCTCCCATGTGAGTTTGCTGTCTAGGTAAAGGCCCAAGAACTTGATGTGCGAAACAAACGGCAGGGGTGTGTCACGCAAACGGAGTTCAGGAGGAGGGTGTACACCGCGAAGTCGATGAAAGTGGACACATTGTGTTTTCGTAGGGGAGAACTTGAAGCCGGCGCGAAGGGCCCAGTCGGCGATAGAGGATATGGTCAGCTGCAGTTGACGTTCTATATGTTCGAGACTATATGATCGATAATAGATCGCAAAATCGTCAACATACAGCGACATCGCTATTCCCCTACGAACGACACTAGCAATGCCGTTAATGGCAACGGTGAAAAGAGTTACACTAATAATCGACCCCTGGGGCACACCATTTTCTTGGATCCTCTCCTGTGAGAACGTATTGCCAATGCGGACACGAAAGCGACGCAGGGCTAAAAAGTTAAAAAGAAAGATTGCTAAAAGACCTCGCAAACCATACCCGTGAAGAGTACGGAGAATACCATGACGCCATGTGGTATCGTAGGCCTTCTCCAGATCGAAGAAGACACCCACGACATGCTGCTTCAAAAGAAAGGCATTTTGGATGTAGGCTTCCATGCGTGTCAGATTGTCGACACTGGAGCGATGGCGACGAAAACCGCACTGAACATTGCTCAGCAGGTTGTTCGTCTCTAGCCACCATACTAAGCGAGTGTTGATCATCCGTTCAAAGGTCTTGCAGACGACACTCGTCAGGCATATAGGACGGTAGCTAGAGGGGAGTGTACGGTCTTTTCCGGGTCGAGGGATAGGGATTACAACACCCTCTCGCCAGGAAGATGGAAAAACCTGCTGAAGCCAGATGCGGTTATAGATGCTCAACAGGAATGATAGAGCCGCAGATGGAAGATGAAGCAGCATTTGGCGATGGATGTCATCAGGACCAGGAGAAGAGTCGTGAGCGAGGGACAAAGAATGCGCCAGTTCCGCTTCAGTAAAAGGTGCATTGTAGGGTTCACTACAATCACTATTAAAATTTAGGCTTATCCGTTCCGCGGATTCCTTAATCGGTAAAAAGGCTCTGTCATAGCTTTGAGTTTGGCTAGTAGTGGCGAAGGAATCGGCAAGGGCGTCGGCGATATCCTGCTCGCTGGTGTATATGGAGCCCTGTACGACAAGACCGGGGATGATTGTCCGGCGACACTTACCGTACATACGCCGGACGGCAGTCCACACCTTCTGGGCCGAACTGCGACGTGAAAGGGAAGACACGTAAGATTCCCAGGATGTGCGTTTTGCATTGCGCATTACAAAGCGAGCCCTTGCACGAGAGCGTTTAAAAGCAGTAAAATTCGCCTCCGTAGGGTGTGCTCGGAAAACACGCAGAGCACGCTTACGAGCTTTACTAGCCAAACGGCATTCCTCGGACCACCAGGGCACAGGAACGTGTCGTGGTGTAGATGAACCTCGAGGAATGCTAGAATCTGCTGCGAGAAGGATAGAGCCGGTAAAATATTCCACCATGTCGTCAATGGTGGTAAAAGCATTGTCGGTCAAGTGAATGAGGGAACGGAATTTCCCCCAGTCCGCCTTAGAAATAATCCAGTGAGGATATCGCGTTGGCACAGAATGGTGGCCCGATATGTGAATGCTAATGGGATAATGATCACTGCCAAATAAGTCGGACAGTACCGACCAATCAAGTATAGGTACTAGTGACGGGCTGCTGAAAGAAACGTCAAGCGCGGAGTGTGTACCATAGGCAGATGATAAGAAAGTAGGCACGCCAGTGTTTAGTATGATTAAGCCGGACATATCGCAAACGTCTGCTACAAGGCACCCACGAGCATCGTCAGTGCTGGAGCCCCAGTGAGAGTGCTTGGCATTCAGATCGCCGAGAAAGATGAGCGGTGGCGGAATCTGTGCCAAGAGAGCCCGAAGATCATTCTCGTGTACGACACTGACCGGTGGCAAATATAGGTTGCAAACGGAGAAACAGAGGCCCTGCAGCTGTACACGCACAGCTACAGCTTGCAGTGGCGTGTTAAGGGTTATACTGGTGGCAGAGATGTTATGTGCTACCAGCGTAGCAACACCACCGCATGCTCTCCTATCAGCGACAGAGTCGTGGCGGAATGCTGAAAATCCACGAAGGTGGAGAGAGTGATTAGGCTGTAAGTGGGTTTCCTGTAGGCAGACGATTGATGGAGAGCGTTGAAAAACTAAGTGCTGTATGTCCGGAACACGTGCACGGTACCCATTAACATTCCACTGGATTATTTCCATGGTAAAGAGATTAGCGTGCGGTCTTCATCTTTTTCTTTTTCATTCTTACCTTGACCGACTTAGGACCTGGAATGTTTAATTCGCCGTCCTCTAATGACTCCGCTGATGTGCGGGAGTCTGAAGATCCTCGGCGGCTCGTTGAACGGGAGCGGGACTTCTTTGAGGAGGAACGGCTACTCGCCCGGTGTTTATGGCGCGAACGATTGACAGGGACAGGCAAAGTAGTGTGGCCACTGCTTGAGGATGCTTGGTGAGTTTGTGTCTGCACGGCGGAAGATGTAGTTGCCGGTGCAGGAGCGTCACGGGTCGGTGGAGAGATGTTCGGTAAATCCGTTTGTGTGGCAGCATCAGCGACCGGTACATGTTGCACGGCCACAGTGTGAGCAGGAGTGCGGCGAACTGCTGAAGCGAAACCTAGGGTAGTCGCAGGTTTCAGTTGCTCGAAGCGGCGACGAGCTTCCAGAAATGTAAGCCGCTCTTTCACACGCAACTCCTGTATCGCCTTCTCGTCCATAAATGTGGAACACTGGCGCGAGCTAGATGGATGGCTTTGGCCACAGTTCACACATACAGGATTCCTTGTGCATGCCGTATCCTCGTGGGCGGGTAAACCGCAGCGTTCACAAATGGCGGGATTGTTGCAGGAGGTTTTAGTATGGCCGAACCGCTGGCATCTAAAACAGCGCATGGGGTTCGGTACATACTGGCGTACGGCGGCACGTTCGTAGCCACAAAAGATAAATTCAGGTAGTTGAGTGCCTTTGAATGTCAGAAACACCGTACGCAGAGCTTGCTCCTTGCCATCCTGCTTACGAGTAAGACGGTAGGCTTGACAGACACGCTGGTCAGAGAGGCAGCTGACGATCTCCTCGTTCGTCAGATTGTCCAAACTGGAGGTGGTTACCACTCCCCTACAGGTGTTAAGCGTCTTGTGGGGGGCTACCCGAATTGGGTAGGACCCCAACAAAGGCGCTTTCAAAAGTTTCTGGGACTGATCTGCCGTGTTGGTCTCAATTAACAACGTACCGTCTCGTACTCTCGTCGCGTTTTTCACCGGGCCACATATCCTGTCTACTTCGCGTTTTATATAGAATGGACTGATATCTTTAATCGTCTTCCCTTCACAGGCCAATGTCAGAACTAAAAACGAGTCAAACAAAGGGGTTTTGCGCGGATGCATTATGAATTGGACCCCCATCCGGGACCGTCGGCGTCAGCCTGCCATCCGGGGGTCAAAGGATAAAAGACACCAAAATCTCCACGGTCTGTGCCGCCATGGAGACCCCTCCATGACTGACCTCAAGGCGTACTTCAGAGGAGCTACCCTCCGATCTCCACTGCTTGTCCGCTTGGGTAAACCGTTCACCACGTGACACCCCGGTTTTATGCCCCCACCACAGGAATAACCGCCTGTGGCTCCCCGCTTTAGCACACGCTGCCTCAACGGAGTCAGCGTGGATTCAGGGGACTTCGGGTTGATTACACCGGGGCTCCGTCAGCGGTAACACGTCCGGCCGGTGATACTAACCCGACGGCACGCGGCCGTCGGGAGATTAACACCGGCCGTGCCCTCAAGGAGCTACGTGGGTGTACTTGACGTGTGGACGGGCTCCGCACCTAAGGCTACACATGGGGGCAGTGTGAAGGGTCCGCACAACCTTCGCGCCTGAGACCTCCGAAGAGCACACAAGTCGGGGGCCGCGCTGAAAACCGTGGGACAGGACCACGGAGATAGGAAAGATCCCTGCTGGTGAGACAGGAGTTATAAATCTAGGAACTTACAAACTAATAATCAGAATAAACCTAGAAGAGGAAGAGGGTGATATAAAAAGCAACATAAAATGCTGCACGTGGCACAGTTAATGAATGTGAAGCGGTGAAATGATGGTGAGCAGCTCGGGACCCCGGGTGCGCCAAACCCGGACCTACCGTGGTAGGTTCCCCTGGGGGAGTTTGATTTCGGAGTCCTCTTCTCCTAGATGAGTCGTCGACCAAGACTAACGAGCCTCATCTACCCGTTGGAATGTTCTTAGCTTCCCCTCACCTCTTGCCTACCAGTGGTTACGAAGACTCACTTAGTAGGCCGTCTGGATCGGGTACTGAGCCCCTCCGCCACGGCAAGGCGACACTCCTTCGGAGGGGAGTAAGTAGTAAGTAAGTAGTATTTACATAAGTGGTAAGTAAGTAGTACGTAAGTAAGTAGTAAGTAGTGAGTAAGTAAGTTGTAAGTTAGTAAGTAAGTGGTAAGTAAGTAATAAGTAAGTAAGTAAGTGATAAGTAAGTAAGTAAGTGGTAAGTAAGAAAGTAAGTGGTAAGTAAGTAGTAAGGAAGTAGTAAGTATGTAGTAAGTAATTAAGTAGTAAGTAAGTAAGTAGTGAATAAGTAGAAAGTAAGTAAGTAGTAAGTAAGTAATAAGCAAGTAAGTAGTAAGTACGTAGTAAGTAAGTAAATAAGTAGTAAGTAAGTAAGTAGTAAGTAAGTGAGAAGTAAGCAGTAGTAAGTAAGTAGTAAGTAAGTAAGTAAGTAGTAAGTAAATAAGTAAGTAGTAAGTAAGTAGTAACTAAGTAGTAAGTAAGTAGTAAGTAAGTAGTAAGTAAGTAAGTAGTAAGTAAGTAGTAAGTGGGTAAGTAGTAAGTAAGTGAGAAGTAAGCAGTAGTAAGTAAGTAAGAAAGTAGTAAGTAAGTAAGTAGTAAATTAATAAGGAAGTAAGTAGTAAGGAAATAAGTAAGTAGTAAGTAAGTAGTAAGTAAGTAGTAAGTGAGTAGTAAGTAAGTGAGTAGGTATTAAGTAAGTAGTAAGTAAGTAGGTAGGTAGTAAGTAAGTAAGTAAGTGAGAAGTAAGCAGTAGTAAGTAAGTAAGAAAGTAGTAAGTAAGTAAGTAGTAAATTAATAAGGAAGTAAGTAGTAAGGAAATAAGTAAGTAGTAAGTAAGTAGTAAGCAAGTAAGTAGTAAGTATTAAGTAAGCAGTATGTAAGTAAGTAAGCAGTATGTAAGTAAGTAGTAAGTAAGTAAGTAGTATGTAGGTATGTAGGTAAGTAAGTAAGAAGCTATTAAGTAAGTAAGTAGCAAGTAAGTAAGTGGTAAGTTAGTAAGTGGTAAGTAAGTGATAAGTAAGTATGTAAGTAAGTGGTAAGAAAGTAAGTAAGTGGTAAGTAAGTGATAAGTAAGTATGTAAGTAAGTAGTAAGGAAGTAGTAAGTATGTAGTAAGTAATTAAGTAGTATGTAATTAAGTAGTAACTAAGTAAGTAGTAAATAAGTAAGTAGTAAATAAGTAAGTAGTAAGTAAGTAAGTAGTAAGTAAGTAATAAGTAAGTAAGTAAGTAGTAAGTGGGTAAGTAGTAAGTAAGTGAGTAGTAAGTAAGTGAGTAGGTATTAAGTAAGTAGTAAGTAAGTAGGTAGGTAGTAAGTAGGTAAGTAAATAAGTAGGTAGTAAGTAAGTAAGTAAGTAGTAAGTAAGTAAGTAATTAGTAAGTAGTAAGTAAGTAAGTAAGTAATGAGTAAGTAAGTAGTAAGTAAGTAAATAAGTAAGTAAGTAGTAAGTAAGTAGTAAGTAAGTAACTAAGTAGTAAGTACATAAGTGGTAAGTAAGTAGTAAGTACATAAGTGGTAAGTAAGTAGTGCGTAAGTAAGTAGTAAGTAAGTAGCGAGTAAGTAAGTGGTAAGTTAGTAAGTAAGTGGTAAGTAAGTGATAAGTAAGTAAGTGGTAAGTAAGTGGTAAGTAAGAAAGTAAGTGGTAAGTAAGTAAGTAGTAAGGAAGTAGTAAGTATGTAGTAAGTAATTAAGTAGTAAGTAGTAGTAAGTAAGTAAGTAAGTAGTAGTAGTAAGTAAGTAAGTAGTAGTAAGTAAGTAGTAGTAAGTAAGTAGTAGTAAGTAAGAAGTAGTAGGTAAGTAAGTAGGCAGTAGTAAGCAAGTAAGTAGTAGTAGGTAAGTAAGTAAGTAAGTAAGTAGTAGTAAGTAAGTAAGTATGTAGAAATAGGTAAGGAAGTAAGTAGTAGTAAGTAGTAGTGAGTAGGTGAGTAGTAGTAAGAAAGGAGGTAGTAGTAAGTAAGTAGTAAGTAAGAAGTAAGTAAGGAAGTAACTAGTAAGTAAGTAAGTAGTAAGTAAGTAGTAAGTAAGTAAGCAAGTAAGTAGGTAAGTAGTAAGTAAGTAAGTAGGTAGTAAGTAAGTAAGTAGGTAGTAAGTAAGTGAGTAAGTAAGTAAGTAAGTAGTTTTTTTTTTTCCTAGGGGAAAAATCCCACATGGACGTTATTGTAAGGAGTTGGACTCTAACCAACTAAAAAACCCCTGTGTGAATCAAATTGAGTACTTCTTCTTTGAACTGCCCAGGCGGCATTACTTCAAGAAGAGGAGATTCAAGATGGTAACCATAGTCTCAGTGGTCTGAGTAAGTCTTAAGTATCACCCATTTTCCGGCGCTTGCGGGATAAAATCTCTTGGGCCAATTTGCTAACCACCTTCTAGTTGTAATGAGATGTTAACATGTGAGTAACTACCTGAGAAGGCGTAACCGTTCCCAGCTTGAACTCTGCAGGTATACGTAAATGTTGCCATCTGACACAATCAAAGAATGTGTGTTCCACTGTGTCAACTTTGCCACAGTAAATACATTCTTCGGTGGCACTTATCCCAAAGCGATACAGATAGGCTTGGAACCATCCATGACCATTGAGGAACTGTGTCAAGTAAAAATTCACGTATCCTCTCCGACGTGAATACCAGGGTTTGATGTCTGGAATTAAGCGCTTAGTCCAGTGGGCGGTTCCGTCATCCGAGTCCCATGCTTCCTGCCATTGATCTAATAATTGCTGTCTGGCCTCATCTCTTCTGATGTCGTTCTGCTCTCTTAGGAGGCGTTCTGTAGCCAACAAAGTTATTGGAGGCGTTCTGTAGCCAACAAAGTTATTGGGGGCGTTCTGGCCAAGACCAATAATGCTTTAGTAGAGGTGGAGCGATATGCGCTGGCTATTCTAATTGCAACCTTTCGTTGCACGCTGAGGAGCCGTGTGATGTAAATTTGTCTTTCCAGTGCCTTGCGCCAGATCCCCACTCCATAAAGCAAGATGGATATAACAACAGAGAAGAGCAGCCTCCGACTGCTTTCTTTAGGGCCTCCAATATTTGGCATAATTCTGCTCAAATGAGCTACAGCCTTGTTTGCCTTTGTGACGGTGGAGCGCACGTGAATACCCATATACATGTTCCGGTCCAGATGGATTCCTAAATATTTCAGGGAATTTTGACTCTGGATCTGTAAAGTGCCAAGCTGAAGGTGGATTGTTTGAAGCTTGCAACCACCTACCAGAATTACTGCTTAAGTCTTATTTGGCGCCAATTCCAGTTTCTCTGATGTCAGGGAATGATCTAGGGTAGCTAGAGCGACGTTAGCTGCTAATTCCAATGAGGCCCCATCCTTGGCTATAACGGTCAATGCCAGGTCGTCAGCATATGCTGTAAGAGTTATCTCTGGGGGCATGGGTAATCGTAGGATTCTATCAAAGTAAACGTTCCACAAGGTAGGGCTTAAGACCGAGCCCTGAGGGACACCACATGTCATATATATCTTACTATAATTGCCCACTAGTAGAAGCCGATCATCTAGGTAGTTTGCCAATATGTTGTACAAGTATGGAGCTATTTGCCTAGAACTAAGCTCCGATAAAATGCCTCCCCACGGTGTAGAGTTGAAGGCATTTCGGACGTCCAGAGTGATTAGAACACATTTTGACCTTTGGTAGTGGGGCTGAGAATAGACTTGCTCCGCGAGATTCTTGACTGTGCCCAGGGCGGAGAGAGTGGAACGTTCTGCTCGAAAGCCGTGCTGTGCATCAGCAAATCCACCTGTTCGCTCAATTTCAGCGACGAGTCGTCCCAGTATAAGTCGTTCAAATACTTTGCCTATAACGTTGAGCAAACAAATCGGCCGATATTTAGAAGGTTCATGCTCACGATGGGGTTTCTCTAGCAATAAAAGGCGTGCCATCTTCCATTCAGACGGGAAAGTGCCAGTCTTCAGGAGGTCGTTAAATACTTCCAAACATCTATTAGGGTATTTCCGGATGATCGCCTTCATTACTGAAGGGATCACACCGTCCGGTCCTGGCGCTCTATTATCTCTAATTTTGGCCAAAGCTTCTGTCAGTTCCATAATGGTAAACGGGGGTATCTCATCTGGGGTCACAGGGTACTTAGCCCAGGAGATAAAAGCATGCGTAGGGAAGAGAGTTCTGGCTATCTCTAGTTGACGGTCATCGGTTAACTGTATCTGTGACGATGCTCGGAGTTTCCTGGTAACAAGCTTATAGCCGAAACCCCATAAGTCATTGTCGATTTCGTTAATTATGGCCTGCCAAGCATTGTGTTTGGCTTCCTTTATGGCCTCCTTGAGAAGTGTTCGGCTGGCACGGTACTGCTCCAAGCATAGATGTTTGCGGTCTTCATCACCTCTCCTATTCGCTCTAACCATCGCTCTTCTCATCTGTAGAGTTTGTCGACGTTTATCAGCAGTATCATTTGACCACCAATATGCAGGCTTGCGAAATGGTCTGGTCGACTTTCGAGGAGATGTGATGTCACAGGCTTGTTGTATAATCCGGGAGAACTGCTGAGCTGTAAGAGTTCCTGTTTCATAAGGAATTAGTAGGCGGCCGACTTCTTCAACCAGTGTGACAATCTTATGCGGCGAAATCCGCCATCCGATATGCGTGGAGTTTCTCGAAAGAGGAGGACTAGCTACGGTAACATCGAACATGATGTATTGATGGTAGCTTAGAGTCTCAATTTCCAGAACTTCCCAGTGTAGAATCTTTTGCGAGAGGGTATGGGTACTAAAAGTAAGGTCAATAAAGGATGCACTGTCGCGTCGGATAAAGGTGGGAGTTGTTCCTCGATTGTGCACAACTAAATCCTCTTCAGCAAGCCATTCAGCCAATACACGGCCTCTGGCGTCTTCAACTGGTGAACCCCATATGGGTGATTTGGCATTAAAATCGCCACCCACGATAATTTCTTTAGAATGGCGACGCATGTCTGTGCGTAATTTATAAAGGAAACGATTGAACTGAGCTAGGTCGATGTTGGGAGATATGTAACAACCATAAATGAGGAATGAGGGTAGTTCTAGCCACACAAATCCTGGTCCTGCACCCCTGTTCACTATAGATAAAGAATTATTGCACAGGCGTATAGCAATATCAGCATCACTGTCAGGGTTCGGTTTTGAGTCGGTTAGGCTCTGCCATGATAATGATGTCACTATTAGTTTCTGATGCCACATGGCAAAGTAAGTCCATGGCCTCGCGGCCACGATCGATATTAGTTTGTAATACCCGGATAATATTTGGCGGTTTAGCAGCAGTATGAAACTTGACCGTGTTGGGGGCCACATTCTGTGAGTCAGGCATCAGTTAGGAAGATGTCATGGTGACGTACGGAGACGTTGGGCTCGAGCAGCATTCACCAACTTGCGATACTTGGGACAACGTTGTGTGCCCACTCTGTGTCCCGGAATATCACACATTAGACAATAGGGGTCGGAGGTACAGTTCACGGCTAAGTGACCATCTTTTCCACAGTTGAGACAGGCATTTCTTCTGTCAGGGCCGTTGCAGGTATGTGCACGATGTCCAAACCCTTGACAGTGAAAACATCGTGGAATAAAAACCCGTTCCTGGACCTTGCAATGATACCAACCAAGGCGCACAGATCCTAACTGAGTGAGGCGGCGTCCCAATTCCAAAGGTAAGACAACCGTAGCTATCTGTCCTTCTGTCATGGTTGGTCTAAGAGATATTACCTTCACGTCTGCGGCATTTATTCCTAAAGCCTGAGAAATATATGTCTGAACCTCTGCTGTAGTGGTAATAGCATCAATGTCATGGATGTGGAGTATTTGGTCTGTTCGTCGGGAGCAGCGCACTGTCGTGTCTTTAAGGGAGTGTGCAATGGCCTTCCTCAGTGGTTCAGCCTTGTCAGCTCCCCCATTAGCAGTAAGAAGTAGTTCTCCACCACGGGTCTTGCGAATTCGCTGCACCTCTACACCAACATCCTCCAATTTGACATTACTGTTAACGTCCTTAAGAAGTTCAGCATATGTTCTGTTTCCAGGATTTATAATAATCGCTCCTATGTCTGGCCGTGAGGCTGTCGGGGCTGATTCAGAATGGGGTCTTCCTTTCCCATCGGCATTTACCATTTTCCGAGGTCGAGGGACGTGCAAGTAGACTGAGATATCGGTGTCTACAAAGGCATATTCCAATAACTTCCTAGTCACGTGGACATCACACCCAATCGGTAGAGGAAGACGGATCTTTCGTCTCCCATGTTTGTATGCCAAGGCACACAAACATTTAAAGCGTTCTTTGAACAGTTGGAGAGTGTCTCCTTTCTCTAGCGATGTAGCCACAGAAAGCTTAAAGATGTAGCGTTCCGTACTCCGGAAGCCTCCCTCCACCGGTACTTTAGAAATGGAGGAGAAGTAAGCCGCATTGGCGTAATCCTCATCTACGTTCACTAGATCCATTATTTCTGGATAACGTTCCTTAAAGAGTCGATTGATGCCTTGGCTCATGGAAGGGTCATCTGAGATAATGGCTAAGTCCTCTTCTGTACCTGCCAAAAGCGGATTCCCTTCCACAATGTCCACATTCTGGAACGTGCAAGGGGGCCAGAATTGATCCATCAATCCTTTCAGAGATTCTGGGCTGTCCACGGTGGAAAAGGACGTTCTAATGCCAGAGGCAATCTGCTGTTCTATCTCCGAGCGGTACATTGGATTCAAATTACTTAGATCTGCTAGTAGTAATTCAGGAGCCAATTGCACTCCAATGGATTGTGACCGAATGGGAGTATCATTCACTTTCGAACTAGCTGGTGGAACACATTTTTTCTTACTATCAGCTTCCTTCCACCTTTCCAATATTGTTGCAGCCATCTGCTCAACACTTCTTATACCATGTTTAATTTCTGCTTTGGTATTTGGAGTCTTTCTCACCAATTCTGACGGATCCTTACTGTATATAAACATTGGTCCAGCTAATTCTTTTAATTCATCCATATATGTTTGATACTCATTTGTTTTTTCATCTGTGTTTTTCAAGGATGTATCATATAGGTTAGTACTATCTTTATCATACTTTGTAGTACTTAGTCCTTTGGTTTTAGTTTCAGTTTCACTTGGTGTTTTAATTGCTGCACTCGGCATAGAATCCTTGTTCTGTAAGTCTGTTTTTTGGTAATTCTCCAGCGCATCTAATGGGTGTAGAATATCATCATCCATTTCATTAGCCTTGTTAGAACTAAATGCGTCGTTCAAGATCTTATTTTTGGGTCTTGCACACCCCACAGATGTAATATTTCACTTCCACTTACAATTCAAGTAATTCCTTTGCAGATTGAAAAGATTCTGCACACAAATATGACGATATTAGCGTAATATACGCGCAAGAAGTTCAAAGATGTCGTGTTTAACAACAAAAAACGTACTTACTATTAAGATGGTCAAATAGCGATAACTCTCAAATAAAACATACCATCATCACTTCCGTTGATAAAACACATAACATAATTGATTAATAGCACTATCAACACACAAATACACACAAACTGAGTCTATTTTGAAAGAAATTCGGAGCATATAACACAAGCCAATGTATAGCACAATGCAAGGCCAAGTAAGTAGTAAGTAAGTAAGTAGAAAGTAAGTAAGTAGTATGTAAGTAAGTAGTAACTAAGTAAGTAAGTAGGTAAGTAAGAAAGTAAGTAAATAGTAAGTAAGTAATTAAGTAAGTAAGTAAGTAGTAAGTAAGTAGTAAGTAAGTAAGTAAGTAGGTAAGTAAGTAGTAGTAAGTAAGTAAGTAGTAGTAAGTAAGTACTAGTAAGTAAGTAGTAGTAAGTAAGTAGTAGTAAGTAAGTAAGTGGTAGTAAGTAAGTAGTAGTAAGTAAGTAAGTAAGTAGTAGTAATTAAGTAAGTAGGAGTAAGTAAGCAAGTAAGTAGTAGTAAGTAAGTAAGTGGTAGTAATTAAGTAATAGTAAGTAAGTAGTAGTAAGTAAGTAGTTGTAAGTATGTAAGTAAGTAGTAGTAATTAAGTAAGTAGTAGTAAGTAAGCGAGTAAGTAGTAGTAAGTAAGCAAGTGGTAGTAAGTAAGTAGTAGTTCTTTTTTTTTTCTTTTTTTTTTTCCTAGGGGATAAATCCCTCATGGACGTTATTCTAACGAGTTGGACTCTAACCAACTAAAAAACCCCTGTGTGAATCAAATTGAGTACTTCTTCTTTGAACTGCCCAGGCGGCATTACTTCAAGAAGAGGAGATTCAAGATGGTAACCATAGTCTCAGTGGTCTGAGTAAGTCTTAAGTATCACCCATTTTCCGGCGCTTGCGGGATAAAATCTCTTGGGCCAATTTGCTAACCACCTTCCAGTTGTCATGAGATGTTAACATGTGAGTAACTACTTGAGAAGGCGTAACCGTTCCCAGCTTGAACTCTGCAGGTATACGTAAATGTTGCCATCTGACACAATCAAAGAATGTGTGTTCCACTGTGTCAACTTTGCCACAGTAAATACATTCTTCGGTGGCACTTATCCCAAAGCGATACAGATAGGCTTGGAACCATCCATGACCATTGAGGAACTGTGTCAAGTAAAAATTCACGTATCCTCTCCGACGTAATATATTTAATATATTTTGTTCCTTAACGACGCTGTCAATTGCCAGGATCACATCAGCGTCGCCGGTGTGCCGGAATTTTGTCCCGCAGGAGTTCTTTAACATGCCAGTAAATCTACTGACATGGAGCTGTCGTTTTTAAGCACACTTAAAAACCATCGGTCTGGGCCGGATTTGAACCCGCGACCTTGGGATCAGTAGGCCAGCGTCTAACCAACTGAGCCACCCAGACCGACTCTCTCCGACGTGAATACCAGGGTAGTAGTAAGTAAGCAGTAGTAAGTAAGTAAGTGGTGGTAGGTAAGTAGTAGTAAGTAAGTAAGTAGTAGTAAGTATAAGTGGTAGTAAGTAAGTAGTAGTAAGAAGGTAAGTAAGTAGAAATGAGTAAGTAAGTATGTAGTACTAAGTAATTAAGTAGTAGTAACTAAGTTAGTAAGTAGTAGTAAGTAAGTAATTAAGTACTAAGTAAATAAGTAAGTAGTAAGCAAGTAAGTGAGTAGTAAATAAGTGAGTAGTAAATAAGTAATTAGTAGTAAGTAAGTAGTAGTAACTATATAATTAGTAGTAAGTAAGTAAGGAGTACTGAGTGAGTAAGTAGTAGTAAGTAAGTAAGTAGTATTAAGTAAGTGAGTAAGTACTAGTAAGTAAGTTAGTAAGTAAGTAGTAGTAACTAAGTAAGCAAGTAGTAATAAGTAAGCAGTAGTAAGGAAGTAAGTAGTAATAAGGAAGTAAGTAGTAGTAAGGAAGTAAGTAGTAGTAAGTAGGTACCTAAGTAGTAGTAAGTAAGTACTAGTAAGTACGTAAGCAGTAGTAAGTAAGTAAGTAGATAAGTAAGTAGTAGTAAGTCAGTAAGTAAGTTCTAGTAAGTAAGTAAGTAAGTAGTAGTAAGTAAGTAAGTAGTAGTAAGTAAGTAAGTAAGTAAGTAGTAGTAAGTAAGTAAGTAGTAGTAAGTAAGAAGTAGTAGGTAAGTAAGTAGGTAGTAGTAAGCAAGTAAGTAAGTAAGTAAGTAGTAGTAGGTAAGTTGTTTTTTCTTTTTTTTTTTTTTGTTTTTGGAGGGGAAATGCATTATGCAGGCCAGTCTCACTGGCAACTGTGAGACTCCCGCCCACTAAAACCCCTCCAGCATATCATTGCAGCTCTGTGGAACTACCTCTCGGCATTACTTCATAGGCTACAACCGTTTATTTATCTATCTTTTATTCTATTTTCATCTGTTTCCTTTCCTTTCATAATAGTTACAATCATTTTTTGAATTATTTCCCAATTAGTTTTGCTCTCTAGCATTTTTTCAATTATATTTTCAGCTATCAGGTTTACTCCTATCTTTCTAGTGCATTCGTTTCTGATGTCATCCCATTTACAGCAGCAAAGTACAGTGTGCTCTGGAGTATCTATTTCTCCACAATATGAGCAATTATTACTGTTCACAATATCCATTTTGTGCAAGTAGGTTTTAAACCTCCCGTGTCCTGACAAGAACTGGGTTAGATAGAAGTCAAGTGCTCCGTGTTTTCTGTTAATCCATGGTTTTATCTGTGGTATGAGCCTCTTTGTCCATTGTGCCACTTCAGTTTCTGGTGAGTGAGTGAGTAGGGTTTAAGGGCCCGTCGACAGCTAGGTCATTAGAGCCCCAAGTCAAAAGGATAAAAACAGTAAAAGCTCACCACCACTTAACACTCTTAACTATATATTTAAAATATATTATTAGCTAAAATAGATAAAATGTAAAACTTATCTAACTGGTAAGCTAAAAACAGTTAAAACTGGTAAATTCATCTAAAAACACTTAAAACGTGAACATTGATCTTAATAGCTAAGCAGATAAAAGGTAAAAAATAAAATCAAGAAATAAAATAGAGGTTAAACCTGCTTACCAAAGTCAATACTGCCGACGAACCGCAGCACTGAATTAACAGCTACCGGGTCGTCGCCTAAGATTGACCTCAGAGTAGGACCCAGGCCAAACAGCTGGCGCTCACGATTGTAACGCGGACAATCGACTAGGACATGGGCCACAGAGAGCTGAACGCCACAGGTGGAACATACCGGCGCCGGCTCACCACGCAGATAATGTCCATGTGTGACCTATTCGCAGGCGGGCCAAGATGACTTCTGCCCGCCTGGTATCCCTTGAAGATGTCAGCGAAGGTTGCACGGTGTCCTTGATTGTCCGCAATTGCGTGCCAGTGACATCCAACGCTTCCCACGATTGCTGCCAGACTGATAAAATATGACGTCGGAAGTACCGTTGTGCATCCGTGTAAGGCAGACTGCGTGTTAAAATCTCCGGCAAACGGCAGGCAGACTTAGCAGCCTCATCCGCCGCTTCATTGCCGGGAATGCCTACGTGGCCTGGGGTCCAGGTAAAAACAATCTGGTATCCACGCGAGAGCAACTGCGAAACAAGTGTCTGTATTTTCACAACTAGCGCTGACGTGACAACAAACTGTTGCAATGCCTGCAGCGCGCTCAAGGAGTCGCAGCAGACGATAAAACTTCCAGGTACGGAACTGGAGATAAAAAGGACGAAATATAAGATTGCAAACAGCTCGGCGGTAAAAACGGAACTCAAGTCTGGAAGACGGTACTTGTGAGTCTCACCGTTATGCACAAAACTACTCCCTGTAGCTCCATCCACCTGGGAACCATCGGTAAATACCGGAGTATAATTCCGGTAACGTCCCAGGATCTCGGTGAAAAGTTGACGATACACCGATGGAGGGGTAGCTAACTTAGCATTCGTCGAAAGCTCCAGGTCGAACTGGGCACGCTGTAATTGCCATGGAGGACAGCGGCCAAGAGAATGCCTTTCGACGGCAGGCATGCGCAGAGCGTGTGCGTTAAGCAGCTCGCGAAATCGAATACCGCTTGGGCGAGAGATCGTGCTATTCCGAAGATAACGGTGAACGAGTTCCGGGCGCAATACAGGATTAAAAGACGGGTGACCGGGGTGGGCTGCCAAACGGGCCACGTAAGAACACAATAAAAACGAGCGCCGAATAGAAAGTGGAGGTTCGCCAGGGTCAGCATACAGACACTGTACACGGCTAGTGCGGAAAGCTCCAGTAGCCACACGGATACCAGCATTATGTACAGTATTTAAAAGACGAAGTTTAGAGGTGGACGCTGCGCCATAAATAAAACTGCCGTAATCTAGTTTGGACCTCACCAAAGAACGATACAGCCTCAACATGACAGTGCGATCGCCACCCCAAGATACTCCAGATAAAACCCGGAGCACTCGAAGCGAACGATCGCAGGAGGCACGAAGTTGACGAATATGGTGCTCCCATGTGAGTTTGCTGTCGAGGTATAGGCCCAGAAACTTAATGTGCGGAACAAACGGCAGACGTGTACCATGCAAATAAAGATCAGGTGGAGGGTGTACACCACGGAGTCGATGGAAGCGGATACATTGTGTTTTCGTAGCGGAGAACTGAAACCCGGTGCGAAAGGCCCAGTCAGTGATGGAGGTTATGTTCAGCTGCAGTTGACGCTCAAGGTGCTCAAGATTATAAGATCGGTAATATATCGCGAAGTCGTCAACATACAGTGACATCGGGATTCCGCTGCGAACAACACTGGCAATCCCGTTAATGGCAACGGCGAAAAGTGTTACGCTGAGAATCGACCCCTGGGGTACACCATTGTCCTGGATCCTTTCTTGTGAGAGGGTATGGCCAATGCGTACACGAAAACGGCGAAGTTTTAAAAAGTTAAAAACGAAGCTCGCTAGATGACCGCGTAAACCGTAGTCATGCAGATTACGGAGGATACCATAGCGCCATGTAGTGTCGTAGGCCTTCTGTAGATCGAAGAAGACCCCCACGATATGCTGATTCATGAGAAAGGCATTCTGAATGTAAGCCTCCATGTGTGTCAGGTTGTCGACACTGGAGCGATGGCGACGAAAACCGCATTGAACATTGCTCAGCAGGTTATTCGTCTCCAGCCACCACACTAAACGAATGTTAATCATTCGCTCCAAGGTTTTACAAACGACACTCGTTAAGCAAATAGGGCGGTAGCTGGAGGGAAGTATCCGGTCTTTCCCAGGCCGAGGGACAGGGATGACAATACCCTCGCGCCAGGAAGATGGGAAAACCTGCTGAACCCAGATACGGTTGTACATGCCCAACATGAAGGAGAGAGCCTCAGGTGGGAGATGAAGCAGAATTTGTCGGTGGATCTCATCAGGACCCGGAGATGAGTCCTTTGCAATAGACAGAGCATGGGCCAGTTCCTCTTCCGTAAAAAGAGCGTTGTATGGTTCACTACAGTCACTGTTAAAATTGAGGGCTATCCGCTCCGCAGATTCCTTCATGGGTAAAAAGGCGGCATTGTAACTTTGCGTTTGGCTATCGGCAGCGAAAGAGTCGGCAAGGGCGTCGGCAACAACCTGCTCACTGATGTACGTGGAGCCCAGTACGGCAAGACCGGGTATTATCGTCCGGCGACACTTACCGTACATACGCCGCACAGCAGTCCACACCTGTTGTGCAGAACTGCGACTGGAAAGAGAAGAAACATAAGACTCCCAGGAGCTCCGCTTTGCACTGCGAAGTACAAAATGAGCCCTTGCGCGACAGCGTTTAAAAGAAACAAAGTTTGCCTCCGTTGGATGTAAGTGGAAGACACGTAGAGCACGCTTGCGTGCTTTAATAGCCAAACGGCATTCCTCGGTCCACCAAGGTACAGGAGCACGTCGTGGGGTAGAGGAACCTCGAGGAATGCTGGAATCCGCTGCGAGCAAGATAGAACAGGTAAAATATTCCACCATTTCATCAATGGTGTCAAAATCATTGTACCGAAGGTGAATGAGGGAAGGAAATTTCCCCCAGTCAGCCTTGGAAATAATCCAGTGAGGAAAACGTGTTGGCACGGAATGGTGGCCGGATAGGTGAATGTTAATGGGGTAATGATCACTGCCATATAAGTCGGAAATTACCGACCAGTCAAGTAGTGGTACCAGTGACGGAGTACTATAAGAAACGTCTAGAGCGGAGTGTGTACCATAGGCAGATGATAAGAAAGTAGGCACGCCAGTGTTTAATAGGACTAAGCCGGACATATCGCAAAGGTCCGCTACAAGGCACCCTCGAGCATCGTCAGTGTCGGAGCCCCAGTGGGTGTGCTTGGCATTCAGATCGGCGAAAAAGAGGAGTGGTGGCGGAATCTGCGCCAAGAGAGCCCGAAGATCATGTTCGTGTACAACACTGACGGGTGGCAGATAGACATTACAAATAGAGAAACAGACGCTCTGCAGCTGTACACGTATCGCTACGGCTTGCAGCGGCGTGTTAAGTGGTATGCTGACGGCAGAGATGTTATGCGCCACCAAAATAGCCACACCACCACATGCTCGCCCATCAGCTGCAGAGTCATGTCTATATGCCGAGAAACCGCGAAGACGGAGAGCGTGGTTAGGGTGCAAATGGGTTTCTTGTAGACAGACGATTGATGGACAGCGTTGAGAAAGTAGATGCTGTATGTCCGGAACACGTGCCCGGTACCCATTAACATTCCATTGGATTATTTCCATAGTAAGAAAGAGATCAGTGGTTTGTCTTCATCTTTTTCTTTCTTACTTTGGCGGACTTTGGACCTACGATGTGAAAGTCGCCGTCCTCTGGAGATTCCTCAGATGTATGTGAGGAAGAAGATCCTCTACGGCTCGCGGAGCGAGAGCGGGACTTCAAAGAGGAAGAGCGACTACCGGCGCGAACACTAGGCCTGGAACGATGTTTTTGAACAGGATGGCTACGGCTTGTGGACGGCTTAGGAGCTTTGGTCTGCACGGCTGAGGATGTTGTCGCCGATGCAGGTGTGGCACGATTCAGTGGAGGGGTACTTGCCAGTGGCTCGGTCTGGGTACAAGCGTCTGCAACAGGAACGTGCTGTATGGCGACTGTGTTCACAGCAGCGCGTCGGGCAGCAGAGACATAGTCCAAGGTGGTCGTGGGCTTGAGCTGCTCAAACCGGCGACGCGCTTCTGGAAAGGTGAGGTGTTCTTTCACACGCAGTTCCTGAATACACTTCTCATCCAGAAACTTCGGACACTGTCGAGAGCTCGATGGATGACTCCCTCCACAGTTAACACAGTTCGGGTCACGGGTGCACGCTGTGCCCTCATGTGTCGGTAGGCCACAACGCTCACATACAGCAGGATGGTTACATGATGTTTTGGTATGTCCGAACTTCTGACACTGGAAGCAGCGCATAGGGTTCGGAACATACTGCCGGACAGAGGCACGTTCGTAGCCGCAAAAGATATATTCCGGCAGGACAGTACCCTTGAACGTAAGGAACACTGTCCGCAATGGTACGTCTTTGCCATCCTGCTTGCGCGTAAGCCGATACGCCTGACAGACTCGCTGATCAGACAGGCAACTGACTATCTCCTCATTACTGAGATTGTCGAGACTAGAAGTGGTGACGACTCCCCTGCAGGTGTTGAGAGTTTTGTGGGGGGCTACCCGAATAGGGTAGGACCCCAACAAACTAGCCTTTAGAATTTTCTGGCTTTGTTCTGCATTATTGGTCTATAACAGTAACGTACCGTCGCGTAGTCTGCTCGCATTCTTTACGGGTCCACATATTCTGTCCACTTCGCGCTTAATGTAAAAAGGGTTCAGGTCCTTAATCGTTTTCCCGTCACATGCCAAGGTCACAACAAGAAATGGGTCAACGAAAGGGGTTTTGCGCGGATGCATTATGGAATTGGACCCCCATCCGGAACCGTCGGCGTCAGCCTGCCATCCGGGGGTCAAAGAAAAGAAAGACACCAAAATCTCCACGGTCTGTGCCGCCATGGAGACCCCTCCATGACTGACCTCAAGTCGTACTTCAGAGGAGCTACCCTCCGATCTCCACTGCTTGTCCGCATGGGTAAACCGTTCACCACATGACACCCCGGTTTTATGCCCCCACCACAGGAATAACCGCCTGTGGCTCCCCGCTTTAGCACACGCTGCCTCAACGGAGTCAGCGTGGATTCAGGGGACTTCGGGTTGATTACACCGGGGCTCCGTCAGCGGTAACACATCCGGCCGGTGATACTAACCCGACGGCACGCGGCCGTCGGGAGATTAACACCGGCCGTGCCCTCAAGGAGCTACGTGGGTGTACATGACGTGTGGACGGGCTCCGCACCTAAGGCTACACATGGGGGCAGTGTGAAGGGTCCGCACAACCTTCGCGCCTGAGACCTCCGAAGAGCACACAAGTCGGGGGCCGCGCAGAAAACCGTGGGACAGGACCACGGAGATAGGAAAGATCCCTGCTGGTGAGACAGGAGTTATAAATCTAGGAACTTACAAACTAATAATCAGAATAAACCTAGAAGAGGAAGAGGGTGATATAAAAAGCAACAAAAACGCTGCACGTGGCACAGTTAATGAAAGTGGAGGGGGTGAAGTGATAGTGAGCAGCTCGGGGCACCGGGTGCGCCAAACCCGGACCTACCGTGGTAGGTTCCCCTGGGGGAGTTTGATTTCGGAGTCCTCTTCTCCTAGATGAGTCGTCGACCAAGACTAAGGAGCCTCATCTACCCGTTGGAATGTTCTTAGCTTCCCCTCACCTCTTGCCTACCAGTGGTCACGAAGACTCACTTAGTAGGCCGTCTGGTTCGGGTACTGAGCCCCTCCGCCACGGCAAGGCGACACTCCTTTGGAGGGGTTCAGTTTCTATTTCCCACTCTTTTTGCCACTTGTTCATGGTATTTCTTCTTGCTAATTTCTTTTTCGTTTTTCTATTTTCTGTGCCGTATGTAGATTCTATAGCCAGTAGATGTATGGGTATAGTACCCGCAATAACTTGGATTGCCCTTGTGGAAACCGTTCTATACGCACAAGCAATTCTTATAGCTACCTTTCGCTGGACCCTTTCTATCAATTTTCTGCAGGTATTTTTTTGTAACCAGGTATTCCAAACTGGTGCGCAGTACAGTATAATTGAGTTTACCACACTTCCCAGTATCCTTCTTTTAGTTGTTTTAGGTCCTCCAATGTTTGGCATTAACCTTCCCAACATTGCAACGGTTTTTTCTGCCTTGCTTGTAACATATCTAATGTGCGCCCACATACTCATATTGTGTCCCATTTGTATTCCTAAATATTTTATATACGGTTTAGATTTAATTTCCTGATTTCCAAAAAGTATTTTTATTTCCTTTATTGTTCTTCTTCCCTCTAAGATGACAATTTCTGTCTTCTCTGGTGCTAATCGCAGTCCTTTCTGGAGCATCCATATATTCATTTTCTTCATACACCACAAAATTTTTTCTTCCACCTCCCCTTTTGATTTACCCAGTATTACCATGGCCAGATCATCTGCATATCCTATTGTTTTGACTCCTACTGGTAAGTCCAGCTTTAGTACATCATCATAGTATACGTTCCATAAAGTTGGTCCTAATATGGAGCCTTGTGGGACGCCACAACTCATGTCCAAGCTCATCTTTTCTCCTATCTCGATGTTTCTATCCTCCAGATAACTACATATAAGTTTAATTAAATACGGAGCTATTTTTCTTCTTTTTAATTCGTCTATTATACCCATCCATGGTGCTGAGTTAAAAGGATTTTTAACATCGAGCGTGACCATAATGGCATATATGTTCTTCTTTTCTTCTAGTTCTGATTTTATATGGCTCTTTATGGTCTCAAGGGCATCTAGTGTTGATAAACCTTTTCTAAAGCCGAATTGTCTTTCTGAGAATCCCTCTTTGGTTTCGATCTCCTTGATAAGTCTTATGTTTATTATTTGTTCAAAAAGTTTTCCAATAACGTTTATTAAACACAGAGGTCTATAGGTAATATCTCCAACGCCTTTCCTAGGTTTTTCGATTAGTATTAATCTAGCTATTTTCCACTCTTTGGGAAATATCCCTTTAGTTATTTGTTCATTTATTATTTTTTCTAGAACATTAGGTTTCTCTGTTGCAATAACCTTTAATACCTCTGGTGGGATTCCATCAGGTCCTGCTGCCTTTCCTCCTTTTATTCTTCTACCGGCTTCTATCATCTCATTTTTTTGACACGGAGGTATTTCCTCTCTGTTGACCCTTATTTCTGGCCATATATTCATTTTATGTTCTGGAAATAGAGTTTTCGCTATCTTTAGCTGGTCTTCGTCTTTTAGTCGTACTGGAGATCGGAATCCAAATTTTCCTGTAACTATCTGATAACCCTTCCCCCAAGTGTCATTATCAATTTCTGTACATAGTTGCTCCCATGCGGTCGTTTTTGCCGCTTTAATAGCATTTTTGAGTTTTCTTCTGCTTTCACGATATTGATTGTATATCTCCTGCATTTCATGTTCATTCTGCCTATTTTTCCCGTTTGCTCTTGTAACTTTCCTTCTGGCATCTGTACTATTCTTCCTTAGTTGTGCAATGCTATCACTCCACCAGTAGGCTGCTTTATGTTTCTTGTTAGCGCATTTCTTTTTGAGTGCATAATTGCACACTTTTACCATCATTCTTCCAAATTCACTTGGCTGGTAGGTATAATCTGGACATCCTGTTTCTAGTTCTAGCTTGGCGAGTAAAGCATCCTTATATTTTTCTTTATATATCCAGCCTTTTGGATATGGTTTCCCTTGTTGTTTTATCATTGGAGCTGGCCTTTCCAAGACAGTATATATATTTTTATGGTAGGTCAGGTTTTCCTCATCGTCCACATACCATTTAGTGACTAATTTATTTACCTCAGTAGTACAAATAGTAATGTCAATATAGGAATATCCATTATTCCTCTCGAATGTAGGTTTTTTTCCATCATTTAAAATGATATAATCGTTTTGGTTTACCCATTCAGCCAATGTGCTGCCTTTCTTATCTTCTGTAGGTGATCCCCAGCATAAAGCCTTTGCATTAAAGTCTCCACCAATTAAAATCATTTTTTTGTTATCTTGCTGCATGATGCTGAGGCTTACTTGATCTAAGTAGAATTGTAATTCCTGCTCGTTTTTTGTGGGGGAAACATAACACGAGAATATAATCATCTCGTCAGTTTCCACCCATACATATCCTTTGCCCTTGCCACTTTTCGTTATCCTGGAGCCATTCGGTGGTACATAAATGGCAGCATCTATATATTCATCGGTTAGCCATGTAGAGCTCATAGTAGTAGGTAAGTAAGTAAGTAAGTAGGTAAGTAGTAATAAGTAAGCAAGTAGATATAAGTAAGTAGGTAAGTAGTAGTAAGTAAGTAGTAGCAAGTAAGTAAGGAAGTAGTATTAAGTAGGTAGTAGTAGCTAAGTAAGTAGTAGATAAGTAAGGAGTAGCAAGTAAGTAAGTAGTAGTAAGTAAGTAAGTAGTAGTCAGTAAGTAAGTAAGTAAATAAGTAAGTAAGTAAGTAGTAGTAAGTAAGTAGTAGTAAGTAAGTAGTAGTGAGTGAGTGAGTGGTGTTTAAGGGCCCGTCGACAGCTAGGTCATTTGGGCCCCAAGTCAATTTTAAAGGATAAAACACTCGCTATCTTCTGGTTAAAAACTAAGCTAAAATACAAAACTAAAAAATGCTAAAACGGTTAAAATACTAAAAAGGTTAAAACACCAAAAAGATTAAAACGCTAAAAAAGCTTTAAAATACTAAAGAGTAAAACAAAACAAACCTAATTGCAGATTTTTAAACCTTACTCAAAAGTCTAATACTAAAAGCACAAGTTATACTTGTTTGGCGAATCCAATTTCAGCAACGAACCGCAGCACCGTATCTACGGAGACTGGGTCGTCGCCTAGGATGGACCGCAGACTAAAACCCAGGCCAAGCGACTGGCGCACCGGGGCGTATCTCGGACAATCAATTAAAACGTGCGACACGGAGAGTTGGACGTCGCACGTGTGACAGACAGGGGCCGGGTCACCACACAGATGGTGGCCATGTGTGGCGCGTGTGTGACCTATGCGTAACCGCGTTAAAATGACCTCTGCCCGACGGGAATCCCTGCAAGAAGTCCGCCAGGGTTTTACTGAGTCCTTAATTGTCCGTAGTTGGGTGCCAGTCAGCTCTTCCCAAGATTTCTGCCAATAGGAATATAGATGGCAGCGGAAGTATCGCTGCACATCTCTAAAAGGAAGAGCATATGTGGAAAACACCGGCAAACGACATGCAGCCTTAGCAGCCACATCTGCCTCCTCGTTGCCGGGAATACCCACATGGCCTGGGATCCATGTAAAAATAAACTGGTATCCGCGAGTGACTAACTGTGAAACGAGTGTCTGGATTTTAATTATCAATGCTGATGTGCCGAGAAACTGTTGCAGCGCCTGAACAGCACTCATAGAGTCGCAGCATATAATGAAGCTGTCAGGAACCGAACTAGAAACAAAGAGTAAGAAATAAAAAATGGCAAACAGCTCGGCAGTAAAAACGGAAGTGCTGTCTGGAAGTCTGTACGTATGAGCCTCACCGTTGTACATGAAACTACATCCTGTACCACCCCCCACCTGAGACCCGTCGGTAAAAACCGGGCTGCAAGTCCGGTAACGTCCCAGGAGCTCGGTGAATAGTTGGCGAAACACCGAGTTAGGGGTAGCCACCTTCGCATAGCCCGAAAGCTCCAGGTCAAACCGCGCGCGCTGGAGTTGCCAAGGAGGGTAGCGGCCTATAGACGATCGCGCTACATGGGGCATGCGAAGATCATGTGCAGTGAGCAGTTCACGGAATCGTATTCCACTTGGACGTGAGATAGTGGTATTACGTATATAACGGTGGGCGAGGTCGGGACGTAAGACGCATTGGAACGACGGATGACCGGGGTGAGCGGCCAACCGTGCCACGTAGGAACTGAGTAAAAACGAGCGTCGGACAGACAGTGGAGGTTCCCCAGAATCAGCATACAGACACGCAATTCGACTAGTTCGGAAAGCCCCAGTGGCCAGACGGATACCAGTATGATGGACAGTGTCTAAAAGGCGGAGTTTAGAGGCGGACGCCGCGCCATATATAAAACAGCCGTAGTCTAGTTTGGACCGGACCAATGAGCGGTACAACCTCAACATTACCGTGCGATCGCCGCCCCATGATGCCCCAGATAAAACCCGGAGTATCCGAAGCGAACGATCGCAGGAAACACGAAGATGTCGAATATGGTGCTCCCATGTAAGTTTGTTGTCCAGGTGTAGGCCCAAGAACTTCAGGTGCGGAACAAACGGTAGACGTGTGCCACGCAAATACAGGTCAGGCGGAGGGTGTACGCCACGAAGCCGATGGAAGTGGACACACTGTGTTTTGGTAGCGGAAAACTTGAAGCCCGTACGAAACGCCCACACGGCAATGGATGTTATGATCAGCTGCAGTTGACGTTCAATATGCTCAAGATTATACGAGCGATAATATACAGCAAAATCGTCAACATACAGGGACATCGGGATTCCGCTACGAACAGCACTAGTGATGCTGTTAATCGCAACGGCGAAAAGCGTGACACTCAAATCAATCCCTGGGGTACACCATTCTCCTGGATCTTCTCCTCGGAAAGCGTGTTGCCAATGCGGACACGAAAACGGCGAATTAATAAAAAGTTAAAAAGAAAAACGGCTAAGTGACCGCGCAAACCATAACCTTGCAGAGTACGAAGGATGCCATAACGCCATGTAGTGTCGTAAGCCTTCTCCAGATCAAAGAAAACACCCACGACGTGCTGCTTCATCAGAAAGGCATTTTGGATGTAACTTTCCAGGCGTGTGAGATTGTCTACACTGGAGCGATTGCGGCGAAAGCCGCACTGAGCATTGCTCAGCAGGTTATTCTTCTCTAGCCACCACACTAAACGGGTGTTAATCATACGTTCTAAGGTCTTACAGACAACACTCGTTAAGCAAATAGGGCGGTAGCTAGAGGGAAGTGTCCGGTCTTTTCCGGGCCGAGGGATGGGGATGACAACACCCTCGCGCCAGGAAGACGGGAAAACCTGTTCACTCCAGATGCGGTTATAAACGCTCAGAAGGAAGGACAAAGCCGCAGATGGAAGATGAAGCAACATTTGTCGGTGGATATCATCAGGACCAGGAGAAGAGTCGTGGGCGAGAGATAAAGAATGCTCCAGCTCTGCAACGGTAAAAGGTACGTTATACGCTTCACTGCTGTCACTGTTAAAATCTAGGACTATCCGCTCCGCAGATTCCTTGATGGGTATAAATCCTCTATCGTAGCTAATCGTCTGGCTGGTAGCAGCAAAACAATCGGCAAGGGCATCAGCCATACCCTTCTCCCTGGTGTAATGCGAGCCGTTGACGGCAAGACCGGGGATGACCGTCCGGCGACACTTGCCGTACATACGCCGAACAGCAACCCAAACCTGTTGAGCTGAAGTACGACGGGAAAGGGAAGAGGTGTAGGTTTCCCAAGATCGACGTTTTGCGCTGCGCAGTACATATCGTGCTCTAGCGCGTGAGCGTTTAAAAGCGATAAAATGTTCTTCTGTTGGGTGTACAGTAAACACACGCAGAGCACGTTTGCGAGCTTTAATAGCCACACGGCATTCCTCGGACCACCAGGGCACAGGAACGTGTCGTGGGGTGGATGAACCTCGAGGAATGCTGGAATCCGCTGCAAGCAAGATAGTGCAGGTAAAATATTCCACCATTTCATCGATGGTGTCAAAACCGTTGTCATAAAGGTGAATGAGGGAACGAAATTTCCCCCAATCAGCCTCAGAAATAATCCAGTGAGGATGTCGCGTTGCCGCAGGATGGTGGCACGACAGGTGAATGTTAATTGGGTAGTGATCACTGCCAAATAAGCCGGAAAGGACCGACCAATCAAGTAAAGGTACCAACGAAGGACTACAAAAAGAAACGTCTAGTGCGGAGTGTGTACCATAGGCAGATGATAGAAAGGTAGGGGCACCAGTATTTAACAAAAGTAAACCGGACATATCGCAAACGTCTGCTACAAGGCACCCGCGGGCATCGTCAGTGTCGGAGCCCCAAAGGGTATTCTTGGCATTAAGATCGCCTAGAAAGAGGAATGGTGGCGGTATCTGGGCCAAAAGAGCTCGAAGATCAGTTTGTTGTACGACACTGACAGGTGGCAGATAGACATTGCAAATAGACAGGCTCAGGCCCTGCAGCTGTACACGCACCGCTACAGCTTGCAACGGTGTGTTAAGCGGGATGCTGGTGGCAGAGATGTTATGTGTCACCAGAGTAGCAACACCACCGCTTGCGCGTCCGCCAGCTGCAGAGTCATGTCTAAATGCCGAAAAACCACGGAGGTATAGTGTGTGATGAGGATTCAAATGGGTTTCCTGTAGACAGACGATTGATGGAGAATGTTGAAAAACTAAATGCTGTATGTCCGGAGTACGTGCACGGAACCCATTAACATTCCACTGGATTATTTCCATATTAAAAAAGAGATTAGTGGCCAGTCTTTACCTTTTTCTTTTTCTTCATTTTTACTCTGGCGCACTTGGGACCATATACTCGACGTTCGTCGTTCTCAGGCGACTCCCCTGATGTGCGGGAGTCTGAAGTTCCCCTTTGGCTCACGGAGCGAGAGCGGGACTTCATTGAAGAGGTGAGACTACTAGCTCGAACAGTATGCCTGGAACGAGGGCGGTCATCAGGAGTTGTGGCACTCGTGGACGGTTTGGGATCTGTGGTCTGCACTGCGATTGATGTCACTGTAGGTGTAGTAGGACGTTGCGCAGGGGGATTCGTCGACCAGTCGGTTTGCGTGGAGGCATCCGAAGCGGGTACGTGTTGCAAACCGACAGTGGCTACAGGAGGCCGGCGTGCAGCTGCTGCATAGCCTATGGTGTTAGCAGGCTTCAGCTGCTCAAAGCGCCGCCGCGCTTCTAGAAAAGTTAGGCGTTCCTTAACGCGTAGCTCCTGTATGCTCTTTTCATCGCAAAACTGCGGACACTGACGAGAGCTTGATGGATGTTTCCCTCCACAGTTCACGCAGCAGGGGTCCCGAGTACAGGCGGTGTCCTCATGTGCTGCCAAACCGCAACGCTCACATATCGCAGGATGCGTGCACGAGCCCCTAGTATGCCCGAACCTCTGGCACTGAAAACAGCGCATGGGATTCGGGACATACGGGCGTACTGCAGCGCGCTCATACCCACAGAAGATGTATTCGGGTAAAGTAGTTCCCTTGAAGGTTAGGAACACCGTTTTTAAGGGAATCTCTTTTCCATCCTGCTTTCGGGATAGGCGGTACGCTTGAATGACCCTTTGGTCTGAGAGGTAGGTGACAATGTCCTCCGTTGACAGATCATCCAGGCTGGAGGTGGTAACAACTCCCCTACACGAGTTCAATGATTTGTGTGGGGCTACCCGGACCGGGTAGGAGCCCAACAAACTCGCTTTTAACAACTTTTGGGACTGTTCAGCATTGCACGTCTCAAGCAAAAGCGTACCGTCTCTCAGTCGCGTTGCGTTTTTTACTGAGCCACAGATCCTATCCACTTCACGCTTAATATAGAACGGGCTTAGGTTCTTCATTGTTTTTCCTTCACATGCCAAGGTCATCACCAGAAAAGCATCAGTAAAGGGGGTTTTGCGCGGATGCATGATTGATTTGGACCCCCTTCCGGAACCGTCGGCGTCAGCCTGCCATCCGGGGGTCAAGGGATAAAAGACACCAAAATCTCCTCGGTCTGTGCCGCCATGGAGACCCCTCCATGACTGACCTCAAGGCGTACTTCAGAGGAGCTACCCTCCGATGTCCACTGCTTGTCCGCATGGGTAAACCGTTCACCACGTGACACCCCGGTTTTATGCCCCCACCACAGGAATAACCGCCTGTGGCTCCCCGCTTTAGCACACGCTGCCTCAACGGAGTCAGCGTGGATTCAGGGGACTTCGAGTTGATTACACCGGGGTTCCGTCAGCGGTAACACGTCCGGCCGTTGATACTAACCCGACGGCACGCGGCCGTCGGGAGATTAACACCGGCCGTGCCCTCAAGGAGCTACGTGGGTGTACATGACGTGTGGACGGGCTCCGCACCTAAGGCTACACATGGGGGCAGTGTGAAGGGTCCGCACAACCTTCGCGCCTGAGACCTCCGAAGAGCACACAAGTCGGGGGCCGCGCAGAAAACCGTGGGACAGGACCACGGAGATAGGAAAGATCCCTGCTGGTGAGACAGGAGTTATAAATCTAGGAACTTACAAACTAATAAACAGAATAAGCCTAGAAGAGGAAGAGGGTGATATAAAAGGCAACATAAAAGCTGCACGTGGCACAGTTAATGACTATGAAGGGGTGGAATGATGGTGAGCAGCCCGGGGCCACGGGTACGCCAAACCCGGACCTACCGTGGTAGGTTCCCCTGGGGGAGTTTGATTTCGGAGTCCTCTTCTCCTAGATGAGTCGTCCACCAAGACTAACGAGCCTCATCTGCCCGTAGGAATGTTGTTAGCTTCCCTTCACCTCTTGCCTACCAGTGGTTACGAAGACTCACTTAGTAGGCCGTCTGGTTCGGGTACTGAGCCCCTCCGCCACGGCAAGGCGACACTCCTTCGGAGGGGAGTAAGTAGTAGTAAATAGGTAAGTAAGTAGTAGTAAGTAAGTAAGTAGTAGTCAGTAAGTAAATAGTAGTAATTAAGTAAGTAGTAAGTTGTAGTAAGTAAGTAAGTGTTAAGTAAGTAGTAGCGAATAAGTAGTAGTAAGTAAGTAAACAAGTAGTAGTAAGTACGTAAGTAAGTAGTAATAAGTAAGGAAGTAAGTAGTAGTAAGTAAGTAGGTAAGTAGTAGTAAGTAAATAAGTAGTAGTAAGTAAGTAGCAGTAAGTAAGTAGTAGTAAGTAACTAAGTAGTAGTAAGTAAGTAGTAGTAAGTAGTAAGTAAGTAGTAGTAAGTAGTAAGTAAGTACGTAAGTAGTAACTAAGTAAGTAGTAAGTAAGTAAGTAGTAAGTAGGTAGTAGTAAGTAAGTAGTATGTAAGTAGGTAGTAAGTAAGTAAGTAAGTAGCAAGTAAGTAAGCAAGCAAGTAAGTAGGTTAGTAAGTAGGTAAGTAAGTAGCAAGTAAGTAAGGATGTAGTAAGTAAGTAGTAAGTAAGTAAGTGGTAAGGAAGTAGTACGTAAGTAAGTAGTGAGTAAGTAACTAAGTAAGTGGTAAGTAGGTTAGTAGGTGGTAAGTAACTAACAAAGTGGTAAGTACGTAAGTAAGTGGTAAGTAATTAAGTAAGTTAGTAAGCAAGTAAGTAGTAAGGAAGTAGTAAGTAAGTAGGCAGTAAGTAATAAGTAAGTAAGTAAGTAAATAGTAAAAAAGTCAGTAGGTAGTAAGTAAGTAGTATGTAAGTAGTAAGTAAGTAAGCAACTAGTAACTAAGTAAGTAAGTAGTAAGTATATAGTAGGTAAGTAGTAAGTAAGTAAGTAGTAAGTAAGTAAGTGAGAAGTAAGTAGTAGTAAGTAAGTAAGTAAGTAGTAACTAAGTAAGTAGTAAGTAAGTAGAAAGTAAGTAAGTAGTAAGTATGTACTATGTAAGCAAGTAAGTAAGTAGTAACTAGGTAAGTAGTAAGTATGTAAGTAGTAAGTAAGTAAGTAGTAAGTAGGTAAGTGGTAAGCAAGTAAGTAGTAAGTAAGTAATTAAGGAAGTAAGTAAGTAGGTAGTAAGTAAGTAAGTAGTAAGTAAGTTGTAAGTACTAAGTAAGTATTAAATAAGCAGTATGTAAGTAAGTAGTAAGTAAGTAAGTAGGTAAGTAAGTAGGTAGTAAGTAAGTGAGTAACTAATTAAGTAAGTAAGTAGTAAATGGATATGCGTATATTACAAGTAAATTTGATGAGATCGCAACTTAGTCATGACATGGCAATTGCAGTTGCTAAGGAAAAGATGATTGACGTAATGTTTGTATGTGAGTCGAACTTAAAATATGTGTCGAGCAGTGACTGGATTAAGGACAAACGAAAGGACGTTGCAGTCTATTTCTTTAATAAGAAGGTTGAGGTAACAGATCTGAGGTTGGGAGAAGGTTAGATATGCATTGTTTTTAAACATTTTAAGATCTATGCCTGTTACAGCTCACCTAACATCCCTCTGCTGGACTTCAAGAGAGACGTGGACTCTATAATGGAAGATATTAAATTATCGGGAGGAGAAAGTATTATTATTGGAGACTTAAATATTAAGTCACCCCAATGGGGACCTCCTGTTGTTGATCGCAGAGGTGATTACTTCCTGGAGTGGATGGCAACTTTGGACTTGGTGGTGCATAATAGAGGGAATAAACCAACCTTTGTGAGAGGAGCCTTTGGGTCATACATAGACATTACATGCTCAACCCAGAAAATAGCAGAAAAAATCATAAATTGGGATGTGCTGGATGAAGAGTCACTTAGTGACCATAGCCTAATTTTGAAATAAAAGAAACAATAAGACGAAGAGATAGAAATATAGAAAAAACTAAGCAAGAATACAACTGGGAGGTGTTTAAATTAATCCTGAAGTGGAAGTTGGAAAATGGTGATGTCAGTAAGGATGAAATCGATCAGGATAGAATGATAAAGACACTTCAAGAAATTACAATGGCTAGTAAAATAAGTCAGGATGGGAAGGGAAGGTCGCAACTCCCATACTGGTGGAACAGTCAGATTGATGAACAGAGAAAGAAATGGATTCAGAGTAGGCGTGAGCTGACAAGACTCAACAGAAGGCTCTGTGGAGGTCAAGACGCAGAGGAACTGAGGGTACAATATAAAGAAAGTAGAAATGTATTAGGTAAACTAATTAAAGAAGCCAAAAACAAACATTGGCAGAAATTGTGTGACGAACTTGACCAAGACATTTGGGGAGCAGGTTACAAATTGGTTACGGGACAGTTGACAAACAGGATGCCAATTGAATTAACAAGAGAAAGGAGAAGAACAGTGGCTGAGCATTTATTCCCGAGTAGGAAGGATAAATTAGGGAATAGTATAAGGAGTAATGAGGTAATGCCATTTACTCTGCAAGAATTGCAGAATGCAGCAAAAAATATGAAATCAGGTAAAGCACCAGGCCTGGATGGTATTCCCCCAGAAGCTGTCAAGCTTATTGTAGAAATAGCTCCGGAATGGGTTTTAAGTGTCCTAAACACTTTATTAAGTAAACAGAAGTTTCCAGATGAATGGAAAGTGGCCAAGCTTGTCCTCTTGTTAAAAGGAGGGAAGATGCCGCAAGACCCATCAGCTTTTAGACCATTATGTCTCTTGAATACAATGAGTAAGCTATATGAAAGGCTAATAAGGATAAGGCTTGACAAGGAGATTGGCCAGGGGGAGGGATTATCAGACCATCAATATGGCTTCAGGAAAGGAAAGTCCACTATCCAAGCAATGGAATCGATAATGGAAATCAAAAATAAGACCGAAGATAAATGGGTATGCGTAATCACACTAGATGTGAGAAACGCATTTAATACTGCAACTTGGAGTGTAATAATCACTGAATTGCAGCGAAGAAAAATATCATTATATCTTATTAATATAATAAGACAATATTTTGATAACAGATATATCCAGTTACATCAGAAGGATAAAATGCAAGTAACTGCGGGAGTACCGCAGGGCTCCGTATTGGGACCCACATTGTGGAATATTTTATATGATGGGGTACTGCGGCTCAAATTGACAACGGGAGCATATACTATAGGATTTGCTGATGATCTGGCGCTCGTTGTAACTGCTATCGATGAAGACGAATTGATGTTTAGAGCAAACGAATCCTTGAGACGCATACAGACATGGATGAAGACCAACAGACTAGATTTGGCAGGACAAAAAACTGAAGCTGTTATTCTAAAAGGTCCCAGGAAGCTCAAGGAAGTGTTTTTCACTGTTGGAGGTACCACGATTACACCCAGTAAAGCAGTACGTTATTTGGGTGTAATGTTAGGTGATGGTGGAAATTTTGGAGAACATATTAGGACAATTACCAAAAAAGCTGAGCAGAAAGCATCAGCATTGTCTAGGCTGATGCCCAATATTGGAGGTCCGAGCTCCATGAAAAGGCAGTTGCTATGCAGTGCAATATATTCAGTGCTGCTATATGCTGCACCTCTGTGGTGTCCTGTGCTTCAAAAAGGGATTTATAAGAACCTCATGGACAAGGTACAACGAAAGATGCTTCTGAGAATAGCCTTTGGGTACAGGACTATATCAACTAGAGCCTTACAAGTAATAACTGGGTCCATCCCTATAGATTTAAAAGTGGAAGAAAGAAGAATCATACATGAGGCAGGTGGCCCACTCTCTAAGCATGAGAAGATGAACATCAGAATGCAAATAATTGAGAAGTGGCAAAGACGATGGCAAGAGACCACGATAGTAGGGCAGTGGACAAAGAAAATCATTCCCGACATTAATAAACGGCTAAATTGTAAACATCGACAGCTGGATTACTTCCTGACGCAGGTCTTGACGGGACATGGGAGATTCAGATATTATGCCAAGAGGATGGGGAAAACCGAAGATGACCTATGCAAATATTGTACACAAGTGGACACTGTGGAACACACCATCTTCCACTGTAAACAATGGGATTTACAGAGAAATGACGCCCAACGGAAGTTAGGTTTCCAGTTAACAGCTGATAATCTGGGAGAAAAGATTATGGAAAAGAGAGACACATGGGCCATTGTAAAATCACTATGTGAATCAATATTGAAGATCAAAGAAGCCGAGGATAGACAATTACAGATAGTTTAGAACGATTAGACAACTGCCATTTCTGAAGTAATGCCACAAGCAGTCCCAGAATGGCATGTGACGGGGCAGGGTTTTTTAGTTGGTTAGAGTCCAACTCGCTAAGGTAGCGTCCATGAGGGATTTTTCCCTGCCGAAACAAAAAAAAAAAAAGTAAGTAGTAAGTAAGTAAGTAAGTAGTAAGTAAGTAAGTAGTAAGTAAGTGAGTAAGTACTAAGTAAGTAATAAGTAAGTAAGTAGTAAGTAAGTACGTAAGTAAGTAGTAAGTAAGTAGTAGTAAGTAAGTAGTAAGTACGTAAGCAAGTAAGTAAGTAGTAAGTAAGTAGGGAAGTAGTAAGGAAGTAAGTAGTAAGTAAGTAAGTAGTATTTACATAAGTGGTAGGTAAGTAGTACGTAAGTAAGTAGTAAGCAAGTAATGAGTAAGTAAGTAAGTTTTACGTTAGGAAGCAAACGGTAAGTAAGTGATAAGTAAGTAAGTGGTAAGTAAGTAAGCAAGTGGTAAGTAAGTAAGTAAGCAAGTAAGGAGTAAGGAAGTAGAAAGTAAGTAGTAAGTAATTAAGTAGTAAGTAAGTAAGTAGTAAATAAGTAAGTAGTAAGTAAGTAAGTAAGTAGTAAGTAAGGAAGTAGTAAGTAAGTAAGTAGTAAGCAAGTGAGAAGTAAGCAGTAATAAGGAAGTAAGTAAGTAGTAAGTAAGTAAGTAAGTAGTAAGTAAGTAAGTAGTAAGCAAGTAAGGAAGTAAGTAGTAAGTAAATAAGTACGTAGTAAGTAAGTAGTAAGTAAGTAAGGAGTAAGTAAGTAAGGAGTAAGTAAGTAAGGAGTAAGTAAGTATTAAGTAGGTAAGTAGTAAGTAAGTAAGTAGTAAGCAAGTAAGTAGTAAGTAAGCAAGTAAGTAGTAAGGATGTAAGTAGGTAGTAAGTAAGTAGTAAGTCAGTAGTAAGTAAGTAAGTAGTAAGTAAATAGTAAGTAACTAAGTATTAAGTAAGTAGTAAGTAAGTAAGTAAGTAGTAAGTAAGTAGTAAGTAACTAAGTATTAAGTAAGTAGTAAGTAAGTAAGTAAGTAAGTAGTAAGCAAGTAAGTAGTATGTAAGTAAGTAAGTAGTATGTAAGTAAGTAAGTAAGTAGTAAGTAAATAAGTAAGTAGTTTTTTTTTTCCTAGGGGAAAACTCCCTCATGGACGTTATTCTAACGAGTTGGACTCTAACCAACTAAAGAACCCCTGTGTGAATCAAATTGAGTACTTCTTCTTGGAACTGCCCAGACGGCATTAGTTCAAGAAGAGGAGAAAGTAAGTAGCAAGTAAGTAGTACGTAAGTAAGTAAGGAAGGAAGTAAGTAGTAAGTAAGTAAGTAGTAAGTAAGTAAGTAGTAAGTAGGTAAGTAAGTAAGAAGTAAGTAAGTAAGTAGTAGTAGTAAGTAAGTAGTATTAAGCACGTAGTAGTAAGTAAGTAGTAGTAAGTAAGTAGTAGTAAGTAAGTAAATAGTAGTAAGTAAGTAAGTAGTAGTAAGTAAGTAATAGTAAGTAAGTAGTAGTAAGTAAGTAAGTAGTAGTAAGTAAGTAGTAGTAAGTAAGTAAGTAAGTAGTAGTAAGTAAGTAAGTAGTATTAAGTACGTAGTAGTAAGTAAGTAATAGTAAGTAAGTAGTACTAAGTAAGTAGTAGTAAGTAAGTAAGTAGTAGTAAGTAAGTAAGTAGTAGTAAGTAAGTAGTAGTAAGTAAGTAAGTAAGTAGTAGTAAGTAAGCAAGTAAGTAGTAGTAAGTAAGTAAGTGGTAGTAAGTAAGTAGTAGTAAGTAAGCAGTAGTAAGTAAGTAAGTAGGTAAGTAAGTAAGTATGTATGTATGTAAGTAAGTAAGTAGTGGTAAGTAAGTAGTAGTAAGTAAGTAAGAAGTAGAAACTAAGTAAGTGGTAGTAAGTAAGTAAGTAGTAGTAAGTAAGTAAGTAAGTAAGTAAGTAGTAGTAAGTAAGTAGAAATGAGTAAGTAAGTATGTAGTACTAAGTAGTAGTAACTAAGTTAGTAAGTAGTAGTAAGTAAGTAATTAAGTAGTAAGTAAGGAAGGAAGTAAGAAAGTAGCAAGCAAGTAAGTGAGTAGTAAATAAGTAAGTAGTAGTAAGTAAGTAAGTAGTAGTAAGTAAGTAAGTAAGTAGTAGATAAGTAAGTAGGAGTAAGTAAGTAGTAGTCAGTAAGTAAGTAAGTAAGTAGAAGTAAGTAAGTAAGTAGTAGTCAGTAAGTAAGTATTAGTAAGTAAGTAGTAGTAAGTAAGTAAGTAGTAGTAAGTAAGTAAGTAGGAGTAAGTAAGTAGGAGTAAGTAAGTAAGTAGTAGTAAGTAAGTAAGTAGTAGTAAGTAAGTAAGTAGTAGTAAGTAAGTAAGTAGTAGTAAGTAAGTAATTAAGTAAGTAGTAGTAAGTAAGTTAGTAAGTTTTTTTTTTAATTTGTTTACTCAAAATTGTATTACAGTTATTCACATTCTGGCTATTATACAAAGAAAGGCACACAGTCGATAGGCCATTAGAGGTTCTTCCTGGAACCACCAAACGGTATTACTTCGGGAAGAGATGGTCAGCAAACTGATGTACCAGGGTAGCCATCACATGTTCTGCAGCGCAAGCCACGTCAAGGTTGGTTGATGCGTGCATCTTGCTCCTTCGCCCGGAGGATGGAACTAATCATTTGATCAATTCTGCGCCAATTTTCCTGGGACTCTAACATTAGAGGTAAGATGTTGTTCAATGTGACCGTCTGGCCTAGTTGGGCGTATGTCCTGTGGCGAATAGCGGTCCAATTGGAGCAGTGTAGGATCGTATGCTCCGGAGTGTCAATTTCAGTGGAGTATGGGCATATGTCTCTATCGACCAGCTCCATGCGGTGCAGGTATGATTTGAAACGGCCATGACTAGTCAAAAATTGGGTCAGATAATATCCGACATCCCCGTGTCACCGAGATATCCAGGGGACTAGCTCAGGAATCAGCAGCTTAGTCCATTGAGCTTTTGTCACTTCCTGTGTCCACTCCATCTGCCACTGTCGAAGGTTCTGTTCTCGGACCAAGATCTTGTGTCCCTTAGAGTTAGCCCCCGCATCATAAGTGCGTTCTTGGATTAATAGATGTATGGGAATGATCCCAGCTATAACCTGTAGAGCCTTCGTTGAGGTTGTTCTGTAGGCACTACATATACGTAGTGCAACCTTCCGTTGTACTCGCTCTAGCCAAGTTCTGTATATTGCTTTATTACATATATATTCCTTCCAAGCAGGCGCACCATAAAGGAGGATGGAATTTACCACGCTTCCAAGGAGTTTTCTGGTACCTGGTTTGGGACCGCCGACATTGGGCATTAAGCGACTCAGAGCAGCGATCGTCTTTTCTGCTTTACCAACCACATATTTAAGGTGTGCACCCATGTTCATGTTATGGCCAAACTGAAGACCAAGATAGCGCAGTTGTCTTTGAGACCTCAGTGACATTCCGCTGATATTGACAGTCACTTCTCGTAAGGAACGTCTCCCTTCCAGAATGACAAGTTCGGTCTTCTGTGAAGCCAACTGTAGGCCCTTTCGCAACATCCACATTTCAATTTGGTGTGTAGCCCATTCTATCTTATCCTCCACCTCTTCGCGGAATTCTCCGGATACAAGAAGGGCTAGATCATCGGCGTAAGCAAGAGAGGTAACTCCCGATGGCAACTGCACTCGGAGGACATCATCATAATAAATGTTCCACAGCGTGGGTCCCAAAACCGAACCTTGAGGCACACCGCACGTCATATCCAGTTTCTTGGTGTCACCCACCAGAATTATCCGGTTATGGAGATAACTACAAAGAAGCCTAGTTAAGTAAGGGGCGACTTGACGTCGGCTAAGTTCAGCAATGATGCCTTTCCACGGTGCTGAATTAAAGGCATTCTTAACATCCAGTGTCACCAGGACAACATACCTAGGAGAGAGGGTCTGTGCGTCGTTCACAAATGTTTGCACAGCGTGAATAGCATCTATGGTAGACAATCCTTGTCAAAAACCAAGTTGGCGAGGAGAAAATCCATCCCCTGCCTCAATCTCAGCAATTAAACGTCTATTCAGTATATGTTCCATGAGTTTACCCAGAACATCAAGCAAACAAATTGGTCTGTAAGACTTACTCCCTCCTCGTGAACTAGGTTTTTCAATAAGAAATAACTTTCGAAGTTTCCATTTACTAGGGAACTCACCAGTACATAAAATGGAATTAAAGATGTCAAGGAGTAACTCTGGTTTCTCTATAGCAAGCAGCTTCACAACTTTTGGAGGAACACCATCCGGGCCACCCATCTTTCCAGACTTGATCCGACGACCTGCAGCGCGAATCTCCTCAGTGGTACAAGTGGGAATAGTTACAATGGGAACATTACTCTCCGGCCAAATGAGCAAAGCATGTGCAGGAAAGAAAGTTTTGGCTATCAAGACTTGTTCTTCATCGGTGAGGACTAATGGCGAACGCAAGCCTAATTTTCCAGTAACAATTTTATAACCTACACCCCAAATATCCTCATCAACTTCTGCACAAAGAGTGTTCCAGGCATCTCTTTTCGCTTTAAAAATGGCGCCTTTAAGAGCATTACGACAATCCTTATAGGTACGTAAGGCAAGTTGCTTTTCATCATAGCCGACATTACGTCTGTTAATTCTAGTAAGGTGGCGTTTAGCCTTATTGCATTGCCTCCGTAAATCAGCTATATCATCATTCCACCAATAGACTCCTTTGCGGCGACCACAAAAGTATTTCTTTGGTAATACTGAATCACAGGCGTTGGAGATAGCCTGGTCTATTGCATACGCTTGATGAAGAAAGCTGGAACTAATTTGTTGCTCAAGATGTGCCAACAATTGATCCTTCTTCTCGTTTCGAAAAATCCAGCCCATAGATTTACAGGAAGACGATAGAGATGGAACGGATATCACCACTTCAAAATAGATACTTCTATGATAGCTTAAATTTTCCTCATCACTCACATTCCAATTCCGTAGCTTGTTCCTAAGATCCACACTACACAATGTCAAATCAATGTAGGAAGAACCTCCATTTCTTTCAAAAGTAGGCAGCACCCCATCATTTAAAATGATAAGATTACATTCACCAGCCCATTCTGCCAATGCACTACCCTTTCTGTCCTCAATTGGGGAGCCCCAGCAGTGTGCTTTAGCAATAAAGTCTCCACCTATTAGCACACGCCTACGGTGTTGTTGTAAACTGGTGGTCAAAGCAAAAAGAAAGTGCTGAAAAGCGTCAATATTGCACGCTGGAGAAATGTAGCACGAATACACTACAAAATCACCAATGTCTATTCATACAAAACCGTCTCCACCTCCGGTGGCACGCACTTTAAAATAATCATGAGGTAGATAAATGGCCGCATCAAGTCTGTTGTCTGTAAACCATTTATAACTATATTTCGTCATATTTTTATTGGGTTCCGCCACAATGGCAAAGTGTAGATTTTCAGAGGTACATTTGTGCCGTAATGAATCCATGGCCCTCTTACTCCGATCAGCATTCAGTTGTAGAAGTTTCATTAAACAGGATGCATCCGATCCCTTTTCTCCCTCTGTTGATGGATTAGTGCCCTATACTTGGGACATCGCATCGGCTCTGTTCTGTGTCCTTCAACATTGCATATATAGTAAGATGGCGTGTTGGTACAATCCTTTCGCAGGTGGTCACTTTTAGCACAATTATGGCAGAGTTCCGCAGTAGGTGTCAATTTGCATCCTCTGGCCATATGGCCCAATCGGTGACAATTATAGCATCTGGGCAGACGGGTGGTTTCACGCACCCTCCATCTCTCCCAACCACGACCAATTCGGTGTTGCGCCAGCAACCGCTGGGCCGAAACTTTACCGATAGTAACAAATGCATATCAAACGCCATTGCTATTGGGCTTATTCGCCAATTAAACTGAGATGTCTCCCAAGGTTTTACCAAGCGCAGCGGCAATCACCTCTTTAACGCCAGTTTCATCGACAAGTTCGTCAATATCTAATATCATTACTGTCTGTGTCACTGTCTGTAGATTGACCTCAGCCAGATTATTCATTTTCGTAGTAAGTTGTTCCCAGAAGGCCTTTCGTCTTCCCACCTCTGGATCTTTGATTTTAATATGCACGGTACCATCATTCGATTTGGTAACTCTTTCCACCGAAATCCCTTCTGGTGGAACATATGTTTTCATATTCTTGAGCATTTCAGCATATGAAGTTCCAGGAAGTGGCTCTAGGGCAATAGTCTCTACATTCCGAATCCCTTTTGGGTGGACAAATTCCGCCACGTCAGATTTCATTGCAGGCCTCATACGGGACTTACACGTAGGATGCATTTGTAACGGTATAGACACAGACCGTTGTCTACATACATATCGAGTACTTTGCGAACCGTGAAAGCATCTACGTGACGGGTGACAGCACAGAGGGTAGGGATCCTCCCATGTTTCTTAGCAATATCCATCACCTTTTCGAAATTTTGTATTAGAACAGTCCGATCCATCGCACTGCCTCCACCTGCGTCCGTTACAATCAGATATGTAAAAAGCTCAGTGCTAGAGGTAACGCTTTCGCTCTCGTCTAGGCATCCATTTCTGGCGACACTACATATTAATTTACCTGACGCCAATTGTTGCTCATCCAGCATCCTCAACAAGCAGGGATTAGTAGGTAACACATTCTCAAGAATCTGATCACATCGGTCTTCATCCAGGGGCATAATAATGATCTGATCCGACGCTACTTTAGTAACACTATCCCTTTACACAGTACAAAGTTGGTAAAGCTCTTCAGGCCATTTGAGCTCAATTAAATCTAGAAACTCCTTATCAGGAAGATCACGTCGGAGTTCCGGTTCAATCTGCGCAATCAGTCGGTCAGCAGCAAGTTGCTGAGGGCTAAAAGTTTGCGTACCTACTTCAGTCACAGCCGGAGTCATATCGGAACATGTCTGATGCACGACAGCCACGTGTTGATTCAATAGTTCATCAATAAAATCTGTGGCAAGCGGTAACCGCTGAGAGTATTCAGCTAACCTGCCAACAGCCCGTTTTATCTCCTTTTTGGTGTTCGGAATATTTACAATAGTGTGTGCGAGAGCATCCACTTCGGAAACAATCTTCTGGAACAGCTCCTTAAACACGCCGCGTTCTGATTCCATGCGCCGCAAGAACGAATCACAGTCATCCACAACCTTCACTAAATCAGCTTCTCCAGATGTAATTCCAGGTACTGCAAATTCCTGCGTCCCTTTTTCTAACTCAGAGCAGTCGCTTGTTGACGGTTGGTTGGGGCCCACTCTATCACCCACACTCCCGACCGGTTCTGGGGATCCGAAGCCCCTGTCCCGTAAATCCGGTTCTTCTAAAGAACTATCCATCAATTGAATAACAATAATGCATGTTCTTTTCCATATCTAAACGTCACTAAAAATCTAGCCTTGTCAGAGCTAAGTTCGCCGTTCAAGATCTTATTTTTGAGTCTTGCACGCCCCACAGGTGGAGTATTACACTTCCGCTTACAACTCAAGTAATTCCTTTGCAAATTGAAGAGTTGTGTACACAAATATAACGATAACAGCGCAAATAAACGCGCAGTAAGTTCAAAGATGTCGTGCGTAACCAACAAAGAAAACCACACACACTATTCAGATGGTCAAATAGCCATAAACTCTCAAGTAAATGATACTACCATCACTTCCGTTGATAAAACACATAACATAAATCACTAATATCATTATACATACACAAATACACACAGATTGAGTCTCTTTTGAAAGAAATTTGGAGCATATAACACAAGCCAATGTATAGCACAATGCAAGGTCCCCTCTAGTTATCTAGCAGTAGCAGTAGCAGTGGCAAAGGCAGTGGCAGTAGCAGTAGTAGTAGTAGGAGTAGGAGTAGGGCTGTAGGGCGTACAACTGCTACGGTCATTAGCGCCCCTTCAGAACAAAATGGCTAAAACAAGTAATAACTAAGCCTCTAAGTCTAAAACATTAAAAAAAAATTAAGTCACCAACACAGTGCCAGAAGTCGTAAAAACTAAAGCAAAACTAAAAGGTAGAGCAATGACCCATTAACGGATAGATAAACAAACCGCACGACCAACAAAATTAAACAATAAACCCAGTGAGTCAAACACGGTCGCCGAAACCGCTAAGGCGGATAAAATGCAATAAACGCTCTACGCCACTAGATGTATCTGCCAGCACTTCAGCAAGTGTGGCTGGCAGAGCCACAGAAAAACGTAACTGAGCTAAAAACTGGGACTGAATTAAAACGTGCCACACCATCAATGGCTCATGACAATGAGTACAGCCCGGCGGAGCATCCGCTGATAAAAGGTGAATGAGTGAGTGAGTGAGTGAGTGAGTGAGTGAGTGAGTGAGTGAGTGAGTGAGTGAGTGGGGTTTAAGGGCCCATCGACAGCTAGGTCATTTGGGCGCTAGGTCAAAATTTAAAATCTGAAAACACTCACAAACTTTTCGGGCTAAAAGTACAACTCTAAAATGCCAACTAAAAGCGTTATTTGCTAAAAACATCAGCCTACAAATTAACACGATAAAATAAAACCCTGAAGAGCAACGTACTAAAAAGGGGTAAAAGATGAAAGCTAAAAAACTAAAATACAAAATTGTAATAACATTAAAAGGAAAATGTATCCGAGTTAAAAACAGGGTTAAAACCTCAGAAAATAATTAAAAATGTGTCACACTTGCGTAGCAAAACTAATCTGGGTAACGAACCGCAGGGTCTTGGCCACAGACACAGGGTTGTCACCCAAAATTGAGGCTACTGTAGATCCCAGACCAATTGACTGGCGCGCACGAGCGTGTCTTGGACAATCCAAGAGCACGTGTGCGACGGTGAGGCGAACATCGCATGTCGGACAGACAGGTGCCGGGTCACCACGCAGAAGATGGCCGTGAGTGACTCGTGTGTGACCTATCCTCAGGCGGGTAAGGATAACTTCAGCCCACCTGGAATCGCTGTAAGAGGTCAGCCAGGGTTGCACGCTGTCTTTAATTATCCGCAGTTGTGTGCCAGTCAACGCTTCCCAAGACTGCTGCCAAACAGATAGAAGCTGGCGACGGAAGTACCGCTGAGCATCCTTATAAGGTATAGTGTCGGTAGAAGACTGCGGCAGACGGCATGCAGACTTAGCTGCCGCATCCGCAGCTTCATTACCCGGAATGCCCGTATGGTCTGGGATCCATGTAAACACTAACTGGTATCCGCGTGAGAGCAATTGAGATATGAGTGTCTGAATTTTAAAAACGAGTGTGAACGTGCCGAGGAACTGCTGCAGGGTCTCCACTGCACTCAGAGATAAAAACCTCCAGGAACTAAGTTGGAAATAAAAATTAAGCAGTAAAATATAGCACACAGCTCGGCAATATAAACAGAAATGTAGTCCGGGAGGCGGTATTGATGTGTCTCACCCTTATAGACGAAACTACATCCCGTAGCACCACCCAACTGGGAACCATCTGTAAATACCGGAGTTAATTATTTTGTTGTTTAACGACGCTGTCAATTGCCAGGATCACATCAGCGTCGCCGGTGTGCCGGAATTTTGCCCCGCAGGAGTTCTTTTACATGCCAGTAAATCTGCTACACTTAAAAACCATTGGCCTGTGCCGGGTTTGAACCCGCGACCTTGGGATCCGTAGGCCAGCGTCTAAACAACTGAGCCACCCAGACAATACCGGAGTGTAAGTCCGGTAACGTCCCAGTAGTTCGGTGAAAAAGTTGTCGATGGAGTTGCCAAGGGGGAGAGCGGGAGAAGGGAAAATGCTCTACAGCAGGCATTCGGAGCTCATGAGTGGCGAGTAGTTCGCGAAATCGAATGCCGCTTGGACGGGATATAATCGTACTCCGAAGATAACGGTGGGTGAGTTCAGGGCACAATACAGATCTAAAGGAAGGGTGACCAGGGTGAGCTGACAACCTGGCCACGTAGGAACTTAATAAAATCGAGCGCCGAATAGACAGTGGAAGTTCTCCGGAATCAACATACAGACACTCAACACGACTTGTACGGAAGGCTCCAGTAGCTAGACGGATAACAGAATGGTGGGAAGTGTCTAAAAGGCGGAGCTTAGGGGCGGACGCCGCGCCATAGATAAAACTGCCGTAGTCCAGTTTGGACCGCACTAGCGCGCGATAAAGCCTCAACATAACAGTGCGATCGCCACCCCAAGAGGCCCCAGATAAAACTCTGAGTATCCGAAGTGAACGATTGCAGGAAGCCCGAAGCTGACGAATATGGAATTCCCAAGTTAGCTTGCTGTCGAGGTGAAGGCCCAGAAACTTAACGAGCGGTACGAACGGCAGACGTGTACCATGCAAATAAAGATCAGGTGGAGGGTGCACACCACGGAGTCGATGCAAGTGGATACATTGCGTTTTGGTACCGGAGAACTGAAATCCGGTGCGAAGGGCTGAGTCAGCGATGGAGGTTATGGTCAGCTGCAGTTGACGCTCGAGGTGCTCAGGATTATAAGAGCGGTAATATATCGCGAAGTCGTTAACATACAGTGACATCGAAATTCCGCTACGGACAACCCTGGCAATGCCGTTAATGGCCACGACGAAAAGCGTTACACTGAGAATCGACCCCTGGGGTACACCATTCTCCTGGATCTTTTCATGTGAGAGGCTATGGCCAATGCGTACACGAAAACGGCGAAGTTTTAAAAAGTTAAAAACGAAGGTCCCTAGATGATCGCGTAAACCGTAGTCATGCAAATTACGGAGGATACCATAGCGCCATGTACTGTAGTAGGCCTTCTGTAGGTCGAAGAAGACCCCCACGACGTGCTGCATCATGATAAAGGCATTCTGGATGTAAGCCTCCATGCGTGACAGGTTGTCGACACTGGAGCGTGAGTGAGTGACTGAGTAGTGTTTAAGGGCCCGTCGACAGCTGGGTCATTTGGGCCCCAAGTCACATTGAAAGGGTAAAACACTCACTAACTTCTGGTTAACAACTTAGCTAAAATACAAAACTAAAAAATGCTAAAACAGTTAAAATACTAAAAAAAAGTTCATGTTTCAACCGTAAAAACACCAAAAAGATTAAAACGCTAAAAAGGTGAATGATAAAACTGACGGTTTAAAATACTGAACAGTAAAACAAGACAAATCTAGTTGCAGATTTGGAAATCCTAAACTGTAAAGGGTAATACTAAAAACACAAGTTAAACTTGTTTGGCGAATCCAATTTCAGCGACGAACCGCAGCACCCTATCTACGGAGACTGGGTCGTCGCCTAGGATGGACCGCAGACTAAAACCCAAGCCAAGCGACTGGCACACCGGGGCATATCGTGGACAATCAATTAAACCGTGCGACACGGAGAGTTGGACGTCGCACGTGTGACAGACAGGGGCCGGGTCACCGCGCAGATGGTGACCATGTGTGGCGCGTGTCTGACCAATGCGTAACCGCGTTAAAATGACCTCTGCCCCACGGGAATCCCTGCAAGAAGTCCGCCAGGGTTTTACCTTGTCCTTAATTGTCCGTAATTGGGTGCCAGTCAGCTCTTCCCAAGATTTTTCCCAAAAAGAATAAAGATGGCAGCGGAAGTATCGCTACACGTCTCTAAAAGGAAAACCATATGTGGAAAACACCGGCAAACGACATGCAGCGTTGGCCGCCTCATCTGCCTCCTCGTTGCCGGGAATACCCACATGGCCTGGGATCCATGTAAAAACAAACTGGTATCCGCGTGAGATTAATTGTGAAACGAGTGTCTGGATTTTAATTATCAATGCTGATGTGCCGAGAAACTGTTGCAACGCCTGAACAGCGCACATGGAGTCGCAGCATATAATGAAGCTGTCAGGAACTGAACTAGAGATAAAGAGTAAGAAATATAAGATGGCAAACAGCTCGGCAGTAAAAACGGAAGTGTTTTCTGGAAGTCTGTACGCATGAGCCTCGCCGTTGTACATGAAACTACATCTTGTACCACCCCCACCTGGGACCCGTCAGTAAATACCGGGGTGCAAGTCCGGTAACGTCCCAGGAGCTCAGTTAATATTTGGCGAAACACCGAGTTAGGGGTAGCCCCCTTCGTATAGCTCGAAAGCTCCAGGCCAAACCGCGCGCGCTGGAGTTGTCAAGGAGGGTAGTGACCTGTAGACGATCGCGCTACATGGTACATGCGAAGATCATGTGCAGTGAGCAGTTCACGGAATCGTATACCACTTGGACGCCAGATAGTCGTATTACGTATATAACGGTGGGCGAGGTCGGGGCGTAAGACGCATTGGAACGGAGGATGACTGGTGTGAGCGGCCAACCGTGCCACGTAGGAACTGAGTAAACACGAGCGTCGGGATAGGCAGTGGAGCCAGAATCAGCATACAGACACGCAAATCGACTAGTTCGGGAAGCCCCAATGGCCAAGCGGATACCAGTATGATGGACAGTGTCAAAAAGGCGGATGTAATTTTCCAGGCTTGTGAGATTGTCTACACTGGAGCGATGGCGGCGAAAGCCGCACTGAGCATTGTTCAGCAGGTTATTCTTATCTAGCCACCACACTAAGCGAGTGTTAATCGTACGTTCTAAGGTCTTCAACATTCGTTAAGCAAATAGGGCGGTAGCTAGAGGGAAGTGTCCGGTCTTTTCCGGGCCGAGAGATGGGGATGACAACACCCTCGCACCAGGAAGACGGCAAAACCTGCTCACTCCAGATGCGGTTATAAACGCTCAGAAGGAAGGAGAAAGCCGCAGGTGGAAGATGAAGCAGCATTTGTCGGTGGATATGATCAGGACCAGGAGAAGAGTCGTGGGCGAGAGATAAAGTGAGTGAGTGTGTTGGGTTTAAGGGCGCGTCGACAACTTGGTCATTAGGGCCCCGAGTCCAAAAGTAGAATTACGTACGGTGAAGTGTTAAAACAATACCCATTAAAAACTAAAAATCTAAAGTTAAAATAGATAAAAGCAGCTAAACAACTATTAAAACGATCCATTTAAAATGCTAAAAACTGAAACTTAAAATTACCACAATGTAAAATAAAAAGCTAAAACGTTAAAAAAAACCAAAAGTATGGCAATCTAAAAGGCTAAAGTCTCTGAAATAAAATAACCTTACACTTACTTCATTAAATCAATTGTGGAACAAAACCGCAGCACTGTTTTTACAGATACTGGGTCGTTGCCTAAAACAGACCACAGTGTAAGGCCCAGGTCAACGGACTGGCGCTCACGAGCGTATCGCGGACAATCAAGAAGGACATGTGCGACGGAGACTGGAATATTACACGTCGTACACACAGGCTCCGGATCACCACGTAAAAGGCGTCCATGCGTGGCTCGGCTATCACCTATCCCCAGGCAGGTTAAAACCACTTCTTCCCGCCTGGAATCCCTGCAGCTGGTATGCCAGGGTTGTACCGTGTCCTTGATTGCCCGTAACTGAGTGCCATATAACACTTCCCAAGATTCCTGCCAGACAGCAAATAGATGGCGACGGAAATATTTCGGCACATCTATATAGGGGAGCGTACGGGTGGAATACTCCGGAAGGCGACATGCAGACTTTGCAGCCGCATCCGCCGCCTCGTTGCCCGGAATACACACATGGCCTGGGATCCACGTAAAATCATACTGGTATCCGCGAGACAGTAGTTGAGAGCTCAACGTCTGGATTTTAACAACCAATGCCGAGGTGCCGATAAACTGTTCCAGGGCCTGGAGAGCGCTAAAAGAATCGGAACAGACGATAAAACTTCCAGGACCTGAACTTGAGATAAAGAGGAAACAAGATATGGCAAACAACTCGGCGGTAAATACTGAACTGGCGTCTGGTAGGCGGTACGTATGAGCGTCACCATTGTATATAAAGGCGCAACCCGTCGCACTACCCATCTGGGAGCCATCGGTAAATACCGCACAGGAAGTCCGATATCGGCCCAATAGTTCCGTGATTAGTTGGCGAAACACGGAATGAGAGGTAGCTGTCTTAGCAAAGCCCGACAGCTCCAGGTCAAAGCGTGCGCGCTGGAGTTGCCAGGGAGGACATCGGCCATATGAATGCCGCTCTACGGCTGGCAGTCGGAGGGCGTGTGCAGCAAGCAGTTCTCGAAACCGGATACCACTTGGACGGGAGATTGTTGTATTTCGCATATAACGGCGCGCGAGGTCTGGACGCAACACGGGTGGAAACGAAGGGTGACCTGGATGGACGGCCTGCCTTGCCACGTAAGAACAAAGTAAAACTGAGCGTCGAACAGACAGTGGAGGTAGGCCGAATCAGCATACAGACAATCGATTCTGCTGGTACGGAAAGCCCCAGTAGCGAGACGGATACCAGTATGATGTACTGTGTCTAAAAGCCGGAGTTTAGACGCAGACGCCGCGCCATAAATAAAACCGCCGTAGTCTAATTTGGACCGAACCAGTGAGCAATACAACCTCAACATGACGGTGCGATCGCCGCCCCCAAGATGCCCCAGATAAGACCCTGAGTATCCGAAGCGAACGACCGCAGGAAGCACGAAGATGACGGATATGGTGCTCACATGTGAGTTTGCTGTCGAGGTGCAGGTCCAAGAACTTAAGGTGCGGTACAAAAGGAAGACGTGTGTCGCGCAGATGAAGATCAGGAGGAGGGTGTACTCCTCGCAGTTGGTGAAACTGAAGACACTGTGTTTTCGTAGGGGACAGCCGAAAGCCGGTGCGTAATGCCCACTCGGCGATGGAGTTTAAGGTCAACTGCAGTTGACGCTCGATGTGCTCCAAACTATAAGAGCGATAGTAGATCGCAAAGTCGTCAACATACAGCGACATCGGGATACCACTACGAACAACACTAGTGATGCCATTAATGCCAACTGCGAAAAGTGTGACACTGAGGATCGATCCCTGGGGTACACCATTCTCCTGAATCTTCTTTTGAGACAGCGTGTTGCCTATACGGACACGAAAACGGCGAATGAGTAAAAAGTTAAAAACAAAAACAGCTGAGCGACTGCGCAAACCATAACCGTGCAGAGTACGGAGAATGCCATAGTGCCAAGTAGTATCGTAGGCCTTCTCCAGATCAAAGAAGACCCCCACGGCATGCTGCTTCAGGAGAAACGCATTCTGTATGTATGCCTCCATGCACGTCAGATTGTCGACACTGGAGCGATGGCGACGAAATCCCACTGAACATTTCTCAGCAGGTTATTCGTCTCTAGCCACCACACTAAGCGAGTGTTAATCATCCGTTCCAAGGTCTTGCAGAGGACACTCGTCAGGCAAATAGGGCGGTAGCTAGAGGGAAGTGTCCGGTCTTTTCCTGGTCGAGGGATAGGGATGACAATACCCTCTCGCCAGGAAGATGGAAAAGCCTACTGATGCCAGATGCGGTTATACATGCTCAACATGAAGGAAATAGCTGCAGGTGGAAGATGAAGCAGCATTTGGCGGTGGATGTCATCAGGACCGGGAGAAGAACTCTTTGCTAGAGACAAGGAATACGCCAGCTCCGCTTCGGTAAATGGTGCGTTGTACGGTTCACTTTGGGCACTGTTAAAACTAAGGCCTATCTGCTCCACAGATTCCTTGATAGCTAAAAACCCTCTATCATAGCTTTGGGTTTGGCTAATACAGGCGAAACACTCGGCAAGGGCGTCGGCGATATCCTGTTCGCTGGTGTAACGGGAGCCTTGTACGGCAAGGCCGGGGATGATCGTCCGGCGACACTTGCCGTACATTCGCCGAACAGGAGTTCACACCTTTTGCGCCGAACTTCGACGGGAAAGAGAAGATACATACTTTTCCCACGATTTGCGTTTTGCGTCTCGAAGTATAAATCCCGCCCTAGCACGAGCACGCTTAAAAGCGACAAAGTTCGCAATGCACGCTTGCGTCAATGTCGTTGTCGTCAATGGTGGTAAAACCATCGTCGGTAAGGTGAATGAGGGAACGAAATTTCCCCCAGTCAGCCTTGGAAATAATCCAGTGAGGAAAGCGTGTTTGGCACAGAATTGTGGCCCGATAGGTGAGTACTAATGGGGTAATGATCACTGCCACATAAGTCGGAAAGTACCGACCAATCAAGCAGAGGTACCAGTGACGGGCTGCTAAAAGAAACGTCAAGCGCGGAGTGTGTACCATAGGCAGATGATAAGTAAGTAAGCACGCCAGTGTTTAAAATGACTAGGCTGGACATATCGCAAACGTCTGCTACAAGGAACCCACGGGCATCGTCAGCGCCGGAGCCCCAATGAGAGTGCTTGGCATTCAGATAGCCGAGAAAGATAAGCGGTGGCGGAATCTGTGCGAGAAATTAAGAATGCTCCAGTTCTGCAACGGTGAAAGGTACGTTGTACGCTTCACTGCTGTCACTGTTAAAATCTAGGACTATTCGCTCCGCAGATTCCTTGATAGGTATAAATCCTCTATCGTAGCTAATCGTCTGGCTAGTAGCAGCAAAACAATCGGCAAGGGCGTCAGCTATACCCTTCTCGCTGGTGTAATGCGAGCCGATGACGGCAAGACCGGGGATGACCATCCGGCCGTACATACGTCGAACAGCAACCCAGACCTGTTGAGCCGAAGTACGACGGGAAAGGGAAGAGGTGTGGGTTTCCCAAGATCGACGTTTTGCGCTGCGCAGTACATATCGTGCTCTAGCGCGAGAGCGTTTAAAAGCGATAAAATGTTCTTCTGTTGGGTGTGCAGTAAACACACAGAGCACGCTTGCGTGCTTTAATGGCCAAACGGCACTCCTCGGACCACCAGGGGAAAGGAACGTGTCGTGGGGTGGATGAACCTCGAGGAATGCTGGAATCCGCTGCAAGAAAGATAGAGCAGGTAAAATATTCCACCATTTCACCGATGGTGTCAAAACCATTGTCATAAAGGTGAATGAGGGAACGAAATTTCCCCCAATCAGCCTAGGAAATAATCCAGTGAGGATGTCGCGTTGCCGCAGGATGGTGGCACGATAGGTGAATGTTAATTGGGTAGTGATCACTGCCAAACAAGTCGGAAAAGACCGACCAATCAAGTAAAGATACCAACGACGGACTACAAAAAGAAAGTAGGGGCACCAGTATTTAACAAAACGAAACCGGACATATCGCAAACGTCTGCTACAAGGCACCCGCGAGCATCGTCAGTGTCGGAGCCCCAAAGGGTATTTTTGGCATTAAGATCGCCTAGAAAGAGGAATGGTGGCGGTATCTGGGGTAAAAGAGCTCGAAGATCGGTTTGTTGTACGACACTGACAGGCGGCAGATAGACATTGCAAATAGACAGGCTCAGGCCCTGCAGCTGCACACGCACCGCTACAACTTACAACTTTGTGTTAAGCGGGATGCTGGTGGCAGGGGCGTTATGTGCCACCAGAGTAGCAACACCATCGCTTGCTCGTCCTTTAGCTGCAGAGTCATGTCTAAATGCCGAGAAACCACGAAGGTGTAATGCGTAATGAGGATTCAAATGGGTTTCCTGTAGACAGACGATTGATGGAGAATGTTGAAAAACTAAATGCTGTACGTCCGGAGTACGTGCCCGGAACCCATTAATATTCCACTGGATTATTTCCACATTAAAAAGAGATCGGTGGCCAGTCTATCTTTTTCTTTTTCTTCATTTTTACTCTGGCGCACTTGGTACCATATACGCGACGTTCACCGTTCTCGGGCGACTCCCCTCATGTGCGGGAGTCTGAAGTTCCCCTTTGGCTCACGGAGCGAGAGCGGAACTTCATCGAAGAGGTGACACTACTAGCTCGAACAGTATACCTGGAACGAGGGCGGTCATCAGGAGTTGTGGCACTCGTGGACGGTTTGGGATCTGGCGTCTGCACTGCGATTGATGTCACTGTAGGTGTAGTAGGACGTTGCGGAGGGGGATTCGTCGACCAGTCGATTTGCGTGGAGGCATCAGAAGAGGGTACGTGTTGCAAACCGACAGTGGCTACAGGAGGGCGGCGTGCAGCTGCCGCATAGCCTATGGTGTTAGCAGGCTTCAGCTGCTCAAAGCGCCGCCGCGCTTCTAGAAAAGTTAGCCGTTCTTTAACCCGCAGCTCCTGTATGCTCTTTTCATCGGAAAACTGCGGACACTAACGAGGGCTTGATGGATGTTTCCCTCCACAGTACACGCAGCAGGGGCCCGAGTACAGGCGGTGTCCTCATGTACTGCTAAACCGCAACGCTCACATATCGCAGGATGCGTGCACGAGCTCCTAGTATGCCCGAACCTCTGGCACTGAAAACAGCGCATGGGATTCGGGACATACGGGCGTACTGCAGCGCACTCATACCCACAGAAGATGTATTCGGGCAAAGTAGTTCCCTTGAAGGTGAGGAACACCGTTTTTAAGGGAACCTCTTTTCCAACCTGCTTTCGGGATAGGCGGTACGTATGAATAACCCTTTGATCTGAGAGGGAGATGACAATGACCTCCGTTGACAGATCGTCCAAGCTGGAGGTGCTAACAACTCCCCTACACGAGTTCAATGACTTGTGTGGGCCTACCTACCCTATCTAATAGGAGCCCAACAAACTCACTTTCAATAATTTTTGGGACTGTTCAGCATTGTACGTCTCAAGCAAAAGTGTAACGTCTCTCATTCGCGTTGCGTTTTTTACTCAGCCACAGATCCTGTCCATTTCACGTTTAATATAGAACGAGCTTAGGTTCTTCATCGTTTTTCCTTCACATGCCAAGGTCATCACCAGAAAAACATCGGAAAGGGGGGTTTTGCGCGGATGCATGATTAATTTGGACCACCTTCCGGAACCGTCGGCGTCAGGCTGCCATCCGGGGGTCAAAGGATAAAAGACACCAAAATCTCCACGGGCTGTGCAGCCATGGAGACCCCTCCATGACTGACCTCAAGGCATACTTCAGAGGGACTACCCTCCGATCACCATTGCTTTTCCGCATGGGTAAACCGTTCACCACGTGACTCCCCAGGTTTATGCCCCACCACAGGAATAGGCGCCTGTGGCTCCCCGCTTTAGGCCACGCTGCCTCAACGGAGTCAGCGTGGATTCAGGGAACTTCGGATTGATTACACCACGGCTCCGTCAGCGGTAACACGTCCGGCCGGTGATACTAACCCGACAGCACGCGGCCGTCGGGAGATTAACACCGGGCCTGCCCTCATGGAGCTATGTGGGTGTACATGATGTGTGGACGGGCTCCGTACCTAAGCCTACACATAGGGGCAGTAGGGAGGGTCCGCCCAAACTTCGCGCTGGAGACCTCCGAAGAGCACAAAAGTCGGGGGCCGCGCTGAAAACCGTGGGACAGGACCACGGAGATAGGAAAGATCCGTACTGGTGATACAGGAGTTATAAATCTAGGAACTTACAAACTAATAATCAGAATAAACCTAGAAGAGGAAGAGGGTGATACAAAAAGCAACATAAAAACGCTGCACCTGGCACAGTTAATGAATATGAAGGGGGTGAAATGTGGTGAGCGGCTCAGGGCCCCCTGTACGCCAAACCCGGACCTACCGTAGAAGGTCCCCCTGGGGGAGTTTGATTTCGGAGTCCTCCTCCCCATAGATGAGTCGTCAACTAAAACTACCGAGTTTCATCTACCGATTTTGGAATGTTCTTAGCTTCCCCTCACCTCCTGCCAACCAGTGGTCACAAAGACACACTTAGTAGGCCGTCTGGATCGGGTACTGAGCCCCTCCGCCACGTCAAGGCGACATTCCTTCGGAGGGCAGAGCTAGATGGATGGTTACCCCCAGAGTTCACGCAGCATGGGTGCCTAGTGCAAGCCGTGTCTTCGTGTACCGGTAAGCCGCAACGTTCACAAGTTGCAGGATGGTTACACGAGGTCCTGGTATGCCCGAATCTCTGATACTCAAAACAGCGCATGGGATTCGGGACATATGGTCGTAGTGCGGCACGCTCGTAACCGCAGTAGATCTGCTCTGGCAGCTGAGTGCCCTTGAGCGTAAGGAACGCTGTACGTAAGGCGAACTCTTTACCATTCTTTTTCCGCGTTAATCGGTATGCTCGGCAGACTCGCTGATCAAAGAGGCAGGGGACGATTTCTTCGTTGGTAAGATCGTCCAGAGCGGAAGTGGTTACTACTCCTCTACACGAGTTCAAGGTCTTATGTGGGGCCACCCGGATAGGGTAGGAGCCCAACAAACTCGCCTTCAACAGCTTCTGTGACTGATCACCATTCATACCTCGATCAATAACGTGCCACCTCTAAGTCTGGTAGCGTTTTTAACCGGGCCACAGATCCTATCGACTTCCTTTCTGATGTAGAAAGCGCTAATGTCCTTCATCGCCTTTCTTTCACCTTGCAAGGTCAACACCAAGAAACTGTCCATGAGGGAGGGTTTGCGCGGAGACATTATCATTTGGACCCCCATCCGTAACCGTCGGCGTCAGCCTGCCATCCAGGGGTCAAAGGATAAAAGACACCAAAATCTCTACGGCTTGTGCCGCACATGGAGACCCCTCCATGACTGACCTCAAAGCGTACTTCAGAGGGACTATCCTCCGATCACCACTGCTTGTCCGCATGGGTAAACTGTTCACCAAGTGACACCCCGGCTTTATTCCCTCACCACAGGAATAACCGCCTGTGGCTCCCCGCTTTAGGCCACGCTTACTCAACGGAGTCAGCGTGGGTTCAGGGGACTTCGGGTTGATTACACCGGGCTCCGTCAGCGGTAACACGTCGGCCGGTGATACTAACCCAACGGCACGCGGCCGTCGGGAGATTAACATTGGCCGTGCCCGTGTGATGTGTGGACGGGCTCCGCACCTAAGGCTACACATGGGGGCAGTGTGAAGGGTCAGCACAACCTTCGCGCCAGAGACCTCCGAAGAGCACACAAGTCGGGGGCCGCGCCGAAAACCGTGGGACAGGACCACGGAGATAGGAAAGATCCCTGCTGTTGAGACAGGAGTTATAAAACTAAGGCCTTACTAACTAATAATCTTAATAAACCTAGAAGAGGAAGAGGTTGATGATAAGAAGCAACATAAACTGCTGTACGTGGCAACAGTTAATGGAGATGGAAGTGGTGAAATGATGGTGAACGGCTAGGGGCCCCGGGTGCGCCAAACCCGGACCTATCATTGCAGGTCCCCCTGAGGGAGTTTGATTTCGGAGTCCTCTTCTCCTAGATGAGTCGTCGACCAAGACTATCGAGCCTCATCTACCCGTTGGAATGTTCTTAGTTTCCCCTCACCTCTTGCCTACCAGTGGTCACAAAGACACACTTGGTAGGCCTTCTGGATCGGCTACTGAGCCCCTCCGCCACGGCAAGGCGACACTCCTTCGGAGGGGGCGAGCATGTGTGCTGAGTGGGCTGACGTCACAGCAGCGGTACCTGTCTTCCCCTGATGTACATGAAGGGGATGCAATGATGGTGAGCGTCTCAGGGCCCAAGTACGCCAAACAAGGACCTACCGTCGTAGGTCCCCCTGGGGGAGTTTGATTTCAAGTTCCTCTTCTCCTAGATGAATCGTCAACCAAGACTACCGAGCCTCATCTACCCGTTTTGGAATATCCTTAGCTTCCCCTCACCTCTTGCCTACTAGTGGTCACAAAGACACACTTAATAGGCCGTCTGGATCGGGTACTGAGCCCCTCCGCCACGGCAAGGCAACACCTTCGGAGGGGCCTCTCGCCAAGAAGACGGCAAAAACCCGCTCGCGCCATATACGGTTGTAAATGCCCAACAGGAAGGAGAGTACCGTAGATGGAAGTTGAAGTAGCATTTGCCTGTGGATGTCATCGGGCCCTTCGCGAGAGATAAGGAATGAGCCAGTTCCCCCTTCAGTAAGAAGATCATTGTACGATTCACTACAGTCTGTATTAAAATTAAGAACTATCCGCTCTTCAGATTCCTTCAGAGATTTAAAAGCGTGATCATAACTTTCCGTTTGGCTAGTAGCAGCGAAAGAACTACCAAGGGGTCTGCGATATCCTGTTTGGAAGTGTAAGTTGAACCATGTACGACAAGACCGGGAATTATCGTCCGGCGATACTTGCCGTACCTACGCCGAACAGCAGTCCACGCCCTTTGTGAGGAGGCCTTACGGTAAAGCGAAGAGATGTAGGTTTCCCAAGAGTGAGTGAGTAGTGGGTTTTACGGGCAAGTCGACAACTAGGTCATTAGGGCCCGAAGTCCAAAATAAAAACAATCAAAGAAATAAAACCTCACCCCTTTAAAGCTAAAAAGTGAAAGTTAAAATACCTAAAAACTGAACGTTAAAGCCACTAAAAAGAGAGCTAAAGCGGATAAACAAAGGAAAACTAAAAACCGATAAAAACTTATATTACGAAAAACGTAAACTGGCTACACTGTTAAAAAAGGTAAAAACACGAGTAAAACATCCTAAAAGTATATTTCCGCCAAGATGAAAGAAACCTTACACTTGCTTACCAAAATCGATACGCGCAACAAACCGCAGTACTGTACTTACAGCTACTGGGTCGTTGCCTAACACGGTGCACAGTGTAAGACCCAGGCCAAAGGACTGTAGCTCACGAGCATAACGCGGACAATCAGTAAGGACATGTGCAACGGAGAGTGGGACATTGCAGGTCGCACAGACAGGCTCCGGATCACCGCGCAAAAGGTGTGCATGCGTGGCTCGAGTGTGGCCTATCCTCAGGCGGGTTAAAATCACCTCCTCACGCCTGGAATACTTGCAAGATGTTTGCCAGGGTTCTACCGTGTCCTTGATTGTCCGCAACTGAGTGCCAGCTAACGCTTCCCAAGACTCCTGCACGACAGAATATAGCTGGCGACGGAAGATCTTCTGCACGTCCATATAAGGGAGCGTAAGTGTGGAATACTCCGGCAGGCGGCAAGCAGACTTAGAAGCTGAATCCGCCTTCTCATTGCCGGGAATACCCACATGGCCTGGGCACCAGGTAAAAACGAACTGATATCTGCGAGATAACAACTGAGATAAGAGTGTCTGTATTTTAATATTTAAAACCGAGTTGCCAACAAATTGTTGCAGCGCCTGAAGAGCGCTCAGCGAGTCGCAACATACAATAAAAGGTCTAGGAACCGACCGGGAGATAAAAGGTAAGAACTAAAAGATGGCAAACAGCTCGGCGATAAAAACTGAACTGAAGTCTGGAAGGCGGTATGTGTGAATGTCGCCGTTGTATATAAATACGGAACCCGTCGTACTACCCAACTGGGAGCCATCGGTGAATACCGGAGTATAAGTCCGGTATCGGCCCAGAACTCCGGTGAATGAGTGAGTGAATGTGTAGTGGTGTTTACGGGCCCGTCGACAACTAGGTCATTAGGGCCCGAAGTCCAAAATAAAAACAATCAAAGAAATGAAACCTCACCCCTTAAAAGCTAAAAAGTGAAAGTTAAAATACCTAAAAACGAACATTAAAACCACTAAAAAGAGCGCTAAAACAAGTAAAAAAGGAAAATTAAAAACCGATAAAAACTTATATTACGAAAAACGTAAACAGGTTACACTGTTAAAAGGGGTAAAAACACGAGTAAAACATCCTAAAAGTATATTTCCTCCAAGATAAAAGAAACCTTACACTTGCTTACCAAAATCGATACGCGCAACGAACTGCACTACTTTATTTACAGCTACTGGGCCGTTGCCTCACACGGTGCACAGTGTAACACCCAGGCCAAAGGTCTGGCGCTCACGAGCATACCGCGGACAATCAGTAAGGACATTTGCAACGGAGAGTGGGACATTGCACGTCGCACAGACAGGCTCCGGATCACCGTGCAAAAGGTGTGCATGCGTGGCTAGAGTGTGGCCTATGCTCAGGCGGGTTAAAATCACCTCCTCACGCCTGGAATCCCTGCAAGATGTTTGCCAGTGTTGTACCGTGTCCTTGATTGTCCGTAACTGAGTGCCAGATAACGCTTCCCAAGATTGTTGCCAGAGAGTAAATAGATGGCGACGGAAGTACTTCTGCACATCTATATAGGGTAGCGTACGGGTGGAATATTCCAGAAGCCGACATGCAGACTTCGCAGCCGCATCCACCGCCTCGTTGCCCGGAATACCCACATGACCTGGGATCCACGTAAGAACGAACTGGTATCCGCGAGATAACTGAGATAAAACTGTCTGTATTTTAATAATTAATACCGAGTTGCCAACAAATTGTTGCAGCGCCTGAAGAGCGATCAGCCAGTCGCAACACACACTAAAATGTCCAGGAACTGAACGGGAGATAAAAAGTAAGAAATAAAACATGGCAAACAGCTCGGCGGTAAAAACTGAACTGGCGTCTGGAAGGCGGTATGTGTGAACGTCACCGTTGTATATAAATGCGGAACCCGTCGTACTACCCAACTGGGAGCCATTGGTGAATACCGGAGTATAAGTCCGGTATCGGCCCAGAACTGCGGTGAAGAATTGACGGATCACCGAAGGACGTGTAGCAGACTCTGCACAGCCCGACAGCTCCAGGTCAAAGCGTGCACGCTGGAGTTGCCAGGGAGGGTAGTGGCCAAATGAATGCCGCTATACAACTGGCAGTCGGAGGGCGTTTGCGACAAGCAGTTCTCGAAACCTTATGCTACTTGGACGGGAGATTGTTTTATTCCGCATATAACGGGGTGAGTGAGTGAGTGAGTGAGTGAGTGAGTGAGTGAGTGAGTGAGTGAGTGAGTGAGTGAGTGAGTGAGTGAGTGAGTGAGTGAGTGGGGTTTTAAGGGCCCGTCGACAGCCAGGTCATTTGGGCCCTAGGTCAAAAGTTAAAATCTAAAAACACTCACAAACTATTCAAGCTAAAAGTAGAACCTTAAAATGACAACTAAGAAACGTTAACAGCTAAAGACCTCAGCCTACAAATTCACGATAAAATAAAACCCTGAAGAGCAACGTACTAAAAAGAGGTAAAAGATGAAAGCTAAACAACTAAAATACAAAATTGTTAAAACATTGAAAGGTAAAATGTATCCGAGTTAAAAACAGGGTTAAAACCTTGGAAAAGAATTAAAAATGTCACACTTACGTAGCAAAACCAATCTGGGCAACGAACCGCAGAGTCTTGGCCACAGCGACAGGGTTGTCACCCAAAATTGAGGCTACTGTAGATCCCAGACCAATTGACTGGCGCGCACGAGCGTGTCTTGGACAATCCAAGAGCACGTGTGCGACGGTGAGGCGAACATCGCATGTCGGACAAACAGGTGCCGGGTCACCACGCAGAAGATGGCCGTGAGTGGCTCGTGTGTGACCTATCCTCAGGCGGGTATGAATAACTTCAGCCCGCCTGGAATCCCTGTAAGAGGTCAGCCAGGGCTGCACGCTATCTTTAATTATCCGCAGTTGTGTGACAGTCAACGCTTCCCAAGACTGCTGCCAAACCGATAGAAGCTGGCGACGGAAGTACCGCTGAGCATCCTTATACGGTATACTGTCGGTAGAAGACTGCGGAAGACGGCATGCAGATTTAGCTGCCGCATCCGCAGCTTCATTACCCGAAATGCCCGTATGGCCTGGGATCCATGTAAACACTAACTGGTATCCGCGCGAGAGCAATTGAGATATGAGTGTCTGAATTTTAAAAATGAGTGTGGACGTGCCGAGGAACTGCTGCCCGGTCTCCCGGCTATCGGCAGCGAAAGAGTCAGCAAGGGCATCGGCAACATCCTGCTCACTGGTGTAAGTGGAGCCCTGTACGGCAAGACAGGGAATTTTCGTCCGGCAACATTTGCCCTACATGAGCCGCACAGCAGTCCACACCTGTTTTGTAGAACTGCGACTGGAAAGGGAAGAAACATAAGACTCCCAGGAGCTCCGCTTTGCACTGCGAAGTACAAAACGCGCCCTTGAACGACAGTGTTTAAAAGAAACAAAGTTTTCCTCCGTTGGATGTAACTGGAAGACACGTAGAAAACGTTTGCGTGCTTTAATAGCCAAGCGGCATTCCTCGGTTCACCAAGGTACAGGAACACGCCGTGGGGTAGAAAAACCTCGAGGAATGCTCGAATCTGCTGCGAGCAAGATAGAACAGGTAAAATATTCCACCATGTCATCAATGGTGTCAAAATCATTGTCGCGAAGGTGAATGAGGGATTGAAATTTCCCCCAGTCAGCCTTGGAAATAATCCAGTGAGGAAAGCGTGTTGGCACGGAATGGTGGCCGGATAGGTGAATGTTAATGGGGTAATGATCACTGCCATGTAAGTCGGAAAGTACCGACCAATCAAGTAGTGGTACTAGAGACGGAGTACTATAACAAACGTCTAACGCGGAGTGAGTACCATAGGCAGATGATAAGAAAGTAGGTACACCAGTGTTTAATAGGACTAAGCCGGACATATCGCAAAGGTCTGCCACAAGGCACCCTCGAGCATCGTCAGTGAGTGAGTGAGTAGTGGGGTTTACGGGCCCGTCAACAACTAGGTCATTAGGGCCCGAAGTCCAATGTAAAAGCAATCAAAGAAAATAAAACCTCACCCGCTTTAAAGCTAAAAAGTGAAAGTTAAAATACCTAAAAATGAACGTTAAAACCACTAAAAAGAGAGCTAAAAACAGGTAAAAAAGGAAAATTAAAAACCAATAAAACCATATTACGAAAACCCTAAACTACTTATACTGTTGAAAAAGGGTAAAAACACGAGTAAAACATCCTAAAAGCATTTTTCCGCCAAGATAAAAGAAACCTTACACTTGCTTACCAAAATCGATACGCGCAACAAACCGCAGTACTCTATTTACAGCTGCTGGGTCGTTGCCTAACATGGTGCACAGTGTAAGACCCAGGCCAAAGGACTGGCGCTCACGAGCATACCGCGGACAATCAGCAAGGACATGTGCAACGGAGAGTGGGACATTGCACGTCGCACAGACAGGCTCCGGATCACCGCGCAAAAGGTGTGCATGCGTGGCTCGAGTGTGGCCTATCCTCAGGCGGGTTAAAATCACCTCCTCACGCCTGGAATCCCTGCAAGATGTTTGCCAGGGTTGTACCGTGTCCTTGATTGTCCGTAACTGAGTGCCAGATAACGCTTCCCAAGATTGTTGCCAGAGAGTAAATAGATGGCGACGGAAGTACTTCTGCACATCTATATAGGGTAGCGTACGGGTGGAATATTCCGGAAGGCGACATGCAGACTTCGCAGCCGCATCAACCGCCTCGTTGCCCGGAATACCCACATGACCTGGGATCCACGTAAAAACGAACTGGTATCCGCTTGATAACAACTGAGATAAAAGTGTCTGTATTTTAATAATTGATGCCGAGTTGCCAACAAATTGTTGCAGCGCCTGAAGAGCGCTCAGGGAGTCGCAACACACAATAAAATGTCCAGGAACTGAACGGGAGATAAAAAGTAAGAAATAAAAGATGGCAAACAGCTCGGCGGTAAAAACTGAACTGGCGTCTGGAAGGCGGTATGTGTGAACCTCACCGTTGTATATAAATGCGGAACCCGTCGTACTACCCAACTGGGAGCCATCGGTGAATACCGGTGTATAAGTCCGGTATCGGCCCAGAACTGCGGTGAAGAGTTGACGGAACACCGAAGGAGGGGTAGCAGTCTTTGGACAGCCCGACAGCTCCAGGTCAAAGCGTGCACGCTGGAGCTGCCAGGGAGGACAGTGGCCAAATGAATGCCGCTCTACAACTGGCAGTCGGAGGGCGTTTGCAACAAGTAGTTCTTGAAACCTGATGCCACTTGGACGGGAGATTGTTTTATTCCGCATATAACGGTGCTCGAGATCTGGACGCAATACAGGTGGAAACGAAGGATGACCTGGATGAGCGGCCAACCTTGCCAAATAAGAACAGAGTAACAATGAGCGTCGAACAGACAGTGGAGGTTCGCCAGAATCAGCATACAGACAATCCACTCTACTTGTGCGGAAAGCCCCAGTAGCGAGACGGAAACCAGTGTGGTGAATTGTGTCTAAAAGGCGGAGTTAAGAGGCTGATGCAGAGCCATAGATAAAACAGCCGTAGTCTAATTTGGACCGGACCAGTGAGCGATATAACCTCAACATTGCCGTGCGATCGCCGCCCCAAGATGCCCCAGACAGGACCCTGAGTACCCGAAGCGTGCGACCGCAGGAAGCACGAAGGTGACGTATATGGTGCTCCCATGTGAGTTTGCTGTCGAGGTGTAAGCCCAAGAACTTCAGGTGCGGAACAAATGGAAGACGTGTGCCACGCAAATGAAGATCAGGAGGAGGGTGTACACCACGGAGTCGGTTAAAGTGGAGACACTGTGTTTTCGTAGGGGAAAACCGAAAGCCGGTGCGAGACGCCCACTCGGCGATGGATGTTATGGTCATCTGCAGTTGACGCTCGATGTGCTCCAAACTATAAGAGCGATAGTATATCGCAAAGTCGTCAACATACAGCGACATCGGGATTCCGCTACGAACAGCGCTGGTGATGCCATTAATGGCAACGGCGAAAAGCGTAACGCTGAGAATCGACCCTTGGGGTACACCATTCTCCTGAACCTTCTCTTGGGAGAGCGTGTTGCCTATGCGGACACGAAAACGGCGAATTAGTAAAAAGTTAAAAATAAAAAACGACAAGTTACCGCGTAAACCATAACCGTGTAGAGTACGGAGAATGCCATAGCGCCATGTAGTGCCGTAGGCCTTCTCCAGATCAAAGAAGACACCCACGACATGCTGCTTCAAGAGAAATGCATTCTGTATGTAGGCCTCCATGCTTGTCAGATTGTCGACACTGGAGCGATGGCGACGAAAACCGCACTGGACATTACTCAGCAGGTTATTCGTCTCTAGCCACCACACTAAACGAGTGTTGATCATACGTTCGAGGGTCTTGCAAACGACACTCGTTAGGCAAATAGGGCGGTAGCTAGAGGCAAGTGCCCGGTCTTTCCCGGGCCGAGGTATAGGGATGACGATACCCTCGCGCCAGGAAGACGGGTAAACCCGCTGGAGCCAGATTCGGTTATAGATGCTCAGCAGGAAGGAAAGAGCCTGAGGTGGTAGATGAAGCAACATTTGTCGGTGGATGTCATCCGGACCGAGAGAAGAGTCGTGCGCCAGAGACAAGGAGTGCATCAGCTCTGCTATGCTAAAAGGCGTGTTGTATGGTTCACTACCGTCGCTGTTAAAATTAAGAACTATCCGCTCCGCAGATTCCTTGATAGCTAAAAACGACCTATCGTAACTTTGGGTTTGGCTGGTAGCAGAGAAAGATTCGGCAAGGGCGTCGGCGATAGCCTGCTCGTTGGTGTAATAAGAGCCCTGTACGGCAAGACCGGGAATAATCGTCCGGCGACACTTGCCGTACATACGCCGAACCGCAGTCCACACCCTTTGTGTTGAAGTGCGTCGAGAGAGGGAAGAGACGTAAGTTACCCAGGATGTGCGTTTTGCACTGCGAAGTACAAAGCGCGCCCGGGCACGCACACGCTTAAAGGCAATGAAGTTCTCTTCCGTAGGATGAGCACTGAAAACTCGCAGAGCCCGTTTGCGGGCTTTAACAGCCAAACGACATTCCTCGGACCACCAAGGCACGGGAACATGACGAGGTGTAGTAGAACCGCGAGGAATGCTGGAATTTGCTGCAAGCAGGACAGAACATGTAAAATACTCCACCATGTTGTCAATGGTGGTAAAACCATCGTCCGTAAGGTGAATGAGGGAACGGAATTTCCCCCAGTCAGCCTTGGAAATAATCCAGTGAGGGTATCGTGTTGGAATAGGATGGAAACCACTAATGTGAATGTTAATGGGAAAATGATCACTGCCAAAGAGGTCGGAAGCACCGACCAATCGATAAGTGGTACAAGTGACGGGCTACAGAAACTAACGTCTAAGGCGGAATAGGTACCATAGGCAGATGATAAGAAGGTAGGGGCACCAGTGTTCAACAAAAAGAGGCCGGACATATCGCAAACGTCTGCTACAAGGCACCCACGAGCATCGTCAGTGTCGGAGCCCCATAAAGTGTGTTTGGCATTCAGATCACCAAGGAGGATAAGCGGTGGCGGAATCTGAGCCAAAAGAGCCCGAAGGTCGTTCGCGTGTACGACACTGACCGGTGGCAGATAGACATTACAAATTGACAGACTCACGCCCTGCATATGGACACGCACTGCTACAGCTTGCAGCGGCGTGTTTAGCGGGATGCTTGTGGCTGAGATGGTATGCGCCACCAGAGTAGCAACACCACCGCTTGCTCGTCTATCAGCTGCAGAGTCATGTCTAAAGGCCGAAAAACCACGAAGATGTAAGGTGTGGTTAGGCTTCAGATGGGTTTCTTGTTGACAGACGATTGAAGGCGAATGGTGCCAAGCTAAGTGTTGTATGTCCGGGGCACGGGCCCGGTACCCATTAACATTCCACTGAATTATTTCCATAATAAAAAGGTTAAGGCATAGTCTTTATCTTTTTCTTCATGTTAACCTTGGCGCACTTGGGACCAATGATGGGCTTTTCACCGTCCTCAGGCGACTCCTCGGAACTTCGGGAGTCAGAAGATCCCCGGCGGCTCGCGGAGCGGGAGCGGGACTTCGTGGAGGTACGACTACTCGCCCGATGTTTAGGTCGCGAACGATTTGTGGGAACAGGCAATACGGTGTAGCCTCTACTTGTGGACGGCTGGTGAGCGTGTGTCTGCACAGCGGAAGATGTAGTTGCTGGTGCAGTTTTATTACGACGCGGTGGAGAGGTGCTTGCCGGTAAATCTGTTTGTGTCGAAGCATCTGCGACGGGTACATGCTGTATAGCAAAAGTGTTCACAGGAGGGCGACGAACAGCGGATGCAAAACCTGTGGTGGTAGCAGGTTGCAGTTGTTGAAAGCGAAGGCGCGCTTCAACAAACGTCAGGCGTTCTTTCACGCGCAGCTCCTGGATACACTTTTCCTCGAGAAACTTCGGACACTGTCGCGAGCTGGATGGATGACTCCCTTCACAGTTAACGCAGTAAGGGTCTCGGGTGCAAGCCGTGCCCTCATGGTATGGTAGTCCACAACGCTCACAAGTAGCAGGATGGGTGCACGAAAGCTTAGTATGACCGAACTTCTGACACTGAAAACAGCGCATAGGGTTCGGTACATACTGCCGAACTGCGGCACGCTCGTAGCCGCAGAAGATGTACTCGGGTAACTGAGCACCCTTAAATGTCAAAAACACAGTGCGTAAATCGATCACTTTTCCATCCTGTTTTCGAGTAAGACGGTACACCTGACACACCCGTTGATCTGAAAGGCAGGTGACTATCTCTTCATTAGACAGACCATCAAGGCTGGAGGTGGTGACAACTCCTCTGCAAGTATTGAGTGTTTTATGTGGGACTACCCGGATAGGGTAGGAGCCCAATAAACTCGCTTTCAGTAGTTTCTGCGACTGGTCTGCAGTAATCACCTCTATCAATAGCGTACCGTCGCGTATTCTGGTCGCATTTTTTACAGGGCCACAGATTCGGTCAACTTCCCGTTTAATATAGAAGGGGCTAAGATCCTTTACCGTTTTCCCGTCACAAGCCAAAGTCAAAACCAAAAACGTGTCGAATGAGGAGGGTTTGCGCGGATGCATTATGAATTGGACCCCCATCCGGAACCGTCGGCGTCAGCCTGCCATCCGGGGGTCAAAGAAAAGAAAGACACCAAAATCTCCTCGGTCTGCGCCGCCATGGAGACCCCTCCATGACTGACCTCAAGGCGTACTTCAGAGGAGCTACCCTCCGATCTCCACTGCTTGTCCGCATGGGTAAACCGTTCACCACATGACACCCCGGTTTTATGCCCCCACCACAGGAATAACCGCCTGTGGCTCCCCGCTTTAGCACACGCTGCCTCAACGGAGTCAGCGTGGATTCAGGGGACTTCGGGTTGATTACACCGGGGCTCCGTCAGCGGTAACACGTTCGGCCGGTGATACTAACCCGACGGCACGCGGCCGTCGGGAGATTAACACCGGCCGTGCCCTCAAGGAGCTACGTGGGTGTACATGACGTGTGGACGGGCTCCGCACCTAAGGCTACACATGGGGGCAGTGTGAAGGGTCCGCACAACCTTCGCGCCTGAGACCTCCGAAGAGCACACAAGTCGGGGGCCGCGCTGAAAACCGTGGGACAGGACCACGGAGATAGGAAAGATCCCTGCTGCTGAGACAGGAGTTATAAATCTAGGAACTTACAGACTAATAATCAGCATAAGCCTAGAAGAGGAAGAGGGTGATATAAAAAGCAACATAAAAGGCTGCACGTGGCACAGTTAATGAAGGTGGAGGGGGTGAAGTGATAGTGAGCAGCTCGGGGCCCCGGGTTTCCCAAACCCGGACCTACCGTGGTAGGTTCCCCTGGGGGAGTTTGATTTCGGAGTCCTCTTCTCCTAGATGAGTCGTCGACCAAGACTAACGAGCCTCATCTACCCGTTGGAATGTTCTTAGCTTCCCCTCACCTCTTGCCTACCAGTGGTCACGAAGACTTACGTAGCAGGCCGTCTGGTTCGGGTACTGAGCCCCTCCGCCACGGCAAGGCGACACTCCTTCGGAGGGGAGCATCGTCAGTGTCGGAGCCCCAGTGAGTGTGCTTGGCACTCAGATCGCCGAGAAAGAGGAGTGGTGGCGGAATCTGTGCACAACATTCTCGTGTACAACACTTACGGGTGGCAGATAGACGTTACAAACAGAGAAACAGACGCTCTACAGCTGTACACGTATCGCTATAGCTTGCAGCGGCGTGTTAAGTGGTATGCTGGTGGCAGAGATGTTATACGCCACCAAAATAGCCACACCACCACACAATCGACCATCAGCTGCAGAGTCATGTCTATATGCCGAAAAACCACGAAGAAGGAGAGTGGTTAGGGTACAAATGGGTTTCTTGTAGACAGACGATTGATGGAGTACATTGAGAAACTAGAAAGTGTATGTCCGGAACACGTGCCCGGAACCCATTAACATTCCACTGGATTATTCCCATGGTAAAGAAGAGATTAGGGATTGGTCTTCATCTTTTTCATCGTCATCTTTACCTTAACCGACTTCGGACGGGGCAGATGAATTTTGCCATTCTCTGGCGGCTCCTCGGATGTTCCGGAGTCTGAAGATCCCCTGAGGCTCGCGGAATGGGAACGGGGGCGGGACTTCCTGGGGATGTGCGGCTGCTGGCGCGAACAGTAGATCTGGAACTGTGGAAGTCGACAGGTTGGCTACGACTAGATGTCTTGTGTGCTGGAGTCTGTATGGCGGAAGATGTGGTGGCTAGTGCAGGTGTGGCAGGAGACAGTGGAGGGGCACTCGCTGGTAAGTCTGTCTGTGTCGAAGCATCGGAGACGGGAACATGTTGGACAGCAACAGTGTTGACAGGGGTGCGGCGAGCTGCAGACGCGTAACCTGTGGTGGTGGCAGGTTTTAGTTGCTCGAAGCGGCGACGCGATTCTGGAAACGTTAGGCGTTCTTTGAACGCGCAACTCCTGTATTGCCTTTTCGTCCGCAAACTTCGAACACAAACGCGAGCTGAATGGATGGCTCCCTCCACAGTTCACACAGCATGGGTCACGGGTACATGTGGTATCCTCATGAGCTGGTGAACCACAACGCTCACAAAGGGCAGGATTGTTACATGACGTCTTGGTATGTCCGAACTTCTGACATCGAAAACAGCTCATAGGGTTCGGAACATACTGACGTACCGCGGCTCGTTCATATCCAAAGAATATATATTCCGGAAACTGAGTGCCCTTAAACGCGAGGAACACCGTGCGAAGGGGATACTCTTCGCCGTCCTGCTTCCGAGTGAGGCGGTAGGCTTGACACACCCGTTGGTCAGATAGGCAGCTTACAATTTCCTCGTTTGACAGACCGTCCAGACTGGAGGTGGTGACAACTCCTCTGCATGAGTTAAGCGTCTTGTGTGGGACTACCCGGATGGAGTAGGAGCCCAACAAGGTCGCTTTTAACAATTTCTGGCACTGGTCTGCGGTGCTAACTTCTACCAAAAGCGTACCGTCTCGAACTCGGGTAGCGATTTTAACTTGGCCACAGATCCTGTCGATTTCTCGCTTTATATAAAAAGGGCTAATATCTTTCATCGTTTTCCGTTCACTTGCCAAGGTCATAACTAAACACTGTCAAAATGGGAGGGTTCGCGCGGATGCATATTGAAATTGGACCCCCATCTGGAACCGTCCGCGTCAGCCTGCCATCCGGGGGTCAAAGAAAAGAAAGACCAAAATCTCCACGGTCTGTACCGCCATGGAGACCCCTCCATGACTGACCTCAAGGCGTACTTCAGAGGAGCTACCCTCCGATCTACACTGCTTGTCCGTATGGGTAAACCGTTCACCACGTGACACCCCGGCCTTATGCCCCCACCACAGGAATAACCGTCTGTGGCTCCCCGCTTTAGGACACGCTGCCTCAACGGAGTCAGTGTGGATTCAGGGGACTTCGGGTTGATTGCACCGGGGCTCCGTCAGCGGTAACACGTCCGGCCGGTGATACTAACCGACGGCACGCGGCCGTCGGGAGATTAACACCGGCCGTGCCCTCAAGGAGCAACGTGGGTGTACATGACGTGTGGACGGGCTCCGCACTTAAGCCTACACATGGGGGCAGTGTGAAGGGTCCGAACAACCTTCGCGCCTGAGACCTCCGAAGAGCACACAAGTCGGGGACTGCGCTGAAAACCGTGGAACAGAACCACGGAGATAGGAAGGATCCCTGCTGGTTAGACAGGAGTTATAAAACTAAGGCCTTACTAACTAATAATGATCATAAATGTAGAAGGGCAAGAAGGTGATGAAAAATAGCAACAGAAGCGGCTATTACGTGGCACAGTTGATGAAGGTTGAGGGGGTGAAATGAATCTGAGTGGCTCGGGGCCCCGGGTGCGCCAAACTGGGTGGTTTTAGATTTTAGAAGTTTTATGGTATTTTAGGCCTTTTATACTCACGTTTTCCTGTGGTAGTTTAGCATTTTACCCATCTCTTTTAATTTTCATTTTAACTAAGTGAGTGTGCTTTAAACTTTTTGTCTATGGGCCCAAATGTACCTCGTTGTCGACGGGCCTTTAAACCCCACACACTCACTCTTTGCATGTAGGTTTGTGCCAACGTTTCCTGTGATTTGTTGTTAGTGTCTATCAAATAAAAATAGAACACTGAGTGAGTTGTATTTAAGGGCCCGTCGACAACTAGCTCATTAGGGCCCGAAGTCGAAGAATAAAACCAATCCAACTACTACTAAAAGCTCATCCTCTTAAAAATTAAAAAGTCGAAGACAAAATAACTGAAAACTCAATGTTAAAGCCACTAAAATCTAAGCTAGTGTGTGAGTGATTAGGGGTTAAGGGCCCGTCGACAGCTAGGTCATTAGAGCTCTAAGTCAAAAGATAAACAACGGAAACACTCATCACCACTTAAAGCTTAAAATTAAATATTAAAACACGAAGGTTAAAAGAGATAGAAGGTAAATCCAAAAGACCGTAAAACTCGTCTATAAGTTAGGCTCAAAACAGGTAAAACGTGTAAAGTGATCTACACAGGTAAGCAGATAAAATGTAAAAGGTAAAAAGTAAAATCACGAAAAAAAATTTAAACCTGCTTACCAAAGCCAATACTACAAAGAACCGCAGCACTGTATCAACAGCTATCGGGTGGTCGCCTAAGATGGACATTAAAGTGGAACCCAGGCCAAACAGCTGGCGCTCACGATTGTAGCGCGGACAATCAACCAGGACATGAGCCACAGAGAGCTGAACGATACAGGTGGAACATTCAGGCGCCGTTCACCACGCAGATAGTGTCTATGCGTGATGCGTTTGACCTATTCTCAGGCGGGCCAAGATAACTTCTGCCCGCCTGATATCCTTGAACATGTTATCCAAGGTTGCACGGTGCTCTTGATCATCCGCGATTGAGTTCCAGTGATATCCAACGCTTCCCATGATTGCTGCCCGAATGATAAAAGATGTCGCTGGAAGTACCGTTGTACATCCGTGGAAGGAAGACTGCGTGTAAAGATCTCCGGCAAATGGCAGGCAGACTTAGCAGCCTCATCCGCCACTTCATTGCCGGGAATGCCTACGTGGCCTGGGATCCAGGTAAAAACAAACTAGTATCCACGCGAGAGTAACTGCGAAACGACTGTTTGAAGTTTCATGATTAGTGCTGACGTACCGACAAGCTGTTGCAATGCTTGCAGTGCGCTTAAGAGTCGCAACAGACAATAAAACTTCCAGGATCAGAACTGGAGATAAAAAGGACGAAATAAAAGATTGCAAACAGCTCGGTGGTAAAAACGGAACTCCAGTCTGGAAGAAGATACTTGTGAGTCTCACCGTCATGCAAAAAACTACATCCTGTAGCTCCATCCACCTGGGAACCATCGGTAAATACCGGAGTGTAATTCCGGTAACGTTCCAGGATCTCGGTGAAAAGCTGACGATACACCGATGGACAGGTAGCTAACTTAGCATGCGTATGAAGCTCCAGGACGAACTGGGCACGCTGTAATTGCAAAGGAGGACAGCGGCCAAGATAATACCGTTCGACAGCAAGCAATCGGAGCGCGTGTGCCTTAAGCAGCTCGCGAAACGGAATACCGCTGGGGCGAGAGAGTGAGTTGTGTTTAAGGGTCCGTCGACAACTAGGTCATCAGGGCCCGAAGTCCAAGAATAAAAACAATCAAACTACTACTAAAAGCTCATGCCTTTAAAAATTAAAAAGTCGTTGATAAAATAGCAAAAATCAATGTTAAAACCACAAAAATGTGTGCCAAAAACGGCTAAAAGTTAAAACAGGTAAAACGTGATTTGCTAAAAATTTTAGCTGGTAACAGTTAAAAAGATAAAAACACCATAATTAAAACGTCTTAAAATTTTGAATCCGCCAAGATAAAAGCACTTTAACCTGCTTGCCAAAATCAATCTTGGCAACAAACCGCAGTACTGTATTTACAGCTAATTGATCGTTTACTAAAACAGAGCATAGTGTAACACCCAGGCCAACGGACTGGTGCTGATGACCGTATTGGGGACAAAAGGACATGTGCGACGGAGAGTGGAACGTCGCACAGACAGGCTCAGGATTACCACGCAGATGATGTCCATGCGTGGGTCGAATGTGGCCTATCCTCAGGCGGGTTAAAACCACTTCTTCCCGCCTGGAATCCCTGCAGCTGGTCTGCCAGGGTTGTACAGTGTACTTTATTGTCCGTGACTGAGTGCCAGCTACCGCTTTCTAAGATTGCTGCCAGTGAGTAAATAGATGGCGACGACAGTACTTCTGGACGTCTATATAGGGTAGCGTACGGGTGGAATATTCCGGGAGGCGACATGCAGACTTCGCAGCCACATCCGCCGCCTCGTTGCCCGGAATACCCACATGGCCTGGGATCAACGTAAAAACAAACTGGTATCTGCAAGACAGACGGAAAGAGATCAACGTCTGGATTTTAACAATCAATGCCGAGGAGCCGACAAACTGTTGCAGGGCCTGGAGAGCGCTAAAAGAGTCAGAACAGATGATAAAACTTCCAGGACCTGAACTATAGATAAAAAGAATAAAATAAAATATGGCAAACAGCTCGGCGGTAAATACTGAACTGGCGTCTGGGAGGCGATACGTGTGAACGTCGCCATTGTATACCGAAGCGGAACCCGTCGCACTACCCATCTGTGAGCCATTAGTAAATACCGGAGTATAAATCCTGTATTGGCTCAGAAGTGCGGTGAAAAGTTGGTGAAAACACCGAGTGAGGGGTAGCTAACTTCACACAGCTTGACAGCTCCAGGTACACCTTTTTGATCACAACGGGAAACAATATAGAGCCCCCTGAAGAGAAGATTAAATTAACAACTAATCTGGTGAAGGCACTGGAAATAGTTAAACAAAGGAAGATAGGAAATCTACTGTGTGAAGTGACAAATCCAACAGATGAACCTGGGATTAGGAAGATACTGGAATATGTCTGCAGGAAAAATAAGATAATCATCCCCATAAGATTAAAACAAGTAGGGAGACTCAGCAGGGCAAGAAGACTAGAAGAAGATAAAATGGAGATTGTTAAGAGGGGTAGAAGAAAAAATGAAGATATTATAATTGTAGAACCAGTGGCAGGAGTATCTTATGCGGATGTCATTAAGAATATGAAGAAAGAAGTAAGCACAGAGGGAATAACAATAGAGCGTTTAAATACAACAAAAAATGGGAACATACAGTTAAAGATCAAAGGAAAAGAGGAAAATAACAGACAAGAATTCCGAGAAATGTTAAAAACAAAACAGATTAATAAGGCAAAAGTAAACTTGAAGGCAGAAATGCTTTTGGATATAGATGAAACGATAGAAGAGGATGAGATAAGAGAAGTACTAAAAAGAGAAACTAATAAAGAGATGGACACCCTGCAAGTAAGAATGGCTAAGAAAGCAAATACAAGAGGATTCAAGTACGCATTTGTAACAGTAGACTTGGAATCTGCAAATATTCTAATGGCAAAAAAGAAAATAGGGAAAGGATGGGAAAAGTGGAGAGTAAAGGAGGTTATTAATCTACCTAGATGTTATAATTGTCATAAAATAGGGCATATAGCCAGGGAGTGTAGTGTAGAGCAAACTACTGGAATTTGTTATAACTGTGGGAAAACGGGTCACCATAAAAATGAATGTACAAATGCACAGTTCTGTTATATGTGTAAAAGGGAAGGACACAAAGCTGAGTCTATGCGATGTCCCATATATAAGGAGCTAGTCCAAGCAAAAGTGAGCAGGAGGAGGAATAGCAGTTATAATGAAGATGGTTCAAATTAACACTGATAGATGTAAACGGGCAATGGACCTTCTAAGGCATAGTTGTGACTCTAAAGCAGTAGATATTGCTTTGGTTGCTGAACCGAATAGAAATATGCTAAAGAATAACACTAGATGGGTACTTGACAGAAGAGGAGACGCGGCTATCTATGTATCGAACGACTTTAAAATTCAGAGAAATGGAGGTGGTGATGGTTTTGTATGGGTCGAAGGTGAAAATCTCATAATATATTCCTGTTATATATCCCCAGCACGAAATCTAGAAGAGTTTCAGAAATACTTATTCTCAATGCAATATGCCATGCAGCAGCATACTGGGAAAAGAATAATGATAGGTGGCAACTTTAATGCCAAAGCGCTCTGTTGGGGGTCACCAAGGGAAGATAAAAAAGGGAGTCTCCTAGCTGAATGGGTCAATGAAAATGACTTTATAATATTAAACGATGGGGAAGTGCCTACATTCGAGAGGAATGGTGGAGTATCGTACATAGATTTAACTATGTGTTCACAAAGTCTTGGAAAATTAATAAAAAACTGGTATGTTAGTGACGAAGAAAATCTAAGTTACCACAAAAGTATATATATAGAGCTGGAATCAGCCTCAATATATAAACCAAACACAAATCGAAAAGGTGGTTGGATATATTCAGAAGAGATGAAAGAGGAGATAATTAAAAAGGTTGTTGAGTATACAAAAAACAATAATCACCAGAATTGTGAGGTGCAGCGCCTAGACTCAGCTATAAATATGGCATGTAGTACAACACTGAGAAGGAAGAAAAGATATAGGTATCATAGCAGCACTTACTGATGGAACCATGAGATCGCAAAACTAAGAACAGCTTGTACTAGAGCAAAACGGTAACAACCAGGCTAAATAAAAAGAAAAATGTCACTAACGACCAAAGAGAGGAAGCAAGAAACAACTATAGAAAGTGTCGCTATGAACTGAAAAGAGAAATACAAATAGCTAAAAGCAATAAGTGGAAGCTTCTATGTGCAGAACTAGAAAATGATATATGGGGTAAAGCCTATAAAATAGTAACTAATAAACTAGGACAGAGGTCACAAATAACTCTTGCTGATAAAGAACAAATACTCATAGCGGCTGAACTGTTCCCTAAACACGAAAGAGTGATATGGGAACAAAGAATTATCCGGGATATGGAACATATACCAGTATGTACAAGAGATGATATCATAACTGCTGGACGTAGCATAAAAGCTAAAAAAGCAGCAGGACCCGACGGCATACCGCCAGAGGTGATAAAGGCTATAGCCATGCAAAAACCGGAGATACTGGTAGATACAGTAAATAAGCTCCTTAAATCAGGAGAATTCCCGAAAAACTGGAAAATAGGCAAATTGGTTTTGATAGAGAAGCCTAGCAAAAATGAAGGGAAAAAGTCTTATAGACCTATATGTCTATTAAATGTTATTGGAAAACTATTGGAACGAATAATAAATATAAGATTAATAGAAGAAATTGAGCAAGGAGAAGGACTATCGTCTAAACAGTATGGTTTTAGACGGGGAACGTCTACAATAGACGCAATTCAAGCTGTGCTACGCATAGCAGAAGAGGCAACAACAAGAGCAGATAAATATGTGGTTCTAGTAACATTAGACGTTAAAAATGCCTTTAATTCTGCACCATGGAAAGGGATTGTTCAAGAATTAGAGAGACGAAAGGTAACACCATATCTGATTAACTTAATCTGTAGTTATCTGGATGACAGAGAAATACAGGTAGGAGAGGAGGGTAAAATGAATGTGACATGTGGTGTACCACAAGGATCGGTGTTGGGGCCCACATTGTGGAACATATATTATTATGATGGAGTGTTAAAACTGGAAATGGGGGAACAAGTAACAATAGTGGGCTATGCAGATGACCTTGCCCTAGTAATTTGTGGTGAACACAGAGACATTCTGGAAGACCGGATAGAATGGTCTATAAAGAGAGTTCAGTCCTGGATGGCAGGGAAAGGGCTTAAACTGGCGCCACAAAAAACCGAGGCCGTAATTATAGTAGGCCGAAGAACCATAAGAGAGGTCACAGTTAAAATCGACGATATACGCATAACGTCAAAGAAAACTATAAGATACCTTGGTATACAGATGGGCCATAACCTAAGCATGTCGGCGCATATACAAAGTATTGTACAGAATGCAGAAAAGATCGTGGGAGCTCTAAGCAGATTGATGCCAAATGTGGGAGGGCCTAAGGCTGACAAAAGACGCATTCTGGGCAGTGTAGTGAATTCCATTATCCTATACAGAGCGGAGATCTGGGGAGAATGGATAGACACGGTCACATATAGGAAACTTATAGAAAAGCCATATAGGAAGGTTTCAATCAGAATAGCCAGTGGATACAGGACTATCTCAACCAAAGCAATCCAGGTCATTGCGGGAATGATCCCAATACACCTACTGGTGGAAGAAAGAAGACACATGGATGGAGCACAATGGAACAGAAATTACAGGACAGTGAAGGAAAATATTTTAAAGAAATGGCAGTCTGAATGGAATGCAGAGGTCAAAACGGGCCAATGGACAAAAAGGTTGATACCTGATACAAAGAAATGGACAGATAGAAAACACGGGCAGATAGAATACTTTTTAACACAATTTTTATCTGGACACGGATGTTTTAGAAGCTACCTGTACCCTTTTGGTCTGGCTTCAACCAACACATGTCTACGGTGTGGGGAATATGATACGCCAGAACACAATATATTCAGTTGTCCAAACTGGAATGAAAAGAGAACGCGCCTTCAAGATAAAATAGGGAAAATAACAGTGGATAACATAGTTTGTCTTATGTTACATAGGAATAGCAACTGGAAGGATATTACTACATTTGTAAAAGAAGTTTTAAAGGAGAAACATAGTTACGATAGTAAAATAACGATCAACTTAAACACAGATAATTAAAAAATTGATCAATTGAAACAGGTAAAAAGGAACATCAGAGTGTCAGAGTCTCCTGAAGTAATGCCACCAGCAGTTCCAGGAGACGAAGTCCTATGTGACTGGAAGTAGGGGTTTTTAGTTGGTAGAAGCCCAACTCCCACACAGAGTGGTGTCCTTTGAGGATTTTCCCCTACTATATAAAAAACAGCTCCAGGTCAAAGCGGGCACGCTGGTGTTGCCAGGGAGGGCATAGGCCAAGTGAATGCCGCTGTACAGCTGGCAGTCGTAGATCGTGTACGGTCAGCAGTTCTCGAAACCTGATGCCACTTGGACGGGAGATAAATAAATAAATAAATAAATAAATAAAAACCTGCAATAATAAACCCTGGCACCTAATTACTTAAACCAGGGCTTACATTCCAGATCCCTATTCGTTTATTTAACTTTCAAAAATATTTACAACAACAATATTCTACAAGTTATAAAAATCTAAATACTACAAAACATAAATATAAAATACAATAAAGTTAAAAAAAAAAAAAAAAAAGATTTCAACATACACAAAATAAACATACTCAAAATTATAATTCATCACATCTAATATCTATACCAACATTTCCTCTAATACCTAAAACAATCACAATACTCCTAATTAATTTAATATATAATTTTTTTTTAATTTAATAAAATATTCATTATTCAACAATCAAAATAAAAAGCTCAAATTAAAATTCCAAAATCATATAATTAAATTTCTTAACCTATTTACATAAACAATTATTTCAATTACTAATAATAATTAATTCATTAGCTTTATTTCTAAATCATCAAACCAAAACAACCAACAAAACTTCTAATTCATATAACAAAAATCAATCAATATACTAAAGTAAATTAAATAAATATATAATTAAACATTAAATCAACTACATTTACACATATTATTTTAAAATTCCAAAATCATATAATTAATTTCTTAACCTATTTACATAAACAATTATTTCAATTACTAATAATAATTAATTCATTAACTTTATTTCTAAATCATCAAACCAAAACAACCAACAAAACTTCTAATTCATATAACAAAAATCAATCAATATACTAAAATAAATCAAATAAATATATAATTAAACATTAAATCAAATACATTTACACATTATTTTAATTAAAAATTTCCTAAAATCAATAAAACAACAAATCTTCAATTCAACTTACCAAAATAATTCCCATTTAAAAATATATCACATTCTTCTAATAATATAATTTAATATTTAACAATTTTTTATTCAAATTTAAAAAAAAAAAATATATATATATACAAAATATTTCCCATTTTATCCCCCCTTTTATAATATACTTACATAACTACATCAAATAAATTTCTACAAATCACTATTTAAACAAATTTACTGGTATCCAGTAAATAACCGGTATCCGGTTAAAAATAATAAATACTACATCTAACTTAACACTAAAGGCCACCGGTGCCCGGCGGCCAACTGTACTGGTATCCAGCACAAAAAACAATCACTTGATATATTTCTAATATCACCTTTATATCCTTAACTCAAATTCATATTTCTTCACTTCCCCATTCGAACTCACAACATGCCACTTTTCTTTCCTCCTTAAATCACTGATAACATTAAAACAAATGATTCCCAAATTATTATTACCATTAGGGATTTTAAAACTGTCACTCAATCACTTCCCAAATTCACTTCACCTTCACTGCCACATAAGTTATCACTTAATACTTCCTCCTCCTGCTAATCTCTCCTCCTCAACCCATCTGCTGTCCTCTCCCTGCTGGTTTCTCCTCCATCTCAATCGATCTCCTTTCATCTTCCTGCTGATTACTCCTCCATCTCGATCCATCTACTCTCCATACTGATTTCTCTTCCATCTTGGTCGAACTCCTCTCTTCTCCCTGCTGATTACTCCTCCATCTCGGTCGATTTCCTTTCCTCTCTCTGCTAATTACTCCTCCATCTCGGTCGATCTCCTCTCCTCTCTCTGCTAATTACTCCTCCATCGCGGTCAATCTCCTCTCCTCTCTCTGCTAATTACTCCTCCATCGCGGTCAATCTCCTCTCTCTGCTAATTACTCCTCCATTGCGGTCAATCTCCTCTCCTCTCTCTGCTAATTACTCCTCCATCGCGGTCAATCTCCTCTCCTCTCTCTGCTAATTACTCCTCCAACTCAGTTGATCTCCTCTCCTCTCTCTGCTAATTACTCCTCCATCGCGGTCAATCTCCTCTCCTCTCTCTGCTAATTACTCCTCCATCGCGGTCAATCTCCTCTCCTCTCTCTGCTAATTACTCCTCCAACTCAGTTGATCTCCTCTCCTCTCTCTGCTAATTACTCCTCCATCGCGGTCAATCTCCTCTCCTCTCTCTGCTAATTACTCCTCCATCTCGGTCGATCTCCTCTCCTCTCTCTGCTAATTACTCCTCCATCGCGGTCAATCTCCTCTCCTCTCTCTGCTAATTACTCCTCCATCGCGGTCAATCTCCTCTCCTCTCCCTACTGATTACTCCTCCATCTCAATCCATCTCCTCGGCTCTCCCTGTGGGTTTCTCCTCCATCTCGATGCATCACCTCTCCCTGCTGATCTCTCCTCCATCTCGATCCATCTCCTCTCCTCTCCCTGCTGAATTCTCCTGCACCTCGATCCATCTCCTCTCCCTACTAATCTCTCCTGCATCTCAATGCATCACCTCTCCCTGCTGATCTCTCCTCCATCTCGATCCATCTCCTCTCCCTGCTCGTCTCTCCTCTATCTCGATCCATCTCCTCTCCTCTCCCTGCTGAATTCTCCTGCACCTCGATCCATCTCCTCTCCCTGCTGATCTCTCCTCTATCTCGATCCATCTCCTCTCCTCTCCCTGCTGAATTCTCCTGCTCCTCGATCCATCTCCTCTCCCTGCTGATCTCTCCTCTATCTCGATCCATCTCCTCACCTCTCCCTGCTGATTTCTCCTCCATCTCTACTCATCACCCCTTCTATCCCTGCTGATCTCTCCTCTATCTCGATCCGTCTCCTCTCTCTCCCTACGATCTCTCCTCCATTTCTATTATCATTAACCTCCTCATCTTGAGCTACTACTCTTTCCTCTTGTATCTGGTGAGATCTCAATCTCCTTGGTTCTATAACTACATTAACATTATGTGGTTGTCGCCTAGCTGGTAATCGCTCCTCCTCCCACGCAATCTTACTTATTTTGTCCGCCAGCTTGTGAAGATGCTCGTATAAATCCTTATTCCTAATAATGTTATAAATATAATTGCCGCTCAGTGCCTGTCTCTCTTCTCTTGTTTGCTCGCTGTACTTAACACATTCAAATAGCGCATGCTCAGGTGTGTCCTGCACATTGCATCTGCCACATATATCGTTATCAGTCCTTTGTATTTTTAGCCAGTATGTCTTATATGGTCCATGCCCAGTTAAATAATGTAATAAACCTCTGGTGGGCTGCACATGCTTCAATTTTAATCTTTCTTTAATATTATTAAAAAGATGATAAGTTCTCCTTCCGGCCATCGTACTATCCCATTCCTCTTGAAAACTTCGAAGTAAATTACATTTTATTTCTCTTATATTTGCACAATTTCTTCCCACTATGTCTTGAACCTTCCTTAAATCTCCTTTATTATGCCAGAAAATTGCCCCTCTTAACTTGATGGTGTAATCGATCGGCCAAACGCCAATGGAGACTAATAGTGCTAGTGTCGGTGTCGTGTTGACAGCTCCTGTATACCTTAGTAAAATTTTTCACTGAGTTCTTCTTAGCAAGGTTTTAATTTGGACATTCCACATCCTAAACGCCCATACACTTGCGCCATACGTTATTATGGATGCAAAAATGCTGGTATGATACGAGGTTATTGCATTAAACGGTATCCTATATTCAAACTGCACTATTCTGGCTAATTTCATCATAACTTTCTCTGCCTTTGTCCTAACATACTCAGTATGCTTTCTAAAAAGTAATTTATCATCTAAAAGTATGCCTAAATATTTTGCTTCGTTTTGTCTTCTAATATTTTGATGGATGGATGAATGGAGTTTAGGGGCCCGTCGACAACTAGGTCATTTGGGCCCTAGGTCAGAAAATAAAAAATCTAAAACTCGCCTAAAAACTGAAGTTTAAAATGGCAACTAAAAACGCAGACAGATAAAAACACCAAACGGCACATGAGTGCGCTAAGTTAAAACTTGGTAAAACCATTCATTAAAATGTGTAAAAGATCAAAGCTAAAACACATTAAAACTAAGCACTTAAAACACTAAAACGTAAAACAAAACATATGTTAAAAGCCTAAAAAAAATCCACACACTAAAAACACGTTATACTTGCTTTGCGAACCCAATTTGTGCAACGAACCGCAGCGCCTTACAGGCAGACACAGGGTCGTCACCCAAAATTGAGGCAAGCGTACACCCCAGGCCAACCGACTGGCGCTCACGAGCGTATTGCGGACAGTCTATAAGGATATGGGCCACAGAGAGTTGGATGTTGCACGTAGGGCAGACAGGCGCAGGGTCGCCACGCAAATGGAACCCATGTGTCGCCCGTGTGTGACCTATCCTCAGGCGGGTGAGGATAACTTCAGCCCGCCTGGAGTCCCTGCAGGATGTCATCCAGGGATCTACGCTGTCTTTAATTGTCCGCAATTGAGAGCCAGAGAATTCCTTCCATGATTGCTGCCAGATCGATAAAAGATGTCGACGGAAATGGCGCTGCACATCGACATATGGCACACTGTGTGTGGCAACATCCGGCAAACGGCAAGCAGTTTTAGCAGCCGCATCCGCTTTCTCATTGCCGGGTATACCCACATGGCCTGGGGTCCAGGTAAAAAGCAACTGGTATCCGCGCGAGAGCATTTGCGAAATGAGAGCCTGTATTTTTAAAACGAATGCTGAGGTGCCGATAAACTGGTCCAAGGACTGAATGGCACTCAGAGAGTCTGAACAAATGATAAAATTGCCGGGAGCTGAGTTAGAAATAAAAAGTAAACAATAAAATATAGCAAACAGCTCGGCAGTAAAAACCGAACTATGGTCCGGAAGTCGGTACTGGTGCGCCTCGTCGTTACACACGAAACTACATCCCGTAGCTCCACCCACCTGGGACCCATCGGTAAAAACCGGGGTGAAAGTCCGGTGGCGGCCCAAAAGTTCGGTGAACAGATGTCGATACACCGATTGCGGGGTGGAAAGCTTAGCATAGCCTGAGAGCTCCAGGTCGAATTGCGCGCGCCGGAGTTGCCAAGGAGCAGAGCGTCCTAGAGAGAATCGCTCTACAGCAGGCATGCGGAGATCGTGTTTGTCAAGTAGTTCGCGGAACCGAATACCGCTTGGGCGCGATATAGTTGTGTTGCGCAGATAACGGTGAGCAAGGTCGGGACGCAGGACACATTTAAAAGAAGGATGACCCGGATGGGCTGCCAACCTTGCCACATACGAACACAATAAAATCGAACGACGGACCGACAGTGGTGGTTCTCCAGACTCAGCATACAGACACTCAACTCTACTGGTGCGAAACGCCCCAGTAGCAAGACGGATACCAGCATGGTGTACAGTATCTAAAAGACGGAGTTTAGAGGCGGACGCCGCGCCATAGATAAAACTACCGTAGTCTATTTTTGACCGCACCAGTGATCGATACAATCGTAACATAACTGTACGATCACCGCCCCAAGAAACTCCGGATAAAAGGCGGAGTACTCGAAGTGAGCGATCGCAGGAAGCACGTAGTTGCCGAATATGGTACTCCCACGTCAGCTTACTGTCGAAGTGCAGGCCAAGGAACTTGAGGTGCGGGACAAACGGTAGACGTGTGCCACGCAAATAAAAATCAGGAGGAGGGTGTACGCCGCGAACTCGATGGAAGTGGATACACTGAGTTTTCGTAGGTGACAACTGAAAGCCGAAGCGAAGGGCCCAGTCTGCGATTGATGTTATGGTCAGCTGCAGTTGACGCTCAATGTGCTCGAGATTATAAGAGCGATAGTAAATTGCAAAGTCGTCAACATACAGTGACATTGGGATTCCGCTACGAACAACATCAGCGATTCCGTTGATTGCTACGGCGAAGAGCGTGACACTCAGGATGGACCCCTGAGGCACACCATTCTCCTGAATCTTTTCCTGTGACAGGGTATTACCAATGCGGACACGAAATTTTCGAAGTCGTAAAAAGTTTAAAATGAACAGCGCTAAGTGACCGCGTAAACCGTAACCGTGCAGAGCACGAAGGATTCCATAGCGCCAGGTGGTGTCGTAGGCCTTCTCTAAATCAAAGAAGACACCCACGACATGCTGCTTCAGCAGAAAGGCATTCTGGATGTAAGCCTCTAAGCGTGTCAGATGGTCGACACTAGAGCGATGGCGACGAAAACCGCACTGAATGTTGGTGAGCAGGTTATGCGTTTCTAGCCACCACACTAAACGAGTGTTAATCATCCGTTCGAAGGTCTTACAAACAACACTCGTTAGGCAAATAGGGCGGTAACTAGAGGGAAGTGTCCTGTCTTTTCCAGGTCGAGGGATAGGGATGACAATACCCACTCGCCAGGAGGACGGAAAGACCTGCTCGTGCCAGATACGATTATAAATACCAAGCAGGAAAGACGAAGCCGAAGGTGGAAGGTGGAGCAGCATTTGTCGATGGATGTCATCTGGACCAGGAGAGGAATCTTTAGCAAGTGACAAAGAGTGCTCTAACTCCGCTACGGTAAAGGGTGCGTTGTACGGTTCAGTACAGTCACTATTAAAAGGAAGAACTATCCGCTCGGCAGATTCCTTGAGAGGTATAAAAGCTCTGTCGTAACTATTCGTTTGGCTAGTAGCAGCAAACGAAGTAGCAAGGGCGTCGGCGATATCCTGTTCGCTGGTGTAATGCGATCCGCTTATGGCAAGGCCGGGAATGATAGTCCGGCGACACTTGCCATACATGCGGCGAACAGCAGTCCACACCCTCTGTACCGGAATGCGACGGGACAGAGAAGAGACAAAAGTTTCCCACGATGTGCGTTTTGCACAGCGGAGGACAAATCGAGCCCTGGCACGGGAACGCTTAAAGGCTATCAAGTTCTCCTCCGTAGGATGTGAACTGAAGACACGCAGAGCACGCTTCCTTGCTTTAATAGCCAAACTGCATTCCTCGGACCACCAAGGCACAGGAACGTGACGAGGTGTAGTAGAACCACGAGGAATGCTGGAATTCGCTGCGAGCAGGACAGAACAAGTAAAATATTCCACCAGTTCATCGATGGTGGGGAAGACATCGTTGTGAAGGTGAATGAGGGAACGAAATTTCCCCCAGTCAGCCTTGGAAATAATCCAGTGAGGATATCGTGTTGGAACAGGATGGAGAATAGATATGTGAATGCTAATGGGAAAGTGATCACTGCCAAAGAGGTCGCGGAGCACCGACCAATCAAGGAGTGGCACCAGTGACGGGCTACAGAAGCTCACGTCTAAAGCGGAGTAGGTACCGTAGGCAGATGATAAAAAGGTAGGGGCACCAGTGTTTAATAGAAGTAGGCCGGACATGTCACAAACGTCTGCTACAAGGCAACCACGAGCATCGTCAGTGTCGGAGCCCCACAAGGTGTTTTTGGCATTCAGATCGCCTAGAAGAAGAAACGGTGGCGGAATCTGTGCCAAGAGAGCCCGAAGTTCGTTCTCGTGTACGACACTGACCGGTGGCAGATAGACATTACAGATAGAGAAAGAAAGGCTCTGCAGCTGTACACGTACCGCTACAGCTTGGAGCGGCGTGTTTAGTGGTATGCTGGTGGCAGGGATGGTATTCGCCACCAGAATAGCAACACCACCGCTTGCCCGTCGATCAGCTGCAGAATCATGTCTAAAGGCCACAAATCCACGAAGATAGAGTGCGTGATGAGGTTGCAGATGGGTTTCCTGTAGACAGACGATAGATGGACAGCGTTGAGAAATTAGATGCTGTATGTCCGGAACACGTGCCCGGAACCCATTTACATTCCACTGGATTATTTCCATAGTGAAAAAGGATTAATGGCTAGTCTTCATCTTTTTCTTCTTTTTCACCTTGGCTGACTTAGGTCCAACTATGTGGAAGTCGCCGTCCTCTGGCGATTCCTCGGAGGTGTGCGAGGCAGAGGATCCCCTACGACTCGCAGAGCGAGAGCGGGATCTCTGAGAGGACGTGAGACTACTTGCGCGAACTTTATGTCGCGAACGACTTCCATCGATAGGATCCTTACCGCTTCCTAACGGCTTGGAAACTGTGGTCTGCACGGCGGAAGATGTTTTAGACACTGCACTTTTTCGACTAACTGTTGGGGTGCTCTCTGGAAGGTCAGTCTGTGTCGAGGCATTTGCAACGGTGACATGTTGCAAGCCGACAGTAGCAACAGGAGGGCGCCGAGCTGCCGACGAATAAGCTAAGGTGGTGGCAGGCTTCAGTTGTTCGAAACGCCGACGCGCTTCTATAAATGTCAGGCGCTCCTTTACCCGCAACTCCTGAATACTCTTTTCGTCCAAGAACTTAGGACACTGACGAGAGCTAGATGGATGGTTACCCCCACAGTTCACACAGCATGGGTCTCGAGTGCAAGCCGTGTCTTCGTGTGCCGGTAAGCCGCAACGTTCACAAGCTGCAGGATGGTTACACGAGGTCCTAGTATGCCCGAATCTCTGACACTGAAAACAGCGCATAGGATTCGGGACATACGGTCGTACTGCAGCACGCTCGTAGCCACAGTAGATGTACTCTGGCAGCTGAGTGCCCTTAAACGTAAGGAATACTGTACGTAAGGCACACTCTTTCCCATCCTGTTTCCGAGTTAATCGGTATGCTTGGCAGACTCGCTGATCAGAGAGGCAGGTGACAATTTCTTCGTTGGAGAGACCGTCGAGGCTGGAAGTGGTTACTACTCCTCTACACGAGTTGAGGGTCTTATGTGGGGCTACCCGGATAGGGTAGGAGCCCAACAAACTCGCCTTCAACAGCTTCTGCGACTGATCTCCATTCATCACCTCGATCAATAACGTGCCATCTCTAAGTCTGGTTGCGTTTTTAACCGGGCCACAGATCCTATCGACTTCCTTTTTAATATAGAACGGGCTAATGTCCTTCATCGTCTTTCCTTCACATTGCAAGGTCAGCACCAAAAAACTGTCAATGAGGGAGGGTTTGCGCGGAGACATGATTATTTGGACCCCCATCCGGAACCGTCGGCGTCAGCCTGCCATCCGGGGGTCAAAGGATAAAAGACACCAAAATCTCCACGGTCTGTGCCGCCATGGAGACCCCTCCATGACTGACCTCAAGGCGTACTTCAGAGGAGCTACCCTCCGATCTCCACTGCTTGTCCGCATGGGTAAACCGTTCACCACGTGACACCCCGGTTTTATGCCCCCACCACAGGAATAACCGCCTGTGGCTCCCCGCTTTAGCACACGCTGCCTCAACGGAGTCAGCGTGGATTCAGGGGACTTCGGGTTGATTACACCGGGGCTCCGTCAGCGGTAACACGTTCGGCCGGTGATACTAACCCGACGGCACGCGGCCGTCGGGAGATTAACACCGGCCGTGCCCTCAAGGAGCTACGTGGGTGTACATGACGTGTGGACGGGCTCCGCACCTAAGGCTACACATGGGGGCAGTGTGAAGGGTCCGCACAACCTTCGCGCCTGAGACCTCCGAAGAGCACACAAGTCGGGGGCCGCGCTGAAAACCGTGGGACAGGACCACGGAGATAGGAAAGATCCCTGCTGCTGAGACAGGAGTTATAAATCTAGGAACTTACAGACTAATAATCAGCATAAGCCTAGAAGAGGAAGAGGGTGATATAAAAAGCAACATAAAAGGCTGCACGTGGCACAGTTAATGAAGGTGGAGGGGGTGAAGTGATAGTGAGCAGCTCGGGGCCCCGGGTTTCCCAAACCCGGACCTACCGTGGTAGGTTCCCCTGGGGGAGTTTGATTTCGGAGTCCTCTTCTCCTAGATGAGTCGTCGACCAAGACTAACGAGCCTCATCTACCCGTTGGAATGTTCTTAGCTTCCCCTCACCTCTTGCCTACCAGTGGTCACGAAGACTTACGTAGCAGGCCGTCTGGTTCGGGTACTGAGCCCCTCCGCCACGGCAAGGCGACACTCCTTCGGAGGGGAGCATCGTCAGTGTCGGAGCCCCAGTGAGTGTGCTTGGCACTCAGATCGCCGAGAAAGAGGAGTGGTGGCGGAATCTGTGCACAACATTCTCGTGTACAACACTTACGGGTGGCAGATAGACGTTACAAACAGAGAAACAGACGCTCTACAGCTGTACACGTATCGCTATAGCTTGCAGCGGCGTGTTAAGTGGTATGCTGGTGGCAGAGATGTTATACGCCACCAAAATAGCCACACCACCACACAATCGACCATCAGCTGCAGAGTCATGTCTATATGCCGAAAAACCACGAAGAAGGAGAGTGGTTAGGGTACAAATGGGTTTCTTGTAGACAGACGATTGATGGAGTACATTGAGAAACTAGAAAGTGTATGTCCGGAACACGTGCCCGGAACCCATTAACATTCCACTGGATTATTCCCATGGTAAAGAAGAGATTAGGGATTGGTCTTCATCTTTTTCATCGTCATCTTTACCTTAACCGACTTCGGACGGGGCAGATGAATTTTGCCATTCTCTGGCGGCTCCTCGGATGTTCCGGAGTCTGAAGATCCCCTGAGGCTCGCGGAATGGGAACGGGGGCGGGACTTCCTGGGGATGTGCGGCTGCTGGCGCGAACAGTAGATCTGGAACTGTGGAAGTCGACAGGTTGGCTACGACTAGATGTCTTGTGTGCTGGAGTCTGTATGGCGGAAGATGTGGTGGCTAGTGCAGGTGTGGCAGGAGACAGTGGAGGGGCACTCGCTGGTAAGTCTGTCTGTGTCGAAGCATCGGAGACGGGAACATGTTGGACAGCAACAGTGTTGACAGGGGTGCGGCGAGCTGCAGACGCGTAACCTGTGGTGGTGGCAGGTTTTAGTTGCTCGAAGCGGCGACGCGATTCTGGAAACGTTAGGCGTTCTTTGAACGCGCAACTCCTGTATTGCCTTTTCGTCCGCAAACTTCGAACACAAACGCGAGCTGAATGGATGGCTCCCTCCACAGTTCACACAGCATGGGTCACGGGTACATGTGGTATCCTCATGAGCTGGTGAACCACAACGCTCACAAAGGGCAGGATTGTTACATGACGTCTTGGTATGTCCGAACTTCTGACATCGAAAACAGCTCATAGGGTTCGGAACATACTGACGTACCGCGGCTCGTTCATATCCAAAGAATATATATTCCGGAAACTGAGTGCCCTTAAACGCGAGGAACACCGTGCGAAGGGGATACTCTTCGCCGTCCTGCTTCCGAGTGAGGCGGTAGGCTTGACACACCCGTTGGTCAGATAGGCAGCTTACAATTTCCTCGTTTGACAGACCGTCCAGACTGGAGGTGGTGACAACTCCTCTGCATGAGTTAAGCGTCTTGTGTGGGACTACCCGGATGGAGTAGGAGCCCAACAAGGTCGCTTTTAACAATTTCTGGCACTGGTCTGCGGTGCTAACTTCTACCAAAAGCGTACCGTCTCGAACTCGGGTAGCGATTTTAACTTGGCCACAGATCCTGTCGATTTCTCGCTTTATATAAAAAGGGCTAATATCTTTCATCGTTTTCCGTTCACTTGCCAAGGTCATAACTAAACACTGTCAAAATGGGAGGGTTCGCGCGGATGCATATTGAAATTGGACCCCCATCTGGAACCGTCCGCGTCAGCCTGCCATCCGGGGGTCAAAGAAAAGAAAGACCAAAATCTCCACGGTCTGTACCGCCATGGAGACCCCTCCATGACTGACCTCAAGGCGTACTTCAGAGGAGCTACCCTCCGATCTACACTGCTTGTCCGTATGGGTAAACCGTTCACCACGTGACACCCCGGCCTTATGCCCCCACCACAGGAATAACCGTCTGTGGCTCCCCGCTTTAGGACACGCTGCCTCAACGGAGTCAGTGTGGATTCAGGGGACTTCGGGTTGATTGCACCGGGGCTCCGTCAGCGGTAACACGTCCGGCCGGTGATACTAACCGACGGCACGCGGCCGTCGGGAGATTAACACCGGCCGTGCCCTCAAGGAGCAACGTGGGTGTACATGACGTGTGGACGGGCTCCGCACTTAAGCCTACACATGGGGGCAGTGTGAAGGGTCCGAACAACCTTCGCGCCTGAGACCTCCGAAGAGCACACAAGTCGGGGACTGCGCTGAAAACCGTGGAACAGAACCACGGAGATAGGAAGGATCCCTGCTGGTTAGACAGGAGTTATAAAACTAAGGCCTTACTAACTAATAATGATCATAAATGTAGAAGGGCAAGAAGGTGATGAAAAATAGCAACAGAAGCGGCTATTACGTGGCACAGTTGATGAAGGTTGAGGGGGTGAAATGAATCTGAGTGGCTCGGGGCCCCGGGTGCGCCAAACTGGGTGGTTTTAGATTTTAGAAGTTTTATGGTATTTTAGGCCTTTTATACTCACGTTTTCCTGTGGTAGTTTAGCATTTTACCCATCTCTTTTAATTTTCATTTTAACTAAGTGAGTGTGCTTTAAACTTTTTGTCTATGGGCCCAAATGTACCTCGTTGTCGACGGGCCTTTAAACCCCACACACTCACTCTTTGCATGTAGGTTTGTGCCAACGTTTCCTGTGATTTGTTGTTAGTGTCTATCAAATAAAAATAGAACACTGAGTGAGTTGTATTTAAGGGCCCGTCGACAACTAGCTCATTAGGGCCCGAAGTCGAAGAATAAAACCAATCCAACTACTACTAAAAGCTCATCCTCTTAAAAATTAAAAAGTCGAAGACAAAATAACTGAAAACTCAATGTTAAAGCCACTAAAATCTAAGCTAGTGTGTGAGTGATTAGGGGTTAAGGGCCCGTCGACAGCTAGGTCATTAGAGCTCTAAGTCAAAAGATAAACAACGGAAACACTCATCACCACTTAAAGCTTAAAATTAAATATTAAAACACGAAGGTTAAAAGAGATAGAAGGTAAATCCAAAAGACCGTAAAACTCGTCTATAAGTTAGGCTCAAAACAGGTAAAACGTGTAAAGTGATCTACACAGGTAAGCAGATAAAATGTAAAAGGTAAAAAGTAAAATCACGAAAAAAAATTTAAACCTGCTTACCAAAGCCAATACTACAAAGAACCGCAGCACTGTATCAACAGCTATCGGGTGGTCGCCTAAGATGGACATTAAAGTGGAACCCAGGCCAAACAGCTGGCGCTCACGATTGTAGCGCGGACAATCAACCAGGACATGAGCCACAGAGAGCTGAACGATACAGGTGGAACATTCAGGCGCCGTTCACCACGCAGATAGTGTCTATGCGTGATGCGTTTGACCTATTCTCAGGCGGGCCAAGATAACTTCTGCCCGCCTGATATCCTTGAACATGTTATCCAAGGTTGCACGGTGCTCTTGATCATCCGCGATTGAGTTCCAGTGATATCCAACGCTTCCCATGATTGCTGCCCGAATGATAAAAGATGTCGCTGGAAGTACCGTTGTACATCCGTGGAAGGAAGACTGCGTGTAAAGATCTCCGGCAAATGGCAGGCAGACTTAGCAGCCTCATCCGCCACTTCATTGCCGGGAATGCCTACGTGGCCTGGGATCCAGGTAAAAACAAACTAGTATCCACGCGAGAGTAACTGCGAAACGACTGTTTGAAGTTTCATGATTAGTGCTGACGTACCGACAAGCTGTTGCAATGCTTGCAGTGCGCTTAAGAGTCGCAACAGACAATAAAACTTCCAGGATCAGAACTGGAGATAAAAAGGACGAAATAAAAGATTGCAAACAGCTCGGTGGTAAAAACGGAACTCCAGTCTGGAAGAAGATACTTGTGAGTCTCACCGTCATGCAAAAAACTACATCCTGTAGCTCCATCCACCTGGGAACCATCGGTAAATACCGGAGTGTAATTCCGGTAACGTTCCAGGATCTCGGTGAAAAGCTGACGATACACCGATGGACAGGTAGCTAACTTAGCATGCGTATGAAGCTCCAGGACGAACTGGGCACGCTGTAATTGCAAAGGAGGACAGCGGCCAAGATAATACCGTTCGACAGCAAGCAATCGGAGCGCGTGTGCCTTAAGCAGCTCGCGAAACGGAATACCGCTGGGGCGAGAGAGTGAGTTGTGTTTAAGGGTCCGTCGACAACTAGGTCATCAGGGCCCGAAGTCCAAGAATAAAAACAATCAAACTACTACTAAAAGCTCATGCCTTTAAAAATTAAAAAGTCGTTGATAAAATAGCAAAAATCAATGTTAAAACCACAAAAATGTGTGCCAAAAACGGCTAAAAGTTAAAACAGGTAAAACGTGATTTGCTAAAAATTTTAGCTGGTAACAGTTAAAAAGATAAAAACACCATAATTAAAACGTCTTAAAATTTTGAATCCGCCAAGATAAAAGCACTTTAACCTGCTTGCCAAAATCAATCTTGGCAACAAACCGCAGTACTGTATTTACAGCTAATTGATCGTTTACTAAAACAGAGCATAGTGTAACACCCAGGCCAACGGACTGGTGCTGATGACCGTATTGGGGACAAAAGGACATGTGCGACGGAGAGTGGAACGTCGCACAGACAGGCTCAGGATTACCACGCAGATGATGTCCATGCGTGGGTCGAATGTGGCCTATCCTCAGGCGGGTTAAAACCACTTCTTCCCGCCTGGAATCCCTGCAGCTGGTCTGCCAGGGTTGTACAGTGTACTTTATTGTCCGTGACTGAGTGCCAGCTACCGCTTTCTAAGATTGCTGCCAGTGAGTAAATAGATGGCGACGACAGTACTTCTGGACGTCTATATAGGGTAGCGTACGGGTGGAATATTCCGGGAGGCGACATGCAGACTTCGCAGCCACATCCGCCGCCTCGTTGCCCGGAATACCCACATGGCCTGGGATCAACGTAAAAACAAACTGGTATCTGCAAGACAGACGGAAAGAGATCAACGTCTGGATTTTAACAATCAATGCCGAGGAGCCGACAAACTGTTGCAGGGCCTGGAGAGCGCTAAAAGAGTCAGAACAGATGATAAAACTTCCAGGACCTGAACTATAGATAAAAAGAATAAAATAAAATATGGCAAACAGCTCGGCGGTAAATACTGAACTGGCGTCTGGGAGGCGATACGTGTGAACGTCGCCATTGTATACCGAAGCGGAACCCGTCGCACTACCCATCTGTGAGCCATTAGTAAATACCGGAGTATAAATCCTGTATTGGCTCAGAAGTGCGGTGAAAAGTTGGTGAAAACACCGAGTGAGGGGTAGCTAACTTCACACAGCTTGACAGCTCCAGGTACACCTTTTTGATCACAACGGGAAACAATATAGAGCCCCCTGAAGAGAAGATTAAATTAACAACTAATCTGGTGAAGGCACTGGAAATAGTTAAACAAAGGAAGATAGGAAATCTACTGTGTGAAGTGACAAATCCAACAGATGAACCTGGGATTAGGAAGATACTGGAATATGTCTGCAGGAAAAATAAGATAATCATCCCCATAAGATTAAAACAAGTAGGGAGACTCAGCAGGGCAAGAAGACTAGAAGAAGATAAAATGGAGATTGTTAAGAGGGGTAGAAGAAAAAATGAAGATATTATAATTGTAGAACCAGTGGCAGGAGTATCTTATGCGGATGTCATTAAGAATATGAAGAAAGAAGTAAGCACAGAGGGAATAACAATAGAGCGTTTAAATACAACAAAAAATGGGAACATACAGTTAAAGATCAAAGGAAAAGAGGAAAATAACAGACAAGAATTCCGAGAAATGTTAAAAACAAAACAGATTAATAAGGCAAAAGTAAACTTGAAGGCAGAAATGCTTTTGGATATAGATGAAACGATAGAAGAGGATGAGATAAGAGAAGTACTAAAAAGAGAAACTAATAAAGAGATGGACACCCTGCAAGTAAGAATGGCTAAGAAAGCAAATACAAGAGGATTCAAGTACGCATTTGTAACAGTAGACTTGGAATCTGCAAATATTCTAATGGCAAAAAAGAAAATAGGGAAAGGATGGGAAAAGTGGAGAGTAAAGGAGGTTATTAATCTACCTAGATGTTATAATTGTCATAAAATAGGGCATATAGCCAGGGAGTGTAGTGTAGAGCAAACTACTGGAATTTGTTATAACTGTGGGAAAACGGGTCACCATAAAAATGAATGTACAAATGCACAGTTCTGTTATATGTGTAAAAGGGAAGGACACAAAGCTGAGTCTATGCGATGTCCCATATATAAGGAGCTAGTCCAAGCAAAAGTGAGCAGGAGGAGGAATAGCAGTTATAATGAAGATGGTTCAAATTAACACTGATAGATGTAAACGGGCAATGGACCTTCTAAGGCATAGTTGTGACTCTAAAGCAGTAGATATTGCTTTGGTTGCTGAACCGAATAGAAATATGCTAAAGAATAACACTAGATGGGTACTTGACAGAAGAGGAGACGCGGCTATCTATGTATCGAACGACTTTAAAATTCAGAGAAATGGAGGTGGTGATGGTTTTGTATGGGTCGAAGGTGAAAATCTCATAATATATTCCTGTTATATATCCCCAGCACGAAATCTAGAAGAGTTTCAGAAATACTTATTCTCAATGCAATATGCCATGCAGCAGCATACTGGGAAAAGAATAATGATAGGTGGCAACTTTAATGCCAAAGCGCTCTGTTGGGGGTCACCAAGGGAAGATAAAAAAGGGAGTCTCCTAGCTGAATGGGTCAATGAAAATGACTTTATAATATTAAACGATGGGGAAGTGCCTACATTCGAGAGGAATGGTGGAGTATCGTACATAGATTTAACTATGTGTTCACAAAGTCTTGGAAAATTAATAAAAAACTGGTATGTTAGTGACGAAGAAAATCTAAGTTACCACAAAAGTATATATATAGAGCTGGAATCAGCCTCAATATATAAACCAAACACAAATCGAAAAGGTGGTTGGATATATTCAGAAGAGATGAAAGAGGAGATAATTAAAAAGGTTGTTGAGTATACAAAAAACAATAATCACCAGAATTGTGAGGTGCAGCGCCTAGACTCAGCTATAAATATGGCATGTAGTACAACACTGAGAAGGAAGAAAAGATATAGGTATCATAGCAGCACTTACTGATGGAACCATGAGATCGCAAAACTAAGAACAGCTTGTACTAGAGCAAAACGGTAACAACCAGGCTAAATAAAAAGAAAAATGTCACTAACGACCAAAGAGAGGAAGCAAGAAACAACTATAGAAAGTGTCGCTATGAACTGAAAAGAGAAATACAAATAGCTAAAAGCAATAAGTGGAAGCTTCTATGTGCAGAACTAGAAAATGATATATGGGGTAAAGCCTATAAAATAGTAACTAATAAACTAGGACAGAGGTCACAAATAACTCTTGCTGATAAAGAACAAATACTCATAGCGGCTGAACTGTTCCCTAAACACGAAAGAGTGATATGGGAACAAAGAATTATCCGGGATATGGAACATATACCAGTATGTACAAGAGATGATATCATAACTGCTGGACGTAGCATAAAAGCTAAAAAAGCAGCAGGACCCGACGGCATACCGCCAGAGGTGATAAAGGCTATAGCCATGCAAAAACCGGAGATACTGGTAGATACAGTAAATAAGCTCCTTAAATCAGGAGAATTCCCGAAAAACTGGAAAATAGGCAAATTGGTTTTGATAGAGAAGCCTAGCAAAAATGAAGGGAAAAAGTCTTATAGACCTATATGTCTATTAAATGTTATTGGAAAACTATTGGAACGAATAATAAATATAAGATTAATAGAAGAAATTGAGCAAGGAGAAGGACTATCGTCTAAACAGTATGGTTTTAGACGGGGAACGTCTACAATAGACGCAATTCAAGCTGTGCTACGCATAGCAGAAGAGGCAACAACAAGAGCAGATAAATATGTGGTTCTAGTAACATTAGACGTTAAAAATGCCTTTAATTCTGCACCATGGAAAGGGATTGTTCAAGAATTAGAGAGACGAAAGGTAACACCATATCTGATTAACTTAATCTGTAGTTATCTGGATGACAGAGAAATACAGGTAGGAGAGGAGGGTAAAATGAATGTGACATGTGGTGTACCACAAGGATCGGTGTTGGGGCCCACATTGTGGAACATATATTATTATGATGGAGTGTTAAAACTGGAAATGGGGGAACAAGTAACAATAGTGGGCTATGCAGATGACCTTGCCCTAGTAATTTGTGGTGAACACAGAGACATTCTGGAAGACCGGATAGAATGGTCTATAAAGAGAGTTCAGTCCTGGATGGCAGGGAAAGGGCTTAAACTGGCGCCACAAAAAACCGAGGCCGTAATTATAGTAGGCCGAAGAACCATAAGAGAGGTCACAGTTAAAATCGACGATATACGCATAACGTCAAAGAAAACTATAAGATACCTTGGTATACAGATGGGCCATAACCTAAGCATGTCGGCGCATATACAAAGTATTGTACAGAATGCAGAAAAGATCGTGGGAGCTCTAAGCAGATTGATGCCAAATGTGGGAGGGCCTAAGGCTGACAAAAGACGCATTCTGGGCAGTGTAGTGAATTCCATTATCCTATACAGAGCGGAGATCTGGGGAGAATGGATAGACACGGTCACATATAGGAAACTTATAGAAAAGCCATATAGGAAGGTTTCAATCAGAATAGCCAGTGGATACAGGACTATCTCAACCAAAGCAATCCAGGTCATTGCGGGAATGATCCCAATACACCTACTGGTGGAAGAAAGAAGACACATGGATGGAGCACAATGGAACAGAAATTACAGGACAGTGAAGGAAAATATTTTAAAGAAATGGCAGTCTGAATGGAATGCAGAGGTCAAAACGGGCCAATGGACAAAAAGGTTGATACCTGATACAAAGAAATGGACAGATAGAAAACACGGGCAGATAGAATACTTTTTAACACAATTTTTATCTGGACACGGATGTTTTAGAAGCTACCTGTACCCTTTTGGTCTGGCTTCAACCAACACATGTCTACGGTGTGGGGAATATGATACGCCAGAACACAATATATTCAGTTGTCCAAACTGGAATGAAAAGAGAACGCGCCTTCAAGATAAAATAGGGAAAATAACAGTGGATAACATAGTTTGTCTTATGTTACATAGGAATAGCAACTGGAAGGATATTACTACATTTGTAAAAGAAGTTTTAAAGGAGAAACATAGTTACGATAGTAAAATAACGATCAACTTAAACACAGATAATTAAAAAATTGATCAATTGAAACAGGTAAAAAGGAACATCAGAGTGTCAGAGTCTCCTGAAGTAATGCCACCAGCAGTTCCAGGAGACGAAGTCCTATGTGACTGGAAGTAGGGGTTTTTAGTTGGTAGAAGCCCAACTCCCACACAGAGTGGTGTCCTTTGAGGATTTTCCCCTACTATATAAAAAACAGCTCCAGGTCAAAGCGGGCACGCTGGTGTTGCCAGGGAGGGCATAGGCCAAGTGAATGCCGCTGTACAGCTGGCAGTCGTAGATCGTGTACGGTCAGCAGTTCTCGAAACCTGATGCCACTTGGACGGGAGATAAATAAATAAATAAATAAATAAATAAAAACCTGCAATAATAAACCCTGGCACCTAATTACTTAAACCAGGGCTTACATTCCAGATCCCTATTCGTTTATTTAACTTTCAAAAATATTTACAACAACAATATTCTACAAGTTATAAAAATCTAAATACTACAAAACATAAATATAAAATACAATAAAGTTAAAAAAAAAAAAAAAAAAGATTTCAACATACACAAAATAAACATACTCAAAATTATAATTCATCACATCTAATATCTATACCAACATTTCCTCTAATACCTAAAACAATCACAATACTCCTAATTAATTTAATATATAATTTTTTTTTAATTTAATAAAATATTCATTATTCAACAATCAAAATAAAAAGCTCAAATTAAAATTCCAAAATCATATAATTAAATTTCTTAACCTATTTACATAAACAATTATTTCAATTACTAATAATAATTAATTCATTAGCTTTATTTCTAAATCATCAAACCAAAACAACCAACAAAACTTCTAATTCATATAACAAAAATCAATCAATATACTAAAGTAAATTAAATAAATATATAATTAAACATTAAATCAACTACATTTACACATATTATTTTAAAATTCCAAAATCATATAATTAATTTCTTAACCTATTTACATAAACAATTATTTCAATTACTAATAATAATTAATTCATTAACTTTATTTCTAAATCATCAAACCAAAACAACCAACAAAACTTCTAATTCATATAACAAAAATCAATCAATATACTAAAATAAATCAAATAAATATATAATTAAACATTAAATCAAATACATTTACACATTATTTTAATTAAAAATTTCCTAAAATCAATAAAACAACAAATCTTCAATTCAACTTACCAAAATAATTCCCATTTAAAAATATATCACATTCTTCTAATAATATAATTTAATATTTAACAATTTTTTATTCAAATTTAAAAAAAAAAAATATATATATATACAAAATATTTCCCATTTTATCCCCCCTTTTATAATATACTTACATAACTACATCAAATAAATTTCTACAAATCACTATTTAAACAAATTTACTGGTATCCAGTAAATAACCGGTATCCGGTTAAAAATAATAAATACTACATCTAACTTAACACTAAAGGCCACCGGTGCCCGGCGGCCAACTGTACTGGTATCCAGCACAAAAAACAATCACTTGATATATTTCTAATATCACCTTTATATCCTTAACTCAAATTCATATTTCTTCACTTCCCCATTCGAACTCACAACATGCCACTTTTCTTTCCTCCTTAAATCACTGATAACATTAAAACAAATGATTCCCAAATTATTATTACCATTAGGGATTTTAAAACTGTCACTCAATCACTTCCCAAATTCACTTCACCTTCACTGCCACATAAGTTATCACTTAATACTTCCTCCTCCTGCTAATCTCTCCTCCTCAACCCATCTGCTGTCCTCTCCCTGCTGGTTTCTCCTCCATCTCAATCGATCTCCTTTCATCTTCCTGCTGATTACTCCTCCATCTCGATCCATCTACTCTCCATACTGATTTCTCTTCCATCTTGGTCGAACTCCTCTCTTCTCCCTGCTGATTACTCCTCCATCTCGGTCGATTTCCTTTCCTCTCTCTGCTAATTACTCCTCCATCTCGGTCGATCTCCTCTCCTCTCTCTGCTAATTACTCCTCCATCGCGGTCAATCTCCTCTCCTCTCTCTGCTAATTACTCCTCCATCGCGGTCAATCTCCTCTCTCTGCTAATTACTCCTCCATTGCGGTCAATCTCCTCTCCTCTCTCTGCTAATTACTCCTCCATCGCGGTCAATCTCCTCTCCTCTCTCTGCTAATTACTCCTCCAACTCAGTTGATCTCCTCTCCTCTCTCTGCTAATTACTCCTCCATCGCGGTCAATCTCCTCTCCTCTCTCTGCTAATTACTCCTCCATCGCGGTCAATCTCCTCTCCTCTCTCTGCTAATTACTCCTCCAACTCAGTTGATCTCCTCTCCTCTCTCTGCTAATTACTCCTCCATCGCGGTCAATCTCCTCTCCTCTCTCTGCTAATTACTCCTCCATCTCGGTCGATCTCCTCTCCTCTCTCTGCTAATTACTCCTCCATCGCGGTCAATCTCCTCTCCTCTCTCTGCTAATTACTCCTCCATCGCGGTCAATCTCCTCTCCTCTCCCTACTGATTACTCCTCCATCTCAATCCATCTCCTCGGCTCTCCCTGTGGGTTTCTCCTCCATCTCGATGCATCACCTCTCCCTGCTGATCTCTCCTCCATCTCGATCCATCTCCTCTCCTCTCCCTGCTGAATTCTCCTGCACCTCGATCCATCTCCTCTCCCTACTAATCTCTCCTGCATCTCAATGCATCACCTCTCCCTGCTGATCTCTCCTCCATCTCGATCCATCTCCTCTCCCTGCTCGTCTCTCCTCTATCTCGATCCATCTCCTCTCCTCTCCCTGCTGAATTCTCCTGCACCTCGATCCATCTCCTCTCCCTGCTGATCTCTCCTCTATCTCGATCCATCTCCTCTCCTCTCCCTGCTGAATTCTCCTGCTCCTCGATCCATCTCCTCTCCCTGCTGATCTCTCCTCTATCTCGATCCATCTCCTCACCTCTCCCTGCTGATTTCTCCTCCATCTCTACTCATCACCCCTTCTATCCCTGCTGATCTCTCCTCTATCTCGATCCGTCTCCTCTCTCTCCCTACGATCTCTCCTCCATTTCTATTATCATTAACCTCCTCATCTTGAGCTACTACTCTTTCCTCTTGTATCTGGTGAGATCTCAATCTCCTTGGTTCTATAACTACATTAACATTATGTGGTTGTCGCCTAGCTGGTAATCGCTCCTCCTCCCACGCAATCTTACTTATTTTGTCCGCCAGCTTGTGAAGATGCTCGTATAAATCCTTATTCCTAATAATGTTATAAATATAATTGCCGCTCAGTGCCTGTCTCTCTTCTCTTGTTTGCTCGCTGTACTTAACACATTCAAATAGCGCATGCTCAGGTGTGTCCTGCACATTGCATCTGCCACATATATCGTTATCAGTCCTTTGTATTTTTAGCCAGTATGTCTTATATGGTCCATGCCCAGTTAAATAATGTAATAAACCTCTGGTGGGCTGCACATGCTTCAATTTTAATCTTTCTTTAATATTATTAAAAAGATGATAAGTTCTCCTTCCGGCCATCGTACTATCCCATTCCTCTTGAAAACTTCGAAGTAAATTACATTTTATTTCTCTTATATTTGCACAATTTCTTCCCACTATGTCTTGAACCTTCCTTAAATCTCCTTTATTATGCCAGAAAATTGCCCCTCTTAACTTGATGGTGTAATCGATCGGCCAAACGCCAATGGAGACTAATAGTGCTAGTGTCGGTGTCGTGTTGACAGCTCCTGTATACCTTAGTAAAATTTTTCACTGAGTTCTTCTTAGCAAGGTTTTAATTTGGACATTCCACATCCTAAACGCCCATACACTTGCGCCATACGTTATTATGGATGCAAAAATGCTGGTATGATACGAGGTTATTGCATTAAACGGTATCCTATATTCAAACTGCACTATTCTGGCTAATTTCATCATAACTTTCTCTGCCTTTGTCCTAACATACTCAGTATGCTTTCTAAAAAGTAATTTATCATCTAAAAGTATGCCTAAATATTTTGCTTCGTTTTGTCTTCTAATATTTTGATTATTATATTTAATTGTAGGATTCCTTTTAAAACCATATAAGCTGACTTGGCTGGGGCCACTTGTAGTTTGGTTGCACTGCACCAACCGCTTAATGTTGTGGTTAAATTCCTGGCCCTTTCCTCAATTTCATTTCTATTGTTGCCTTCGATTAAAAATAATATATCATCGGCATATGCAATAATCTCCATTACATTATTATTATTACCTGTCAATTCATCTAATAAGGTCTCCAATAAGATGTCCCAAAAGGTTGGTCCGAGGATCGAACCCTGGGGGCATCCCTTGGTGATGTGTCGAATTAAATTGCTACTGGCACCTTTAATAATCACTCTTCGGTCTTTACAATAATCCAATGAAATCAAATACAAAGATTTGGGAATTCCTTTAAGTCGCAATCTTTCAAAGAGTGCCGGTCACCAAAGGTTATCGAACGCCCCAGAAATATCAACTAGGATTCCAATGACATCCTTAGAGGTTGAAGCTTTAGTCGATATTATTAATTTATTGATAGCATCTTCAGTAGAGCAACCTTTCCTAAAGCCATATTGCTTATTATTAAGTCCAATCATTAAGCGGAATTCTTTTAATCTTTTACATATTAATTCTTCCAAAACCTTCCCAAGAGTATTCAGTAGACAGATCGGCCTATATGACTTTGGATCCTTGGGGTCCTTATCTGCACCTTTTTTAAGTATAATTAATCTTGCTTCTTTCCAACAGTAAGGATAGCGTCCTTGCCAGAGACAGTCATTAAATAATTTATGTAATATTGGTGTAAGATCATGTTCTATACAGGTCAATACTTCATTAATTATTCCATCTGATCCGGCAGCTTTTTTCTTTTTAAGGTTTCTAAGTATTAAACTGATTTCGGTGGCATCGAACGGATAAACTACTCCTAAATTTTGATATGGCTGTATCATTTCTAATCTTTTGTTTATGTTAGTATCGTTGTCATCATTTCTGTTATCCTGCGGTAGTAATTTGCCTAAAAGTACGTTTACTGAACTTAGCCAATCTTTGGTCATTTCTCCGTTATCCTTTTTAAGTGTTGTTAACATGTCCGGTTTCTTAATTTTATCCATTATTATTTTATAAGGTGTTCCCCATATATTTAATTCTAGCTCTGTTTCCACAAATTTTTTCCAAGAATTCCGCCTAGTTTTATTCAAAAGTTCTTTATACTTGGTCCTTGCTTCCCTGTAGATAGCCAAGTTACGTTCCCTGTAGAGTGCTATGTTTGTCTTCTGATAAATCCGTCGCGTCCTCCTCATCTTCTGTCTAGCTTTCTGTAATGCTTCTGTCCACACTCTGTCATAGAATGTTTTTGCCCTAACTGTTGGTATAACGTTCTTGATTGCTAATTGGATTGCTTTGGTCAGTTTCAATGCATCTTTATCCACCGGTTTGCCGTCGTAATTAAAGTTAATTTTACTAAATTCACCCCTTAGTTGATCCCAGTTAGCAATTTTGTAGTTAATAATCCTCTCCCTTTTCATGGCCTCTGCATATGGATTTATGATATTATAATTAAAATATATTAGACGGTGGTCACTGGAAGATAAATCTTGACCAACCTTCCAATTTTTTAATTTTTGATCTGCGCGATAATTGCACAAAGTCAGATCAATATTGGCAGATGCACCAGCTCTATTTTCAAAAGTTGGTGGATTATTAGGTTGATTTTGAACAATTAAATTTAATTCGGTTATTAACTCTTCTAATTTCTCCCCTCTATCGTCTTTAATATTGCTATGCCACCAATCAGATTTTGCATTTGCATCAAATGTAAATATTAATTCTGAAGTAGCATACTGTCTAAATATAATTCTGGTTTGGTCTAAATAAGGTTCTATATCATGGGAATATTGATAATACTGGTTTATCAATACAAATCGTCCAGAAGTATGTGTAATTTCTATGCAGTTGGTGTGCGAGTTTCCGAGATGAGCTATATCCATAACTTGTAAGTGAGGGTTATAAATAACTACTGCTGCCATGGGGTTGTTACCACAGCTAATAACTCTAGCTTTAACTGGGATGTATGCTAACTTGCCATTACTTGAATACGGTTCCTGTATACATAAAACATCAAGTGTTAATTCCTCTGCAATCTTTTTCAATTCGGACATCACATGTCTACTCCTTTGGGCATTAATTTGTGCTATTCTTAGATAATTACATTCTATGTAATCTGCCATTTTTAACTTTTAATAATATATATCCTCTATTGACAAAATTATGATGATTTGTGCCAGTTTTAAATTCTTGTTCCGTTATTTCGCGAGCTAGTTTATGAACTCTAATAACTCTAAGATTTCTGGTACTTACAGTCCCCATATTTTTATTGTTTACATTAAAACTTCCAGTTTTCAAGGTTTTTATATTCACATTATTATTCACATTATTTCTCGGAATGATTTGCTTTACCTGGGCATTTTTCAAAAGTGATCCTAGGAAGTTAAAGGATTTATGATTAGGCTTAGGTTTATAGGTATTGGTTTTTAGAGAGTATGCTTTATTTCTAAATAAAGTGTTTGGTGGATGTGTGGCTAAGTTTGGGAAAATAGGTCTAATTGCTTCTTCCTTTTTAGTTAAATTTTTGGAATAAGCAACACCGTCGTGTCGAATGTGTACATAACAGTTGGGCCACCTCTGACTGCTATCAACAACTATTCTACCATAACAGAGCACAAAATGTTTATACACTTCATTTAGGTCCAGGTTTTCCTCTCTTCTATTATACGCAGTATTAAGTAAATCTAACAACTACTCTGGAGCTGTTGGTAAATTTTGAGTTTTTAATTCTAAACGATCTATTGCATCAGGAACCGGGAAAACAATGCTTTGGCCATTCTCATGTAGACATCTGATTACATGTTGCAAAGCGGCAGTCAAAGTCGCCTTTTCTTCGAGTCGGCTCAACTTAAGTTTTATATCAATGTCATCATAAATTCGCCTGACGTGTGTCGTTTCTAATGTGTCAGCATCCTTGACGACAGCCGGTGGCTGAGTAAAGCATTCTTGGCTAAGTTCATTGAAACACATTTCCTGACTTTTCAACATATCATTAATTTCTAGATTATTTGTTGCAATATCAATGTCACTATTAGACATATCTAATGATGCTAATTTTGAATTCAATTCATTATTCTTCTTCTTGTTCCATAATCTAGCCAAAAATGTGCTACGCGTTTTGGTTTTGATTTTTAAAGGATTTTTTGCACTTCCTTTATATATTAAATTCTGCCCTTGCACTTCCCTTATCCCTTCGTCCCCCCAAAAGTACTGCATGTTTCATTTTCTGAGTAATTATCCTCTTCTGTTGAAGAGTGAGTGAGTAGTGGGGTTTACGGGCCCGTCGACAACTAGGTCATTAGGGCCCGAAGTCCAATGTAAAAGCAATCAAAGAAAATAAAACCTCACCCGCTTTAAAGTTAAAAAGTGAAAGTTAAAATACCTAAAAATGAACGTTAAAACCACTAAAAAGAGAGCTAAAAACAGGTAAAAAAGGAAAATTAAAAACCAATAAAACCATATTACGAAAACCCTAAACTACTTATACTGTTGAAAAAGGGTAAAAACACGAGTAAAACATCCTAAAAGTATTTTTCCGCCAAGATAAAAGAAACCTTACACTTGCTTACCAAAATCGATACGCGCAACAAACCGCAGTACTGTATTTACAGCTGCTGGGTCGTTGCCTAACATGGTGCACAGTGTAAGACCCAGGCCAAAGGACTGGCGCTCACGAGCATACCGCGGACAATCAGCAAGGACATGTGCAACGGAGAGTGGCACATTGCACGTCGCACAGACAGGCTCCGGATCACCGCGCAAAAGGTGTGCATGCGTGGCTCGAGTGTGGCCTATCCTCAGGCGGGTTAAAATCACCTCCTCACGCCTGGAATCCCTGCAAGATGTTTGCCAGGGTTGTACCGTGTCCTTGATTGTCCGTAACTGAGTGCCAGATAACGCTTCCCAAGATTGTTGCCAGAGAGTAAATAGATGGCGACGGAAGTACTTCTGCACATCTATATAGGGTAGCGTACGGGTGGAATATTCCGGAAGGCGACATGCAGACTTCGCAGCCGCATCAACTGCCTCGTTACCCGGAATACCCACATGACCTGGGATCCACGTAAAAACGAACTGGTATCCGCGAGATAACAATTGAGATAAAAGTGTCTGTATTTTAATAATTGATGCCGAGTTGCCAACAAATTGTTGCAGCGCCTGAAGAGCGCTCAGGGAGTCGCAACATACAATAAAATGTCCAGGAACTGAACGGGAGATAAAAAGTAAGAAATAAAAGATGGCAAACAGCTCGGCGGTAAAAACTGAACTGGCGTCTGGAAGGCGGTATGTGTGAACCTCACCGTTGTATATAAATGCGGAACCCGTCGTACTACCCAACTGGGAGCCATCGGTGAATACCGGAGTATAAGTCCGGTATCGGCTCAGAACTGCGGTGAAGAGTTGACGGAACACCGAAGGAGGGGTAGCAGTCTTTGGACAGCCCGACAGCTCCAGGTCAAAGCGTGCACGCTGGAGCTGCCAGGGAGGACAGTGGCCAAATGAAAGCCGCTCTACAACTGGCAGTCGGAGGGCGTTTGCGACAAGTAGTTCTTGAAACCTGATGCCACTTGGACGGGAGATTGTTTTATTCCGCATATAACGGTGCGCGAGGTCTGGACGCAATACAGGTGGAAACGAAGGATGACCTGGATGAGCGGCCAACCTTGCCACATAGGAACAAAGTAACAATGAGCGTCGAACAGACAGTGGAGGTTCGCCAGAATCAGCATACAGACAATCCACTCTACTTGTGCGGAAAGCCCCAGTAGCGAGACGGATACCAGTGTGATGAATTGTGTCTAAAAGGCGGAGTTTAGAGGCTGATGCAGAGCCATAGATAAAACAGCCGTAGTCTAATTTGGACCGGACCAGTGAGCGATACAACCTCAACATTACCGTACGATCGCCGCCCCAAGATGCCCCAGACAGGACCCTGAGTACCCGAAGCGAGCGACCGCAGGAAGCACGAAGGTGCCGTATATGGTGCTCCCATGTGAGTTTGCTGTCGAGGTGTAAGCCCAAGAACTTCAGGTGCGGAACAAATGGAAGACGTGTGCCACGCAAATGAAGATCAGGAGGAAGGTGTACACCACGGAGTCGGTGAAAGTGGAGACACTGTGTTTTCGTAGGAGAAAACCGAAAGCCGGTGCGAGACGCCCACTCGGCGATGGATTTTACGGTCATCTGCAGTTGACGCTCGATGTGCTCCAAACTATAAGAGCGATAGTATATCGCAAAGTCGTCAACATACAGCGACATCGGGATTCCGCTACGAACAGCGCTGGTGATGCCATTAATGGCAACGGCGAAAAGCGTAACACTGAGAATCGACCCTTGGGGTACACCATTCTCCTGAACCTTCTCTTGGGAGAGCGTGTTGCCTATGCGGACACGAAAACGGCGAATTAGTAAAAAGTTAAAAATAAAAAACGACAAGTTACCGCGTAAACCATAATCGTGTAGAGTACGGAGAATGCCATAGCGCCATGTAGTGTCGTAGGCCTTCTCCAGATCAAAGAAGACACCCACGACATGCTGCTTCAAGAGAAATGCATTCTGTATGTAGGCCTCCATGCTTGTCAGATTGTCGACACTGGAGCGATGGCGACGAAAACCGCACTGGACATTACTCAGCAGGTTATTCGTCTCTAGCCACCACACTAAACGAGTGTTGATCATACGTTCGAGGGTCTTGCAAACGACACTCGTTAGGCAAATAGGGCGGTAGCTAGAGGCAAGTGTCCGGTCTTTCCCGGGCCGAGGTATAGGGATGACGATACCCTCGCGCCAGGAAGACGGGTAAACCCGCTGGAGCCAGATTCGGTTATAGATGCTCAGCAGGAAGGAAAGAGCCTGAGGTGGAAGATGAAGCAACATTTGTCGGTGGATGTCATCCGGACCGGGAGAAGAGTCGTGCGCCAGAGACAAGGAGTGCATCAGCTCTGCTATGCTAAAAGGCGTGTTGTATGGTTCACTACCGTCGCTGTTAAAATTAAGAACTATCCGCTCCGCAGATTCCTTGATAGCTAAAAACGACCTATCGTAACTTTGGGTTTGGCTGGTAGCAGAGAAAGATTCGGCAAGGGCGTCGGCGATCGCCTGCTCGTTGGTGTAATAAGAGCCCTGTACGGCAAGACCGGGAATAATCGTCCGGCGACACTTGCCGTACATACGCCGAACCGCAGTCCACACCCTTTGTGTTGAAGTGCGTCGAGAGAGGGAAGAGACGTAAGTTACCCAGGATGTGCGTTTTGCACTGCGAAGTACAAAACGCGCCCGGGCACGCACACGCTTAAAGGTAATGAAGTTCTCTTCCGTAGGATGTGCACTGAAAACTCGCAGAGCCCGTTTTCGGGCTTTAACAGCCAAACGACATTCCTCGGACCACCAAGGCACGGGTACATGACGAGGTGTAGTAGAACCGCGAGGAATGCTGGAATTTGCTGCAAGCAGGACAGAACATGTAAAATACTCCACCATGTTGTCAATGGTGGTAAAACCATCGTCCGTAAGGTGAATGAGGGAACGGAATTTCCCCCAGTCAGCCTTGGAAATAATCCAGTGAGGGTATCGTGTTGGAATAGGATGGAAACCAGTAATGTGAATGTTAATGGGAAAATGATCACTGCCAAAGAGGTCGGAGAGCACCGACCAATCAATAAGTGGTACCAGTGACGGGCTACAGAAGCTAACGTCTAAGGCGGAATAGGTACCATAGGCAGATGATAAGAAGGTAGGGGCACCAGTGTTCAACAAAAGGAGGCCGGACATATCACAAACGTCTGCTACAAGGCACCCACGAGCATCGTCAGTGTCGGAGCCCCATAAAGTGTGTTTGGCATTCAGATCACCAAGGAAGATAAGCGGTGGCGGGATCTGAGCCAAAAGAGCCCGAAGGTCGTTCGCGTGTACGGCACTGACCGGTGGCAGATAGACATTACAAATTGACAGACTCACGCCCTGCATATGGACACGCACTGCTACAGCTTGCAGCGGCGTGTTTAGCGGGATGCTTGTGGCTGAGATGGTATGCGCCACCAGAGTAGCAACACCACCGCTTGCTCGTCTATCAGCTGCAGAGTCATGTCTAAATGCCGAAAAACCACGAAGATGTAAGGTGTGGTTAGGCTTCAGATGGGTTTCTTGTAGACAGACGATTGAAGGTGAATGGTGCCAAGCTAAGTGTTGTATGTCCGGGGCACGGGCCCGGTACCCATTAACATTCCACTGAATTATTTCCATGATAAAAAGGTTAAGGCATAGTCTTTATCTTTTTCTTCATCTTAACCTTGGCGCACTTGGGACCAATGATGTGCTTTTCACCGTCCTCAGGCGACTCCTCGGAACTTCGGGAGTCAGAAGATCCCCGGCGGCTCGCGGAGCGGGAGCGGGACTTCGTGGAGGTACGACTACTCGCCCGATGTTTAGGTCGCGAACGATTTGTGGGAACAGGCAATACGGTGTAGCCTCTGCTTGTGGACGACTGGTGAGCGTGTGTCTGCACAGCGGAAGATGTACTTGCTGGTGCAGTTTTATCACGACGCGGTGGAGAGGTGCTCGCCGGTAAATCTGTTTGTGTCGAAGCATCTGCGACGGGTACATGCTGTATAGCAACAGTGTTCACAGGAGGGCGACGAACAGCGGATGCAAAACCTGTGGTGGTAGCAGGTTGCAGTTGTTGAAAGCGACGGCGCGCTTCAACAAACGTCAGGCGTTCTTTCACGCGCAACTCCTGGATACACTTTTCCTCGAGAAACTTCGGACACTGTCGCGAGCTGGATGGATGACTCCCTTCGCAGTTAACGCAGTAAGGGTCACGGGTGCAAGCCGTGCCCTCATGGTATGGTAGTCCACAACGCTCACACGTAGCAGGATGGGTGCACGAAGGCTTAGTATGGCCGAACTTCTGACACTGAAAACAGCGCATAGGGTTCGGTACATACTGCCGAACTGCGGCACGCTCGTAACCGCAGAAGATGTATTCGGGTAACTGAGTACCCTTAAATGTCAAAAACACAGTGCGTAAATCGATCACTTTTCCATCCTGTTTTCGAGTGAGACGGTACGCCTGACACACCCGTTGATCTGAAAGGCAGGTGACTATCTCTTCATTAGACAGACCATCAAGGCTGGAGGTGGTGACAACTCCTCTGCAAGTATTCAGTGTTTTATGTGGGACTACCCGGATAGGGTAGGAGCCCAATAAACTCGCTTTCAGTAGTTTCTGCGACTGGTCTGCAGTAATCACCTCTATCAATAGCGTACCGTCGCGTATTCTGGTCGCATTTTTTACAGGGCCACAGATTCGGTCAACTTCCCGTTTAATATAGAAGGGGCTAAGATCCTTTACCGTTTTCCCGTCACAAGCCAAAGTCAAAACCAAAAACGTGTCAAATGAGGAGGGTTTGCGCGGATGCATTATGAATTGGACCCCCATCCGGAACCGTCGGCGTCAGCCTGCCATCCGGGGGTCAAAGGATAAAAGACACCAAAATCTCCACGGTCTGTGCCGCCATGGAGACCCCTCCATGACTGACCTCAAGGCGTACTTCAGAGGAGCTACCCTCCGATCTCCACTGCTTGTCCGCATGGGTAAACCGTTCACCACGTGACACCCCGGTTTTATGCCCCCACCACAGGAATAACCACCTGTGGCTCCCCGCTTTAGCACACGCTGCCTCAACGGAGTCAGCGTGGATTCAGGGGACTTCGGGTTGATTACACCGGGGCTCCGTCAGCGGTAACACGTCCGGCCGGTGATACTAACCCGACGGCACGCGGCCGTCGGGAGATTAACACCGGCCGTGCCCTCAAGGAGCTACGTGGGTGTACATGACGTGTGGACGGGCTCCGCACCTAAGGCTACACATGGGGGCAGTGTGAAGGGTCCGCACAACCTTCGCGCCTGAGACCTCCGAAGAGCACACAAGTCGGGGGCCGCGCTGAAAACCGTGGGACAGGACCACGGAGATAGGAAAGATCCCTGCTGGTGAGACAGGAGTTATAAATCTAGGAACTTACAAACTAATAAGCAGAATAAGCCTAGAAGAGGAAGAGGGTGATATAAAAAAGGAACATAAAAAGCTGTACGTGGCACAGTTAATGAAGGTGGAGGGGGTGAAGTGATAGTGAGCAGCTCGGGGCCCCGGGTGCGCCAAACCCGGACCTACCGTGGTAGGTTCCCCTGGGGGAGTTTGATTTCGGAGTCCTCTTCTCCTAGATGAGTCGTCGACCAAGACTAACGAGCCTCATCTACCCGTTGGAATGTTCTTAGCTTCCCCTCACCTCTTGCCTACCAGTGGTCACAAAGACACACGTAGCAGGCCGTCTGGTTCGGGTACTGAGCCCCTCCGCCACGGCAAGGCGACACTCCTTCGGAGGGGTCTTCTGTTGAATTATCGTCCAAAATTGCGTCATAATCTACCTTAATTCGTCTTTTTATTCCCATTTCCTGGTCTATCTTATGGATTTTAGTTTTCGGTGGTAACTCGGGTTTTATAATTTCTAGTTCCTTAACATCTTGAACTACAGCTTGTACTGATTGAATACAAATATCAGTTTGGGTATATTTATTAATTTGATTTAATAATTGTAATTTCTTTTTATGCTCAATTACTCTTCTTAGATTTCTCCTGAGTCTACTGGGGGTATTTCTCTTAATAAATTTTGTATGCTTAGCTACTGTAATAACTTCAGTCATAATCGGTACGGGAAATAACTCTATCCCACATCATTTTATACGTCTGACAGTCTTGTCTGCCCGCACAACGTTTTCCACGATTTGTACAGGGTATGCAAATAGCTGGTTCATCTTTCTTGGAGCAATCCTTCTTCTCATGTCCAATTTCTCCACAATGTCCACATTTTAACTCTTTCAAGTTGCATTTTTTAATTCCATGGCCATAATCAAAGCATTTTAAGCACTTTGAAACTGAGACAAAATCTTTTACATTTATAGATTGGAATCCAATATAGATCCTCCCCTTCGCCATTATTAATTTTCTTATCCTGGATGAAACTTCAGCAACATGATGAACCGTCGCTTTGTTTCTTGGGCCAGTCTTAAACTTAAACTTAAATTCTTTATCAAATTCCTCTCGGCTCATACCCTGGTCTAAATTTTGTAAATATATATCTTCCTTCAACTCTTCCTCTTTGGCACTACGCATAATGTCATACATTATAATTAAGGGGTTCCATTTTCTGGGTTTCTCAAATTTGAGATCTTTATCTTATAAATTTTTACTATTCATGACCTTGATGAGATCTTGTTCGGTTTCGGTTTCAATTATTACATTTTTACCGGCTGCTCTGCAGCTTGTAATATGTATCTTTTCTTGGCTGGGTTTTAAACTGCTAGTCAAGGTTTTTTGAATCTCTCTTACATCATTGGTCTTAGTGGAAGAAATAAACAATGCATGCTTTTTCCTTTGTACAGATTGTTGTATATTTGTCTTTTTTATTTGCGGGACAGAGGCCGCAACCTGTGCAAAAGTTGTAGTGGATATGTTAATCTTCTTTATACAAATCTCTTTGGCAAGATTAACCTCTGCCTTTGAAGATTCGACGGGAGATAGTTGTATTCCGCGTATAACGGTACACTACGTCTGGACGCAATACTAGTGGAAACGATGGATGACCTGAATGAGCGGTCAACCTTCCCACGTAGGAACAAAGTATGAACGAGCTTCGGACAGACAGTGGGGGTTCGCCATAATCAGCATAGACAATCCACTCTACCTGTACGGAAAGCCCCAGTAGCGAGACAGATACCAGTATGATGTATTGTATCTAAAAGGCGGAGTTTAGAGGCGGAAGCGGCGCCATAGATAAAACAGCCGTAGTCTAATTTGGACCGGACCAGTGAGCGATACAACCGCAACATGGCCGTGCGATCGCCGCCCCAAGATGCCCCAGATAAAACCCGGAGCATTCGAAACGAACGATCGCAGGAAGTACGCAGATAACAAATTTGGTGCTGCCATGTAAGTTTAGTGTCGAGGTGTAAGCCCAAGAACTTCAGGTGCGGAACAAATGGAAGACGTGTGCCACGCAAATAAAGATCAGGAGGAGTGAGTGAGTAGGGTTTAAGGGCCCGTTGACAGCTAGGTCATCAGGGCCCCAAGTCAGAAGATAAAAAACAGGGGAAAACTCACCACCACTTAACACACAGAATTAAATATTAAAACGGGAAGTCTAAAAAAGCTAAAAGCTAAAGCAGTTTAAATGTAAAACTGGTCTAAAAAGGTAAGCTAAAGACAGTTAAAAGCTAAAACTGATCTTAAAATGTAAGCTGATAAAAATGAGAAAGTTAAAAATAAAACCACGAAATAAAATACAAGTTAAACCTGCTTACCGTAACTGTTTGGTCTTCAACGTTTTGTTTTTCAGTCTTATGTTGACCGACGTGGGACCTGGTATGTTCAAGTCGCCATCCTCAGATAAGTCTGAAGAGCCTTGTCGGCTTGTTGAGCGGGAGCAGAACTTCTTTGAGGATGGACGACTACTCGCCCGGTGTTTAGGCCGCGAACGGTGAGCGTTTGACAGGTTAAACGGTGTGACTACTGCTTGTGGATGGCTGGTGAGCAGGTGTCTGCACGGTGGAAGCTTTAGTTGCCGGTGCAGGTGTATCACAGGACGGTGGAGAGGTGGTCATTGGTGAGTCAGTCTGCGTGGCAGCATCAGCGACTAGAAGGTGAGCCGTTCTTTCACGCGCAACTCCTGTATTGCTTTCTCGTCCATAAATTTAGAACACTGGCGCGAGCTTGATGGATGGCTCTCTCCACAGTTTACGCATGAATGGCCCGTGTACATGCCGAGTCCTCATCGACTGCTGATCCACAACGCTCACAAATAGAAGGATTATTACATGATTATTATAGGTCTTAGTATGGCCGAACCGTTGGCACCTGAAACAACGCATTGGATTTGGCACATACTGGCGTACAGCGGCACGTTCATATCCAAAAAAGATGTACTCAGGCAATTCGGTGCCTTTGAATGTTAGAAATACTGTACGCAAAGCTAACTCCTTGCCATCCTGTTTTCGCGTAAGGCGGTAGGCCTGACATACACGCTGGTCAGAGAGACAGGTGACAATCTCCTAGATCGACAGATTGTCCAGACTGGAGGTGGTGACAACTCCGCTCCAGGTGTTAAGCGATTTGTGTGGGGCTACCCGAATTGGGTAGGATCCCAACAAGTTCGCTTTCGAGAATTTCTCTGATTGATCTGCCGTTTTGGTCTCGATTAACAGCGCACCGTCACGTAGTTTTGTCGCGTTCTGCACCGGGTCACATATTCTATCTACCTCACGTTTTATATAAAAAGGGCTAATATCCATAATCGTCTTTCCTTCACAAGCCAATGTCACAACAAGAAGAGTCCAAATGAGAGGCTTTGCTCGGATGCATATTGAAGTTGGACACCATCCGGAACCGTCGGCATCAGCCTGCCATCCGGGGGTCAAAGGCAAGAAAGACACCAAAATCTTCACCGTCTGTGCCGCCATGGAGACTCTCCATGACTGACATCAAGGCGTAATTCAGAGGAGCTACCCTCCGATCTACACTGCTTCTCAGCATGGGTAAACAGTTCACCACGCGACATCCCGGCTTTATGCCCCCACCTGTGGCTCCCCGCATTAGGCCACGCTGCCACAACAGAGTCAGCGTGGATTCAGGGAACTTTGGGTTGACTGCACCGGGGTTCCGTCAGCGGTAACACGTCCGGCCGGTGATACTAACCCAACGGCACGCGGTCGTCGGGAAATTAACACCGACCGTGCCCTCAAGGAGCTACGTGAGTGAACATGACGTGTGGGCTCCGCACCTAAGGCTACACACGGGGGCAGTGTGAAGCGTCCGCCCAACCTTGGCGCCTGAGACCTCCAAAGAACACACAAGCCGGGGGCCGCGCCGAAAACCGTGGGACAGGACCATAGAGATAGGAAAGATCCCTGCTGATACGGTAGGGGTTATAAAACTAACGCCTTATTAACTAATAATCATAATAAACCTAGAAGAGAAAGAGGGTGATGATACGAAGCAACATAAGCTGCTGTACGTGGCAACAGTTAATGAACATGGAGGGGGTGAAATGGTGGTGAGCGGCTCGGGGGCTCAGCTGCGCCAAACCCGTACCTACGTAGTAGGACTCCCTCGGGGGACAAACGAGGAGTTTGATGCTTGGTAAATGATTAACTTGGTGCGGTTTTTATAATGATTCTTTACATAGCATACCGGAGATAATGTTCTTAGTGAAAGATGAAATAGTGTGATAGCAGACGCGATTCTTATCTGCAGGGTCGAGGTTACAGAATGGAATGCATAAATCGATGTTCCTTTATCACAACTTATTTATTCGTTATTTTACACTCTCAGCACCATATTAATTAATCAACAACTTTCACAATTAGGTAGAATCTACACTGGATAAAAGTTTGGGTGAAAGTTACATGTTCACACGCTACAAAAAAAAACACGTCCTTTCATCTCGAGCACACAGACGCTAATGAAAATAGTCCTTGGCGTCTTTCTGACGCAACACCGCCATTCTTTTGTATTCATCCGCGCAATAGTTTTTATTGGTTGAACACAAAGTGACAAGAAAACATTGGCTATCTTGAATATTGAAAAATAAGTCCCTGATACACCCAAACAAGAACTAGAAATTTATGCACTCTTAAAAAAACATTTATATGAACGATTTTCTATCAGGGCCCAATATTCTGTCTCATATGCCCCTTGTTTTGTTTTTCAAGTTGTCACCTATATTTACAATCTTGAAACACAATACAATACTTCTCCCTACTCCTCTGATTTAATCACTTTGTACAATTTTTTTTTTTTTTTTTTTTTTTTTTTTTTTTTTTTTTTTAACAGTCTTCTTCACTGTTTGTCTTTGTCTTTTGTTTTGGCATGATACAGCATGTCTTTATAAATTTCACATATTCAATTATTACACAATACATTCAGTTATTATACAATACATATTCAGTTATTGTACAACACATTTGGTTACTACACAACATGTTCAATTATTATACAATACATATCCAATTATTGTACAATATATCCAGTTATATCACATATGTTGTTATTATACAATACACATTGAGTTATTATACAATACATATTCAGTTATTGTGCAACACATTTAGTTATTACTCAACATACCCAGTTATTACACAATATATCCAGTTATCATACAATGCATATTCAGTTCTTGTACAACACATATTCAGTTCTTATACAACACATACTCAGTTATTATACATTTGACATTGACACAAATATAATCTAAGTGTATCATGGTTTATTATGTGGTTTTTGACTTGTATTCATTGCTATGAGGAGAGAAAAACAGGATACAAATTTTGAGCTAATGATTATGATCATGTTTATGGCAATATTTTATTCAGTTCTTTGCCTTCTTTGTCTTATAAGCTTATGTATAGGCAGGTTGTTGAGTCGGTTCTTAAACTCTGATGTTACTAATGGTACCATTTTTCTTAATTGGGTTATTATTCATTGTTGTTTGGTTCAACATTTCTTCGAGCTTAGCATTGGCTATATTCATCTTAATTCATGGGCATTGTTTTTCTGATTATGGTTTTCGTTAATTCACTAATTGTCACTTCTTTGTCTCTTATTTCTATAAGAGAAAACTTCTATACTTATAATTATTCTGTAATTGTATTATTTTTCTTCTCAATTTACCCTCGACATCTTTGTGTCGAAATATTATATCTTTGTCATCATAATTGATTGCTTTTTATTTTTGTTCCTGACATCCTTATGTCAAAAACATATTATCTTCCGTCGCTATGATTCATTTCTTTAATGACAATCAGTGTCCTCATCTGTCTTTGTTGACAATGCTCTTTGTGGTCGATATAGCCAATGACTATGTTGATTTTCTTCCTTGTTGTAATTCCTAATCTGAACATAATTTTCTATAAGTAACCCATTAAAAATTTTTATCTTCCTTCATCTCTACTACTTCTGCCTTACACATTTGTTGGCAAAGACTATTTGGTCTTTTCTTTGTATGGCTTTAATTTATTTTTATGGTATCTTCCTACCAACTTGCCATTTGTATTCTGTAGCTCATACGTGTGGTCACCCAGCTGTTTTGTTATGACCAGTGGTTCCATCTTTCTCTCTGTGTAGCCATCATGGTGTCGATGTCAATTGTAAGTTGCTGAGATTTTGTTGTTTGTCATCCACTCGGTTGGGACGAACTTAGTTGTTGTAATTTCCCTGAGTGTTGGTGGTGGTTGTCGTTTCTGTATTCTGTGCAGCATTGGTCCTATTAGGCACATTTTCATTTACTTCCTGCTGTCTTATGTTGTCAGTGTACCATTGGTCTCTGCCCCTTTGGCGTGAACCTCTGTCGTATGACGGTCTGTGGTTGTTCAAGTGTTCCCTACTGAATCGTGTGATTCACTTGATGGGTATGGTCTCCTGGTCTTCCACGAACATATGTATATGTTCTGTATCTCGATTCACCATTCGGTATTGTGTCGTGGTACCGCTGTCTTGTGTTCTCCATCCTCTCGCCATGATTATGTGGTTGTGGGAAATGGTGTACACCTCTCCCCCTTTCATGGGTGCTCCTAGTATTTCTATGTTCTCCCTCACTCTGGTTGTTCGTAGCCGTGTTCCGGTTTAGGATGGGTGAGTTTGGGTGACCGTTCCTATGTCTATGCTCATTAGGCCGACCATTTTGTGTTTCGAAGGCTGTCAGCAATTCTATCATATCTGCAAAATCTACTGGCCTCGTAACAATTAACCCTGTTCTCACTGTGTCTGGGAAATGTCTTGTTATGCTGGTAATTAGTTCTGCCTCCGACAAGTTGGGGTCTAATAGCTTTCCTTTGTTGGCTACTTTCATAAAATAATCGACTAGCGACAACCCTTTGGTTGGATCGTATCTACCTGTCGCTAGCTCTACCCTAGTTTGGTTTTGTTTAGCTGGGCCCCAATACCTTGATAGGAATAAATTTCTGAATGAGCTATATGACTCATGACCAGCTAGTGTTAACCTGAGCCATTCTAATGCCTTGTTTTTTAAGCTTTTCTTAACTATCATCATCCTAAGCTCGTTTGGTATCCTTTTCACTTTAAAATATTCTTCCATCTCTTTAACAAAGAGTTTTGGATCGTCTCCCTTCTCCTCGTCGAATGTAGGTGGTGTGATTTCATGTAATATGCTGTTGGTGTAACATGTGTTATGTGTTGTGTCATTGTTTGGTTGTGAACCTCTTTCTCTGTATGGTGAGTCAACATTTTGTACCTTATTCAAGTAACTCTCATCTTGTACATTACTTACATCTAAATCATCTTGTCTTTGTAATGCATTCACAACATCATTTACATTAGCCAAACTTTCTTTCCCTTTTTTCATTTCTTCACAAATTGATTTTAAATCATTCTTTATTTCTAACTGGCTTTGTTTCATATCATTTATAGCATCCTGTTGTGAATGCATCACATCATTCATTGTCTTAATTTTAGGAATTACAATTTGTTCTACAGTTTCATTAATAATGTCTTTCCTTACTACCTCAATCTCTTTCCTTAATTCCTCAGTTATTTCTGCTTTTACATTTGTAATCTTACAGTCTACACTTGTATTGCATTCTGTTATTTCATCTCTACATCTAGCAATTTCTCCTTCTAATACAATCTTATTTTCTCTCATTTCTGATTCTATCTTTCCCATCCTATCTCCTACAATTTCTATCCTAGCTTCTAAGGCTTCCTTTGTCTCATTTAAGTTTTTATGTACTAATTTTAAATTAGTTTCCATTACTTTCATATTTTCTTTACACTCCTGTCTTCCTAATTCCATTTTCTGTTCTAAGTTCTGTCTCACTTCCTCCAGTTTCTGACCTATACTTTGACCTAAACTTTGTTCTATGTCCTGTTTTAATTCTGCTCTATTCTGTTCCATTTTCTGACCTAAACTTTGTTCTATGTCCTGTTTTAATTCTGCATTATTTTGTTCCATTTTCTGACCTAATTCCTTCATATTCTGTTCTAGTCTTTCAAACATGATCATTAATAACCTTTGATCTTTGCTTATTTCCACCTGTTCCTCACTTTCTAATTCTACCTGATAACTAGGCCTATCTGCCCCTTCCCCCACTCCTGTTTCTATCTCTTTTCGCGACATTTTAATTTCTTTATTTAATTCACTTAGGGTTAAAAGTCCCACTACTTTGCCGCTTCTCAGTAACATAAAAAATGGAAATAAAATGTATGTGAAAACAAAAAATTTTTATCCTACTTTCTTTTCCGTTGGTTTTTCGTCCAGTTATTTACGTCTCCTGGGCAGCTGGCTTCGCTAGATGATCTCCGGTGTTTTTCCCACGTTGATTCTCCGTGTATCGATGTTCTGATGGCGATATCAAATGATGGTCTAATGGCGTCTTTTTCCTGCACGATGAGATGGCGTCTTTTGATGTTTTATCGTACTCGTAATTTTGCATTCCATTCTAAATTCGAGTTCCACGTTGGGTAAGCCATTTTGGTGCGGTTTTTATAATGATTCTTTACATAGCATACCGGAGATAATGTTCTTAGTGAAAGATGAAATAGTGTGATAGCAGACGCGATTCTTATCTGCAGGGTCGAGGTTACAGAATGGAATGCATAAATCGATGTTCCTTTATCACAACTTATTTATTCGTTATTTTACACTCTCAGCACCATATTAATTAATCAACAACTTTCACAATTAGGTAGAATCTACACTGGATAAAAGTTTGGGTGAAAGTTACATGTTCACACGCTACAAAAAAAAACACGTCCTTTCATCTCGAGCACACAGACGCTAATGAAAATAGTCCTTGGCGTCTTTCTGACGCAACACCGCCATTCTTTTGTATTCATCCGCGCAATAGTTTTTATTGGTTGAACACAAAGTGACAAGAAAACATTGGCTATCTTGAATATTGAAAAATAAGTCCCTGATACACCCAAACAAGAACTAGAAATTTATGCACTCTTAAAAAAACATTTATATGAACGATTTTCTATCAGGGCCCAATATTCTGTCTCAAACTTTAACATAGAGTTTGGTATCTAATGACCTTTTTTTCTATCTCAATGTACTAAAATGAAAGCAAAGTGAAGTCAGCAAAATGTATTTTATTTTCATAGCCTCTCTTAGAGAAACTTCAATGTATTTACAAAAATTATAAGAAGGCTTTGTAGCGATATCTCCGCCTAACAATGGGTGTCAGAACTTTAATCCTGTCATAATTAAGGAAATAGTTTATTAATTATCCATGTTTTTGTAGTAACTTCTTTGAAAATTATATAAAACAAAAGTCCTTGTAGAATTATATTTATGTTATAAGCTTCGTAAAGGTTAATAAACGAACATAGGCACAGTTATGCAGGGAAATCTGCAAGTTTCCCGCCAAGAAAACAAAATAATTGATGCGGCCGTTGATACAATTTTGGCGTGAGGCAATAAAACGTTGGCATTAGACTATTGTTATTGTCTTTCTAAAGTACCGCGAGTCTCTTAACGAACTCGCGAACCGTTGCTAAAATTTAAATGTTTAAATAGAAAACAAATGAACATCAAAGCCCAATAAGCATAGCCAATCAGGGAAAAGCGTGGGTGAGATAGTCAACAGTTCAGTGCTACCAGGTGTAAGGGAAGGTTGTGTCTACGGGTCGCGGGATAGACGCAACGTTATTAGGAAGTGTTTTGTCAAGTGCCACTGAGTCGTTACACGTCCAGTGATTGTATACTATTTATATAGATATTGGGATTCATTCGACACAGCAGGAGATCATAATTTAGTTAACGGGTGGATGATAGAACTTGCAGAGTTTCCTGTAACCCGAAGTGCCCATAGGGGAAGTGCATCTTGTGTTTTTCTTCCGAGGAACCCCGTATAAAAACCCATTCCTTCTCATCACCGCCCAAGACACCATTCCTCTCCCAAAGACCAACATCTCTCGTCGAGGCTCACCCTGAGAAATTGGCGCCTCCTCAGCTGCATCGACGAGACAACTACTTCAAGCGAAGAGGTCGACCAGAAAAGGGGCGGTGAATACGCTACAGCTTTTAAGACAATAAATATGCAATGTGATAGAAAAGTTTAAATAATGCATATATCTGTATATATTTATTTCATAACATATATTGCCTCAATCATAAATAAGTAGTGAGATGAACTTTACAATAAATATAATACAAAAGTGATCACTTACACTTAGCAGCAACACTAAAATGTCAACAGTAGCTTTGGTTGTCAATACCTGGAATATGCTTATATCACAGAGCGTACAAAACATACTTTAAAATCATGTCACATTTTGTGCATTATCCACATATGAAATTTCTTTTTTAAAAAAATAAAAGCACTTTTCACAGTAGTAAAACACACTTTGACATGCTGCAGCCTGGCACAATTATATTCAGTTCAACATAATGCTGCTTGTTATCCCTTTACACATTCTTCAGTTACCCCTTCACCGACCTTAATGCGCTGCCCAGGTTCAAGTCTAAATAAAAAGTCTTTAGGAGCTTCAAACACCAAAACAACGGTGGACCCAAGTCGAAATTCGCCAAATAGCTCGCCTTTTGCTATATGCAGTTTCTCTCCCTCAGTTTCTGACAGGAACACATCTTTGCATATAGGTTTGCGCCAACGTTTCCTCTGATTTGTTGTTAGTGTCTGCCAAATAAAAATACAACATGATTAATAAGTGATTTAAAGAATATTACATTTCAATGGAGAAGTTTTAACTAGGGCTGGCTATAGAAAATGATATTAAGTGTTAACCAGTGTAAAAAGTCAATGTTCAAGAGCTGAAACTATCAAGAACAGTTCCTCATAAGTGACTAGCTTTTCTTTCTGTATGACATTTTCGGAACAGTAATTGGCAAGTTTACAAACATGGGAGGTGAGTGCAATACAGCATAGCAATGCAGTTTGCATGAAATGAGAGGAAATGTTTTTAATTTAAATGGAAGGCAGCACATTGCATGGAGAATATATTGCTAATAATACCAAGTTTACCAACAAAATGAATTCTATTTAGGGTTTTCTTTAACTATTTGAGGTTGGTTAAAAATGATCGTAGAACTACTTTTAACTTGCATACGAAGTTCTACTCTTACATGAAGTGTTGTGCCGAAAACCTCTGTTGAAAGCTGTTATACTTTGCCATATTGTTTTCTTCTCTAACATACTACCAATGCAGAATTCACCCTCCATGACAGTGCAACACTTGGTGGTGTCAAATAGCATGATCTTTTGTTCCGATTTATATGTTCACTAATATTTAAACTCACTCAGATTCAATTATCATGAACACTCTCTCTCCTAACAGAGTATGGCACTACTTATATAGAGAGGAAAAAAACAAAAAAACAAAATAACAAAATAAAACAAAAAACCACTAATATCTGAAATCACAAGCACCAGCTCCACTTTAGACCAATGTCAGACAATTGAATGCAAGTTGCTCCCAGCTCTCAGCTAGGAATGCAAAATAGTAGGCCAAGTGAGAAGAGAGGAACGGCAAAGTTACTTTTCACAAAGGATAAGCATATACATATACTAAAGTTCTATCTGATTTAAAGTGTCAGAATTTACAAGGCTTTGCTGTATTCTGTTGTGTAGACGTACTGGAGTGGAGTGGAGTGGAGTGTGGAGTTTAAGGGCCCGTCGACAACTGGGTAATTTGGGCCCCAAGTCAAATTTTAAGGTCTAAAACAAATTAATGCGGTTAAAAGGCGAAAACTAAAAATGCAGTTAACATGTAAAAAGTTAAAACGTGAAAGTCTAAAACAGTTAAAACGTTAAAACCTAAAGGGCAAACATTAAAATAAAATAGTTAAAACGTAAGAACAAGCGTTACAACAGTAAAACTGGGATTCATTGTCTAAAAGCCGTAGGATAAAACACCAAAAAATAAAACACAAGTTAAACTTGTTTCGCAAACCCAATTTGGGCAACGAACCGCAGCACCTTATCTACGGATACCGGGTCGTCGCCCAGAATTGCCTCATACCAAAACCCAGGCCATGGGATTGGAGTGGAGTGTGGAGTTTAAGGGCCCGTCGACAGCTGGGTCATTTGGCCCCCAAGTCAATTTTTACGGTCTAAAACAAATTAATACGGTTAAAAAGCGAAAACTAAAACAGCAGTAAACATGTAAGAAGTTAAAACGTGAAAATCTAAAGCAGTTAAAACGTTAAAAATCTAAAGGACAAACGTTAAAATAAAACAGTTAAAACGTAACAACAAGCGGTGCAACAATAAAACTGGGATTCATTGTCTAAAAACCGTAGAATAAAACACCAAAAATAAAACACAAGTTAAACTTGTTTCGCAAACCCAATTTGGGTGACGAACCGCAGCACCTTATCTACGGATACCGGGTCGTCGCCCAGAATTGACCGCATACTAAAACCCAGGCCAAGGGACTGGCGCTCTCTAGTATATCGTGGACAATCAAGCAAAACGTGCGGGACGGACAGTTGCACACCGCACGTCTGACACACAGGGGTCGGGTCGCCACGCAAAAGATGACCATGTGTGGCGCGAGTGTGACCGATTCTCAACCGAGTGGGAATGACCTCTGACCACCGCGCATCCCTGACGGATGTCGGCCAGGGTGTTACTGTGTCTTTGACTGTCTGTAATTGGGTGCCAGATATCTCTTCCCACGACTTCTGCCAGAACAAAAAAATATGGCGCCGGAAATATCGTTGCGCATCACTAAACGGCAGAGTTCGTGTGGATAATCCCGACAGACGACATGCAGACTTTACTGCCACATCCGCCTCCTCGTTACCAGGAATACCCACATGGCCAGGGGTCCATATAAAAACAAAATGGTATCCGTGAACCAGTAACTGTGAAATGAGTGTCTGTATTTTAACTATGAGTGCTGAAGTGCCGAGAAATTGCTGTAAGGCCTGGAGAGCGCTCAGAGAATCACAGCAAATCATAAAATTTCCACGACCTGAGATGAAGATAACGAGTAAAAAATAAATTCTGGTGAACAGCTCGGCGGTAAAAATAGAACTGACGTCTGGAAGGCGGTACTTGTGAGCCTCATCGTTATACACAAAACTGCAGCCTGTAGCACCACCCACCTGGGAACCATCGCTAAAAACCGTAAGGTAAATCGGGTAACGTCCCAGGAGCTCGGTGAAAAGTTGACGAAACACCGAGTGAGGCATAGTTACTTTAGCATGGGCTGCAAGCTCGAGGTCGAATTGGGCACGGTGGAGTTGTCAAGGAGGAAAGCGAGCATGGCAATACCGCTCTACAGCAGGCATTCGCAGAGAATGTGTGGCGATCAGTTCGCGAAACCGAATACCGCTGGGGCGGGATATTGAGCTATTTCGCATATAACGGTGGGCTAAGTCTGGACGCAATACAGAGTAAAATGACGGGTGACGAGGGTGAGCTGCCAACCATGCCACGTATGAAGAAAGCAATACCGAGCGTCTGACAGACAGTGGAGGTTCGCCAGATTGAGCATACAGACACGCAATTCGACTAGTACGGAAAGCTCCAGTAGCAAGGCGGATACCAGTATGATGAATCGTGTCTAAAAGGCGGACTTTAGAGGCAGATGCCGCGCCATAAATAAAACAGCCGTAGTCTAATTTGGACCGGACCAGTGAGTCATAAACCTCAACATGACGGTTCGATCGCCGCCCCAAGAGTGAATGAGTAGTGAGGTTTACGGGCCCGTCTACAACTAGGTCATTAGGGCCCGAAGTCCATAATAAAAACAATCAAAGAAATAAAACCTCACCCCTTTAAAGCTAAAAAGTTAAAGTTAAAATACCTAATGATGAACGTTAAAACCGCTAAAAACAGAGTTAAACAGGAAAAAAAAAAAAAAAAAAAAAAAAAAAAAAAAAAAAAAAAGGGAAATTAAAAACCGATAAAAACTTATACTACGAAAAACGTAAACTGGTTACACTGTTAAAAAAGGTAAAAACACCAGTAAAACTTCCTAAGTGTCTTTCCACCAAGATAAAAGAAACCTTACATTTGCTTACGAAAATCGATACGCGCAACAAACCGCAGTACTGTATTTACAGCTACTGGGTCGTTACCTAACACGGTACACAGTGTAAGCCCCAGGCCAAAGGATTGGCGCTCACGAGCATACCGCGGACAATCAGTAAGGACATGTGCAACGGAGAGTGGGACATTACACGTAGCACAGACAGGCTACGGATCACCGCGCAAAAGGTGTGCATGCGTGGCTCGAGTGTGGCCAGTCCTCAGGCGGGTTAAAATCAGCTCCTCGCGCCTGGAATCCCTGCAAGATGTTTGCCAGGGTTGTACCGTGTCCTTGATTGTGCGTAACTGAGTGCCAGCTAACGCTTCCCAAGATTGCTGCCAGAGAGTAAATAGATGGCGACGAAAGTACTTATGCACATCTATATAGGGTAGCGTACGGGTGGAATATTCCGGAAGGAGACCGTCGCACTACCCATCTGGGAACCATCGGTGAATACCGAAGTATAAGTCCGGTATCGGCCCAGAAGTTCGGTGAAAAGTTGGTGAAACACCGAATGAGGGGTAGCTATTTTCGTACAACACGACAGCTTCAGGTCGAAGAGTAGACGCTGGAGTTGCCAGGGAGGGCATCGACCAAGTGAATGCCGCTCTACAGCTGGCAGTCGGAGATCGTGTGTGGTCGGCAGTTCTCGAAATCTGATACCACTGGGACGGGAGATAGTTGTATTCCGTGTATAACGGTGCACTAGGTGTGGACGCAATACTGGTGGATGCGAGGGATGACTTGGATGAGCGGCCAACCTTGCCACGTATGAACAAAGTAACAATAACCGTCGAACAGACAGTGGAGGTTCGCCAGAATCAGCATACAGACATTCGACCCTATTGGTGCGAAAAGCCCCAGTAGCGAGACAGATACCAGTGTGATGTATTGTGTCTAAAAGGCGGAGTTTAGACGCAGCCGCCGCGCCATAGATAAAACTGCCGTAGTCTAATTTGGACCGCACCAGTGAGCGATACAGCCTCAACATCACCGTGCGATCGCCGCCCCAAGATGCCCCTGATAAAACTCAGAGTACCCGCAGCGAACGATCGCAGGAAGCCCGAAGTTGAATATGGTACTCCCAGGTGAGCTTCCTGTCGAGGTGAAGGCCCAAGAACTTGAGGTGCGGAACAAACGGCAGACGTGTTCCTCGCAAATAAAGATCAGGGGGTGGGTGTACGCCACGAAGTCGATGGAAATGGACACACTGTGTTTTCGTAGGGGAGAACTGACAGCCGGTGCGAAAGGCCCACTCGGCGATGGCTGTTACGGTCAGGTGCAGTTAACGCTCGATGTGCTCTAAACTGTGAGAGCGATAGAATATCGCGAAGTCGTCAACATACAGCGACATCGGGATTCCGCCACGAACAACACTAGCGATGCCATTAATGGCAAGGGTAAAAAGCATAATACTGATAATCGACCCCTGGGGTACACCATTTTCCTGGACCTTCTCTTGGGAAAGCGTGTTTCCTATGCGGACACGAAAACGGCGAAGTAGTAAACAGTTAAAAATGAACATTGCTAAATGACCGCGTAAACCGTTGGTGTGCAGAGTGCGGAGGATTCCATAGCGCTAGGTGGTGTCGTAGGCCTTCTCTAAATCAAAGAAGACACAGAGGACCGGGAGAAGAATCGTGCGCGAGAGACAAAGGAGTGCATCAGCTCTGCTATGCTAAAAGGCGTGTTGTATGGTTCACTACCGTCGCTGTTAAAATTAAGAACTATCCGCTCCGCAGATTCCTTGATAGCTAAAAACGACCTATCATAACTTTGGGTTTGGCTGATAGCAGAGAAGGAATCGGCAAGGGCATCGGCGATAGCCTGCTCACTGGTGTTATAAGAGCCCTGTACGGCAAGATCGGGAATAATCGTCCGGCGACACTTGTGTTGAAGTGCGTCGAGAGAGGGAAGAGACGTAAGTTATCCAGGATGTGCCCTTTGCACTGCGAAGTACAAAACGCGCCCGGGCACGCACACGCTTAAAGGCTATAAAGTTCTCTTCCGTAGGATGTGCACTGAAAACTCGCACAGCGCGTTTGCGGTCTTTAACAGCCAAACGACATTCCTCGTGCCACCAAGGCACAGGAAAATGACGAGATGTAGCAGAACGGCGAGGAATGCTGGAATTTGCTGCAAGCAGGACAGAACATGTAAAATACTCCACCATGTTGTCAATGGTGGTAAACCCATCGTCGGTAAGGTGAATGAGGGAACGAATTTCCCCAGTCAGCCTTGGAAATAATCCAGTGGGGTATCGTGTTGGAACAGGATTGAAACCAGATATGTGAATGTTAATGGGAAAATGATCACTGCCAAAGAGGTCGGAGAGCACCGACCAATCAATGAGTGGTACCAATGACGGCCTACAGAAGCTAACGTCTAAGGCGGAGTAGGTACCATAGGCAGATGATAAAAAGGTAGGGGCACCAGTGTTCAACAAAAGGAGGCCGGACATATCGCAAACGTCTGCTACAAGGCACCCGCGAGAATCGTCAGTGTCGGAGCCCCATTAAGTGTGTTTGGCATTAATGACATCAAGGAAGATAAAGGGTGGCGGAATCTGAGCCAAAAGAGCCCGAAGGTCGTTCTCGTGTACGACACTGACCGGTGGCAGATAGGCATTGCAAATTGACAGACTCAGGCCCTGCAAATGGACACGCACAGCTACAGCTTGTAGCGGCGTGTTTAGTGGGATACTTGTGGCAGAGATGGTATGCGCCACCAGAGTAGCAACACCACCGCTTGCTCGTCGATCCGCTGCAGAGTCATGCCTAAATGCCGAAAAACCACGAAGATTTAATGCGTGATTAGGGTACAAATGTGTTTCTTGTAGGCAGACGATTGATGGAGAGGGTTGCGAAACGAGATGATGTATGTCCGGAACACGTGCCCGAAACTCATTAACATTCCACTGGATTATTTCCATGGTAAAGAAGAATTAGGGAGTCGTCTTCATCTTTTCCTTTTTCATCTTTAGCTTAACCGACTTTGGACGGGGTAAGTTAATTTCCTCATCCTCTAGTGACTCCTCAGATGTACCTTAGTCTGAAGATCCCCTGCGGCTCGCGGAACGGTTGCGGGACTTCATTTATGACGTGTGGCTGCTGGCGCGCGAACAGCAGGCCTAGAGGAATGGCTATCAACAAGGCTGGCTACGACTCGTGGACGCCTTGTGAGCTGGTGTCTGCACGGCTGTAGATGTTGTAGCTTGTGCAGGTGTGGCACGAGGCAGTGGAACAATACTCACTGGTAGGTCTGTCTGTGTGGAAGCATCTGCTACAGGGACATGCTGTATCGCTACGGTGTTGAGAGGAGCGCGTCGGGCAGCCAAGGCATAACCTGTGGTGGTCGCAGGTTGCAGCTGTTCCAAGCGACGACGCGCCTCTGGAAATGTAAGATGTTCTTTCACGCGTAGCTCCTGTATACATTTTTCATCCAGAAACTTCGCACACTGACGCGAGCTAGATGGATGACCGGCTCCACAGTTAACACAATGAGGGTCACGGGTACAAGCCGTGCCCTCATGGGGTGATAGGCCACAACGCTCACAAACGGCCGGATGGTTGCACGCGGTCTTAAGTATGTCCGAACTTCTGACACTGAAAACAGCGCATAGGGTGTGGGACATATTGACGTACGGCGGCACGCTCGTACGCGCAGAAGATGTATTCGGGCAACTGTGTGCCCTTAAAGGTGAGGAAAACCGTACGTAAATCAATCACTTTACCATTCTGCTTTCGTGTCAGACGGTACGCTTGACACACACGCTGGTCGGAGAGGCAAGTAACAATCTCCTCGTTTGACTGACCGTCCAGACTGGATGTGGTGACAACTTCTCTGCATGAGTTTAGAGATTTGTGTGGAGCTACCCGGATGGGGTAGGAGCCCAACAAAGTGGCTTTCAACAATTTCTGGCACTGGTCTGCGGTGGTCACTTCTACCAAAAGCGTACCGTCTCGTACTCGGGTGGCGTTTTTAACCAGGCTACAAATACTGTCGAGTTCTTTCTTGATGTAAAGGGGCTCAGATCCTTCATCGTTTTCCTTTCACTGGCCAAGGTCATGACTAGAAAACTGTCAAAATGGGGGTTTGCGCGGATACATGTTGAAATCGGACCCCCATCCGGAACCGTCAGCGTCAGACTGCCATCCGGGGTCACAGAAAAGAAAGACACCAAAATCTCCACGGTCTGTGCCACCATGGAGACCCCTCCATGACTGACCTCAAAGCGTACTACAGAGGGACTACCCTCCGATCACCACTGCTTGTCCGCATGGGTAAACCGTTCACCACGTGACTCCCCGGCTTTATGCCCCACCACAGGAACAACCGCCTGTGGCTCCCCACTTTAGCCCACGCTGCCTCAACGGAGTCAGCGTGGATTCAGGGGACTTCGGGTTGATTATACCGGGGCTCCGTCAGCGGTAACACGTCCGGTGATACTAAAGGCACGCGGCCGTCGGGAGATTAACACCGGCCGTGCCCCCAAGGAGCTACGTGGGTGTACATGACGTGTGGACGGGCTCCGCACCTAAGGCTGCACATGGGGGCAGTAGGGAGGGTCCGCACAACCTTCGCGCCTGAGACCTCCGAAGAGCACACAAGTCGGGGGCCGCGCTGAAAACCGTGGGACAGGACCACGGAGATAGGAAGGATCCCTGCTGGTGAGGAGTTATAAAACTAAGGCCTTACTAACTAATAATCATAATAAATCTAGAAGGGCAAGAAGGTGATGAAAAATAGCAACAGAAGCGGCTATTACGTGGCACAGTTGATGAAGGTGGAAGGGGTGAAATGATTGTTAGTGGCTCGGGGCCCCGGAAGCGCCAAACTCGCACCTACCGTAGTAGGTTCCCCTGGGGGAGTTTGATTTCGGAGTGCTCTTCTCCTAGATGAGTCGTCAACCAAGACTACCGAGCCTCATTTACCCGTTTGGAATGTTCTTAGCTTCCCCTCACCTCTTGCCCACCAGTGGTCAAAAGACACTTAGTAGGCCGTCTGGTTCCGGTACTGAGCCCCTCCGCCACGACAAGGCGACACTCCTTCGGAGGGGCACAGCTTCTGGGACGAGCTGCGACTTGAGAGGGAAGATACGTAAGATTCCCAGGATGTGCGTTTTGCATTGCGCACTACAAAGCGCGCCCTTGCACGAGAACGTTTAAGAGCAATAAAATTCACCTCCTTAGGGTGTACACGGAAAACACGCAGAGCACGCTTTCGTGTAGTAGCCAAACGGCATTCCTCAGACCACCAAGGCACAGGAAGTTGTGGTGTTGATGAGCCTCGAGGAATGCTGGAATCTGCTGCGAGAAGGATAGAGCAAGTTAAATACTCCACCATGTCAATGGTGGTAAAAACATTGTCGGTCAAGTGAATGAGGGAACGGAATTTCCTCCAGTCCGCCTTGGAAATAATCCAGTGAGGCTATCATGTTGACACAGAATGGTGGCCGTATATGTGAATGTTAATGGGGCAATGATCACTATCAAATAAGTCGGACAGTACAGACCAATCAAGTATAGGTACTAGTAACGGGCTGCTGAAAGAAACGTCAAGCGCGGAGAGTGTACCATAGGCAGATGATAAGAAAGTAGGCACGCCAGTGTTTAGTAGGACTAAGCCGGACATATCGCAAACGTCTGCTACGAGGCGTCCACGCGCACCGTCACTGTCGGAGCCCCAGAGAGAGAGTGCTTGGCATTCAGATCGCCCAGAAAGATGAGCGGTGGTGGAATCTGTGCCAAGAGGGCCCGAAGATTGTTCTCATGTACGACACTGACCGGTGGCATATACAGATTGCAAACAGAGAAACAGACGTCCTGCAGCTGTACACGCAAAGCTACAGCTTGCAGCGGCCTGTTAAGGGGTATAATGGAGGCAGAGATGTTATGCGCCATCAGTGTAGCTACACCACGGCATGCTCTCCTATCAGCGGCAGAGTCGTGGCGGAATGCTGAAAAGCCACGAAGATGGAGAGAGTGATTAGGCTGTAAGTGGGTTTCCTGTAGGCAGACGATTGATGGAGAACGTTGAAAGACTAAGTGCTGTATGTCCGGAACACGTGCCCGGTACCCATTAACATTCCACTGGATTATTTCCATGGTTAAGAAATTAGTCTTTGGTCTTCATCTTTTTCATTTTTATCTTGACCGACTTGGGACCTGGAATATTTAATTCGCCGTCCTCTGGTGACTCCGCCGACGTGCGGTAGTCTGAAGATCCCCAGTGGCTCGTTGAGCGGGACTTCTTTGATGAGGAAAGACTACTCGCCCGGTGTTTATGGTGCGAACGATTGACGGGGACAGGCAAAGCAGTGTGGGCACTGCTCGAAGATGCTTGGTGAGCTTGTATCTGCACGGCGGAAGATGTAGTTGCCCGTGCAGCAGCATCACGGGACGGTGGAGAGATGCTCGGTAAATCCGTTTGTGTGGCAGCATCAGCGACCGGAGCATGTTGCATGGCCACAGTGTGGGCAGGAGTGCGGCGGACTGCTGAAGCGAAACCTAGGGTGGGTGCAGGTTTCAGCTGCTCGATGCGGCGACGCGCTTCCAAAAATGTGAGCCGTTCTTTCACACGCAGCTCCTGTATTGCCTTCTCGTCGATAAACGAGGAACACTGGAGCGAGCTAGATGGATGGCTTTGGCCACAGTTCACACAAACAGGATTCCTTGTACATGCCGTGTCCTCGTGAGCGGGTAAACCACAACGCCTACAACGCTGGCATCTAAAACAACGTATGGTGTTCGGCACATACTGGCGTACGGCGGCACGTTCATAACCACAAAAAATAAACTCAGGCAATTGAGTGTCTTTAAATGTAAAAAATACCGGACGCAGAGCTTGCTGCTTGCCATCCCGCTTGCGAGTAAGACGGTAGGCTTGACAGACACGCTGGTCACAGAGGCAGCTGACGATCTCCTCGTTCGTCAGATTGTCCAGACTGGAGGTGGTTACAACTCCCTTGCAGGTGTTAAGCGATTTGTGGGGACTACACGAATTGGATACGACCCCAATAAAGCTGCTTTCAAAAGTTTCTGGGACTGATCTGTCGTGTTGGTCTCAATTAACGGCGTACCGTCTCGTACTCCCGTCGCGTTCTTCACTGGGCCATATATCCTGTCTACTTCGCGTTTATGTAAAAAGGGCTTATATCTTTCAATGTCTTTCCTTCACATGTCAATGTCATAACTAAAAAAATTCGAACAAAGAGGATTTGGGCGGATGCCCGATTGATTTGGACCGCCTTCCGGAACCGTCGACGTCAGCCTGCCATCCAGGGGTCAAAAGATAAAAGACACCAAAATCTCCACGGTCTGTGCCGTCATGGAGACACTTCCATGACTGACCTCAAGGCGTACTTCAGAGGGACTACCCTCCGGTCACCACTGCTTGTCCGCATGGGTACACCGTTCACCATGTGACACCCCGGTTTTATGCCCCTACCACAGGAATAACCGCATGTGGCTCCCCACTTTAGGCCACTGGTGAGACAGGAATTATAAAACTAAGGCCTTACTAATAATCATAATAAACCTAGAAGAGGAAGAGGGTTTTCTTTTTTAATGATTTATTGATCTATCTGCGCATGTGCGCTCTACAGACCATTGTTGAAATATACATAACAATAAATAAAATATAATAGATAATACTCAAATGAGATAAACCCCACTGGGTCCTTCTCTGACAATATTAGTTGAAAGTAAGTCAGATCTTGCTGTGATAACTGGTCCAGTGGTGGACGACTCTTGATGCAGGTTGGAAAGCTGGATTTTCTGCCAAGAGAGTGGTGAATAGAGTGAGTGAGTGTGTCGAGTTTAAGGGCCCGTCGACAACTTGGTCATTAGGGCCCCGAGTCCAGAAGTAAAATTACATACTGTCAAGTGTTAAAAACATCACCCATTAAAAACTAAAAATCTACGGTTAAAATAGATAAAAAACCTCTAAACAACTATTAAAACGTTTCGTTTAAAATGCTAAAAACAGAAACTTAAAATTGCTACAAAGTAAAAAACACTAAAACGTTAAAAACCCAAAAATACGGCCATCTAAAAAGGCTAAAATCTCTGAAATAAAATATCCTTACACTTGCTTCATAAAATCAATTATGGAACAAAACCGCAGCACTGTATTTACAGATACTGGGTCGTTGCCTAAAACTGACGACAGTGTAAGGCCCAGGCCAACGGACTGGCGCTCACGAGCGTATCGCGGACAATCAAGAAGGACATGTGCGACGGAGATTGGAATGTTACACGTCGTACAGACAGGATCCGGATCACCACGCAAAAGGTGTCCATGCGTGGCTCGGGTATGGCCTATCCTCAGGCGGGTTAAGACCACTTCTTCCCGCCTGGAATTCCTGCAGCTGGTATGCCAGGGTTGTACCGTGTCCTTGATTGTCCGTAATTGAGTGCCAGATAACGCTTCCCAAGATTCCTGCCAGAGAGCAAATAGATGGCGACGGAAATATTTCTGCACATCTATATAGGGCAGCGTACGGGTGGAATACTCCGGAAGGCGACATGCAGACTTTGCAGCCGCATCCGCCGCCTCGTTACCCGGAATACCCACATGGCCTGGGATCCACGTAAAAACAAACTGGTATCCGCGAGACAGTAGCTGAGAAATCAACGTCTGGATTTTAACAACCAATGCCGAGGTGCCGATAAACTGTTGCAGGGCCTGGAGAGCGCTAAAAGAATCGGAACAAACGATAAAACTTCCAGGACCTGAACTGGAGATAAAAAGGAGGAAATAAAATATGGCAAACAACTCGGCGGTAAATACTGAACTGGCGTCCGGTAGGCGGTACGTATGAGCGACACCGTTGTATATAAAGGCGCAACCCGTCGAACTACCCGTCTGGGACCCATCGGTAAATACCGGACAGGAAGTCCGGTATCGCCCCAGTAGTTCCGTGAATAGTTGGCGAAACACGGAATGAGGGGTAGCTATCTTAACACAGCCCGACAGCTCCAGGTCAAAGCGTGCGCGCTGGAGTTGCCAGGGAGGAAATCGGCCACGTGAATGCCGCTCTACGGCTGGCAGTCGAAGGGCGTGTGCAGCAAGCAGTTCACGAAACCGGATACCACTTGGACGGGAGATGGTTGTATTTCGCATATAACGGTGCGCGAGGTCTGGACGCAACACGGGTGGAAACGAAGGGTGACCAGGATGGGCGGCCAGCCTTGCCACGTAAGAACAAAGTAATAAAGAGCGTCGAACAGACAGTGGAGGTTCGCCAGAATCAGCATACAGACAATCGATTCTGCTGGTGCGGAAAGCCCCAGTAGCGAGACGGATACCAGTGTGATGTACTGTGTCTAAAAGCCGGAGTTTAGACGCAGACGCCGCGCCATAAATAAAACAGCCGTAGTCTAATTTGGACCGGACCAGAGAGCCATACAACCTCAACATGACGGTGCGGTCGCCGCCCCAAGATGCCCCAGATAAGACCCTGAGTACCCGAAGCGAACGATCGCACGAAGCACGAAGATAGCGGATATGGTGCTCCCAAGTGAGTTTACTGTCGAGGTGTAAGCCCAAGAACTTAAGGTGCGGTACAAAAGGAAGACGTGTGTCGCGCAGATGAAGATCGGGAGGAGGGTGTACTCCTCGCAGTCGGTGAAAGTGTAGACACTGTGTTTTCGTAGGGGACAGCCGAAAGCCCGTGCGTAATGCCCACTGGGCGATGGAGGTTATGGTCAGCTGCAGTTGACGCTCGATGTGCTCCAAACTATAAGAGCGATAGTAGATCGCAAAGTCGTCAACATACAGCGACATCGGGATACCGCTACGAACAACACTAGTGATGCCATTAATGGCAACTGCGAAAAGTGTGACACTGAGGATGGATCCCTGGGGTACACCATTCTCCTGGATCTTCTCTTGAGATAGCGTGTTGCCTATACGGACACGAAAACGGCGAATGAGTAAAAAGTTAAAAAGGAAAACGGCTAAGTGACCGCGCAAACCATAACCGTGTAGAGTACGGAGAATGCCATAGCGCCAAGTAGTATCGTAGGCCTTCTCCAGATCAAAGAAGACACCCACGACATGCTGCTTCAGGAGAAACGCATTCTGTATGTATGCCTCCATGCGCGTCAGGTTGTCGACACTGGAGCGATAGCGACGAAATCCGCACTGAACATTGCTCAGCAGGTTATTCGTCTCTAGCCACCACACTAAGCGAGTGTTAATCATCCGTTCCAAGGTCTTGCAGACGACACTCGTCAGGCAGATAGGGCGGTAGCTAGAGGGAAGTGTCCGGTCTTTTCCTGGTCGAGGGATAGGGATGACAATGCCCTCTCGCCAGGAAGACGGAAAAACCTGCTGATGCCAGATGCGGTTATACATGCTCAACATGAAGGAAAGAGCTGCAGGTGGAAGATGAAGCAGCATTTGGCGGTGGATGTCATCAGGACCGGGAGAAGAATTCTTTGCTAGGGACAAGGAATGCGCTAGCTCCGCCTCGGTAAATGGTGCATTGTACGGTTCACTTTGGGCACTGTTAAAACTAAGGCCTATCTGCTCCGCAGATTCCTTGATAGCTAAAAACGCTCTATCATAGCTTTGGGTTTGGCTAGTACAGGCAAAATACTCGGCAAGGGCGTCGGCGATGTCCTGCTCGCTGGTGTAACGGGAGCCCTGTACGGCAAGGCCGGGGATGGTCGTCCGGCGACACTTGCCGTACATTCGCCGAACAGCAGTCCACACCTTTTGCGCCGTACTTCGACGGGAAAGAGAAGATACATACTTTTCCCACGATTTGCGTTTTGCGTCTCGAAGTATAAATCTTGCCCTAGCACGAGCACGCTTAAAAGCGACAAAGTTCGCCTGCGTAGGATGTAATGTAAAGATACGCAATGCACGCTTGCGTGCTTTAGTAGCCAAACGGCATTCCTCGGACCACCAAGGCACAGGAACGTGACGAGGTGTAGTGGAACCACGAGGAATGCTGGAATCCGCTGCACGAAGGATAGAGTAAGTAAAATACTCCACCATGTCGTCAATGGTGGTAAAACCATCGTCGGTTAGGTGAATGAGGGAACGAAACTTCCCCCAGTCAGCCTTGGAAATAATCCAGTGAGGAAAGCGTGTTGGCACAGAATTGTGGCCCGATAAGTGAATGCTAATGGGGTAATGATCACTGCCAAATAAGTCGGAAAGTACCGACCAGTCGAGTAGAGGTACCAGTGACGGACTGCTAAAAGAAACGTCAAGTGCGGAGTGTGTACCATAGGCAGATGATAAGTAAGTAGGCACGCCAGTGTTTAATATGACTAGGCCGGACATATGGCAAACGTCTGCTACAAGGCACCCACGGGCATCGTCAATGTCGGAGCCCCAATGACAGTGCTTGGCATTCAGATCGCCGAGAAAGATGAACGGTGGCGGAATCTGTGCCAAGAGAGCCCGAAGATCGTTCGTGTGTACGACACTGACCGGTGGCAAATAGACATTGCAAAGGGAGAAACAGAGGCTCTGCAGCTGCACACGCACCGCTACAGCTTGTAGCGGCGTGTTGAGTGGCACACTGGTGGCAGAGATATCATGCGCCACCAGGATAGCAACACCCCCGCTGGCTCGCCTATCAGCTGCAGAGTCATGTCTAAATGCCGAAAAACCACGAAGTTGTAATGCGTGGTTAGGGTGCAAATGCGTTTCTTGTAGACAGACGATTGATGGAGACCGTTGCGAAACGAGATGCTGTACGTCCGGAACACGTGCCCGGAACCCATTAACATTCCACTGGATTATTTCCATGGTAAAGAAGAATTAGGGATTCGTCTTCATCTTTTTCTTTTTCATCTTTACCTTAACCGACTTCGGACGGGGTAGGTTAAATTCGCCATCGTCTGGTGACTCCGCCGACGTCCGGGAGTCTGAAGATCCCCGGCGGCTCGCTGAACGAGAGCGGGAGCGGGACTTCATGGACGATGTGCGACTGCTGGCGCGACCAGAAGGCCTAGAATAATGGCTGTCAACAGGCTGGCTGCGGCTAGTTGTCTTGTGAGCTGGTGTCTGCACGGCTATAGATGTAGTAGCAGGTGCAGCTGTGGCACGAGACAGTGAAGGGGTATTCGCAGGTAGGTCAGTCTGTGTAGAAGCATCTGACACAGGAACGTGCTGGATCGCTACGCTGCTGGCAGGAGCGCGTCGGGCAGCCAAGGCATAACCTGTGGTGGTAGCAGGTTTCAGCTGCTCAAAGCGACGACGCGCTTCTGGAAACGTGAGTTGTTCTTTCACGCGCAATTCTTGTATGCACTTCTCATCCAGGAACTTCGCACACTGACGCGAGCTGGATGGATGCTTCCCTTCACAGTTTACACAGAGGGGATCCCGTGTACATGTCGGGTCCTCATGGGCTGCTAAACCACAGCGCTCACATATAGCAGGATTATTGCACAGGGTCTTTGTATGGCCGAACCGTTGGCACCTAAAACAACGCATGGGGTTCGGCACATACTGGCGCACGGCGGCACGTTCGTAGCCACAAAAGATATACTCGGGCAATTTAGTTCCTCTGAACGTCAGAAACACCGTACGCAAAGGTACATCCTTGCCATCCTGCTTTCGGGTAAGACGGTAAGCCTGACACACACGCTGGTCGGAGAGACAGGTGGTAATCTCATCGTTCGACAGATTGTCCAGACTGGAGGTGGTGACAACTCCCCTACATGTGTTGAGCGATTTGTGTGGGGCTACCCGAATTGGGTAGGAGCCCAACAAACTCGCCTTTAAAAGTTTCTGGGTCTGGTCTGCCGTGTTGGTTTCGATCAACAGCGTACCGTCTCGAACTCTGGTCGCGTTCTTAACCGGGCCACATATTCTGTCGACTTCTCGTTTTATGTAAAATGGGCTAAGGTCCTTTATCGTTTTCCCGTCACATGCCAAAGTCAAAACCAAGAAAGGGTCAAAGGAAGAGGGGTTGCGCGGAGACATGATTATTTGGACCCCCATCCGGAACTGTCGGCGTCAGCCTGCCATCCGGGGGTCAAAGGATAAAAGACACCAAAATCTCCACGGTCTGTGCCGCCATGGAGACCCCTCCATGACTGACCTCAAGGCGTACTTCAGAGGAGCTACCCTCCGATCTCCACTGCTTGTCCGCATGGGTAAACCGTTCACCACGTGACACCCCGGTTTTATGCCCCCACCACAGGAATAACCGCCTGTGGCTCCCCGCTTTAGCACACGCTGCCTCAACGGAGTCAGCGTGGATTCAGGGGACTTCGGGTTGATTACACCGGGGCTCCGTCAGCGGTAACACGTCCGGCCGGTGATACTAACCCGACGGCACGCGGCCGTCGGGAGATTAACACCGGCCGTGCCCTCAAGGAGCTACGTGGGTGTACATGACGTGTGGACGGGCTCCGCACCTAAGGCTACACATGGGGGCAGTGTGAAGGGTCCGCACAACCTTCGCGCCTGAGACCTCCGAAGAGCACACAAGTCGGGGGCCGCGCTGAAAACCGTGGGACAGGACCACGGAGATAGGAAAGATCCCTGCTGGTGAGACAGGAGTTATAAAACTAAGGCCTTACTAACTAATAATCGGAATAAACCTAGAAGAGGAAGAGGGTGATATAAAAAACAACATAAAATGCTGCACGTGGCACAGTTAATGAAGGTGGAGGGGGTGAAGTGATAGTGAGCAGCTCGGGGCCCCGGGTGCGCCAAACCCGGACCTACCGTGGTAGGTTCCCCTGGGGGAGTTTGATTTCGGAGTCCTCTTCTCCTAGATGAGTCGTCGACCAAGACTAACGAGCCTCATCTACCCGTTGGAATGTTCTTAGCTTCCCCTCACCTCTTGCCTACCAGTGGTCACAAAGACACACGTAGCAGGCCGTCTGGTTCGGGTACTGAGCCCCTCCGCCACAGCAAGGCGACACTCCTTCGGAGGGGTGGTGAATAGATCCAGGGACGTTCTTTAGATGGCTGTAAAACTGTTCGGCTTGTGAGGAAATTGACTGCTGAATGGTACTGATTCTACTTTCTCTGTGTAGTTGATTGTTTCTGACAAACCGTGGCGCATTAGTTGAGATACATAAGATTTTGTTTTGAACTGTTTGGATGCGTTTAATTTCTGTAGCACTGGCTCCTCCCCCAAAGTGCACAGGCATATAGTAAAAGTGGCCTTAAAAGAACAGTGTAGAGTAGTATGCACTTTTTTACTTAAGTGAAGATCTTTTGTTGAGAAGTTGATAAAGTTTTGTCAGTCTTATTTGGGCAAGTTTGAGTTTGTTACTTATATGTGGCTTCCATGTGAGTTTTCTGTCAAACAGTACACCAAGGTATTTCACCGTTTCTCTGTCTCTTTTCCAGGGTATAGATTTTGTTGCTATCGTTACTGATGGTGGATATTCCGGTTTGCATAAAGGAACAGGGTGATAATAAGAAGCAACATAAGCTACTGTACGTGGCAACAGTTAATGAACATGGAGGGGGTGAAATGATGGTGTGCGGCTCGGGGTCCCAGGTGCGCCAAACCCGGGCGCCAAACGATAGGTCCTATCGTAGTAGCTCCCCCTGAGGGGAGGGGCAAGGGGTGGTAGCTGTCGATGCAGTAGTAGTAGTAGTGTTTTAGGGCGCTCAACTACTATGGTCATTAGCGCCCAAGCAAAAACTAAAAGCTAAAAGCTTAAAGATGTAAAGCCTAAAACAAGTCTAAAACTAAGTCAATAAAACCTAAAAGGTCATTAAGTCAGTGCCAGCAACTGCAAGGTAGAGCAAAGTACGGAAGAGCAGAAGCACATGAATTGTTAAAAACTCGCATCAGCGCTCAATCGTAAAAAGCTGAATAAAGGGGTCTATAGGGGTGAGTGAGTGAGTGAGTGTATTGGGTTTAAGGGCCCGTCGACAACTTGGTCATTAGGGCCCCGAGTCCAGAAGTAAAATTACATACTGTCAAGTGTTAAAACATCACCCATTAAAAACTAAAAATCTACGGTTAAAATAGATAAAAAAAAAAACCTCTAAACAACTATTAAAACGTTTCATTTAAAATGCTAAAAACAGAGACTTAAAATTCCTACAAAGTAAAAAACACTAAAACGTTAAAAAACCCAAAAATACGGCCATCTAAAAGGCTAAAATCTCTGAAATAAAATATCCTTACACTTGCTTCATAAAATCAATTCTGGAACAAAACCGCAGCACTGTATTTACAGATACTGGGTCGTTGCCTAAAACTGACGACAGTGTAAGCCCCAGGCCAACGGACTGGCGCTCACGAGCGTATCGCGGACAATCAAGAAGGACATGTGCGACGGAGATTGGAATGTTACACGTCGTACAGACAGGCTCCGGATCACCACGCAAAAGGTGTCCGTGCGTGGCTCGGGTATGGCCTATCCTCAGGCGGGTTAAAACCACTTCTTCCCGCCTGGAATTCCTGCAGCTGGTATGCCAGGGTTGTACCGTGTCCTTGATTGTCCGTAACTGAGTGCCAGATAACGCTTCCCAAGATTCCTGCCAGAGAGCAAATAGATGGCGACGGAAATATTTCTGCACATCTATATAGGGGAGCGTACGGGTGGAATACTCCGGAAGGTGACATGCAGACTTTGCAGCCGCATCCGCCGCCTCGTTACCCGGAATACCCACATGGCCTGGGATCCACGTAAAAACAAACTGGTATCCGCGAGACAGTAGCTGAGAAATCAACGTCTGGATTTTAACAACCAATGCCGAGGTGCCGATAAACTGTTGCAGGGCCTGGAGAGCGCTAAAAGAATCGGAACAAACTATAAAACTTCCAGGACCTGAACTGGAGATAAAAAGGAGGAAATAAAATATGGCAAACAACTCGGCGGTAAATACTGAACTGGCGTCCGGTAGGCGGTACGTATGAGCGTCACCGTTGTATATAAAGGCGCAACCCGTCGAACTACCCATCTGGGACCCATCGGTAAATACCGGACAGGAAGTGCGGTATCGCCCCAGTAGTTCCGTGAATAGTTGGCGAAACACGGAATGAGGGGTAGCTATCTTAACACAGCCCGACAGCTCCAGGTCAAAGCGTGCGCGCTGGAGTTGCCAGGGAGGACATCGGCCACGTGAATGCCGCTCTACGGCTGGCAGTCGAAGGGCGTGTGCAGCAAGCAGTTCACGAAACCGGATACCACTTGGACGGGAGATGGTTGTATTTCGCATATAACGGTGCGCGAGGTCTGGACGCAACACGGGTGGAAATGAAGGGTGACCTGGATGGGCGGCCAGCCTTGCCACGTAAGAACAAAGTAGTAAAGAGCGTCGAACAGACAGTGGAGGTTCACCAGAATCAGCATACAGACAATCGATTCTGCTCGTGCGGAAAGCCCCAGTAGCTAGACGGATACCAGTGTGATGTACTGTGTCTAAAAGCCGGAGTTTAGACGCAGACGCCGCGCCATAAATAAAACAGCCGTAGTCTAATTTGGACCGGACCAGAGAGCCATACAACCTCAACATGACGGTGCGATCGCCGCCCCAAGATGCCCCAGATAAGACCCTGAGTACCCGAAGCGAACGATCGCACGAAGCACGAAGATAGCGGATATGGTGCTCCCATGTGAGTTTACTGTCGAGGTGTAAGCCCAAGAACTTAAGGTGCGGTACAAAAGGAAGACGTGTGTCGCGCAGATGAAGATCAGGAGGAGGGTGTACTCCTCGCAGTCGGTGAAAGTGTAGACACTGTGTTTTCGTAGGGGACAGCCGAAAGCCCGTGCGTAATGCCCACTCGGCGATGGAGGTTATGGTCAGCTGCAGTTGACGCTCGATGTGCTCCAAACTATAAGAGCGATAGTAGATCGCAAAGTCGTCAACATACAGCGACATCGGGATACCGCTACGAACAACACTAGTGATGCCATTAATGGCAACTGCGAAAAGTGTGACACTGAGGATGGATCCCTGGGGTACACCATTCTCCTGGATCTTCTCTTGAGACAGCGTGTTGCCTATACGGACACGAAAACGGCGAATGAGTAAAAAGTTAAAAAGGAAAACGGCTAAGTGACCGCGCAAACCATAACCGTGTAGAGTACGGAGAATGCCATAGCGCCAAGTAGTATCGTAGGCCTTCTCCAAATCAAAGAAGACACCCACGACATGCTGCTTCAGGAGAAACGCATTCTGTATGTATGCCTCCATGCGCGTCAGGTTGTCGACACTGGAGCGATAGCGACGAAATCCGCACTGAACATTGCTCAGCAGGTTATTCGTCTCTAGCCACCACACTAAGCGAGTGTTAATCATCCGTTCCAAGGTCTTGCAGACGACACTCGTCAGGCAAATAGGGCGGTAGCTAGAGGGAAGTGTCCGGTCTTTTCCTGGTCGAGGGATAGGGATGACAATGCCCTCTCGCCAGGAAGACGGAAAAACCTGCTGATGCCAGATGCGGTTATACATGCTCAACATGAAGGAAAGAGCTGCAGGTGGAAGATGAAGCAGCATTTGGCGGTGGATGTCATCAGGACCGGGAGAAGAATTCTTTGCTAGGGACAAGGAATGCGCTAGCTCCGCCTCGGTAAATGGTGCATTGTACGGTTCACTTTGGGCACTGTTAAAACTAAGGCCTATCTGCTCCGCAGATTCCTTGATAGCTAAAAACGCTCTATCATAGCTTTGGGTTTGGCTAGTACAGGCAAAACACTCGGCAAGGGCGTCGGCGATGTCCTGCTCGCTGGTGTAACGGGAGCCCTGTACGGCAAGGCCAGGGATGGTCGTCCGGCGACACTTGCCGTACATTCGCCGAACAGCAGTCCACACCTTTTGCGCCGAACTTCGACGGGAAAGAGAAGATACATACTTTTCCCACGATTTGCGTTTTGCGTCTCGAAGTATAAATCTTGCCCTAGCACGAGCACGCTTAAAAGCGACAAAGTTCGCCTGCGTAGGATGTAATGTAAAGATACGCAATGCACGCTTGCGTGCTTTAGTAGCCAAACGGCATTCCTCGGACCACCAAGGCACGGGAACGTGACGAGGTGTAGTGGAACCACGAGGAATGCTGGAATCCGCTGCACGAAGGATAGAGTAAGTAAAATACTCCACCATGTCGTCAATGGTGGTAAAACCATCGTCGGTTAGGTGAATGAGGGAACGAAACTTCCCCCAGTCAGCCTTGGAAATAATCCAGTGAGGAAAGCGTGTTGGCACAGAATTGTGGCCCGATAGGTGAATGCTAATGGGGTAATGATCACTGCCAAATAAGTCGGAAAGTACCGACCAGTCGAGTAGAGGTACCAGTGACGGACTGCTAAATGAAACGTCAAGTGCGGAGTGTGTACCATAGGCAGATGATAAGTAAGTAGGCACGCCAGTGTTTAATATGACTAGGCCGGACATATGGCAAACGTCTGCTACAAGGCACCCACGGGCATCGTCAATGTCGGAGCCCCAATGAGAGTGCTTGGCATTCAGATCGCCGAGAAAGATGAGCGGTGGCGGAATCTGTGCCAAGAGAGCCCGAAGATCGTTCGTGTGTACGACACTGACCGGTGGCAGATAGACATTGCAAAGGGAGAAACAGAGGCTCTGCAGCTGCACACGCACCGCTACAGCTTGTAGCGGCGTGTTGAGTGGCACACTGGTGGCAGAGATATCATGCGCCACCAGGATAGCAACACCCCCGCTGGCTCGCCTATCAGCTGCAGAGTCATGTCTAAATGCCGAAAAACCACGAAGTTGTAATGCGTGGTTCGGGTGCAAGTGCGTTTCTTGTAGACAGACGATTGATGGAGACCGTTGCGAAACGAGATGCTGTACGTCCGGAACACGTGCCCGGAACCCATTAACGTTCCACTGGATTATTTCCATGGTAAAGAAGAATTAGGGATTCGTCTTCATCTTTTTCTTTTTCATCTTTACCTTAACCGACTTCGGACGGGGTAAGTTAAATTCGCCATCGTCTGGTGACTCCGCCGACGTCCGGGAGTCTGAAGATCCCCGGCGGCTCGCTGAACGAGAGCGGGAGCGGGACTTCATGGACGATGTGCGACTGCTGGCGCGACCAGAAGGCCTAGAATAATGGCTGTCAACAGGCTGGCTTCGGCTAGTTGTCTTGTGAGCTGGTGTCTGCACGGCTATAGATGTAGTAGCAGGTGCAGCTGTGGTACGAGACAGTGAAGGGGTATTCGCAGGTAGGTCAGTCTGTGTAGAAGCATCTGACACAGGAACGTGCTGGATCGCTACGCTGCTGGCAGGAGCGCGTCGGGCAGCCAAGGCATAACCTGTGGTGGTAGCAGGTTTCAGCTGCTCAAAGCGACGACGCGCTTCTGGAAACGTGAGATGTTCTTTCACGCGCAATTCTTGTATGCACTTCTCATCCAAGAACTTCGCACACTGACGCGAGCTGGATGGATGCTTCCCTTCACAGTTCACACAGAGGGGATCCCGGGTACATGTCGGGTCCTCATGGGCTGCTAAACCACAGCGCTCACATATAGCAGGATTATTGCACAGGGTCTTAGTATGGCCGAACCGTTGGCACCTAAAACAACGCATGGGGTTCGGCACATACTGGCGTACGGCGGCACGTTCGTAGCCACAAAAGATGTACTCGGGCAATTTAGTTCCTCTGAATGTCAGAAACACCGTACGCAAAGGCACATCCTTGCCATCCTGCTTTTTGGTAAGACGGTAAGCCTGACACACACGCTGGTCGGAGAGACAGGTGGTAATCTCATCGTTCGACAGATTGTCCAGACTGGAGGTGGTGACAACTCCCCTACATGTGTTGAGCGATTTGTGTGGGGCTACCCGAATTGGGTAGGAGCCCAACAAACTCGCCTTTAAAAGTTTCTGGGTCTGGTCTGCCGTGTTGGTTTCGATCAACAGCGTACCGTCTCGAACTCTGGTCGCGTTCTTAACCGGGCCACATATTCTGTCGACTTCTCGTTTTATATAAAATGGGCTAAGGTCCTTTATCGTTTTCCCGTCACATGCCAAAGTCAAAACCAAGAAAGGGTCAAAGGAAGAGGGGTTGCGCGGAGACATGATTATTTGGACCCCCATCCGGAACTGTCGGCGTCAGCCTGCCATCCGGGGGTCAAAGGATAAAAGACACCAAAATCTCCACGGTCTGTGCCGCCATGGAGACCCCTCCATGACTGACCTCAAGGCGTACTTCAGAGGAGCTACCCTCCGATCTCCACTGCTTGTCCGCATGGGTAAACCGTTCACCACGTGACACCCCGGTTTTATGCCCCCACCACAGGAATAACCGCCTGTGGCTCCCCGCTTTAGCACACGCTGCCTCAACGGAGTCAGCGTGGATTCAGGGGACTTCGGGTTGATTACACCGGGGCTCCGTCAGCGGTAACACGTCCGGCCGGTGATACTAACCCGACGGCACGCGGCCGTCGGGAGATTAACACCGGCCGTGCCCTCAAGGAGCTACGTGGGTGTACATGACGTGTGGACGGGCTCCGCACCTAAGGCTACACATGGGGGCAGTGTGAAGGGTCCGCACAACCTTCGCGCCTGAGACCTCCGAAGAGCACACAAGTCGGGGGCCGCGCTGAAAACCGTGGGACAGGACCACGGAGATAGGAAAGATCCCTGCTGGTGAGACAGGAGTTATAAAACTAAGGCCTTACTAACTAATAATCGGAATAAACCTAGAAGAGGAAGAGGGTGATATAAAAAGCAACATAAAATGCTGCACGTGGCACAGTTAATGAAGGTGGAGGGGGTGAAGTGATAGTGAGCAGCTCGGGGCCCCGGGTGCGCCAAACCCGGACCTACCGTGGTAGGTTCCCCTGGGGGAGTTTGATTTCGGAGTCCTCTTCTCCTAGATGAGTTGTCGACCAAGACTAACGAGCCTCATCTACCCGTTGGAATGTTCTTAGCTTCCCCTCACCTCTTGCCTACCAGTGGTCACAAAGACACACGTAGCAGGCCGTCTGGTTCGGGTACTGAGCCCCTCCGCCACGGCAAGGCGACACTCCTTCGGAGGGGGGGGTCTATAGGTGAGTCAAATGCGAGCGCACAGTCCGCTTAAACGAATAAAACGTAAAACACGCTCTACTGCACATGGAGTGTCTGCCAGCACCTCTGCCAGGGTGGCTGGCAGGCCTTCGGAAATACGGAGATGGGTTAAAAACTGGCACTGAACTAAAACATGCCGCACCGTCAAAGGCATATTACAGTGAGTACACAGCGGTGTAGCGTCAGAAGATAAAATGTGACCATGGCTAAAACAGCAGTGCCCGATAAGCACTCTGGCTAAAATCACTTCCTCGCGGCGACAAGCGCGCGAAGTCTTCCAGGCGACAGGGGGAGACTTGACCTCCCGAAGTTTGTTTCCCTCAAAGCCATACCATTCTTCATTCCACCGGGAAATTAGGAGACCACGTAAGACTGCGCTAAAATCAAGAGAGGGCATACAAGAGCTAAAATGCCTGGGTGCTAAAACTGCTGCCTTAGCGGCACTGTCGGCAGCCTCGTTGCCTGGCAGACCTACATGTCCAGGTACCCACAGAAAGGAGACGCAAGCACTGGCGAGGGTGTGTAGACAATCCTGGATACGCTGTACCAGTGGGTGGTAATTGTACAGCGTCCGTAGGCTCTGAAGGGCACTCAAAGAATCTGAGCAAATAAAACAGTTCTGTAGGGCTTGCCGACGAATGTATAAAAGCGCTTGGTAAGTACCAAAAAGCTCTGCAGTAAAAATCGAACACTGCGGTAAAAGACGGAAACTAAAACTCTTGCGACCATGAATAAAAGCACATCCTACTCCCCTATCGTCCTTCGAGCCCTCAGTGTAGATAAAACTACCAGGACCTAACTGTGCCCACACGTCTAAAAAGGCCGATCGAAGGACTGAATCTGGTGTGGACGACTTCGGCAGAGCTACCAAACCCAGATGGCTGTGCGTCTGGGAACGGAACCACGGGGGAAATTGTGTTGGTCTTTTAGGGAGTACCGCTGGTAAAACGATGTCCAACCGCCGAAGCAGTGAGCGAAACCGAAGGCCAGTGGGGAGTAATGGCAGGGAGCTCAATGAGTATTGGCGGTCCAAAGTATCGTTAAAAAACAAGGTAGAAGACGGGTGTTCTGGCAGACTAGAGAGTCTACAAGTGTAGCTGCACAGAAGAACATCCCGCCGATAAGAAAGCGGAGGATCAGCAGCTTCCTCACACAGGCTTATAACTGGGCTCGTCGGGAAGGCGCCAATACTCAACCTTATACCACGGAGATGAATCGTATCCAGACGCTTTAAAATAGACGGCCGAGCCGACGAATAAACAATAGAACCGTAATCAAGTTTCGATCGGACATGAGAACGATATAGCCGTAAGAGAACTGTCCGATCGGCTCCCCAAGATGTGCCGCTTAAAACGCGTAAAACATTAAGAGAACGCTCGCAGCTTGCCTTTAAATACGAAACATGAGGTGACCAGCTTAGTTTCCTGTCAAAGATCAATCCCAAAAATTTCGCCTCGTCTGCGAAAGGAAGAACATCGGCAACGAGATGGAGAGAAGGCGGGAGAAACGCCTTCTGGCGACAGAAATTGACGCAGACGGTTTTCTCGGCGGAGAACTTAAAGCCATTTTCTAAAGCCCAGGTGTAGAGGCGGTCAAGACCAAGTTGGAGACGGCGCTCTAGCAGACAAGACCGCCGAGAACTACAATAAATAGCGAAATCATCGACGAACAATGTCGCAGAAACTCCGGCAGCAACACACTCCACAATGGGGTTGATGGCGATAGCAAACAAGGTGGCGCTCAGTACCGAGTGAGTGAGTGAGTGGTTAGGGTTTAAGGGCCCGTCGACAGCTAGGTCATTAGAGCCCCAAGTCAAAAGATAAAAAAATGGATAAAACTCACCACCACTTAAATATTAAAACGCAAGCTAAAACAGCCAAAAGTTAAAAATGTTAAAACTTAAAACTTGTCCAAAAAGTATGCTCAAAATAGTTAAAAGCGTGTAAAATGATCTAAAAAGGTAAGCAGATAAAATAGAAAAGGTAAAAGGTAAAACCACTCAATAAAATTTAAACTTGCTTACCAAAGCCAATGCTGCCGACGAACCGCAGCACTGAATCCACAGCTACCGGGTCGTCGCCTAACATCGTCTTTAAACTAGAACCCAGGCCAAACAACTGGCGCTCACGATTGTAGCGCGGACAATCAACTAGGACATGGGCCACAGAGAGCTGAACGCCACAGGTGGGACATACCGGCGCCGGCTCACCACGCAGATAGTGTCCATGCGTGATGCGCGTGTGACCTATTCTCAGGCGGGCCAAGATGACTTCTGCCCGCCTGGTATCCCTTGAAGATGTTATCCAAGGCTGCACCGTTTCCTTGATTGTCCGCAATTGCGTGCCAGTGACATCCAACGCTTCCCACGATTGCTGCCAGACTGATAAAATATGACGTCGGAAGTACCGTTGTACATCAGTGTAGGGAAGACTGCGTGTTAAGATCTCCGGCAAACGGCAGGCAGACTTAGCAGCCTCATCCGCTGCTTCATTGCCGGGAATGCCTACATGGCCTGGGGTCCAGGTAAAAACAATCTGGTATCCGCGCGAGAGCAACTGCGAGACGAGTGTCTGTATTTTCACAACTAGCGCTGACGTGCCGACAAACTGTTGCAATGCCTGCAGTGCGCTCAGAGAGTCGCAGCAGACGATAAAACTTCCAGGAACGGAACTGGAGATAAAAAGGACGAAATAAAATATTGCAAACAGCTCGGCGGTAAAGACGGAACTCAAGTCTGGCAGACGGTACTTGTGAGTCTCACCGTTATGCACAAAGCTACACCCTGTAGCCCCATCCACCTGGGAACCATCGGTAAATACCGGAGTGTAATTCCGGTAACGTCCCAGGATCTCGGTGAAAAGCTGACGATACACCGATGGAGGGGTAACCAACTTAGCATGCATCGAAAGCTCCAGGTCGAACTGGGCACGCTGTAATTGCCATGGAGGACAGCGGCCAAGGGAAAACCGTTCGACAGCAGGCATGCGCAGCGCGTGTAAGTTAAGCAGTTCGTGAAATCGAATACCGCTTGGGCGAGAGATCGTGTTATTCCGAAGATAACGGTGAGCGAGTTCCGGGCGCAATACAGGATTAAAAGACGGGTGACCAGGATGGGCCGCCAAACGGGACACGTAAGAGCACAATAAAAACGAGCGCCGAATAGAAAGTGGGGGTTCGCCAGAGTCAGCATACAGACACTCTACACGGCTAGTGCGGAAAGCTCCAGTAGCCAGACGGATACCAGCATTATGTACAGTATTTAAAAGACGGAGTTTAGAGGCGGACGCCGCGCCATAAATAAAACTGCCGTAATCTAGTTTGGACCTCACCAATGAACGATACAGCCTCAACATGACAGTGCGATCGCCACCCCAAGACACTCCAGATAAAACCCGGAGCACTCGAAGCGAACGATCGCAGGAGCCACGAAGTTGACGAATATGGTGCTCCCATGTGAGTTTGCTGTCTAGGTAAAGGCCCAAGAACTTGATGTGCGAAACAAACGGCAGGGGTGTGTCACGCAAACGGAGTTCTGGAGGAGGGTGTACACCGCGAAGTCGATGAAAGTGGACACATTGTGTTTTCGTAGGGGAGAACTTGAAGCCGGCGCGAAGGGCCCAGTCGGTGATAGAGGATATGGTCAGCTGCAGTTGACGTTCTATATGTTCGAGACTATAAGATCGATAATAGATCGCAAAATCGTCAACATACAGCGACATCGCTATTCCCCTACGAACGACACTAGCAATGCCGTTAATGGCAACGGTGAAAAGAGTTACACTAATAATCGACCCCTGGGGCACACCATTTTCTTGGATCCTCTCCTGTGAGAACGTACTGCCAATGCGGACACGAAAGCGACGCAGGGCTAAAAAGTTAAAAAGAAAGATTGCTAAAAGACCTCGCAAACCATACCCGTGAAGAGTACGGAGAATACCATGACGCCATGTGGTATCGTAGGCCTTCTCCAGATCGAAGAAGACACCCACGACATGCTGCTTCAAAAGAAAGGCATTTTGGATGTAGGCTTCCATGCGTGTCAGATTGTCGACACTGGAGCGATGACGACGAAAACCGCACTGAACATTGCTCAGCAGGTTGTTCGTCTCTAGCCACCATACTAAGCGAGTGTTGATCATCCGTTCAAAGGTCTTGCAGACGACACTCGTCAGGCATATAGGACGGTAGCTAGAGGGGAGTGTACGGTCTTTTCCGGGTCGAGGGATAGGGATTACAACACCCTCTCGCCAGGAAGATGGAAAAACCTGCTGAAGCCAGATGCGGTTATAGATGCTCAACAGGAATGATAGAGCCGCAGATGGAAGATGAAGCAGCATTTGGCGATGGATGTCATCAGGACCAGGAGAAGAGTCGTGAGCGAGGGACAAAGAATGCGCCAGTTCCGCTTCAGTAAAAGGTGCATTGTAGGGTTCACTACAATCACTATTAAAATTTAGGCTTATCCGTTCCGCGGATTCCTTAATCGGTAAAAAGGCTCTGTCGTAGCTTTGAGTTTGGCTAGTAGTGGCGAAGGAATCGGCAAGGGCGTCGGCGATATCCTGCTCGCTGGTGTATATGGAGCCCTGTACAAGACCGGGGATGATTGTCCGGCGACACTTACCGTACATACGCCGGACGGCAGTCCACACCTTCTGGGCCGAACTGCGACGTGAAAGGGAAGACACGTAAGATTCCCAGGATGTGCGTTTTGCATTGCGCATTACAAAGCGAGCCCTTGCACGAGAGCGTTTAAAAGCAGTAAAATTCGCCTCCGTAGGGTGTGCTCGGAAAACACGCAGAGCACGCTTACGAGCTTTAATAGCCAAACGGCATTCCTCGGACCACCAGGGCACAGGAACGTGTCGTGGTGTAGATGAACCTCGAGGAATGCTAGAATCTGCTGCGAGAAGGATAGAGCTGGTAAAATATTCCACCATGTCGTCAATGGTGGTAAACGCATTGTCGGTCAAGTGAATGAGGGAACGGAATTTCCCCCAGTCCGCCTTAGAAATAATCCAGTGAGGATATCGCGTTGGCACAGAATGGTGGCCCGATATGTGAATGCTAATGGGATAATGATCACTGCCAAATAAGTCGGACAGTACCGACCAATCAAGTATAGGTACTAGTGACGGGCTGCTGAAAGAAACGTCAAGCGCGGAGTGTGTACCATAGGCAGATGATAAGAAAGTAGGCACGCCAGTGTTTAGTATGATTAAGCCGGACATATCGCAAACGTCTGCTACAAGGCACCCACGAGCATCGTCAGTGCTGGAGCCCCAGTGAGAGTGCTTGGCATTCAGATCGCCGAGAAAGATGAGCGGTGGCGGAATCTGTGCCAAGAGAGCCCGAAGATCATTCTCGTGTACGACACTGACCGGTGGCAAATATAGGTTGCAAACGGAGAAACAGAGGCCCTGCAGCTGTACACGCACAGCTACAGCTTGCAGTGGCGTGTTAAGGGTTATACTGGTGGCAGAGATGTTATGTGCTACCAGCGTAGCAACACCACCGCATGCTCTCCTATCAGCGACAGAGTCGTGGCGGAATGCTGAAAATCCACGAAGGTGGAGAGAGTGATTAGGCTGTAAGTGGGTTTCCTGTAGGCAGACGATTGATGGAGAGCGTTGAAAAACTAAGTGCTGTATGTCCGGAACACGTGCACGGTACCCATTAACATTCCACTGGATTATTTCCATGGTAAAGAGATTAGCGTACGGTCTTCATCTTTTTCTTTTTCATTCTTACCTTGACCGACTTAGGACCTGGAATGTTTAATTCGCCGTCCTCTAATGACTCCGCTGACGTGCGGGAGTCTGAAGATCCTCGGCGGCTCGTTGAACGGGAGCGGGACTTCTTTGAGGAGGAACGGCTACTCGCCCGGTGTTTATGGCGCGAACGATTGACAGGGACAGGCAAAGTAGTGTGGCCACTGCTTGAGGATGCTTGGTGAGTTTGCGTCTGCACGGCGGAAGATGTAGTTGCCGGTGCAGGAGCGTCACGGGTCGGTGGAGAGATGTTCGGTAAATCCGTTTGTGTGGCAGCATCAGCGACCGGTACATGTTGCACGGCCACAGTGTGAGCAGGAGTGCGGCGAACTGCTGAAGCGAAACCTAGGGTAGTCGCAGGTTTCAGTTGCTCGAAGCGGCGACGAGCTTCCAGAAATGTAAGCCGCTCTTTCACACGCAACTCCTGTATCGCCTTCTCGTCCATAAACGTGGAACACTGGCGCGAGCTAGATGGATGGCTTTGGCCACAGTTCACACATACAGGATTCCTTGTGCATGCCGTATCCTCGTGGGCGGGTAAACCGCAGCGTTCACAAATGGCGGGATTGTTGCAGGAGGTTTTAGTATGGCCGAACCGCTGGCATCTAAAACGTTCGGTACATACTGGCGTACGGCGGCACGTTCGTAGCCACAAAAGATAAATTCAGGTAGCTGAGTGCCTTTGAATGTCAGAAACACCGTACGCAGAGCTTGCTCCTTGCCATCCTGCTTACGAGTAAGACGGTAGGCTTGACAGACACGCTGGTCAGAGAGGCAGCTGACGATCTCCTCGTTCGTCAGATTGTCCAAACTGGAGGTGGTTACCACTCCCCTACAGGTGTTAAGCGTCTTGTGGGGGGCTACCCGAATTGGGTAGGACCCCAACAAAGCCGCTTTCAAAAGTTTCTGGGACTGATCTGCCGTGTTGGTCTCAATTAACAACGTACCGTCTCGTACTCTCGTCGCGTTTTTCACCGGGCCACATATCCTGTCTACTTCGCGTTTTATATAGAATGGACTGATATCTTTAATCGTCTTCCCTTCACAGGCCAATGTCAGAACTAAAAACGAGTCAAACAAAGGGGTTTTGCGCGGATGCATTATGAATTGGACCCCCATCCGGAACCGTCGGCGTCAGCCTGCCATCCGGGGGTCAAAGGATAAAAGACACCAAAATCTCCACGGTCTGTGCCGCCATGGAGACCCCTCCATGACTGACCTCAAGGCGTACTTCAGAGGGGCCACCCTCCGATCTCCACTGCTTGTCCGCATGGGTAAACCGTTCACCACGTGACACCCCGGTTTTATGCCCCCACCACAGGAATAACCGCCTGTGGCTCCCCGCTTTAGCACACGCTGCCTCAACGGAGTCAGCGTGGATTCAGGGGACTTCGGGTTGATTACACCGGGGCTCCGTCAGCGGTAACACGTCCGGCCGGTGATACTAACCCGACGGCACGCGGCCGTCGGGAGATTAACACCGGCCGTGCCCTCAAGGAGCTACGTGGGTGTACTTGACGTGTGGACGGGCTCCGCACCTAAGGCCACACATGGGGGCAGTGTGAAGGGTCCGCACAACCTTCGCGCCTGAGACCTCCGAAGAGCACACAAGTCGGGGGCCGCGCTGAAAACCGTGGGAGAGGACCACGGAGATAGGAAAGATCCCTGCTGGTGAGACAGGAGTTATAAATCTAGGAACTTACAAACTAATAATCAGAATAAGCCTAGAAGAGGAAGAGGGTGATATAAAAAGCAACATACAACGCTGCACGTGGCACAGTTAATGAAGGTGGAGGTGGTGAAGTGATAGTGAGCAGCTCGGGGCCCCGGGTGCGCCAAACCCGGACCTACCGTGGTAGGTTCCCCTGGGGGAGTTTGATTTCGGAGTCCTCTTCTCCTAGATGAGTTGTCAACCAAGACTAACGAGCCTCATCTACCCGTTGGAATGTTCTTAGCTTCCCCTCACCTCTTGCCTACCAGTGGTCACGAAGACTCACTTAGTAGGCCGTCTGGATCGGGTACTGAGCCCCTCCGCCACGACAAGGCGACACTCCTTCGGAGGGGCTGAGTACCGAGCCCTGGGTAAAAACACGAGATAAAACAGAACCAACGCGAACTCTAAAAACGCTATCCCTCATCAACTCGCGAATAAAAAGAGGCAGGCGTCCACGAATGCCCCAGCCATGGAGGTTTCGAAGAATACCATACCTCCAGCAAGTGTCATACGCCTTCTCAAGGTCAAAAAACACAGCAACCGTTTGTGTCCTCCTCAGGAAACCATCCATGATGTGCGTGGATAAAGAAACTAAATGGTCGACCGTTGAACGAGTGAGTGAGTGAGTGAGTGGGGTTTAAGGGCCCGTCAACAGCTAGGTCATTTGGGCCCTAGGTCAAAGTTTAAAATTTAAAAGCACTCATTAACTTTTCTGGCTAAAAGTTGAACCTTAAAATAACAACTAAGAACTGTGAACAGCTAAAAACCTCAGCCTACAAAGTAACACGATAAAATAAAACCCTGAAGAGCAACGTACTAAAAAGAGGTTAAGTTGAAAGCTAAAAATAACTAAAATACAAAATTGTTAAAACATTGAAAGGTAAAATGTATCCCAGTTAAAAACAGGGTTAAAACCTCAAAAAGGAATTAAAAAAGTGTTACACTTGCGTAGCAAATCCAATCTGGGTAATGAACCGCAGAGTTTTGGCCACAGACACTGGGTTGTCACCCAAAATTGAAGCTACTGTAGATCCCAGACCAACTGACTGGCGCGCACGAGCGTGTCTTGGACAATCCAAGAGCACGTGTGGGACGGTGAGGCGAACATCGCATGTCGGACAGACAGGTGCCGGGTCACCACGCAGGAGATGGCCGTGAGTGGCTCGTGTGTGACCTATCCTCAGGCGGGTAAGGATAACTTCAGCCCGCCTGGAATCCCTGTAGGAGGTCAGCCAGGGCTCCACGCTGTCTTTAATTATCCGCAGCTGTGTGCCAGTCAACGCTTCCCAAGACTGCTGCCAAACCGATAGAAGCTGGCGACGGAAGTACCGCTGAGCATCCCTATAGGGTATAGTGTCGGTAGAAGACTGCGGCAGACGGCATGCAGACTTAGCTGCCGCATCCGCAGCTTCATTACCCGCAATGCCCGTATGGCCTGGGGTCCATGTAAACACTAACTGGTATCCGCGTGAGAGCAATTGAGATATGAGTGTCTGAATTTTAAAAACGAGTGTAGACGTACCGAGGAACTGCTGCAGGGTCTCCACTGCACTCAGAGAGTCGGAGCAAATTATAAAACCTCCAGGGACTAAGTTGGAAATAAAAAGTAAGCAGTAAAATATAGCACGCAGTTCGGCCGTATAAACAGAACTGTAGTCCGGGAGGCGGTATTGATGTGGCTCACCGTTATAGACAAAACTACATCCCGTAGCACCACCCAACTGGGAACCATCGGTGAATACCGGAGTGTAAGTCCGGTAACGTCCCAGTAGTTCGGTGAAAAGTTGACGAAACACCGACTGGGGGGTGGCCACTTTAGCGCAGCATGAAAGCGCAAGGTCAAACCGGGCTCGATGAAGTGGCCAAGGGGGAGAGCGGGAGAAGGAAAAACGCTCTACAGCAGGCATTCGGAGCTCATGAGTGGCGAGTAGTTCGCGAAATCGAATGCCGCTTGGACGGGATATAGTCGTATTCCGAAGATAACGGTGGGCGAGTTCGGGGCGCAATACAGATCTAAAGGAAGGGTGACCAGGGTGAGCTGCCAACCTGGCCACGTAGGAACTTAATAAAATCGAGCGCCGAATAGACAATGGAGGTTCCCCGGAATCAACATACAGACACTCAACACGGCTAGTACGGAAGGCTCCAGTAGCTAGACGGATACCAGAATGGTGGACAGTGTCTAAAAGGCGGAGTTTAGTGGCGGACGCCGCGCCATAGATAAAACTGCCGTAGTCCAGTTTGGACCGCACCAGCGAGCGATAAAGCCTCAACATAACAGTGCGATCGCCACCCCAAGATGCCCCAGATAAAACCCTGAGTACCCGAAGTGAACGATCGCCGGAAGCCCAAAGCTGACGAATATGGAACTCCCAAGTTAGCTTGCTGTCGAGGTGAAGGCCCAGAAACTTAACGTGCGGAACAAACGGCAGACGTGTACCATGCAAATAAAGATCAGGTGGAGGGTGTACACCACGGAGTCGATGGAAGTGGATACATTGCGTTTTCGTAGCGGAGAACTGAAACCCGGTGCGAAGGGCCCAGTCAGCGATGGAGGTTATGTTCAGCTGCAGTTGACGCTCGAGGTGCTCAAGATTATATGATCGGTAATATATCGCGAAGTCGTCAACATACAGTGACATCGGGATTCCGCTACGAACAGCTCTGGCAATCCCGTTAATGGCCACGGCGAAAAGCGTTACGCTGAGAATCGAACCCTGGGGTACACCATTCTCCTGGATCTTTTCTTCTGAGAGGGTATGGCCAATGCGTACACGAAAACGGCGAAGTTTTAAAAAGTTAAAAACGAAGCCCGCTATATGACCGCGTAAACCGTAGTCGTGCAGATTACGGAGGATACCATAGCGCCATGTAGTGTCGTAGGCCTTCTGTAGGTCGAAGAAGACCCCCACGACGTGCTGCTTCATGAGAAAGGCATTCTGAACATAAGCCTCCATGCGTGTCAGGTTGTCGACACTGGAGCGATGGCGACGAAAACCGCACTGAACATTGCTCAGCAGGTTGTTCGTCTCCAGCCACCACACTAAACGAGTGTTAATCATTCGCTCCAAGGTCTTACAAACGACACTCGTTAAGCAGATAGGGCGGTAGCTGGAGGGAAGTATCCGGTCTTTCCCAGGCCGAGGGACAGGGATGACAATACCCTCGTGCCAGGAAGATGGGAAAACCTGCTGAATCCAGATACGATTGTACATGCCCAACATGAAGGAGAGAGCCTCAGGTGGGAGATGAAGCAGCATTTGTCGGTGGATCTCATCAGGACCCGGAGATGAGTCCCTTGCAATAGACAGAGCATGGGCCAGTTCCGCTTCCGTAAAAGGAGCGTTGTAAGGTTCACTACAGTCAGTGTTAAAATTCAGGGCTATCCGCTCCGCAGATTCCTTGATGGGTAAAAAGGCGGTATTGTAACTTTGCGTTTGGCTATCGGCAGCGAAAGAGTCGGCAAGGGCGTCGGCAACATCCTGCTCACTGGTATAAGTGGAGCCCTGTACGGTAAGACCGGGAATTATCGTCCGGCGACACTTACCGTACATACGCCGCACAGCAGTCCACACCTGTTGTGCAGAACTGCGAATGGAAAGGGAAGAAACATAAGACTCCCAGGAGCTCCGCTTTGCACTGCGAAGTACAAAACGCGCCCTTGCGCGACAGCGTTTAAAAGAAACAAAGTTTGCCTCCGTTGGATGTAAGTGGAAGACACGTAGAGCACGCTTGCGTGCTTTAATAGCCAAACGGCATTCCTCGGTCCACCAAGGTACAGGATGACGTCGTGGGGTAGAGGAACCTCGAGGAATGCTGGAATCCGCTGCGAGCAAGATAGAACAGGTAAAATATTCCACCATTTCATCAATGGTGTCGAAATAATTGTCCCGAAGGTGTATGAGGGAACGGAATTTCCCCCAGTCAGCCTTGGAAATAATCCAGTGAGGAAAACGTGTTGGCACACAATGGTGGCCGGATAGGTGAATGTTAATGGGGTAATGATCACTGCCATATAAGTCGGAAATTACCGACCAGTCAAGTAATGGTACCAGTGACGCAGTACTATAAGAAACGTCTAGAGCGGAGTGTGTACCATAGGCAGATGATAAGAAAGTAGGCACGCCAGTGTTTAATAGGACTAAGCCGGACATATCGCAAAGGTCTGCTACAAGGCACCCTCGAGCATCGTCAGTGTCGGAGCCCCAGTGAGTGTGCTTGGCATTCAGATCGCCGAGAAAAAGGAGTGGTGGCGGAATCTGCGCCAAGAGAGCCCGAAGATCATTTTCGTGTACAACACTGACGGGTGGCAGATAGACATTACAAATAGAGAAACAGACATTCTGCAGCTGTACACGTATCGCTACAGCTTGCAGCGGCGTGTTAAGTGGTATGCTGACGGCAGAGATGTTATGCGCCACCAAAATAGCCACACCACCACATGCTCGCCCATCAGCTGCAGAGTCATGTCTATATGCCGAAAAACCACGAAGACGGAGAGCGTGGTTAGGGTGCAAATGGGTTTCTTGTAGACAGACGAGTGATGGACAGCGTTGAGAAAGTAGATGCTCTATGTCCGGAACACGTGCCCGGTACCCATTAACATTCCATTGGAGTGAGTGAGTGTGTCGGGTTTAAGGGCCCGTCGACAACTTGGTCATTAGGGCCCCAAGTCCAGAAGTAAAATTACATACTGTCAAGTGTTAAAAACATCACCCATTAAAAAACTAAAAATCTACGGTTAAAATAGATAAAAAACCTCTAAACAACTATTAAAACGTTTCATTTAAAATGCTAAAAACAGAAACTTAAAATTGCTACAAAGTAAAAAACACTAAAACGTTAAAAACCCAAAAATACGGCCATCTAAAAAGGCTAAAATCTCTGAAATAAAATATCCTTACACTTGCTTCATAAAATCAATTATGGAACAAAACCGCAGCACTGTATTTACAGATACTGGGTCGTTGCCTAAAACTGACGACAGTGTAAGGCCCAGGCCAACGGACTGGCGCTCACGAGCGTATCGCGGACAATCAAGAAGGACATGTGCGACGGAGATTGGAATGTTACACGTCGTACAGACAGGCTCCGGATCGCCACGCAAAAGGTGTCCATGCGTGGCTCGGGTATGACCTATCCTCAGGCGGGTTAAGACCACTTCTTCCCGCCTGGAATTCCTGCAGCTGGTATGCCAGGGTTGTACCGTGTCCTTGATTGTCCGTAACTGAGTGCCAGATAACGCTTCCCAAGATTCCTGCCAGAGAGCAAATAGATGGCGACGGAAATATTTCTGCACATCTATATAGGGCAGCGTACGGGTGGAATACTCCGGAAGGCGACATGCAGACTTTGCAGCCGCATCCGCCGCCTCGTTACCCGGAATACCCACATGGCCTGGGATCCACGTAAAAACAAACTGGTATCCGCGAGACAGTAGCTGAGAAATCAACGTCTGGATTTTAACAACCAATGCCGAGGTGCCGATAAACTGTTGCAGGGCCTGGAGAGCGCTAAAAGAATCGGAACAAACGATAAAACTTCCAGGACCTGAACTGGAGATAAAAAGGAGGAAATAAAATATGGCAAACAACTCGGCGGTAAATACTGAACTGGCGTCCGGTAGGCGGTACGTATGAGCGTCACCGTTGTATATAAAGGCGCAACCCGTCGAACTACCCATCTGGGACCCATCGGTAAATACCGGACAGGAAGTCCGGTATCGCCCCAGTAGTTCCGTGAATAGTTGGCGAAACACGGAATGAGGGGTAGCTATCTTAACACAGCCCGACAGCTCCAGGTCAAAGCGTGCGCGCTGGAGTTGCCAGGGAGGACACCGGCCACGTGAATGCCGCTCTACGGCTGGCAGACGAAGGGCGTGTGCAGCAAGCAGTTCACGAAACCGGATACCACTTGGACGGGAGATGGTTGTATTTCGCATATAACGGTGCGCGAGGTCTGGACGCAACACGGGTGGAAACGAAGGGTGACCTGGATGGGCGGCTAGCCTTGCCACGTAAGAACAAAGTAATAAAGACCGTCGAACAGACAGTGGAGGTTCGCCAGAATCAGCATACAGACAATCGATTCTGCTGGTGCGGAAAGCCCCAGTAGCGATTCCATTGGATTATTTCCATAGTAAGAAAGAGATCAGTGGTTTGTCTTCATCTTTTTCTTTCTTACTTTGGCTGACTTTGGACCTACGATGTGAAAGTCGCCGTCCTCTGGAGATTCCTCAGATGTATGTGAGGAAGAAGATCCTCTACGGCTCGCGGAGCGAGAGCGGGACTTCAAAGAGGAAGAGCGATTACCGGCGCGAACAATAGGCCTGGAACGATGTTTTTCAACAGGCTGGCTACGGCTTGTGGACGGCTTAGGAGCTTTGGTCTGCACGGCTGAGGATGTTGTCGCCGATGCAGGTGTGGCACGATTCAGTGGAGGGGTACTTGCCAGTGGCTCGGTCTGGGTACAAGCGTCTGCAACAGGAACGTGCTGTATGGCGACTGTGTTCACAGAAGCGCGTCGGGCAGCAGAGACATAGTCCAAGGTGGTCGTGGGCTTGAGCTGCTCAAAGCGGCGACGCGCTTCTGGAAAGGTGAGGTGTTCTTTCACACGCAGTTCCTGAATACACTTCTCATCCAGAAACTTCGGACACTGTCGAGAGCTCGATGGATGACTCCCTCCACAGTTAACACAGTTCGGGTCACGGGTGCACGCCGTGCCCTCATGTGTCGGTAGGCCACAACGCTCACATACAGCAGGATGGTTACATGATGATTTGGTATGTCCGAACTTCTGACACTGGAAGCAGCGCATAGGGTTCGGAACATACTGCCGGACAGAGGCACGTTCGTAGCCGCAAAAGATATATTCCGGCAAGACAGTGCCCTTGAACGTAAGGAACACTGTCCGCAATGGTACGTCTTTGCCATCCTGCTTGCGCGTAAGACGATACGCCTGACAGACTCGCTGATCAGACAGGCAACTGACTATCTCCTCATTACTGAGATTGTCGAGACTAGAAGTGGTGACGACTCCCCTGCAGGTGTTGAGAGTTTTGTGGGGGGCTACCCGAATAGGGTAGGACCCCAACAAACTAGCCTTTAGAATTTTCTGACTTTGTTCTGCACTATTGGTCTCTAACAGTAGCGTACCGTCGCGTAGTCTGCTCGCATTCTTTACGGGTCCACATATTCTGTCCACTTCGCGCTTAAAGTAAAAAGGGTTCAGGTCCTTAATCGTTTTCCCGTCACATGCCAAGGTCACAACAAGAAATGGGTCGGTGAAAGGGGTTTTGCGCGGATGCATTATGGAATTGGACCCCCATCCGGAACCGTCGGCGTCAGCCTGCCATCCGGGGGTCAAAGGATAAAAGACACCAAAATCTCCACGGTCTGTGCCGCCATGGAGACCCCTCCATGACTGACCTCAAGGCGTACTTCAGAGGAGCTACCCTCCGATCTCCACTGCTTGTCCGCATGGGTAAACCGTTCACCACGTGACACCCCGGTTTTATGCCCCCACCACAGGAATAACCGCCTGTGGCTCCCCGCTTTAGCACACGCTGCCTCAACGGAGTCAGCGTGGATTCAGGGGACTTCGGGTTGATTACACCGGGGCTCCGTCAGCGGTAACACGTCCGGCCGGTGATACTAACCCGACGGCACGCGGCCGTCGGGAGATTAACACCGGCCGTGCCCTCAAGGAGCTACGTGGGTGTACATGACGTGTGGACGGGCTCCGCACCTAAGGCTACACATGGGGGCAGTGTGAAGGGTCCGCACAACCTTCGCGCCTGAGACCTCCGAAGAGCACACAAGTCGGGGGCCGCGCCGAAAACCGTGGGACAGGACCACGGAGATAGGAAAGATCCCTGCTGGTGAGACAGGAGTTATAAATCTAGGAACTTACAAACTAATAATCAGAATAAGCCTAGAAGAGGAAGAGGGTGATATAAAAAGCAACATAAAACGCTGCACGTGGCACAGTTAATGAAGGTGGAGGGGGTGAAGTGATAGTGAGCAGCTCGGGGCCCCGGGTGCGCCAAACCCGGACCTACCGTGGTAGGTTCCCCTGGGGGAGTTTGATTTCGGAGTCCTCTTCTCCTAGATGAGTTGTCAACCAAGACTAACGAGCCTCATCTACCCGTTGGAATGTTCTTAGCTTCCCCTCACCTCTTGCCTACCAGTGGCCACAAAGACACACTTAGTAGGCCGTCTGGATCGGGTACTGAGCCCCTCCGCCACGGCAAGGCGACACTCCTTCGGAGGGGCCGTTGAACGAAAGCGCCGGAAGACACACTGGACGTTGGACAACAGATGTTGAGATTCAAGCCACCACGTCAATCGTCCGCTGATCATGCGTTCCATCACCTTACAGAGTACACTGGTGAGGGAGATCGGACGATAACTGGAAGGCAATCCTTCCTAGGTTTTAAAATTGGGACTATGGTGGCTTCGCGCGAAGCGGATGGAAAATTAGAGGTGCGCCAGATATGGTTATACATCTGCAACAGAAAATGTTTTCCAGTCAGAGGCAGGTGTCGCACCATGGACAGGTGAATACTATCCGGCCCAGGGGCTGAGGGTCTCGAAGTGTCCAGGGCCCGTTAAAGTTCTGTCATGGTAAAAAGGCGTTATAACATTCGCTGTTCAAAGACTGAAAAGAAATTTCATGCACTTCAGCCCGGTTCTTGGTGGGTAAAAAGTCCGGGTGGTAATGTGAGGAGCCCGACACATCAGCAAAAGTTCCTCCAAAGGCATCGACGACAGCTCTGGGGAAAACAATGGTGCCAGTCGTAGTCCGAAGGTCAGGGACTGTAGCACTGGAGACTTTGCCGGCCAAGCGACGCAGCTTGTCCCAAACCACTGATGATGGTGTGAAGCGATTGAACGACTTCACAAAGCGGTGCCAGGATGTCCTCTTACTGTCCTGTATGGTACGACGGGCCTTAGCGCGCAAGCGCTTGAAGGCGACCAGATTATCCAGAGTAGGGTGGCGCTGAAATACCCGCAGAGCAGCTCGCCGTGCACGTACCGCCGCCCGGCATGTGTCGGTCCACCAAGGAACAGGTAAACGCCGAGGGTGGACCGGCGACCGAGGTATAGCTCTCTCGGCTGCGGTTATGATCGTGGAAGTAAAGCGATCCACTATCTGGTCAAAGTCTTCAAACACACGCTCGTCGAAAACAGGTTGCAGAACAAAGGTCAGTTCGCTCTGCGTATCTGCCAGGTGGAAACACGTGATGAAGGTATGTAGTTGGAGAGCAGGCTGATCAGGCATGGTAGGTGATCGCTGGAGAAGGTGTCCGAGACGACGTTCCACTGAAAACGATGTGCAAGCTGTGTTGAGCAAACAGATAAGTCCAGGTGAGAAAGAGTGCCTGTAGAACCAGATATAAAAGTAGGTTCACCAGTGTTAAGGAGAGAGAGAGATGATTCTGGTGGAAAACTCGGCTAGGCGCTTCACCCTCGCGGTAGCCCGAGGTGATCCCCAAAGGGGATGGTGGGCATTAAAGTCTCCCAGCAACAGGTAGGGAGCTGGGAGCTGGGACACAAGAGCAGACAGGTCCGCAATGGCAAAGGAGGAAGTAGGCGACAGATAAACGAAGCAGAGGGTGAAAGAAAAACCTGGTAACCAAAAAGTAACGGCTACAGCTTGCACGGTAGTAGTGAGTCTGAGTGGTTGGTAAAAAACGTCGTCGCGAAGCAGCAACATGACACCCCCATGTGCAGGAGTACTAGGCTCCGATGGCAGATCAAAACGCACCGGAGTGAATCCAGGAAAGAGGAAAGTATCCTGCCGACGAAGTTTGGTCTCCTGCAGGCAGAAAATAGGTGGGAAAGCGAGTTTGCGAGCAGTTGCAGTTCAGCGTTATGCCTGCACACGCCACGTGTATTCCACTGTAGGATGGAAATCCTTGGATAAATGGGAAAAGCTAGTCACTAGGTTGATTTAACCGGCGGCTGTCGCTTCAACTTGCCCTTGTGGTTCCGCGTGGGACTCGGACTTTGTGGAGCAGCTGGTTCATGCTCCATGGGCTCCTCAGAGGGAAGAGGGTCAGGGTCACTGGATACCGAAGACAGAGTTGTAAAACGGTTTCCGATACTAAGGGGTGGAGGGGAAACACGCTTCACGCGACTACGCCCTCTATCATCTTGTGAGCATGATCGGCGAGGAGGTGAAGGTGAATTGGCCATGGAGGCCCACTTTTGACGGGCAGAGGCCGTAGGATCTATAAGAAAGTCCGTTCGCTTCGGAGTTACTTTGAATTTCCGGGTTTCGCTACTTACAGAAACGGCCTTGGTAGCGGCGGGATCGGAGGTTGACACTGCGACGCGAGGAGTAACTACAGTGGAAGTTACAGGGCAAGTTTGAGTGCCCATGACCCGCTTTGGTACCGGTGTAGAAAGAACGGAACTAAAAGTACCAAACTTCAGAGGAGAAGGCTGTCGAGCAAGATGGCGTTTGCGGGCTTCAGAGAACGATAGACGCTCTTTCACCCGAAAAAATTAAAAATTATTTTCTTGTTTAACGACGCTGTCAATTGCCAGGATCACATCAGCGTCGACGGTGTGCCGGAATATTGTCCTGCAGGAGTTCTTTTACATGCCAGTAAATCTGACATGGAGCTGTCGTTTTTAAGCACACTTAAAAACCATCGGCCTGGGCCGGGTTTGAACCCGCGACCTTGGGATCCGTAGGCCAGCGTCTAACCTGGCCTACGGATCCCAAGGTCGCGGGCTCTTTCACCCGCAGCTCTTGAATGGCCTTCTCATCCTGGTATCGCGGGCAGTCGCAGGAAGTCGCTGGGTGTGCACCTCGGCAGTTCACGCAGCTTGGTGCAGATGAACAGGCACCATCATGACCGTCCTTACCACAGTTGACACAAATAGCGACCGAAGCCTTGCAAGAGGTCTTAGTATGGCCGTAGCGTGGACACTGGTAACAACGCATAGGCCGCGGAATATAGGGTCGAACCGGGGTAACTTCATAGTCTGGTTTGATCTTCTGAGGCAGGTCAAGCCGATCAAAAGTAACGAACAGCGTGCGGGTATCCACCTGCACGCCATCGCGCTTGACTCGTACACGGTGAACTTCCGTGACATCCTGGTCCGACAGATATCCTAGGATCTCCTCCTCCGGCATACCATCCAACAGCGAGGTGGTGATGACGCCCTTGGAGGAGTTCAGGCTTCGGTGCTTCTCCACACACATAGGATATCCGTGCAGGAGTTTCGCCTTCAACAATCTGTCAAACTGTGTGGTAGTGTAACTCTCAACCAAGAGGTAACCGGATCGCAAGCGTGTACAGGACTTTACAGGGCCGGCGATTTTATCAAGACCCGATTGAATACCTCTTTTTCTTCCTGGACTTGTTTTCTGCGTTTTGGAGTATTTGTAGCCATAAAAGAAGGCGATAAATATCATCCCCCACCAACCACGGAGCCCAACAAGGGGTCATCCCACTGGGATGACAGGGCTACACAGGGGATATAGCGGGCGCGCCGTCCCACTCACCCTGGAGTTCGGTGCAATACCTAGTCCTGGCCGATTGACTAGGGGTGGGTTAGTCCCTAGCCTCCCATTTACGTGAAGCAGAAACCAAAGCAGTGTGTTGGAAATGCGCACCCTACCCGAATTCAGAAAGAAACTGGACCGAGCTCAGATACGCATCCCTCAACCACCAGGATAAACCTTTCCACCGACACGGGTCTCCACGCACGGCCCACACGTGGGTGGGGATTTGACTGAGTCCCTCACCACTAAGAGGATCCCACACCGAGGGAGTCAGTTGGCTCGGGGCCCCGGGTGCGCCATACCCGGACCTATCGTAGTAGGTCCCCCTGGGGGGGGGGCTGTCGATGCAGTACATCGATGTAATCTCCATATTGTTCCATCAGGTCGCAGAGATGGTGGCTAGCTCATAAATGAATTTGATTGGTTCAAGCACTAGAGTGTGAGAGTTACAAAAGCAGTGAGTGAGTGGGAAGGCAGCAGGGGCAAAATGTTTTACACGTGATTAACATGTGCCAAGTTAACAACTATCTTATTCTTCAGTTGTGTACAGCTGTTTGTTTCTACAGTTATTCTAACAAGTGCTTATTTTGTGAAACACAAGTATGAGGAAATATAGAAACTATAAAGCAGATTTCAACAAAGAAAGATTGCATTTGCAGAACAGAATGATAATCAAGCAGCAGAAAGGGAGTTTTCAATGAGTGAAAAACTTGTAAGAGATTGATGCAAAATAAAAATGTATACTTAAATTATTCTTTGCATAATGGTTGCACTGTGTTCTTTAATTTAAAAAACAATGCAATGAAATATGGTAGTTATGCTTTGATACACCCTCGCAAAAATGTTATTTGGACCTGTGCCCAGCACTTAAAGATAAAACCTAAGGATGTAGTCAAAATGTCAAAATTAAAATGTTCTCTTACCCTATCACAGTAAACACGAATGGAACCCACATTGGTAGCGCCAACAGCTGTTAGGGAAAAGAAACCATGCTTCCAATGTCCAACATAGACAACCCTCTCGTTGAGGTTGAAGAGCCCAGGAATCCACTGGGCTATTGATGGACTTACACTCAGCAGATCACCTAAAATGAAAACAGAATCAATAGCTTTACATATTGTTTGTTTAATAAGAAATATTTTGTTTTACATTGTAACAAAAATTACTAGAATAGTTCATGTAAAATCCCCTTGGCTGAAGTGGTCATATCAAATAAATGAAACAAATGCATAACTGAGCTAACATTACCTAATATTCTTTCAAAAAACACATCACCCAGACAACCGGATGAAACTGGAGTTGGAACTTGGGTTTACAGCATCAGAACTACGAACTTTGTATCAATGCAATGGCTACCCAGTTATAAAACCATCAGAGCTGCAAAAACGACCCATTTAGGCTTGAATACAGTTATCATTTTAACTGGAGGATGACCTTAAAAATGTGTCTATAAAAGCAAAGCCTCATTTAAATACTGTTAGACCATATGTAGAAACCCTCTGACGCAATACGTCTATGTAAGAACTGTAAAGTAATTTAATATGAAGTTATAGAGGCGGCACAAAATCCCCCTTAAATGAAGAATTGTGAATATAGTTGGTAAGGTCAGAATGCGTCTTTTTTCAATGCCTTGGTCCGGCAATGCATCGGAAAAGTGAGTGGCGTTCAAGGGGTCGTCGACAGCTAGGTCATTTGGTCCCCAAGTCAAAAACCAAATGCAAAACCAAAAAACGCTAAAACAGTTAAAACACCCAACCGTTAATGTTAAAACAGTTAAAACGTTAAAAAGTTCATGGTAAAATACTCAAGGTATAAGAACTAAATAAAAAAACTACATATCACTGCAAATTTGTAAAGCCGAAAATTGAAATCCTAATAATAAAAAGCACAGTTATACTGGTTTGGCGAATCCAATTTCAGCGACGAACCGCAGCACCGTATCTACGGGGACTGGGTTGTCGCCTAGAATGGACCACAGACTAACACCCAGGCCAAGCGACTGGCGCGACTGGCGCACCGCGGCATATCGTGGACAATCAATCAAAACGTGCGACACGGAGAGTTGGACGTAGCACGCAAATGGTGGCCATGAGTGGCGCGTGTGTGACCTATGCGCAACCGCGTTAAAATGACCTCTGACCGACGGGAATCCCTGCAAGAAGTCCGCCAGGATTTTACCGAGTCCTTGATTGTCCGTAATTGGGTGCCAGCCAGATCTTCCCAAGATTTCTGCCAAAAAGAATAAAGATGGTAACGGAAGTATCGCTGCACATCTCTAAATGGAACAGCATATGTGAAAAACACCGGCAAACGACATGCAGCCTTAGGCAGCCACATCTGCCTCCTCGTTACCGGGAATACCCACATGACCTGGGATCCATATAAAAACAAACTGGTAAGTTTAAATAAAACTATTATCCATCCATGGTATCCAGTAATAAAATAAATAACTGGTAAACAGTTACCACTAAATCTACAAATATCAAAAATCCATAATAAAACAAAATATGACCGCCGGAATCCGGCGGCCATCTTGGTACTGGTACCCAGCACCAACTCACTCCTCACTTCCTTTACTCCACACTACAGCTCAATTACACTTATGCATCATTATATAAAATACAATAATCAAAATACCTATTAAACATAAACCAAATTACACATATTTGAAAGAATACATATAAACATCATATAGCACAAACAATGCTGAATTTAAAACCTTCAGAACCTCAATTAAATAACTCAAAAATACAAATTATCTTCAAACCTCCAAAATAAACAACAAATCCTTCAAATTATTTAAGTTTATTTAATAAAATGAAATATAGCATTAAATTGAAATCAAATATTAATATTTCAAATTCAGAATTATATATTAAATATTACGAAAAATATTCAATCTCTAAATTTAGAAACTATTTGAAACTATTTAACCCTTTCATGCCTGAATAATTTTGCTACTTATGCCGTTCTTCCTCTAATTCGAAACCGGTTTAGATTACGCGGTCTGGGACACCTTCAGCCTGCTGGCTTGATTAGCCATGATCGTTCAGGCAACACGTAGTGCACTGGCCATGCACTCAAAGCCTGAGGACGTGAGTTCGAGTCTCGGCAACCGCAGTCAAATGTGCCTGTGGTAAAGGACGGGGAGGGCCCACGTAAAATAATCGGTGATGGCACGCGTGGATGATGACGGGGTATCATTTGACTGCGGTTGCATGGATTTTGGTTCTTTTCTTGTAAAAAAAAACACTACAATATAAATTGTAAAAAATATAATTTTTTACAATTCAAAACGTCTCATGTATGTATTTTTAATTGGTGACAGACAGTATAACAAGAATATAGCAAAAAAAGGGCAAAACTAGTACAAATAGGAAAAAAGCATATGTATCTTATAATACACACCAGGAATACAATAATCAAAATAACTATTAAACATAAACAAAATTACACATATTTGATAGAATACACATAAACATCATATAGCACAAACAATACAAAATTTAAAATCTTCAGAACCTCAATTAAATAACTGAAAAATACACATTATCTTCAAACCTCCAAAATAAACAACAAATCCTTCAAATTTCTCAATCTACTACAGCTTCAAAACATTTAGGTTTATTTAACAAACTGAAACAGCATTAAATTTAAATCAAATATTAATATTTGAAATTCAGAATTATATATTACATATTACGAAAAATGTTTAATCTCTAAATTTAGAAAGTATTTGAAACTATTTAACCTTTTCATGCTTGAATTATTTTGCTACTTATGCCGCTCTTCCCCTAATTCGAAACCGGTTTAGATTACGTGGTCTGGGACACCTTCAGCCTGCTGGCTTGAATAGCCATGCTCGTTAAGGCAACACATAGTGCACTGGCCATGCACTCAGAGCCTGAGGACGTGAGTTCGAGTCTCGGCAACCGCAATCAAATGTGCCTGTGGTAAAGGACGGGGAGGGCCCACGTAAAATAATCAGTGTGATGGCACGCGTGGATGATGACGGGGTATCATTTGACTGCGGTTGCATGGATTTTGGTTCTTTTCTTGTAAAAAAAACACTACAATATAAATTGTAAAAAATATAATTTTTTACAATTCAAAACGTCTCATGTATGTATTTTTAATTGGTGACAGACAGTATAACAAGAATATAGCAAAAAAAGGGCAAAACTAGTACAAATAGGAAAAAAGCCTATGTATCTTATAATACACACCAGGCATGAAAGGGTCAAACTCTACACTACAGCACAGATACACTCGTGCATAATTATATAAAAAGCAAGACGTAGTAATCAAAATAACAATTAAACATAAACAAGATTACACATATTTAAAATAATACACTAAAACATCATAGAACGTAAACAATACAACATTTAAACATTTTCAAAACCTCATTTTCATAAACATTTTAAAACATTTCTGCACTGTAGGTACTCAAAGCCTGAGGACGTGAGTTCGAGTCTCGGCAACCGCAGTCAAATGTGCCTGTGGTAAAGGACGGGGAGGGCCCACGTAAAACAATCGGTGTGATGGCACGCGTGGATGATGACGGGGTATCATTTGACTGCGGTTGCATGGATTTTGCTTCTTTTCTTATAAAAAAACACTACAATATGAATTGTACAAAATATAATTTTTTACAATTCAAAACTTCTCCAATATGTATTTTTGATTGGTGACAGACAGTATAACAAGAATATAGCAAAAAAAAAAAAAAAAAAAAAAAAGGCAAAACTAGTACAAATAGGAAAAAAGCCTCTGTATCTTATAATACACACCAGGCATGAAAGGGTTAAGCTCTACACTACAGCACAGATACACTCGTGCATAATTATATAAAAAGCAAGACGTAGTAATCAAAATAATTAAACATAAACAAAATTACACATATTTAAAATAATACACTAAAACATCATAGAACGTAAACAATACAACATTTAAACATTTTCAAAACCTCATTTTCATAAACATTTTAAAACATTTGTTCACTGTTGGTATTTATGTCTTATTGGTCATCTTGTGTGTCAGATAAATCACTATCAATGTTATTTCGGTGTTGTTGATTTTGTATGCTCTCGGACCGTCTTATTAGTAGGTCCTGATGTTAAATATTTATTTGCCTTGGCAGAGTTTTGGTCTCGATGGCAGATTTGCTGATGGTATTAGCCATTGTCTCTAGGTGGTGGAATAAATCCTTATCCCTTACGATGTTGCAGATTTGGTGTCCTTGTAATGGTGTCCGATGTTCTTCTGTCAGGTGTGCATATTTTGGACATTCAAAGAAAACATGCTCAGGGGTGTCTTGGATGTTGCATATATCACATATATCGGTTAACTGTTTATTAATCTTATCCAGTAGGTTCCATACGGGCCGTGCCCGGTTAGGAAATGTATTGTACCTTTTGTATAATTAAAACTTTTATACTTCTTTTGTAATCTTTCTCTCATGTTGCCGAAAATTGAGTAAGTTCTCCTGCCTTCTTCTATTAAATCCCACTCTTCTTGCCAGATTTGTAATAGTTTATTTTTGACGTCCCGTTTCTTGTGATAAAAACCATCCATTATTTCAATGCACCCCTGTATCGTAGGGTGTGGTCAATAGGCCAAATTCCCAGGATAACTAGCAAAGCCATGGTTGGTGTTGTGTTCACTGCTCCTGTAAATCGGAGTAGGATGTTCCTGTGATCTTCTCAGCAAGGTCTTGACTGTAGTATGGTAGGTGGTTATGGTGTTCAAGGGAATTTTGAAATCAAATTGTGCTAAACGGGAAAGTTTCAGCATTACTTTTTCTGCTTTAACCCTCACATAATCAGTATGAGATTTAAAATGTAGTCTTTCGTCCAAAAATATGCCCAGATATTTTGTGTTGAACGTTTAATATGGTTATTTTCAAATTTAATAATGGGATCTCGCTTAAATGAGCCTTTAAGTACCATATATGCAGATTTCGCTGATGAAATCTTCATCTTGGCAACCTGGCACCAATTGGATAGCTCTATTAACAATTTGTTGGCTTTTTCCTCCAACATATTCCTAGTATTTCCCCTCTACCAAAAAGACTATATCATCTGCATATGCCACTACCTTAAGACAGATATTTATACGAGTAATTTGTTCTAATAATGTTTCCAAAGTTATGTCCCAAAAAGTGGGCCCGAGAATCGAACCCTGGGGGCATCGCTTAGTGATGTCTTTTGAAATGATTTGGTTCACACCAACAAGTTGTACTTTCCTATTTCTACAGTAATCTTCTAAAATTTTATACAAAGTTCTGGGATAATTTAAATTTCTAAGCCTAGTGAAAAAATGAGGCCACCAAACGTTATCAAAAGCAGCCGAAATATCCACGAAAATAGCCATGACGTATTTTGATTTGGAATTTAGGGTGGCAGTGATAAGGGTATTAATTGCACCTTCGATGGATCTCCCTTTCCTGAAACCGCACTGATCGTCATTAAGCCCAATAAGTGTCCGATATTCCAGAATACGCTTATTTATTAAAGCTTCAAAAAGTTTTCCAATAGTGTACAAAAGATAGATGGGTCTGTAAGATTTACAGACCATCGGATCTTTATCAGCACTTTTCTTCAAAACAGTTAATTTTGCAACTTTCCAAATGTTGGGAACGGGCTACACGTGGGTGAGCATTTTGACTAACTCCCTCACCACCAAGAGCAGACCACATCGAGGGAGTCAGTTGGCTCGGGGCCCCAGGTGCGCCAAACCCGCACCTACCGTAGTAGGTTCCACTAGGGAAGATACCATTAATGGCAACGGCAAAAAGCATAACTGATAATCGACCCCTGGGGTACACCTTGTTCCTGGACCTTCTCTTGGGAGAGCGCGTTTCCTATGCGGACACGAAAATGGCGAAGTAGTAAAAAGTTAAAAATGAACATCGATCACTAAATGACCACGTAAACCGTTGGTGGGCAAGATGTGGAGGATTCCATAGCGCCAAGTGGTGTCGTAGGCCTTCTCCAAATCAAAGAAGACACCTACGACATGCTGCTTCAGCAGAGAGACATTTTGAACGTACGCTTCCAAGCGTGACAGATGGTCAACACTGGAGCTAAGGCGACTAAAACCGCACTGAACAGTGCTCAGCAGGTTATTCGTTTCTAGCCACCACACTAAAGGAGTGTTAATCACTCGTTCGAGTGAGTGAGTGAGTGAGTGTGTCGGGTTTAAGGGCCCGTCGACAACTTGGTCATTAGGGCCCCGAGTCCAGAAGTAAAATTACATACAGTCAAGTGTTAAAACATCTCCCATTAAAAACTAAAAATCTACGGTTAAAATAGATAAAAGACCTCTAAACAACTATTAAAACGTTTCATTTAAAATGCTAAAAACAGAAACTTAAAATTGCTACAAAGTAAAAAAAAAAAAAACACTAAAACGTTAAAAAACCCAAAAATACGGCCATCTAAAAGGCTAAAATCTCTAAAATAAAATATCCTTACACTTGCTTCATAAAATCAATTGTGGAACAAAACCGCAGCACTGCATTCACAGATACTGGGTCGTTGCCTAAAACTGACGACAGTGTAAGGCCCAGGCCAACAGACTGGCGCTCACGAGCGTATTGCGGACAATCAAGAAGGACATGTGCGACGGAAATTGGAATATTACACGTCGTACAGACAGGCTCCGGATCACCACGCAAAAGGTGTCCATGCGTGGCTCGGGTATGGCCTATCCTCAGGCGGGTTAAAACCACTTCTTCCCGCCTGGAATTCCTGCAGCTGGTATGCCAGGGTTGTACCGTGTCCTTGATAGTCCGTAATTGAGTGCCAGATAACGCTTCCCAAGATTCCTGCCAGAGAGCAAATAGATGGCGACGGAAATATTTCTGCACATCTATATAGGGGAGCGTACGGGTGGAATACTCCGGAAGGCGACATGCAGACTTTGCAGCCGCATCCGCCGCCTCGTTGCCCGGAATACCCACATGGCCTGGGATCCACGTAAAAACAAACTGGTATCCGCGAGACAGTAGCTGAGAAATCAACGTCTGGATTTTAACAACCAATGCCGAGGTGCCGATAAACTGTTGCAGGGCCTGGAGAGCGCTAAAAGAATCGGAACAAACTATAAAACTTCCAGGACCTGAACTGGAGATAAAAAGGAGGAAATAAAATATGGCAAACAACTCGGCGGTAAATACTGAACTGGCGTCCGGTAGGCGGTACGTATGAGCGTCACCGTTGTATATAAAGGCGCAACCCGTCGAACTACCCATCTGGGACCCATCGGTAAATACCGGACAGGAAGTCCGGTATCGCCCCAGTAGTTCCGTGAATAGTTGGCGAAACACGGAATGAGGGGTAGCTATCTTAACACAGCCCGACAACTCCAGGTCAAAGCGTGCGCGCTGGAGTTGCCAGGGAGGACATCGGCCACGTGAATGCCGCTCTACGGCTGGCAGTCGAAGGGCGTGTGCAGCAAGCAGTTCACGAAACCGGATACCACTTGGACGGGAGATAGTTGTATTTCGCATATAACGGTGCGCGAGGTCTGGACGCAACACGGGTGGAAACGAAGGGTGACCTGGATGGGCGGCCAGCCTTGCCACGTAAGAACAAAGTAATAAAGAGCGTCGAACAGACAGTGGAGGTTCGCCAGAATCAGCATACAGACAATCGATTCTGCTGGTGCGGAAAGCCCCAGTAGCGAGACGGATACCAGTGTGATGTACTGTGTCTAAAAGCCGGAGTTTAGACGCAGACGCCGCGCCATAAATAAAACAGCCGTAGTCTAATTTGGACCGGACCAGAGAGCCATACAACCTCAACATGACGGTGCGATCGCCGCCCCAAGATGCCCCAGATAAGACCCTGAGTACCCGAAGCGAACGATCGCACGAAGCACGAAGATAACGGATATGGTGCTCCCATGTGAGTTTACTGTCGAGGTGTAGGCCCAAGAACTTAAGGTGCGGTACAAAAGGAAGACGTGTGTCGCGGAGATGAAGATCAGGAGGAGGGTGTACTCCTCGCAGTCGGTGAAAGTGTAGACACTGTGTTTTCGTAGGGGACAGCCGAAAGCCCGTGCGTAATGCCCACTCGGCGATGGAGGTTATGCTCAGCTGCAGTTGACGCTCGATGTGCTCCAAACTATAAGAGCGATAGTAGATCGCAAAGTCGTCAACATACAGCGACATCGGGATACCGCTACGAACAACACTAGTGATGCCATTAATGGCAACTGCGAAAAGTGTGACACTGAGGATGGATCCCTGGGGTACACCATTCTCCTGGATCTTCTCTTGAGACAGCGTGTTGCCTATACGGACACGAAAACGGCGAATGAGTAAAAAGTTAAAAAGGAAAACGGCTAAGTGACCGCGCAAACCATAACCGTGTAGAGTACGGAGAATGCCATAGCGCCAAGTAGTATCGTAGGCCTTCTCCAGATCAAAGAAGACACCCACGACATGCTGCTTCAGGAGAAACGCATTCTTTATGTATGCCTCCATGCGCGTCAGGTTGACGACACTGGAGCGATAGCGACGAAATCCGCACTGAACATTGCTCAGCAGGTTATTCGTCTCTAGCCACCACACTAAGCGAGTGTTAATCATCCGTTCCAAGGTCTTGCAGACGACACTCGTCAAGCAAATAGGGCGGTAGCTAGAGGGAAGTGTCCGGTCTTTTCCTGGTCGAGGGATAGGGATGACAATGCCCTCTCGCCAGGAAGACGGAAAAACCTGCTGATGCCAGATGCGGTTATACATGCTCAACATGAAGGAAAGAGCTGCAGGTGGAAGATGAAGCAGCATTTGGCGGTGGATGTCATCAGGACCGGGAGAAGAATTCTTTGCTAGGGACAAGGAATGCGCTAGCTCCGCCTCGGTAAATGGTGCATTGTACGGTTCACTTTGGGCACTGTTAAAACTAAGGCCTATCTGCTCCGCAGATTCCTTGATAGCTAAAAACGCTCTATCATAGCTTTGGGTTTGGCTAGTACAGGCAAAACACTCGGCAAGGGCGTCGGCGATGTCCTGCTCGCTGGTGTAACGGGAGCCCTGTACGGCAAGGCCGGGGATGGTCGTCCGGCGACACTTGCCGTACATTCGCCGAACAGCAGTCCACACCTTTTGCGCCGAACTTCGACGGGAAAGAGAAGATACATACTTTTCCCACGATTTGCGTTTTGCGTCTCGAAGTATAAATCTTGCCCTAGCACGAGCACGCTTAAAAGCGACAAAGTTCGCCTGCGTAGGATGTAAGGTAAAGATACGCAATGCACGCTTGCGTGCTTTAGTAGCCAAACGGCATTCCTCGGACCACCAAGGCACAGGAACGTGACGAGGTGTAGTGGAACCACGAGGAATGCTGGAATCCGCTGCACGAAGGATAGAGTAAGTAAAATACTCCACCATGTCGTCAATGGTGGTAAAACCATCGTCGGTTAGGTGAATGAGGGAACGAAACTTCCCCCAGTCAGCCTTGGAAATAATCCAGTGAGGAAAGCGTGTTGGCACAGAATTGTGGCCCGATAGGTGAATGCTAATGGGGTAATGATCACTGCCAAATAAGTCGGAAAGTACCGACCAGTCGAGTAGAGGTACCAGTGACGGACTGCTAAATGAAACGTCAAGTGCGGAGTGTGTACCATAGGCAGATGATAAGTAAGTAGGCACGCCAGTGTTTAATATGACTAGGCCGGACATATGGCAAACGTCTGCTACAAGGCAACCACGGGCATCGTCAATGTCGGAGCCCCAATGAGAGTGCTTGGCATTCAGATCGCCGAGAAAGATGAGCGGTGGCGGAATCTGTGCCAAGAGAGCCCGAAGATCGTTCGTGTGTACGACACTGACCGGTGGCAGATAGACATTGCAAAGGGAGAAACAGAGGCTCTGCAGCTGCACACGCACCGCTACAGCTTGTAGCGGCGTGTTGAGTGGCACACTGGTGGCAGAGATATCATGCGCCACCAGGATAGCAACACCCCCGCTGGCTCGCCTATCAGCTGCAGAGTCATGTCTAAATGCCGAAAAACCACGAAGTTGTAATGCGTGGTTAGGGTGCAAGTGCGTTTCTTGTAGACAGACGATTGATGGAGACCGTTGCAAAACGAGATGCTGTACGTCCGGAACACGTGCCCGGAACCCATTAACATTCCACTGGATTATTTCCATGGTAAAGAAGAATTAGGGATTCGTCTTCATCTTTTTCTTTTTCATCTTTACCTTAACCGACTTCGGACGGGGTAGGTTAAATTCGCCATCGTCTGGTGACTCCGCCGACGTCCGGGAGTCTGAAGATCCCCGGCGGCTCGCTGAACGAGAGCGAGAGCGGGAGCGGGACTTCATGGACGATGTGCGACTGCTGGCGCGACCAGAAGGCCTAGAATAATGGCTGTCAACAGGCTGGCTACGGCTAGTTGTCTTGTGAGCTGGTGTCTGCACGGCTATAGATGTAGTAGCAGGTGCAGCTGTGGCACGAGACAGTGAAGGGGTATTCGCAGGTAGGTCAGTCTGTGTAGAAGCATCTGACACAGGAACGTGTTGGATCGCTACGCTGCTAGCAGGAGCGCGTCGGGCAGCCAAGGCATAACCTGTGGTGGTAGCAGGTTTCAGCTGCTCAAAGCGACGACGCGCTTCTGGAAACGTGAGATGTTCTTTCACGCGCAATTCTTGTATACACTTCTCATCCAGGAACTTCGCACACTGACGCGAGCTGGATGGATGCTTCCCTTCACAGTTCACACAGAGGGGATCCCGTGTACATGTCGGGTCCTCATGGGCTGCTAAACCACAGCGCTCACATATAGCAGGATTATTACACAGGGTCTTAGTATGGCCGAACCGTTGGCACCTAAAACAACGCATGGGGTTCGGCACATACTGGCGTACGGCGGCACGTTCGTAGCCACAAAAGATGTACTCGGGCAATTTAGTTCCTCTGAACGTCAGAAACACCGTACGCAAAGGCACATCCTTGCCATCCTGCTTTTTGGTAAGACGGTAAGCCTGACACACACGCTGGTCGGAGAGACAGGTGGTAATCTCATCGTTCGACAGATTGTCCAGACTGGAGGTGGTGACAACTCCCCTACATGTGTTGAGCGATTTGTGCGGGGCTACCCGAATTGGGTAGGAGCCCAACAAACTCGCCTTTAAAAGTTTCTGGGTCTGGTCTGCCGTGTTGGTTTCGATCAACAGCGTACCGTCTCGAACTCTGGTCGCGTTCTTAACCGGGCCACATATTCTGTCGACTTCTCGTTTTATATAAAATGGGCTAAGGTCCTTTATCGTTTTCCCGTCACATGCCAAAGTCAAAACCAAGAAAGGGTCAAAGGAAGAGGGGTTGCGCGGAGACATGATTATTTGGACCCCCATCCGGAACTGTCGGCGTCAGCCTGCCATCCGGGGGTCAAAGGATAAAAGACACCAAAATCTCCACGGTCTGTGCCGCCATGGAGACCCCTCCATGACTGACCTCAAGGCGTACTTCAGAGGAGCTACCCTCCGATCTCCACTGCTTGTCCGCATGGGTAAACCGTTCACCACGTGACGCCCCCGTTTTATGCCCCCACCACAGGAATAACCGCCTGTGGCTCCCCGCTTTAGCACACGCTGCCTCAACGGAGTCAGCGTGGATTCAGGGGACTTCGGGTTGATTACACCGGGGCTCCGTCAGCGGTAACACGTCCGGCCGGTGATACTAACCCGACGGCACGCGGCCGTCGGGAGATTAACACCGGCCGTGCCCTCAAGGAGCTACGTGGGTGTACATGACGTGTGGACGGGCTCCGCACCTAAGGCTACACATGGGGGCAGTGTGAAGGGTCCGCACAACCTTCGCGCCTGAGACCTCCGAAGAGCACACAAGTCGGGGGCCGCGCTGAAAACCGTGGGACAGGACCACGGAGATAGGAAAGATCCCTGCTGGTGAGACAGGAGTTATAAAACTAAGGCCTTACTAACTAATAATCGGAATAAACCTAGAAGAGGAAGAGGGTGATATAAAAAGCAACATAAAATGCTGCACGTGGCACAGTTAATGAAGGTGGAGGGGGTGAAGTGATAGTGAGCAGCTCGGGGCCCCGGGTGCGCCAAACCCGGACCTACCGTGGTAGGTTCCCCTGGGGGAGTTTGATTTCGGAGTCTTCTTCTCCTAGATGAGTTGTCGACCAAGACTAACGAGCCTCATCTACCCGTTGGAATGTTCTTAGCTTCCCCTCACCTCTTGCCTACCAGTGGTCACGAAGACTCACTTAGTAGGCCGTCTGGATCGGGTACTGAGCCCCTCCGCCACGGCAAGGCGACACTCCTTCGGAGGGGTACTCGTTCGAAGGTCTTACAATGATACTCGTCAAGCAAATAGGGCGGTAACTAGAGGGAAGCGTCCGATCTTACCCGGGTCGAGGGATAGGGATGACAATACCCTCTCGCCAAGAAGACGGTTGTACATGCCGAACAGGAAGGAGAGAACCGTATATGGAAGTTGAAGCAGTATTTACCTGTGGATGTCATCGGATTCCTGGAGAACAGTCCCTTGCGAGAGATAAGGAATGAGCCAGTTCCCCTTCAGTAAAAGGATCATTGTACGATTTACTACAGTCTGTATTAATATTAAGAACTATCCGCTCTGCAGATTCCTTCAGAGATTTGAAAGCGCGATCATAACTTTCCGTTTGGCTAGTAGCAGCGAACGAACTAGCAAGGGCATCTGCGATATCCTTTTCGGAGGTATAAGCTGAGTTTACGGCGATACTTGCCATGCATACTGCATGATGAATTGGACCCCCATCCGGAACCGTCGGCGTCAGCCTGCCATCCGGGGGTCAAAGAAAAGGAAGACACCAAAATCTCCACGGGCTGTTCCACCATGGAGACATGAAGAGGAAGAGCGTGATGAACAGTAGCGGTCAAAGCAGCTAAACGTGGCAAAAGTTAATGAACATGGAAGAGGTGAAGAAGGTGAGCGGCTCGGGGCCCCGGGCGCGCCAAACCCGGACCTAGCGTAGTAGGTCCCCCTGGGGGAGATAAAGAAGAATATCAGTATAAACTTCTGGCTTTCCTCAAATGGCGGTTGAATCAACCAATTTAAGCTTATTATTGGTGAAAATATGACCATATGAAATCATCTGATAATTTGTAATAGCCCTGTTGTTTAAATGGCAAACCAAACTAAGCTTAAAATCTAATTAAACTTTTTATACAAATACTTATTGATTAATTGATTCTAAATTATATCACTGCTACTTTTCAGCTTTAGTAAGCAAATCATTAATTGTTCTACACACTTTGTTTGGCCATTCCTAGTTTATACATCCACAAAGAGATATGGTTAAATTTTTTGGTAACTCACCTGGGAAATGCCTGCGGAATTCTATGTCCCAATTTACTGGAGAGTGGAAACGATGATAATCACCAGGAGCAAGATATACTGCACATTGGTAGAGCCTGTTCCCCTTGTTTTCCAAGAGTGACTGCTGATATTCACAAGCACTTGCATCAGTTGCTATTGTACATGTTAAACCAGAACAAGTGTTAGTAATACGTGACTTTTATCTTAGGATTAAGATCCTGTATTAAATTCACAAAACCTTTTTCTTTCTTTTAAGAAAGCAAGTTCTCATTAACATTTTTGTTTGTATTTATTCTCATCACATGTGTTTAATGGACGTACAGTGGAATATTTTATTTTTATAATCTAGTAAAACATTGGAAAAAGTATGCCTCCATAACACATTATGCTTCACAAAACCTCAGCATACTTGAGTACAAGTTTTGTATACGGAAAACAAAAAACAAATTTAAAAAATTGGAGGAAAATCAATTTACAGATTTTTGTACTCACAACAATCAATATTCTGCAGAATGCAAGCTGTGAACACAGGGAAGGGAGAGGGGAGGTAATCTCCTTTCACAGTTCAAAAGTAGACTATGAAGTCTCATTTCTTGCATAAACCAGCAGTTCTGTGAATGATACAATAGTCACACTGACATCTGGCAATGGGTGACGCAAAGCTGGCTTCTGATGTAGTGCACAATTTTGTTCAAATTTCTGCACTGCTAATATGCAAGGTGTTCCGAAATTTCTATTATAAACCACAAGAGCTTTAAAGGGGACTGAGTAGACAATCAAAACAGGCTACTGGTACAATAATTTCAAATTAAGTGCTTCAAACCTAGTCCTGCTGGCTTATTTCTTGGGAGAAGTGCTGTCGAACATTTCCACAAAAATAAAAAAAAAAAAAAAAAATAAAAAAAACCAACAACAACAACATAGCTTCAACTGAAGGTACACCACTTCACTCAGAAGCTGCCTTTTAAAACCTTACTTGCTGATTTGGAACAAAGAGTATGGACAGGCCAAGAGAATCCATTTTTTGGCCTCCATGATCCTTTGATTGAGCTTCATTCAGTATTTTCCTATGGGAGAGTTAACATAACATGAGTGACTAAGCATGTATACCAAAACAAGATTCATAAACAATATGTATAAGCAATGAAGTACTTGGTTCCCACACCAAATTGCTCTTAAATATATATATATATATTTTTAATATTTTGTTGTTTAACGACTCTGTCAATTGCCAGGATCACATCAGCGTCGCCGGTGTGCCGGAATTTTGTCCCGCAGGAGTTCTTTTACATGCCAGTAAATCTACTTACATGGAGCTGTCGTTTTTAAGCACACTTAAAAAGCATCGACCTGGGCCGGGTTTGAACCCGCGACCTTGGGATCATAGGCCAGCGTCTAACCAACTGAGCCACCCAGACCGACAAATTGCTCTTCATGTACCAGAATAACAATAAGCACTTATAGATAAATTGCAATGTGGCAAAATATCTTTCTTTGACAGTAGATGTTGCCAAATTAAGAAATGTTTGGAAAGGGTGAATCAAACTGAAAAATGTAATGCCATAGCAGAGATTTGCACCACGGATCTTCTGGTTTCCGTCTGATTGCTCTAATCAACTGAGCTACCATAGAAATCTGAAAGACCAATTAAGGAATGTCTGTTAGAAATGTAATTCACTGCATCAAAACTAATAAAATTACTATAATCTTTCCCCCTAATAGTACCAGGAGCTGGAATGGTTAGAATTATTGTGCTATTTGAGTATAGAAACAGCGTATTTCCATGGGTAGACTTTTTTTTTCAAAACATTTGAATCAACTCCTTGTGAAGATTTATTATTTATTTATTTGTTTATTTATGCACACAAACTTACTGTTGGTGATTTTAAACACACAAGCCGTGTGTGGACAATGTTTGAGAGGTAGAACAGGTAGGTGGTCTGCGGATGAAATCCCAGCTGTGGCATTGAATTTTTAAGTTCCAGTTCTACCTGCCAAATCAATCTTGTGAACCGTCTAGGAGCTCTTAATAGGAATTTCTGCATCTTGTATTTAATTTGAGTTAATGGGAAAAACTCCAGATAAATCAAGTTTACACATTAATAAAATTAGCTAAAGGAGGTAAAATAATAATTGTGTCTAAAGTTCAAGGGCGATAAAAATAACTAAAAGCTAAAATCAGATATGCATCAAGTAAGGATGACGGTCTTAAGTTTTTATCTGTAATTAAAATTTACTATTTCCAAAGCAGCAGTATATATTTTAGTTACTTTTCTTGTTACAGTATTTTGAAGTAACTCATTACATCTTAAACTGAATTAATGATTTCCAAATTATGTTCCGACAATACAGCTCAAGAATACCCACATTATGCAACATCACATTCAGTTTACGCATCCATCACTGTACAATGATCCATTTTAATCTGCACTGAAACTTGTCACTTTGATACTGAAGGACTATCCTTTCATAAAGCATTTATTATTTTTGTCAGAATTATCAAAATTATCAGGATTCACACTAATCATCTGTATGCTACAAATATATGGCTTCAAAGGTGTATACACAAGCAGTGCACCTTGATTGCAACACACCATTGCTTGTGATGTGCAAAATAACTTTTAATCCCCAAAACAAGAGATTTGATTGAAACTACTATCCAAATTCAGCATGTCGGTAACCACCTTTTGCATACATTTCCATTATAATTATTATAAAAAAACTGTTAAATGTATGTGAACATAAAACTACACATTACATTAAACATATCTACATTGCAGCAAGAGAGAGTGAGTTGTGCTTAAGGGCCCGTCGACAACTACGTCACTAGGGCCCGAAGTCAAATATAAAAACAAGATAAGCTACTACTAAAAGCTCACCTCTAAAACGTTAAAAAGTCAAAGATTAACTAACTAAAATTAAAGTTAAAAGCACTAAAACGTGAGTTAAAACGGCTGAAAGTTACAACAGGAAAAACGTAATTTACCAAAAAAACTTTAGCTGGTAAGACAGTTAAAAAGATAAAAACACCATCAGTAAAACGTCCTAAAATTCTAAATCCGTCAAGACAAATGCACCTTACACTTGCTTGCCAAAATCGATCTTTGCAACAAAGCACAGTACTATATTTACAGCTACTGGGTCATTGCATAAAACGGGGCATAGTGTAAGGCCCAGGCCAAAGGAGTGGCGCTCATGAGCGTATCCCGGATTATCAAGAACGACATGTGCGACCGAGAGTGGAACATTGCACGTCGCACAGACAGGTTCCGGGTCACCACACGAAAGGTGTCCATACGTGGCTCGGGTGTGGCCCATCCTCAGACGAGTTAACCCTTTCAGTACCGAGTGATTCTGCTACTTATGCCGTTCTTCCTCTAATTCGAAACCGCTTTAGATTAGGCGGTCTGGGACACCTTCAGCCTGGTGGCTTGAACAGCCATGATCGTTGAGGCAACACGTAGTGCACTCGTCAGGCACTCAAAGCCTGAGGTCATGAGTTCGAGTCTCGGCAACCGCAGTCAAATGTGTCTGTGGTAAAGGACGGGTGGGGCCCACGTAAAATAATCGGTGTGATGGCCAGTACAAATAGGGGAAAAATGCCTATGTCCATGATCATGGACACCGGAACTGAAAGGGTTAAAACACTTGCTTGCCAACAACGATCTTTGCAACAAAGCACAGTACTGCATTTACAGCTATTGGGTCATTGCATAAAACGGGGCATAGTGTAAGGCCCAGGCCAAAGGACTGGCGCTCATGGGCGTATCGCGGATTATCAAGAAGGACATGTGCGACCGAGAGTGGAACATTGCACGTCGCACAGACAGGTTCCGGGCCACCACACGAAAGGTGTCCATACGTGGCTCGGGTGTGGCCCATCCTCAGACGAGTTAACCCTTTCAGTACCGAGTGATTTTGCTACTTATGCCGTTCTTCCTCTAATTCGAAACCGGTTTAGATTAGGCGGTCTGGGACACCTTCAGCCTGCTGGCTTGAATAGTCATGATCGTTGAGGCAACACGTAGTGCACTGGCCACGCACTCAAAGCCTGATGTCATGAGTTCGAGTCTCGGCAACCGCAGTCAAATGTGCCTGTGGTAAAGGACGGGGAGAGCCCACGTAAAATAATCGGTGTGATGGCACGCGTGGATGACGACGGGGTATCATTTAACTGCGGTTGCATGGATTTTGCATCTTTTCTTAAAAAAAACACTACAATATAAATTGTAAGTAATACTATTAAAAGTATTATTTAGTAACACTACTAAAAAGTAGAACCTTAAAATGACAACTAAAAATCGTATACATCTAAATACATCAGTCTACAAATTAGCACGATAAAATAAAACCCTAAGAGCAACGTGCTAAAAAGAGGTGAAAGTTGAAAGCTAAAAAACTAAAATACAAAATTGTTAAAACATTCAAAGGTAAAATGTATCAAAGAGTTAAAAACCGGGTGAAAACCTCAGAAAAGAATTAAAAATATCTTACACTCGGGTAGCAAAACCAATCTGAGAAACGAACCGCAAGGACTTGGCCACAGACACCGGGTTGTCACCCAAAATTGAGGCTACCGTAGATCCCAGACCAATTGACAGGCGCGCACGAGCGTGTCTTGGACAATCCAAGAGCACGTGTGCGACGGTGAGGCGAAAATCGCATGTCGGACACATAGGTGCCGGGCCACCACACAGAAGATGGCCGTGAGTGGCTCGTGTGTGACCTATCCTCAGGAGGGTAAGAATAACTTCAGCCCACTTGGAATCCCTGTAAGAGGTCAGCCAGGGTTGCACGCTGTCTTTAATTATCCGCAGTTGTGTGCCAGTCAACGCCTCCCAAGACTGCTGCCAAACCGATAAAAGCTGGCGACGGAAGTACCGCTGAGCATCCTTATAAGGTATTGTGTCGGTAGAAGACTGCGGCAGACGGCATGGAGATTTAGCTGCCGCATCCGCAGTTTCATTACCCGGAATGTCCGTATGGCCTGGGATCCATGTAAACACTAACTGGTATCCGCGTGAGAGCAACTGAGATATGAGTGTCTGAATTTTAAAAGCGAGTGTGGACGTGCCGAGGAACTGCTGCAGCGTCTCCACTGCACCCATAGAGTCGGAGCAAATTATAAAACCTCCAGGGACTAAGTTGGAAATAAAAAGTAAGCAGTAAAATATAGGACGCAGCTCGGCAGTATAAACAGAAATGTAGTCCGGGAGGTGGTATTGATGTGTCTCACCGTTATAGACCAAACTACATCCCGCAGCACCACCCAACTGGGAACCATCGGTAAATACCGGAGTGTAAGTCCGGTAACGTCCCAGTATTCGGTGAAAAGTTGACGAAACGCCGACTGGGTGGTGACCACCTTAGCACAGCCCGAAAGCGCAAGGTCAAACCGGGTGCGATGAAGTTGCCAAGGGGGAGAGCGGGAGAAGGAAAAATGCTCTACAGCAGGCATTCGGAGCTCATGAGTGGCGAGTAGTTCGCGAAATCGAATGCCGCTTGGACGGGATATAGTCGTATTCCGAAGATAACGGTGGGTGGGTTCAGGGCGCAATACAGATCTAAAGGAAGGGTGACCAGGGTGAGCTGCCAGCCTGGCCACGTAGGAACTTAATAAAATCGAACGCCGAATAGACAGTGGAGGTTCCCCGGACTCAACATACAGACACTCAACGCGAATAGTGCGGAAGGCTCCAGTAGCTAGACGGATACCAGAATGGTGGACAGTGTCTAAAAGGCGGAGCTTAGGGGCGGACGCCGCGCCATAGATAAAACTGCCGTAGTCCAGTTCGGACCGCACTAGCGCGCGATAAAGCCTCAACATAACAGTGCGATCGCCACCCCAAAAGGCCCCAGATAAAACCCTGAGTACCCGAAGTGAACGATCGCAGGAAGCCCGAAGCTGACGAATATGGAACTCCCAAGTTAGCTTGCTGTCGAGGTGAAGGCCCAGAAACTTAACGTGCGGCACAAACGGCAGACGTGTACCATGCAAATAAAGATCAGGTGGAGGGTGTACACCACGGAGTCGATGCAAGTGGATACATTGCGTTTTCCTAGGGGAGAACTGAAACCCGTTGCGAAGGGCCCAATCAGAAATGGAGGTTATGTTCAGCTGCAGTTGACGCTCAAGGTGCTCAAGATTATAAGAGCGGTAATATATCGCGAAGTCGTCAACATACAGTGACATCGGGATTCCGCTACGAACAACTCTGGCAATCCCGTTAATGTCCACGGCGAAAAGCGTTACGCAGAGAATCGATCTCTGGGGTACACCATTCTCCCGGGTCTTTTCTTGTGAGAGGGTATGGCCAATACGTACACGAAAACGGCGAAGTTTTAAAAAGTTAAGCTAGATGACCGCGTAAACCGTAGTCATGCAAATTACGGAGGATACCATAGCGCCATGTAGTGTCGTAGGCCTTCTGTTGGTTGAAGAAGACTCCTACGACGTGCTGCTTCATGAGAAAGGCATTCTGAATATAAGCCTCCACACGTGTCAGGTTGTCGACATTGGAGCTATGGCGACGAAAACCGCAATGAACATTGCTCAGCAGGTTATTCGTCTCCAGCCACCACCCTAAACAAGTGTTAATCATTCGCTCCAAGGTCTTACAAACGACACTCGTTAAGCAGATAGGGCGGTAGCTAGAGGGAAGTAAACGATCTTTCACAGGCCGAGGGACAGGGATGACAATACCCTCGTGCCAGGAAGATGGGAAAACTTGCTGAATCCAGATACGGTTGAACATGCCCAACAAGGACATACCCTCAGGTGGGAGATGAAGCAGCATTTGTCGGTGGATCTCATCAGGACCCGGAGAAGAGTCCTTTGCGATAGACAGAGCATGGGCTAGTTCCGCTTCCGTAAAAAGAGCGTTGTATGGTTCACTACAGTCAGTGTTAAAATTGAGGACTATCCGCTCCGCAGATTCCTTGATGGGTAAAATGGCGGTATTGTAACTTCGCGTTTGGCTATCGGCAGCGAAAGAGTCGGCAAGGGCGTCGGCAACATCCTGCTCACTGATATAAGTGGAGCCCTGTACGGCAAGACCGGGAATTGTCGTCCGGCGACACTTACTGTACCTACGGCGCACAGCAGTCCACACACCCGTTGTGCAGAACTGCGACTGGAAAGGGAAGAAACATAAGACTCCCAGAAGCTCCGCTTTGCACTGCGAAGTACAAAACATGCCCTTGCACGACTGCGTTTGAATGAAACAAAGTTTTCCTCCGTTGGATGTAACTGGAAGACACGTAGAAAACGTTTACGTGCTTTAATAGCCAAACGGCATTCCTCGGTCCACCAAGGTACAGGAACACGTCGTGGGGTAGAAGAACCTCGAGGAATGCTAAAATCTGCTGCGAGCAAGATAGAACCGGTAAAATATTCCACCACTTCATCAATGGTGTCAAAATCGTTGTCGCGAAGGTGAATGAGGGAACGAAATTTCCCCAGTCAGCCTTGGAAATAATCCAGTGAGGAAAGCGTGTTGGCACGGAATGGTGGCCGGATAGGTGAATGTTAATGGGGTAATGATCACTGCCATATTAGTCGGAAAGTACCGACCAGCCAAGTAGTGGTACTAGTGACGGACTACTATAAGAAACGTCTAGCGCGGAGTGTGTACCATAGGCAGATGATAAGTAGGCACGCCAGTGTTTAATAGGACTAAGCCGGACATATCACAAAGGTCTGCTACAAGGCACCCTCGAGCATCGTCAGTGTCGGAGCCCCAGTGGGTGTGCTTGGCATTCAGATCGCCGAAAAAGAGGAGTGGTGGCGGAATCTGTGCCAAGGGAGCCCGAAGATCATTCTCGTGTACAACACTGACGGGTGGCAGATAGACATTACAAACAGAAAAACAGACGCTCTGTAGCTGTACACGTATCGCTATTGTTTACAGCGGCGTGTTAAGTGGTATGCTGGTGGCAGAGATGTTATGCGCCACAAAAATAGCCACACCACCACATGCTCGTCCATCAGCTGCAGAGTCATGTCTATATGCCGAAAAACCACGAAGACGGAGAGCGTGGTTAGGGTGCAAATGGGTTTCTTGTAGACAGACGATTGATGAGGTACGTTGAGAAACTAGATAATGTATGTCCGGAACACGTGCCCGGTACCCACTAACATTCCACTGGATTATTTCCATAGTAAGAAAGAGATCAGGGGTTTGTCTTCATCTTTTTCTTTCTTACTTTGGCTGACTTTCGACCTACGATGTGAAAGTCACCGTCCTCTGGAGATTCCTCAGATGTATGTGAGGAAGATCCTCTACGGCTCGCGGAGCGAGAGCGGGACTTTATAGAGCTAGAGCAACTACCGGCGCGAACAATAGGCCTGGAACGATGTTTATCAACAGGCTGGCTACGGCTTGTGGACGCCTTAGGAGCCTTTGTCTGCACGGCTGAGGATGTAGTCAGCGATGCAGGTGTGGCACGATTCAGTGGAGGGGTACCTGCCAGTGGCTCGGTCTGGGTACAAGCGTCTGCAACAGGAACGTGCTGTATGGCGACTGTGTCCAAGGTGGTCGTGAGCTTGAGCTGCTCAAAGCGGCGACGCGCTTCTGGGAAGGTGAGGTGTTCTTTCACACACAGTTCCTGAATGCACTTCTCATCCAGAAACTTCGGGCACTGTCGAGGGCTCGATGGAGTGAGTGAGTGAGTGAGTGAGTGGGGTTTAAGGGCCCGTCGACAGCTAGGTCATTTGGGCCCTAGGTCAAAGTTTAAAATTTAAAGACACTCATTAACTTTTCTGGCTAAAAGTTGAACCTTAAAATAACAACTAAAAACTGTGAACAGCTAAAAACCTCAGCCTACAAAGTAACGCGATAAAATAAAACCCTGAAGAGCAACGTACTAAAAAGAGGTGAAGTTGAAAGCTAAAAAAAACTAAAATACAAAATTGTTAAAACATTGAAAGGTAAAATGTATCCCAGTTAAAAACAGGGTTAAAACCTCAAAAAGGAATTAAAAAAGTGTTACACTTGCGTAGCAAATCCAATCTGGGTAATGAACCGCAGAGTTTTGGCCACAGACACTGGGTTGTCACCCAAAATTGAAGCTACTGTAGATCCCAGACCAACTGACTGGCGCGCACGAGCGTGTCTTGGACAATCCAAGAGCACGTGTGGGACGGTGAGGCGGACATCGCATGTCGGACAGACAGGTGCCGGGTCACCACGCAGAAGATGGCCGTGAGTGGCTCGTGTGTGACCTATCCTCAGGCGGGTAAGGATAACTTCAGCCCGCCTGGAATCCCTGTAGGAGGTCAGCCAGGGCTCCACGCTGTCTTTAATTATCCGCAGCTGTGTGCCAGTCAACGCTTCCCAAGACTGCTGCCAAACCGATAGAAGCTGGCGACGGAAGTACCGCTGAGCATCCCTATAGGGTATAGTGTCCGTAGAAGACTGCGGCAGACGGCATGCAGACTTAGCTGCCGCATCCGCATCTTCATTACCCGCAATGCCCGTATGACCTGGGATCCATGTAAACACTAACTGGTATCCGCGTGAGAGCAATTGAGATATGAGTGTCTGAATTTTAAAAACGAGTGTAGACGTACCGAGGAACTGCTGCAGGGTCTCCACTGCACTCAGAGAGTCGGAGCAAATTATAAAACCTCCAGGGACCAACTTGGAAATAAAAAGTAAGCAGTAAAATATAGCACGTAGTTCGGCCGTATAAACAGAACTGTAGTCCGGGAGGCGGTATTGATGTGGCTCACCGTTATAGCCAAAACTACATCCCGTAGCACCACCCAACTGGGAACCATCGGTGAATACCGGAGTGTAAGTCCGGTAACGTCCCAGTAGTTCGGTGAAAAGTTGACGAAACACCGACTGGGGGGTGGCCACCTTAGCGCAGCCTGAAAGCGCAAGGTCAAACCGGGCTCGATGAAGTTGCCAAGGGGGAGAGCGGGAGAAGGAAAAACGCTCTACAACAGGCATTCGGAGCTCATGAGTGGCGAGTAGTTCGCGAAATCGAATGCCGCTTGGACGGGATATAGTCGTATTCCGAAGATAACGGTGGGCGAGTTCGGGGCGCAATACAGATCTAAAGGAAGGGTGACCAGGGTGAGCTGCCAACCTGGCCACGTAGGAACTTAATAAAATCGAGCGCCGAACAGACAGTGGAGGTTCCCCGGAATCAACATACAGACACTCAACACGACTAGTACGGAAGGCTCCAGTAGCTAGACGGATACCAGAATGGTGGACAGTGTCTAAAAGGCGGAGTTTAGTGGCGGACGCCGCGCCATAGATAAAACTGCCGTAGTCCAGTTTGGACCGCACCAGCGAGCGATAAAGCCTCAACATAACAGTGCGATCGCCACCCCAAGAGGCCCCAGATAAAACCCTGAGTACCCGAAGTGAACGATCGCAGGAAGCCCGAAGCTGACGAATATGGAACTCCCAAGTTAGCTTGCTGTCGAGGTGAAGGCCCAGAAACTTAACGTGCGGAACAAACGGCAGACGTGTACCATGCAAATAAAGATCAGGTGGAGGGTGTACACCACGGAGTCGATGGAAGTGGATACATTGCGTTTTCGTAGCGGAGAACTGAAACCCGGTGCGAAGGGCCCAGTCAGCAATGGAGGTTATGTTCAGCTGCAGTTGACGCTCGAGGTGCTCAAGATTATATGATCGGTAATATATCGCGAAGTCGTCAACATACAGTGACATCGGGATTCCGCTACGAACAGCTCTGGCAATCCCGTTAATGGCCACGGCGAAAAGCGTTACGCTGAGAATCGAACCCTGGGGTACACCATTCTCCTGGATCTTTTCTTCTGAGAGGGTATGGCCAATGCGTACACGAAAACGGCGAAGTTTTAAAAAGTTAAAAACGAAGCCCGCTAGATGACCGCGTAAACCGTAGTCGTGCAGATTACGGAGGATACCATAGCGCCATGTAGTGTCGTAGGCCTTCTGTAGGTCGAAGAAGACCCCCACGACGTGCTGCTTCATGAGAAACGCATTCTGAACATAAGCCTCCATGCGTGTCAGGTTGTCGACACTGGAGCGATGGCGACGAAAACCGCACTGAACATTGCTCAGCAGGTTATTCGTCTCCAGCCACCACACTAAACGAGTGTTAATCATTCGCTCCAAGGTTTTACAAACGACACTCGTTAAGCAAATAGGGCGGTAGCTGGAGGGAAGTATCCGGTCTTTCCCAGGCCTAGGGACAGGGATGACAATACCCTCGCGCCAGGAAGATGGGAAAACCTGTTGAACCCAGATACGGTTGTACATGCCCAACATGAAGGAGAGAGCCTCAGGTGGGAGATGAAGCAGCATTTGTCGGTGGATCTCATCAGGACCCGGAGATGAGTCCTTTGCAATAGACAGAGCATGGGCCAGTTCCTCTTCCGTAAAAAGAGCGTTGTATGGTTCACTACAGTCACTGTTAAAATTGAGGGCTATCCGCTCCGCAGATTCCTTGATGGGTAAAAAGGCGGTATTGTAACTTTGCGTTTGGCTATCGGCAGCGAAAGAGTCGGCAAGGGCGTCGGCAACATCCTGCTCACTGGTGTAAGTGGAGCCCTGTACGGCAAGACCGGGTATTATCGTCCGGCGACACTTACCGTACATACGCCGCACAGCAGTCCACACCTGTTGTGCAGAACTGCGACTGGAAAGAGAGGAAACATAAGACTCCCAGGAGCTCCGCTTTGCACTGCGAAGTACAAAACGAGCCCTTGCGCGACAGCGTTTAAAAGAAACAAAGTTTGCCTCCGTTGGATGTAAGTGGAAGACACGTAGAGCACGCTTGCGTGCTTTAATAGCCAAACGGCATTCCTCGGTCCACCAAGGTACAGGAGCACGTCGTGGGGTAGAGGAACCTCGAGGAATGCTGGAATCCGCTGCGAGCAAGATAGAACAGGTAAAATATTCCACCATTTCATCAATGGTGTCAAAATAATTTTCTCGAAGGTGAACGAGGGAACGGAATTTCCCCCAGTCAGCCTTGGAAATAATCCAGTGAGGAAAACGTGTTGGCACGGAATGGTGGCCGGACAGGTGAATGTTAATGGGGTAATGATCACTGCCATATAAGTCGGAAATTACCGACCAGTCAAGTAGTGGTACCAGTGACGGAGTACTATAAGAAACGTCTAGAGCGGAGTGTGTACCATAGGCAGATGATAAGAAAGTAGGCACGCCAGTGTTTAATAGGACTAAGCCGGACATATCGCAAAGGTCTGCTATAAGGCACCCTCGAGCATCGTCAGTGTCGGAGCCCCAGTAAGTGTGCTTAGCATTCAGATCGCCGAGAAAAAGGAGTGGTGGCGGAATCTGCGCCAAGAGAGCCCGAAGATCATTTTCGTGTACAACACTGACGGGTGGCAGATAGACATTACAAATAGAGAAACAGACGCTCTGCAGCTGTACACGTATCGCTACGGCTTGCAGCGGCGTGTTAAGTGGTATGCTGACGGCAGAGATGTTATGCGCCACCAAAATAGCCACACCACCACACGCTCGCCCATCAGCTGCAGAGTCATGTCTATATGCCGAGAAACCGCAAAGACGGAGAGCGTGGTTAGGGTGCAAATGGGTTTCTTGTAGACAGACGATTGATGGACAGCGTTGAGAAAGTAGATGCTGTATGTCCGGAACACGTGCCCGGTACCCATTAACATTCCATTGGATTATTTCCATAGTAAGAAAGAGATCAGTGGTTTGTCTTCATCTTTTTCTTTCTTACTTTGGCGGACTTTGGACCTACGATGTGAAAATCGCCGTCCTCTGGAGATTCCTCAGATGTATGTGAGGAAGAAGATCCTCTACGGCTCGCGGAGCGAGAGCGGGACTTCAAAGAGGAAGAGCGACTACCGGCGCGAACAATAGGCCTGGAACGATGTTTTTCAACAGGCTGGCTACGGCTTGTGGACGGCTTAGGAGCTTTGGTCTGCACGGCTGAGGATGTTTTCGCCGATGCAGGTGTGGCACGATTAAGTGGAGGGGTACTTGCCAGTGGCTCGGTCTGGGTACAAGCGTCTGTAACAGGAACGTGCTGTATGGCGACTGTGTTCACAGCAGCGCGTCGGGCAGCAGAGACATAGTCCAAGGTGGTAGTGGGCTGGAGCTGCTCAAAGCGGCGACGCGCTTCTGGAAAGGTGAGGTGTTCTTTCACACGCAGTTCCTGAATACACTTCTCATCCAGAAACTTCGGACACTGTCGAGAGCTCGATGGATGACTCCCTCCACAGTTAACACAGTTCGGGTCACGGGTGCACGCCGTTCCCTCATGTGTCGGTAGGCCACAACGCTCACATACAGCAGGATGGTTACACGATGTTTTGGTATGTCCGAACTTCTGACACTGGAAGCAGCGCATAGGGTTCGCAACATACTGCCGCACAGAGGCACGTTCGTAGCCGCAAAAGATATATTCCGGCAAGACAGTGCCCTTGAACGTAAGGAACACTGTCCGCAATGGTACGTCTTTGCCATCCTGCTTGCGCGTAAGCCGATACGCCTGACAGACTCGCTGATCAGACAGGCAACTGACTATCTCCTCATTACTGAGATTGTCGAGACTAGAAGTGGTGACGACTCCCCTGCAGGTGTTGAGAGTTTTGTGGGGGCTACCCGAATAGGGTAGGACCCCAACAAACTAGCCTTTAGAATTTTCTGGCTTTGTTCTGCAGTATTGGTCTCTAACAATAGCGTGCCGTCGCGTAGTCTGCTCGCATTCTTTACGGGTCCACATATCCTGTCCACTTCGCGCTTAATGTAAAAAGGGTTCAGGTCCTTAATCGTTTTCCCGTCACATGCCAAGGTCACAACAAGAAATGGGTCAGTGAAAAGGTTTTTGCGCGGATGCATATTGAAATTGGACCCCCATCCGGAACCGTCGGCGTCAGCCTGCCATCCGGGGGTCAAAGAAAAGAAAGACACCAAAATCTCCACGGTCTGTGCCGCCATGGAGACCCCTCCATGACTGACCTCAAAGCGTACTTCAGAGGAGCTACCCTCCGATCTCCACTGCTTGTCCGCATGGGTAAACCGTTCACCACGTGACACCCCGGTTTTATGCCCCCACCACAGGAATAACCGCCTGTGGCTCCCCGCTTTAGCACACGCTGCCTCAACGGAGTCAGCGTGGATTCAGGGGACTTCGGGTTGATTACACCGGGGCTCCGTCAGCGGTAACACGTCCGGACGGTGATACTAACCCGACGGCACGCGGCCGTCGGGAGATTAACACCGGCCGTGCCCTCAAGGAGCTACGTGGGTGTACTTGACGTGTGGACGGGCTCCGCACCTAAGGCTACACATGGGGGCAGTGTGAAGGGTCCGCACAACCTTCGCGCCTGAGACCTCCGAAGAGCACCTAGAAGGGGAAGAGATTGATGATGAGTAGCGGTCAAACCAACTACACGTGGCACAGTTGATGTATATGAAGGGGGTGAAATGATGGTGAGCGGATCAGGGCCCCGGGTACGCCAAACCCGGATCTACCGTAGTAGATCAGCCTGGGGGTTTGATTTCGGAGTTCTCTTCTCCTAGATGAGTCGTCAACCAAGACTACCGAGCCTCATTTACCCGTTTGGAATGTTCTTAGCTTCCCCTCACCTCTTGCCTACCAGTGGTCACAAAGACACACTTAGTAGGCCGTCTGGATCGGGTACTGGGCCCCTCCGCCACGGCAAGGCGACACTCCTTCGGAGGGGGAATCCCCACAAGGTCAGGGATTCACATAAAACAAGCTCGTATCCGCGAGACAGTAGCTGCGATATCAACGTCTGGATTTTAACAAGGAATGCCGAGATGCCGATAAACCGTTGCAGGGTCTGGAGAGTGCTAAAGGAGTCGCAACAGATGATAAAACTTCCAGGACCTGAGCTGGATATAAAAGGTAAGAAATAAAATATAGCAAACAGCTCGGCGGTAAATACTGAACTGGCGTCTGAAGGCGGTACATGTGAACGTCACCGTTGTATACAAAAGCGGAACCCGTCGCGCTACCCATCTGTGACCCATCAGTAAATACCGGAGTATATGTCCGGTATCGGCTCAGAATTTCGGTGAAAAGTTGGAGAAACACCGAATGAGGGGTACTTAACTTCGCTTAGCCCGACAGCTCCAGGTCAAAGCGTGCACGCTGGAGTTGCCAAGGAGGACAGTGGCCAAGTGAATGCCGCTCTACGGCTGGCAGTCGGAGGGCGTGTGCGACAAGCAGTTCGCGAAACCTGATACCACGTGGATGGGAGATAGTTGTAATGCCCGTATAACGGTGCACTAGGTCTGAACGCAATACAGGTGGAAACGAAGGGTGACCCGGATGAGTGAGTGGTAGTACTGGTAGCACTGGTAGTGCTAGCTATAGCTATTTGCACGTCATGAAGGCACAACGGGCTCTTATGGACCATGTTATTCGTATGGAAGAATGAGGTGCGCCGTTGCCAAATTTGTGTTTTCAAATGTGACTAAGATAAAGTATGAACATACATTTCGGTGTGAAATGTGTCGAAGAATACTGTGGTATGCACGATGAACCTTTTATGCAATTGTACATTTTTTAAAATAATAAAATGTAAAATTTTGTTGAAAGCAGATTTTTTAACATCTTTCTCGCTCCGCACGTTTAAACATGGCTTTAAGCCGAAATAATTGCAATGAAAAAAATTTGGATTATTCGCTTGGTTTTACAGGCCACGTTAGCATTTAGATTATATGAATATGTCTAAACATATTTTTTTTAAAAAATAAAGTTTTAAACAAAGTGTTAGGATTCTTCGTTTATACAGTGGAAAATGTCGTCGCTGGCTAATTCTCGTTCTGTAGGTCCACGTTAAATCTTCCAGCGACAAAGTTGTCAAGGAAATAACGAAATTATTTTTTATATGAATATAGAACATCTCCAGTAACAAACCATCCATAAATCACCATTTAAAGGCAAATGTTTTTAGCGCGCCAAGCACACGGCCAACAACACCCGGTTATCTTGTCTTGCAGATGACAGAAACCAGATGTGTGGCAGTTGAAGGGCCGATAAGGGATTGTACTTCAGTGGAGGTTTTCAATAGGCTTCGGGAATTTGAGGTGTGAGAGAGTTTTACAAGTTCTCTGGTAATCGTGTGCATTGCAGTTAAGTGATCAGTGCGCAATGGATCGCAGGTGAAAAGGCGAAATTATTAAAAGTGGCGAGCGAAAAACAATTCTTAAGGTATATGATTATTTAAAGAAAAAGAACCCCGAACACAGTGACTCGTTTATTGTTAGTGAACTTCATAAGGCGACTGGTGTAAGTAGGCCTACATTTTTTTTATTAAGAAAAGAATGTAAAAAGGGTATAAGGGTTTGTTCTAAGGGTTTATTATAAGGTATTAATATAATAATAATAATAATAATAATAATAATAATAATAATAATAATAATAGTAATAATAATAGTAATAATAATAGTAATAATAATAGTAATAATAATAATAATAATAGTAATAATAATAATAATAATAATAATAATAATAATAATAATAATAATAATAATAATAATAATAATAATAATAATAATAATAATAATAATAATAATAATAATAATAATAATAATAATAATAATAATAATAATAATAATAATAATAATAATAATAATAATAATAATAACAACTAATAATTAATAATAATAAACCTGGTTGTGAGCAAACGCGGTAATCACATTGGCGCAACATACCTGGCAACGCCGCGCTGATTCTCCATAAGAGCCAATGTGCCTTCATAACGTGAAAGCTCCTATAGTAGCAGCAGTAGTGAGTAGCAGCAGCAGCGAGCGGCGGCGGCGGCGGCAGCAGTAGCAGTAGTTTATTTATTTATTTATTTGTTCGTTTATTTATTTATTTTTTTGGCAGGGAAAAATGCCTCATGCACGCTATCTTTGCGAGTTGGACTCTTACCAACTAAAAAAACCCTGCCCCGTCACATGCCATTCTGGGACTGCTGGTGGCATTACTTCACAAATGGCAGTTGCCTAAGCATTCTAAACTGTATATATGTGTCTATCCTCGGCTTCAAGCAGGAGCAGGAGCAGGAGCAGCAGCAGCAGCAGCAGCAGCAGCAGCAGCAGCACCAGCACCATTATGAATAAAGGCACACCCGACTCCGCGCTCGTCCTTCGAGCCATCAGTATATATAAAACTACCGGGCCTATCCTCGTCTGAAGATCTAAAATGGCCGAACGAAGGACTGAACCTGCCGTTAACGACTTCGGCATGGACAACAAACTCAGATTAATCTGGATCCATAGGGGAAACCGTGTTACTCGTCTGGAAAGTGTCGTTGGGAAATCGACGTCACGCAGCCGTAGCAGAGAGCGAAACCGAACGCCAGGGGGGAGTAGGGCCAGGGAGCGCGGTGACTATAGACAGTCCAGGCTATCGTTAAAAACGAAACAAATTATGGATGTTCCGGCAAACTAAAAAGGCCGCAGGCGTAGCTGTAAAGAACAACGTCACGCCGATAAGAAAGCGGAGATTGCATTGGACTGATGGAGTTTAGGGGCCCGTCGACAACTAGGTCATTTGGGCCCTAGGTCAGAATATAAAAAAATATAAAACTCGCCTCAAAGCTGCCTAAAATGTGAGGGCTAAAACAGAAACTAAAAGCGCAAACATAAAAACGGCACGTGAGTGCGCTAAGTTAAAATCTTGGTAAAACCATTCATAAAATGTGTAAAAGGTCAAAGCTAAAACAGACATTAAAACTAAACACTTAAAACAGTAAAACGTAAAACACCAAATTGACGTAAAAACAAGTGCTAAAAAGCTAAAAATCTCAAACACTTAAAAACACGTTACACTTCCTCAGCGAACCCAATTTGGGCGACGAACCGGAGCGCCTTACAGGCAGATACCGGGTCGTCACCCAAAATTGAGGCAAGTGTACACCCCAGGCCAACCGAATGGCGCTCACGAGCGTATTGCGAACAGTCTATAAGGATATGGGCCACAGATAGTTGGATATTACACGTAGGGCAGACAGGCGCCGGGTCCCCACGCAAATGGTACCCATGGGTCGCCCGTGATATCGATTGAGTGGGTCATGGAATTGAGAAATGTACCATGAGAATTATGTGCGTTTCATTTGCAGTTTTTAAGTTAATTTGAGTTTAGTAAACAATCTTTCTGAATACACAGTGCAGTGATACAATTGTGCGTGTTTTGTGATAATAAAATCTGTGTAAACATAGCATCCAGTGACATAATTAAGCCACTGGCAGGGAACTTTCCCTAACCTATATAGGTTACCTTTTCTGTTGCTTTTTCTTTCCGTGAAACAAAATCAGCATTAAATATGGCACAACAAAGCTCATCCAGCTTCTCTAATAGTAATGAAAGCTGTTTAAAGAAAATAAGAATGGATAATGAAATCACTATACCAACATCAAATGCTTTTGCACCTCTAGCCAGCCTTGATGAACAACATGTACAAGAATGAGCGCTACAGCCAGTGATGGAAAATTCACAGATAAGTAAACCTCCACCAATTTATATTCACAATATACACGACATGAATGCTATGATGAAAGAACTAAATTCCCTTGATTGTGGAGAATTTAGATACAAGACAGTGGAGAATAATGTAGTTAAGCTAAATATGGATCTAATAGAACGATATAGAAAAGTAACTGCGTTCTTAGAAATGCACAAGGCAGATTATCACACCTATCAATTAAAATCTGATAGGGCTTTCAGAATAGTTATAAGAGGACTACATTACACCTGCAGCACAGAATTAATGATGGCTGAATTAAAAGAGCTGGGATATGAACCATTACAAATATTACCAGTCAGACACCCAGTCACAAAATTACCCATACCACTGTTTTTTCTGGACCTAAAACCAAATTAAAAAAATCCAGAAATCTATAACCTAACCCGGCTTTACAATGCTATTATTAAAGTAGAGCCACCCAAACCAAAGCGAGAAATTATACAATGCCATAGATGTCAACAATATGGGCATACCAAAAACTTTTGTAATCAAACAGCAAGATGCGTAAAATGTGAAGGACTTCATCTCACGGAAAATTGCAACAAACCCAAGGACACGCTGCCGATATCCACAAACTGCAAAGGATGTCGTCCAGCCAACTACAGGGGTTGTCCCGAATACCAAAGCATCCAGAGAAGATCTCCTAAATTCCAGCAAACCACAGACAGAAAGCATCCAGTAATCGTTGCCACATCTCAGAACGCAACAACTGTAACAGCACAAACTGCAACTACAAACCAAGGAGGATCAGCTCTACCCAACTACACGGACGCTACCAATCGACCTACTTATGCTTATGTTGCAGGTAGCTCCAGAAACAAACAAGATAACACTGGTAACACAATAAATAGAACAGTAATGACTGATATGATCAAAAAGATTGACATGCTTTTATCACTACTTCAAAGTACCATTAACACATTAAATATCCTGATTCCAAAAATACTGCACTATGAATAACACAGCATACAGAGTATTCAAAATTATCACATGGAATTGTCAAATTCTAAATAATAAATATCAAGAGTTGAACTTTTTTCTAAAAAATTACAATATAGACTTATTGATGGTGACAGAAAGAAAACTCACTGCATCTTTAAATTTGTTCATGCCTGATTATAAAATATATAGGGCAGATCATCCTTCTCACAGCAGGAAAGGTGGGGCTGCAATAATCATTAGAGCTAATATTAACCACAATCAGCTCCCTCCTATCTCAGAAAATGAAGTGCAAGTTGCAAGAGTAGAAGTAAAGATCGATAATGTAAACTACCAACTAGGAGCTTTCTATTCAGCTCCTGACCAACATGTAACTCCTAGCATAATATGGGGAATAATGCATGACATGGGGGTTACATTCATATTAGGAGGAGATTACAACAGTAAGCATCCAAGGTGGGGATCTAATGTAATTAATCCACGAGGAAGAATGCTGCATGAACAAATACATAAATTTAGACTACAAATAGCACATCCATTAGAACCTACGCACTTTCCAGATACAGGAAATAGACCTGATGTTCTTGATTTCTTTGTTTGAAAACAATTTTCTCACTTATGCAGCTTCCCAAGAGTTATTCATGACCTAAGCTCAGACCACTATCCTGTTCTACTTGAAATATCTGCAACTGTCCCAAATAACACAAAGAAATACTCCCGCCTAAACCATCCATTTAACTGGTCAACGTACAAATCATATCTGAATAGCACTACAATTACAAAAATCCCTTTAAAAACCAAGAGAGATGTTGATATAGTAGTCAGTACAATAACCAAAAATATTCAGACAGCAGCTAATCTTGCATCCTCCATGCATTCAGATAAATATTTTAGAAACAGAAGAGTTATTTTTCCACTGCACATATTACAACTTCAATATGTGAGAAATTCAGCTAGGAAACTATGGGAAAGAACTAAGTACCCTCCACATAAGAGAAATTCTAACAATGCCACCAATGAGTTAAAACTAGCATTAGAGGAACTCAACAGAGAAACCACAGTAAAACATTTACAGTCTTTAGAAGCCAAAGATGGCAGCCTTTGGAGAAGAACAAAAATTTTGACCAAGGTCATTGACAAAATCCCTCCACTTAGAGTTGGTAATCAATGGCTTACAACCTCACAAGAAAAGGTAAACAAATTTTCTGAAATTCTACTGCATCAGTTTAAACCCAACATCTCAGAAGACCCTACCATGAATGAGAAAGTATATAACACCCTAGTGCAGCCACTACAACTGTCACCAATGTGTAAACTATTTACTCCAGGAATAATACAAAATACCATTAATAGATTACCATCTAATAAAGCTCCTGGATTTGACCATATTGTGCAACCTTTGCTTAAAAATTTACCACGCAAAACCATAGTGTTGCTGACACAAATCTACAATGCAATGCTACGTTTAACATACTTTCCAACAGCATGGAAGCATGCCAATATTATAATGATACAGAAGCCCAACAAAATTCGCAATGATCCATCAAGCTACTGGCCAATTAGCCTTCTACCACAGTTCTCCAAAATATTTGAGCGCTTGTTATTGCCCAGACTTTTGACACTTCTTGGGCCATTACTGCCCATTACACAATTTGGATTTAGAAAACTCCACTCCTGCCCACAACTTCACAGAATTATCGATGAAATAATGGACACCTATGAAAACAAGCAGATCTGTTTAGGCGTATTTTTAGACACTGAGGAGGCGTTTGATAAAGTATGGCATGATGGTCTTCTATCAAAAATTAAGTATCATCTCCCGGATACATATTACCGAATAATTCAATCATATCTCTACAAACGCACTTATTCTGTAGTTTACGAAGATGCACAGTACCACGTAAGACCTATTAATGCAGGAGTTCCTCAGGGAAGCATCCTGGGACCATTTCTTTATATAGTCTATACACATGATTTGCCCAAATCTGACGATCTACGTATTGCCCAATTTGCAGATGATATAGCTATTATGTGCAGAGGAGACACTGGTGAAGAAGTTACAGCACATATACAAGACTACCTATATAAAATAGAATCATGGAATAAACAATGGAAAACTGTAATAAATCCAAGAAAAACTAGCCCGCGTAGGTAGCGTGATGGTTAGCGTGTCTGCCTCACGTTCAAGAGGTCGCGAGTTCGAATCTCGCTTAGGGTAAGTTATCCGGTAAGGTTTTTTTCCGAGGTTTTCCCTACCCTGAGAAGACGAATGTCGGATAACTTTAAGCTCCATGGACCTCGGGCTCATTTGAGCATCATTTCACCCATTTCATTCATTCGTCCGATATGACACAATGTTGGAGGACGTTAATTTTAAAAAAAAAAATCCAAGAAAATCGTATGCCGTCACCTTCACCTATCTCAGAAAAGAACATACTTATCCTTTATTCCTAAACAACACTGCCATACCACAAGCAAACGAAGTAAGATACCTTGGTCTTATCCTTGACACACGTTTAACATGGAAGAAACACATTGATCACATTCTACAAAACTAAGAGACACACTTCGACATTTAAAACTGTTACTGCATCAAAACTCAACCCTTTCCATTTCTAAGAGACTCATATACAATATGATTATCAAACCAATTTGGCAATATGCATGCTCATTATGGGGTTCTGCCTCTAATTCCCAACTTAAGCGTATCCAGACATTCCAGAATCGGGTGTTAAGGATAATCACCAGCGCACCCTGGTACATAAGAAATGAAAATCTTCATTTAGTTCTAAATTTACCTAAAGTAACCACAGTTCTCCACTCTTCCTACAGAAATCTGTATACAACGTTAGCAAATCACCCGAACGTCTTGATGAAACCAATACCACAAAACATGCCACCAGAACAACCACAGCGCCGTCCCAAGAGGAAAAGACACACAGATCTATTGATTGATTGAGGAACATCAATGGATGTAACCCTCAGAACACGCTTCATGACAATACTAGATTAACCTATGTAGCACAATTGTAGTACTATGCACAAAAATTATGCATTAATAAAAAAAAAAAAAAAAATGGGTCGCCCGTGTGTGACCTATCCTCAGGCGGGTGAGGATAACTTCAGCCCGCCTGAGTCACTGCAGGATGTCAGCCAGGGATCTACGCTGTCCTTGATGGTCCACAACTGAGTGCCAGAAAATCCCTCCCATGACTGGTGCCAGATCCATAAAAGATGTCGACGGAAATGGCGCTGCACATCGACATAAGGCAGGTTGTGTGTGGCAACATCCGGCATCGTAGCCACAGTAGATGTATTCTGGCAGCTGAGTGCCCTTAAACGTAAGGAATACTATACGTAAGGCACACTCTTTACCATCCTGTTTCCGAGTTAACCGGTATGCTTGGCAGACTCGCTGATCAGAGAGGCGGGTGACGATTTCTTCGTTGGTGAGATCGTCGAGTCTGGAAGTGGTTACTACTCCTCTACACGAGTTCAAGGTCTTATCTACCCGGATAGGGTAGAGCCCAACAAACCCGCCTTCAACAGCTTCTGCGACTGATCTCCATTCATCACCTCGATTAATTACGTGCCATCTCTAAGTCTGGTTGCGTTTTTAACCGGGCCACAGATCCTATCGACTTCCTTTTTAATATTAAATGGGCTAATATCATTCATCGTCTTTCCTTCATATTGCATAGTCATCACCAAGAAACTGTATGTGGGAGGGTTTGCGTGGAGACATGATTGGTTTGGACCCCCATCCGGAACCGTCGATAAAAGACACCAAAATCTCCACGGTCTGTGCCGCCACGGAGACCCCTCCAGGACTGATCTCAAGGAGTACTTCAGAGGGGCTACCCTCCGATCTCCACTGCTTATCCGCATTGGTAAACCGTTCACCACGAGACACCCCGGTTTTATGCGCCCACCACAGGAATAACCGCCCTTCGCGCCACGTTGCCTCAATGGAGTAAGCGTGGATTCAGGGGACTCCGGGTTGATTACACCGGGGTTCCGTCAGCGTTAACACGTCCGGCCGGTGATACTAACCAGACGGCACGCGGCCATCGGGAAATTAACATCGGCCGTGCCCTCAAGGACCTACGTAGGTGCCCATGGGGTGTGGACGGGCTCCGCAGCATAGGCTACACATGGGGGCAGTGTGAAGGGTCCGCCTAACCATCGAGCCTGAGACCTCCGAAGAGCACCCAAGTCGGGGGCCGCGCTGATCACCGTGGGACAGGACCACAGAGATAGGAAGGATCCCTGCTGGTGAGACAGGAGTTATAAACCTAAGGCCTTACTAACTAATAATCTTAATAAACCTAGAAGAGGAAGAGGTTGATGATAAGAAGCAACATAAGCTGCTGTACGGGGCAACAATTATAGAACATCGCGGGGATGAAATGATGGTGAGCGGTTAGGGGCCCCGGGTGCGCCAAACCCGGACCTACCGTTCAGGTCCCCCGGGGGTAGATTGATTTCGGAGTGCTCTTCTCCTAGATGAGTCGTCAACCAAGACTACCGAGCCTCATCTACCCGTTTTGGAATGCTCTTTGCTTCCCCTCACCTCCTACCCACTTGTGGTCAAAATGACACACTGAGTAGGCCGTCTGGTTCGGGTACTGAGCCCCTCCGCCACGACAAGGCGACATTCCTTCCGGGGGGGGGGGAGAGAAGGCGGAGATTCGGCAGCTTCCGCACACAGGCGGCTGATAACTGGACTCGTAAAAACGCCAATACTAAAGCGGAGACTACGGTGATGTATACGATCAAGACGTTTCAAAATCGACGGGCGAGCCGACGAATACAGAATACAACCGTAGTTAAGTTTAGATCGGACCAAAGAACGATACAACCTTAAAAGTATAGTCCGATCAGCTCCCCGGATGTGCCAGTTTAAACGCGTAAAACACTAAGAGAACGGTCCCACCTGGCCTTCAAATAAGATATGAGAGGCCCACATAAGCTTGCTGACAAACACCAATCCCAAAATTTTCGCCTCGTCTGCGAAAGGGAGAACATCTGTGCCGAGGTGAAGAGAAGGGGAAAAAGCGCCTTCCGGCGCCAGAAGTTCACACAGACGGTTTTCTCGGCGGAGAACTTGAAGCCGTTTTCCACCAAATGAAGAGGCCGTCAAGGCAGAGTTGGAGGCGCCCTGCTAAGAGATGAGTATGCCGAGAACTACAGTAAATGGCGAAATCATCCACAAAAAGGGAGGATGAACCACCAGCGGGAACGCACTCCACAATGGGATTGATGGCCACAGCGAATAAGATGGCGCTTATTAGTGAGCCCTGTGGTAGTCCGTTCTCTTGAGTAAAAGCCCGAGATAAAAGAGAACCAATCCGCACTAGAAAGACTCGATCCCTCATAAATTCTCGGATAAAATGGGGCCGACGACCCCGAAAGCCCCATTTATGGAGGGTACGAAGAATACCGTACCGCCAGCAAGTGCCATACGCCTTCTCAAGGTCAAAGAACACATCGAACGTTTGACTCTTCCTCAGAAAGGTATGCCTGATGTGCGTAGAAAGTAAGCCTAAGTGGTCGACCGTTGAACGGAATCGACGAAAACCGCACTGAACGTTGACGATAATTGGAAGGGAGATGACAATCCTTCCCAGGTTTTAAAACCGGAACGATGGTGGCCTCGCACCAAGTGGATGGAAAAGTACTGGTACGCCAGATGCGGTTATACACCTCCAAGAAAAAGAGTTTACCAGTCGGAAAAACGTGCTGTAGCATTAACACATGAACACCATCCGGTCCTGTAGTCGACGGTTTGGAAGAAGCGCGGGCCCACTCCAGCTCCGTTATGGTAAAAAGGGCGTTGTAACACTCGCGGTTAGACGAGGGAAAGAGAATTTCATGTGACTAAGCCCAGGTCTCGAGGGTTAAAAGTCTTGGATGAAAATTCGAACAACTGGAAACGCCAGCAAACTCATTGCCCAGAGTGTCAGCAACAGCTCTAGGACAAGCGATGGTGTCATTATTAATCCGCAGCCCAGGCACCGTGGAAGCTGGTATTTTGCACGCCACACGGTGGAGTTTGTCCCAAACAACAGATGAAGGGGTGTGGCAATTAAAAGACTCCACAAGCCGGAGCCAGGATGTCCTTTTACTGGCCTATATGATACGACGAACTCTAGCGTGCTGTTGCTTGAAAGTGACCAGATTCTCTAGAGTGGAATGGCGCCAGAAAACTCGAAGTACAGCTCTGCGTGCACAGACAGCGGCTCAGCATTCGTCAGTCTATCAGGGAACCGGTAATCGTCGCGGTTGAAAAGACGACCGAGGGATTGCGCGCGAACCAGCGGAGATGATAACGGAAGTAAGGTGTTCCAGCATCTGGTCAACATCATCGAGCAGGTGGTCTTCGAAAGCAGCGCAGCGACAAAAAAGAGGCCAGTTTGCTTTGTTTAAATGCCAGGTGGATACACGTGACGGTGGAGAGTAGTGCGATAACAGGCTAATAACACAAGGAAAATGATCGCTCGAGAAGGTGTCAGAGACGACTTACCACTGAAAACGATGTGCAAGCTGTGCTGAGGAGACAGATAAACCCAGGGGGGAAGGGTTCTAGAAGAATCAGAAACAAAAGTGGCTTCACCAGTGTTAAGGAGAGAGGCAATTCTGGGTGAAAAAATCAGCTGGTAGGTTCCCATTATGCATGCCCTAGGTGAGCCCCAAAGAGGATGGTGGGCATTAAAGTCTATCAACAGACGATAGGCCGTTGGGAGCTGGACAACAAGAGTTGATAGGTCCGCAACAGCGAAGGGAGAACCAGGTGGAAGATACAAAAAACACAGGGTGAAACTAAAGCCGCGTAAACTGAGGGTGGCAGCTATAGCTTGCAAAGTAGTGGTAAGCGTGATACGTTGGTAAATAATGTGGTCTCGAATCAGAAGCATTACACCACCATGTGCAGGAGAACCAGGTTCCGGTGCAAGGTCGAAGCGCACCGGGATAAAGCCAGGAAAGGCAAAAGGGTCCTGTGGGCCAAGTTTGGTCCCCTGTAAGCACATGACAGTAGGAGAGACCGATTTGGTTAAAAGCTGTAATTCGGCTCTATGTGTGAGTACACCACGTGTATTCCACTGAACGAGGGACATCCGGAGGTAAAGGGATGCGCTGTTTAAAATAACTTGGGCTTCAGCTGGAGTGTGGGACCAGGGCTTGCAGGAGGTGGTGGCTCCTTCTCCATTGGTTCTTCCGAAGGAAGAAGGTCAGCAGCATCGGAGACGAAAGACAGTGCTGCAAAACGATTGCCCGTAATCAAAGGAGGAGAGTGACGCTTAACTCGACTGCGCTCCCGGGCATCCTGAGATAGGGATCTCCAAGGAGGCGAAGGAGAACTAGCTTTTAAAGTACATTGGTCACGTCCTGAGGTTTTAGGATCTTTCAAAAAGTCGATGCGCTTTGGCTGCGCTTTAAATTTACGAGAGTCAGTGCCAACGGATATTGTTTTGGAAGCGTCGGAACCAGAATTCAATGCTGTAATAGTAGGAGGAGCGACTGCAGCTAGAGGTACAGAAGTAGTTTGTGTACTCATTTCCCGCTTTGGACCTGCGTTTGCACGACAAAGCTAAACGTACCAAATCTCAGGAGAGAAGGCTGGCAAGCTACATGGCGTTTGCGGGCTTCATTGAAAGATAAGCGTTCTTTCACCCGCAGCTCTTGGATGGCCTTCTCGTCCAGAAAGCGTGGGCAATCGCGGGAAGTCGCTGGAAGGGGACCCCTACAATTTACACAGAAAACAGATAAACAAGCTCCGTCGTGGGCATCCTTTCCACACATAGCGCAAACAGCCGTAGTAAGTTTTCAAGATACCCTAGTGTGACCAAAGCGTTGGCACTGAAAACAACGCATTGGGCGTGGTATATATGGCCGAATATTTATAACCTTGTACCCCGCCTTAAGTCTCGATGGGAGATCAAGCCAATCGAACGTAAGGAAGAGAGTACGGGTAGGCACCTTTGCACCATCGCGTTTGTTTTTGACGCGATAAACCTCAGTAACACCTTGGTCCGACAGTCCAAAGTTTCTTCCTCCCACATATCATCCAAAAGAGAGGTTGTGATGACTCCCTTGGATGAGTTCAACCTACGGTGCTTCTCGACACGGATAGGATATCCGTGGAGTAGTTTTGCCTTTAGCAATCTGTCGAACAGGGTGTCTGTAAAAGCCTCAATCAATAGTGAACAATTTCAAAGTCGGGTGCAAAACTTGACAGGAGCGGCGATCTTATCTAGCCCCACCTGGATGATAAAGGGATTCACTTTCAAGAAACTCTGCGACTCTTCCATTCTACTAATCACTAGGTACCGCGCTGCTGACACTACGGTGACCTCTTTTTCATCGTTGACTTGTCTCTTAGGAGCGTTGGTAGCCATAAAAGCATAAAAGTAATTTCATCCCCCAGTGCTCCCCACCCACCACGGAGCCCAACAAGGGTTCATCCTACTGGGATGACAGGGCTACACAGGGATATAGCGGGCTCGCCGTCCCAATGACCCCGGAGTTCAGTGCAATACCTATTCCTGGCTGATTGACTATTGGTGGGTGAGTCTCTAGCCTCCCGTTTAGATGAAGCAGAAACTAAAGCGGTGTATCGGAAATGCGCACCCTCCCCGAATTCAGAAGTAAACTGGACCGAGTTCGGATACGCACCCCTCAACCACCGACACGGGTCTCCACGCACGGCCTACATGTGGTTGGGCATTTTGACTGGCTCCCTCACCACGAAGAGCCCACATCGAGGGAGCCAGTTGGCTCGGGGCTTCGGGTACGCCAAACCCGTAGCTACCGTAGTAGGTCCGTCTGGGGGGATGAATGAGTGAGTGAGTTGGGTTAAAGAGCCCGTCGACAACTAGGTCATTAGGGCAGAAAGTCCGAAAATAAAAGCAAGCAAACTAGTATACGCTTACCCCTAAAAAGTTAAAACGTCAAAGTTAAAATAACTAAAAACTGAAAGTTAAAAGTACTAAAACGTGAGTTAAGACGGATAAAAGCTAAAACAGGTAAAAACGTAATTTGCTACAACCACCAGAAGTAGAACATCCTAAAATATTAATTCCGCCAAGTAGTAGTAGTAGTAGTGGTAGTGTTTTAGGGCGCACAACTGCCTGGGTTGTTATTGCCCAAACAAGATAAAATGACATAAAAAGATTAAAACATTAAAATGTCACCAACATAGTGCTAGAACCTCTAAGAGTAGAGCGAACATACAAACACGCACAATGGGATACATAAGACATTTCCTCACGACCGACTAAAAATATCGGGAATAAATCAGCAAGTCAGATACGGTCGCCAACAACGCTAAGGCGGGTAAAATAGAGTAAATGCTCTACAGCACTTAAAGTGTCTGCCAGTACCACAGAAAGGGTAGCTGGTAGACCCACAGAGATACGAAGGTGAGCTAAAAATTGGCACTGAAGTGAGTGAGTGGTGTTTAAGGGTCCGGGCACTGAGGTAAAACATGCCGCACCGGAAACGGGTCATTACAATGAGCACAGAGCAGCGTAGCATCCGAGGACAAAAGGTGACGATGACTAAAAAGGCAGTGCCCGATATGCAATCTCGCTAAACTTACTTCCTCGCGGGCACAGGCGCGCGAGGATGTCTCCCAGGTGACAGGAATCGGCTTCACTTCCCTAAGTTTGTTCCCCTGGGTCTAGCTCCATGCGGACCTCCATCGGATAAGATCCCGGCACGTAAAAGCGTGCTAACATCATCAGCAGGAACATTAAAGCTAAAATACCTGCGAGCTAAAATTGCTGCTTTTGCAGCAGCATCGGCAGCCTCGTTTCCCTGCAGGGCTACATGTCCAGGTACCCACATGAAAGAGACACAAGTGCCAGCGCTGGTGAGTGAGTGAAGACAGTCCTGGATACGCTGCACCAGTGGATGGTATGTGTACACCGTTCGTAGGCTCTGAGGGCACTCAGGAATAGGAACAAATAACACATCTCTGTAAGGCTTGCCGACGAATATATAAAAGAACCTGGTGTATGCCATAAAGCTCTGCTGTAAAAATCGAGCATTGCGATAAATGACGAAAGCTCAAACTCTGGCGACCGTGAATAAAAGCACATCCTACAGCGCGTTCTTCCTTCGAACCGTCAGTGTGAATAAAATTATAGGATCCGAACTGCGCTTGAATCTCTAAAAAGGCGGAGCGAAGAACGGCATCTGCCGTCGACGACTTCGGCAGCGACAGCAAACCCACATTGACGTAGGTCTCGGAACGGAGCCATGGAGAAAATGCGTGGTTCTCCTTTCGGAAACGTTGCTAGCAAACTGACGTCCAACAGCTGAAGTAGTGGACGAAATCGAACGCCAGGACGGAGTAGAGCCTGGGAGCTTCTGGAGTATTGGCGGTCCAAAGTTTCACTAAAAACAGAGTAAAACATGGATGTTTCGGCAAACTAAAAAGTCTGAAACTATAATTGCAAAGCAGGACATCGCGCCTATAGGGCAGTGGAGCTTAAGCAGCCTCCGCACACAGGCTGGTTACAGGGCTCGTTGTAAAAGTGCAAAACTCAAACGGATACCACGGTGATGAATGGGGTCAAGCCATTTCAAATTCGACGGCCGAGCCGAGGAATACACAATAGAACCGTAGTTCAGCTTCGATCGTAATAATGAGCGGTAGAGACGTAAAAGAACGGTCCGATCACCTCCCCATGATGTGCCACATAAAACGCGTAAAACACCAAGAGAACGTTCACACCTTGCCTTCAAAACGGAGATATGAGATCAACTGAGGTTCCAGTAAAAAATTAATCCCAAAAATTTTGTCTCGTCTGCGTAGGGAAGTGCATCTGCCCCAAGATATAAAGAAGGCGGCAGAAAGGACATTCGGCGCCAGAAGTTAACGCAGACAGTCAAGACACAGCTGCAGAAGGCGTTGTAGGTAAGAAGTCCACCGAGAACTAGAGTAGGTGGCGAAGTCGTCCACGACTAACGAAGACGAAACGCCAGAAGGAACGCACGCCACAATGCGATTGAAGGAAACGGCAGAGGGTGACACTAAGTACCGAGCCCTGCTGTACTCCGTTCTCTTGGGTAAAAACACGAGATAAAATCGAACCAATCCGAACTCTAAAGATCTTATTCCTCATAAACTCGCGAATAAAAAGAGGCATGCGTCCACGAATGCCCCATCTATGGAGGGTTCGAAGAATACCGTGCCTCCAGCAAGTGTCATACGCTTTCTCAAGGTCAAAAAAGACAGCAATTGTTTGACTATTCCTCAGAAATCCGTTCATGATATATGTGCATAGTGATACCAAGTGGTCGACCGTTTAACAAAAGCAACGAAAACCGCACTAGACGTTGGGTAGCAGAGTTTGGAGATTAAAGCCACCAAGTCAATCGCCCATTAATCATGCGCCACGTCACCTTGCACATTCAACTGGTGAGGGAGATCGGACGATAACTGGAAGGTAGATGACGATCCTTACCAGGTTTCAAGATCGGTCCAAGCGGATGGAAAAGTACTGGTGCGCCAGATGTGGTTGTACACCTCCAAGAGAAAGAGTTTACCAGCCGAAGAAAGGTGCTGTAGCATTAACACGTGAATACCATCCGGCCCAGGGGCAGACGATTTGGAAAACGCCCGGGCCCGCTCCAGCTCCGGCATGGTGAAAAAGGCGTTATAACACTCGCGATTGCAAGAGGGAATGGATGTGTCATTCGACTCTGCCCGGTGCTTAAGAAATAAGAAAGGCGGTTGATAACGCGAAGAAATTGAAATTGCAGCAAAAGCAGTACCTAGTGTGTCAGCAACTTCCTGAGGACTAACGATGGTGTCATTATGAACCCTCTAAGCCCAGGAACCGTGGACGGGGAAACTTTGCCAGCCACCCGACGAAGCTTGTCCCAAACGGCAGATGCAGGAGTAAAACAATTAAAGGACTCCACAAAGTGAAGCCAGGAGGTCTTCTTACTGACCCGTATGATGCGATGAGCTCCGGGGCGCTGTTGTTTGTAGATGACTAGATTGTCGAGTGAAGGATATGGGCGAAACACTCGAAGAACAGCTCTGCGTGCACGAAAGGCTGCCTGGCATTCGTCAGTCCACCAGGGGACCGGTAATCGTCCCGGTGTATCCCTACATCATGGTGGCGACGGTGTAGGATACTACGTTCGGCAGCGGAGATAATGACGCAAGTAACGTGGTCCAGCATCTGGTCAACATCATGGAACTCATGGTCGTCGAATACAGCCAAGCGAGAATAAAGCGGACAGTTCCCTTTGCACATCTGCTAGGTGGGTACACCTAGTGAGGGCATGTAGTGTGAAAGCATGGTGATAATGCAGGGGAAATGATCGCTAGAAAATGTATCAGAAACGACGTTGCACTCCAACCGATGTGTGAGCTGTGCTGAGCAAACAGACAATTCCAGGTGCGACAAGGTTCCGGTAGAATCAGATACAAAGGTAGGTTCACCAGTACTGAGAACGGAGAAGTGGTTCCGTGTGAAAAATTGGGCAAGATGGGTTCCTTTGGCACATGCCCGACTTGAGCCCCAAAAAGGGTGATGGGAAGGAAGGGTGCCGGGAGCTGGAATACTAGAGCTGCAATATCAATGTCCGCAAGCGGGAGCGCACAAGGCGGGATATATAAAGAACAGATGGTGAATGTAAAACCAGGTAAACTGATGGTAACAGCAACAGCTTGCAAGGTAGTGGTAAGCATGACTGGTTGGTAGAAAACGTCGTCTCGAATCAAGATCATGATACCCCCATTTGCAGGAGAACCAGGATCCGTTAGAAGGTCGAAACGTACAGGAATAAAACCAGGAAAGTTGAGGGAGTCCTGTTGAAGTTTGGTCTCCTGTAAGCACATTATAGTAGGAGACAGCGATCTGGCGAGTAGCTGCAATTCGGCCCTATTTGTGCGAATGCCACATGCATCCCACTGAAGAATGGACATCTGGAGGTAAAGGGAACAAGCTAAGGTTACTTGAGCGGCGGCTGGCGCTTCAATTTACCCTTAGTTTCGCGTGGAACTAGGGCTTTTAAGTGGTGGTATTTCCTGCTCCATTGGTTCCTCTCAAGGAATAGGCTCACTGAAAGGAGAAAAAAGTGCCTGAAAACGATTGTCCGTAGGCACAGCACGAGAATCACGAGGATCTCTACTGTGCCTTTGGACTTCCTGTGAACGGGATATCCGAGGAGGTGAAGGAGAATTGTCATTCCGTCCACATCGGCTACTGGCAGAGGTCTGAGGGTCTTTAACGAAGCAACATCGTTTTGGCTGGATTTTAAATGTTCGCTGTTCAGTACCAACAGTGATTGACTTTGATGTAACGGATTCGGAAGCAGCAGGTAGGGTAGGGGTAGCGACGGCGCTTGAGATTACAGGTAGAGTCTGCGTACTCATATCCCGCTTTTGCACTAGCGTTTGTACCACGAAACTAAAGGTACCAAATTTACGAAGAGAAGGCTGGCGAGCGAGATGGCGTTCACCCGCAGCTCTTGTATGGCCTTCTCGTCCAAAAAGCGGGGATGACAATCGTGGGATGTCGCTGGATGGGCACCTCTACAATTCAGGCAGCAAATAACACATTGACAAGCTCCGTCGTGGGCACCCTTACCACACTTGACGCAAACAGGAATTGCAAGTTTGCAAGACATCTTAGTGTGGCCAAAGCGTTGACACTGAAAGCAACGCATAGGACGTGGACCATATTGCCGTACAGGAATCACTTCGTACCCCGCCTTTATTTTCAAAGGCAGGTCAAGCCGATCGAATGTAAGGAACAGCGTACGCGTACGCACCTGGACACCATCGCGTTTAGCCCTGACTCGGTAGACGTCAATGACTCTTTGATCCGATAATTAACCCAAGATCTCTTCCTCTGACATGTCATCCAACAGGGGTGAGGTGATGACCCCCTTTGTAGAGTTTAGACTACGGTGCTTCTCGGCACGGATAGGATATCCGTGGAGTAGTTTGCCCTTTAACAATTTGTCAAACTGGGCTAAGGTAAATGTCTTAATAAGAAGAGAACCGTTACGGAATCTGGTACGCGACTTTACACGACCGGCTATTTTATCAAGACCGGCCTGAATAACGAAAGGGCTCACTTTCGTAAATGACTGGGAATCTTCCAATCCACTGATAACCAGGTACCGAGCTGCTGACACTTCGGTTATCTCTTTTACTTCGTGCACTTGACGTGTTTTCGGTGTATTTGTAGCCATAAAAGGGTTACATAAAGTTCATCCCTGGTGCTCCCCACCCACCACGGAGCCCAACGAGGGGTCATCCCACTGGGATGACAGGGCTACACAGGGGATATAGCGGGCTCGCCGTCCCACTCAACGTGGAGTTCAGTGCAATACCTAATCCTGGCCGACTGACTAGGGGTGGGTTAGTCCCTAGCCTTTCGTTTAGATGAAGCAGAAACCAAAGCAGTGTATCGGAAATGCGCACCCTCCCCGGAGTCAGAAAAGAAACTGTTCCGGGCTCAGATACGCATCCCTCAACCACCAGGATAATCCTTTCGAACGACACGAGTCTCCACACACCGCCTACACGTGGGTGGGCGTTTGGACTGACTCCCTCACCACAAAGAGGAGCCCACATCGAGGGAGTCAGTTGGTTAGGGGCCCCGGGTGCGCCAAACCCGGACCTACCATAGTAGGTCCCCCTGGGGGGACGCATGCCTGAGGTGATCCCCAAAGAGGGTGGTGGGCGTTAAATCACGCTATAAAAGGAAGGGCACTGGGAGCTGGTATACGAGATCAGAGTAAGTGTGCAATGGTGGTTAAGGGCCAGTCGACTACTATAGGAATTTTCACGTCATGAAGGCACAACAGGCTCTTATGGAATATGGAGGAATCTTATGGAAGAATCAAGTGAGGCGTTGCCAAATTTGCATGTTTTCAAATGCGACTAAGCTAGACTATGAACGTGTAAAATGTGACGAGTGAGTGTGTTGGGTTTAAGGGCCCGTGGACAACTCCGTCATTAGGGGCCTCAGTCCAAAAGTAAAATTACGTACGGTCAAGTGTTAAAACATCACTCATTAAAAACTAAAAATCTAAAGTTAAAATAGATAAAAGCAGCTAACCAACTATTTAAACGTTCCATTCAAAATGCTAAAAACTTAAGCTTAAAATTGCTACAAAGTAAAAAACGCCAACACGTTGGAAAAAAAGCCAATATAAAAGGCTAAAATAACTTTACACTTCCTTGATAAAATCAATTGTGGAACAATACCGCAGCACTCTATTTAAAGCTACTGGGTCGTTGCCTAAAAGTGACCAAACTGTAAGGCCCAGGCCAACGGATTGGCGCTCACGAGTGTATCGCGGACAATCAAGAAGGACATGTGCGACGGAGATTGGAATATTACACGTCGTACAGGCAGGCTCCGGATCACCAAGCAAAAGGTATCCTGCGTTGCTAGGGTATGGCCTATCCTCAGGCGGGTTAATACCACTTCTTCCCGCCTGGAATCCCTGAAAGTGGTCTGCCAGGTTTGTACCGTGTCCTTGATTGTGCGTAACTGAGTGCCAGATAACGCTACCCAAGGTTCCTGCCGGAGAGCAAATATATGGCGACGTAAATATTTCTGCACATCTATATAGGGGAGCGTGGGGTGAAATACTCCGGAAGGCGATATGCAGACTTCGCAGCCGCATCCCCACTTCGTTGCCCGGAACACCCACATGGCCTGGAATCCACGAAAAAACCAACTGGTATCCGCAGGACAGTAGCTGGGAGATCAACGCCTGGATTTCAACAATCAATGCCGAGGTGCCGATAAACTGTTGCAGGGCCTAGAGAGCATTAAAAATTCGGAATATATGATAAAGCTTCCAGAACCTGCACTCGAGATAAAAAGTAGCAAATAAAATATGGCAAACAGGTCGGCGGTAAATCCTGAACTGCCGTCTGGTAGGCGGTACGTATGATCGTCACCGTTGTATACAAAGGCGCAACCCGTCCCACCACCAATATGGGAGCCATCGGTAAATATCGCACAGGAAGTCCGGTATTGGCCCAGTAGTTCCGTGAATAGTTGGCGAAACAAGGAATGAGGGGTAGCTATCTTCGCACAGCCCGGCAGCTCCAGGTCAAAGCGTGCGCGCTGGAGTTGCCAGGGAGCACATCGGTCATGTAAATGCCGCTCTACGGCTGGCAGTCGAAGGGCCTGTGCGGCAAGCAGTTCTCGCAACCGGATACCCCTTGAACGGGAGATACTTGTATTTCGCATATAAGGGTGCACGAGGTCCGAACGCAACACCGGTGGATAGGAAGGATGACCTGGATGAGCGGTAAGCCTTGCCACGTAAGAATAAAGTAACAAAGCGCGTCGAAAAGACATTAGAAGTTCGCCAGTATCAGCATACAGACAATCTATTCTACTGATGCCGAAAGCCCCAGTAGCAAGACGAATACCAGTGTGATGTATGCTGTCTAAAAGCCGGAGTTTAGACGCAGACAGCGCGCCATACAACCTCAACATGACGGTGCAATCGCCGCCCCAAGATGCCCCAGATAAGACCCTCAGTATCCGAAGCGAACGATCGCAGGAACCCGAAGATGGCGGAAATTGTGCTCCCATGTGAGTTTGCTGTCAAGGTGTAGGCCCAAGAACTTAAGGTGCGGAACAAACGGAAGACGTGTGTCACGTAAATGAAGATCAGGAGGGTGTACTCCTCGCAGTCGGTGAAACTGTTTTTCGTAGGGAAGAGCCGAAAGCCGGTGCGTAACGCCCACTCGGCGATGGAGGTTATGGTCAGCTGCAGTTGACGCTCGATGTGCTCCAAACTGTAAGAGCGATAGTATTTCGCAAAGTCGTCAACATACAGAGACATCGGGACACCGCTACGAACAACACTAGTGATGTCATTAATGGCAACTGCGAAAAGTGTGACACTCAGGATCGATCGCTGTGGTTCACTATTCTCCTGAATGTTCTCTTGGGACAGCGTGTTGCCTATATGGACAGGAAAACGGCGAATGAGTAAAAAGTAGCGGCTGCTTTAGGAGAAACGCATTCTATATGTGGGCATCCATGCGCGTCAGATTGTGGACACTGGAGCGATAGCGACGAAAGCCGCACTTAACATTGCTCAGCAGGTTATTCATCTCCAGCCACCACACTAAGCGAGAGTTAGTCATCCGTTCCAAGGTCTTGTAGACGACACTCCTCAGGCAAATAGGGCGGTAGCTAGAGGGAAGTATCCGGTCTTTCGAGGGTTAGGGATGACAATACCCTCTCGCCAGGAAGACGGAAAAACCTGCTGAAGCCTGTTGGGGTTACACATGCTCAACATGCAGTAAAGAGCCGCAGGTGGAAGATGAAGCAGCATTTGGCGGTGGATGTCATCAGGACCGGGAGAAGATTTTGCTGGCGACAAAGAATGAGCCAGCTACACTTCAGTAAATGGTGCGTTGTACGTTTCGCTTTAGGCACTGTTAAAACTAAGACCTATCCGCTCGGCAGATTCCCTGATAGCTAAAAACGCTCTATCATAGCTTTGGGTTTGGCTAGTACAGGCGAAAAACTCGGCAAGCGCGTCAGCGATGTCCTGCTCGCTGGTGCAACGGGTGCCCTGTACGGCCAGGCCGGGAATGATCGTCCGGCGACACTTGTCGTACATACGACCAACAGCAGTCCACACCTGTGGCGTCGAACTTCGACGAGAAAGAGAGGTTACATACTTTCACCACGATTTGCGTTTCGCGTCTCGAAGTATAAATCGCGTCCTAGCGCGAGCACGCTTAAAAGTGACTTAGTTCGTCTCCGTATGATGTAATGTGAAGATATGGAAAGCACGCTTACATGCTTTAATAGCCAAACGGTATTCCTCGGACCACCAAGGCACAGGAACATGAGGTGGTGTAGATGTACCTCGAGGACTGCTGGAATCCGCTGCGCGAAGGATAGAGCAAGTAAAATACTACGCCATGTCGTCAGTGGTGGTAAAATCATCGTGGGTAAGCTGAATGAGGAAACGAAATTTCCCCTAGTCAGCTTTGAAAATAATCTAGTGAGGAAAGCGTGTTGGCACAGAATGGTGGCCCGATATGTAGGCTCGCCGGTATTTAATAGGACTAGGCCGGACATATCGCAAACGTGTTACAAGGCACCTACGGGCATTTTTTTTTTTTTTTTTTTTTTTTTTTAATTAACGTCCTCCAACATTGTGTCATATCGGACGAATGAATGACATCAAATGGGTGAAATGATGCTCAAATGAGCCCGAGGTCCTTGGAGCTTTAAGTTACCCGACATTCTTCTTCTCAGGGTAGGGAAAACCTCGGAAAAAAACGTTACCCGGATAACTTACCCTAAGCGAGATTCGAACTCGCGACCTCTTGAACGTGAGGCAGACACGCTAACCATCACGCTACCGAGGCGGGCCCCACGGGCATCGTCAGTGCCGGAGCCCTACTGAGAGCGCCGAGAAAGATGAGCGGTGGTGGAATCTTGTGCAAAGAGACCCCGAAGATCCTCCTCGTGTACGACACTGACCGGTGGCCGATAGACATTGCATAGGGAGAAACTGAGGCTCTGCAGCTGTACATGGACCGCTACAGCTTGCAGCGGCGTGTTGAGTGGCACACTGGTGGCAGAGATATCATGCGCCACCAGAATAGCAACACCCCCGCTTGCTCATCTGTCAGATGCAGAGTCATGTCTAAATGCCGAAAAACCACGAAGATGCAATGCGTGGTTAGGGTACAAGTGAGTTTCTTGCAGACCGACGATTGATGAAGAGCGTTGCGAAACGAGATGCTGTATGTCCAGAACACGTGCCCGGAACCCATTAACATTCCACTGGATTATTTCCATGGTAAAGAAGGATTAGTGATTGGTCTTCATCTTTTTCTTTTTCAGCTTCACCTTAACCGACTTCGGACGGGGTGGGTGAATTTCGCTATGTGTGGTGACTCCGCCGATGTTCGGGAGTCTGAAGATCTCCAGTGGCTCGCGCAACGTAAGTGGGACTTCATGAAGGATATGCGACTGCTGGCGCTACCAGTAGGCCTAGAACAATGGCTGTCAACAGGCTGGCTGCGGCTAGGTGTCTCGTGAGGTGGTGTCTGCATGGCTATAAATGTAGTAGCCGGTGCACGTGTGGCACGAGACAGTGAAGGGGTACTCACAAGTAGGCCAGTCTGTGTGGAAGCATCTGCCACAGGAACGTGCTGAATCGCTACGCCGATGGCAGGAGCGCGTCGGGCAGCTACGGCATAACATGTGGTGGTAGCAGGTTTCGGCTGCTCAAAGCGACGACACGCATCTTGAAACGTGAGATGTTCTTTGACGCGCAACTCCTGTATACACTTCTCATCCAGAAACTTCGCACATTGACGCGAGCTGGATGGATGGTTCCCTCAACAGTTCACACAGAGAGGATCCCGTGTACATGTCGCGTCCTCATGGGCTAGTAAACCACAACGCTCACATATAGCAGGATTATTACACAAGGTCTTAGTATGGCCGAACCGTTGGCATCTAAAACAACGCATAAGGTTCGGCACATACTGGCGCAGGGCGGCACTTTCGCAGCCACAAGGGTTATACTCGGGCAATTTAGTTCCTCTGAACGTCAGAAACACCGTGCGCAAAGGTCAATCATTGCCATCCTGCTTTCGGGTAAGACGGTAAGCCTGACACACACGCTGGTCAGAGAGGCAGGTGGTAATCTCATCGTTCGACAGATTGTCCAGACTGTAGGTGGTGACAACTCCCCTACATGTGTTGAGCGATTTGTCTGGGGCTACACGAATTGGGTAGAATCATAACAAACTCGCTTTTAATAGTTTCTGGGTGTGGTCTGCCGTGTTGGTTTCGATCAACAGCGTGCCGTCTCGAACTCTCGTCACGTACTTAACCGGGCCACATATTCTGTCGATTTCCCGTTTTATATAAAATGGTCTAATGTCCTTTACCGTTTTTCCGCCACATGCCAAAGTCAAAACTAAGAAAGGGTCAAAATAAGGGGTGTTGCGCGGATGCATATTGAATTGGACATACATCTGGAACCGTCGGCGTCAGCCTGCCATCCGGGGGTCAAAGAATAAGACACCAAAATATCCACGGTTTGTGCCGCCATGGAGACCCCTCCATGACTGACCTCAAGGCGTACTTCAGGGGAGCTACCCTCCGATCTCCACTGCTTGTCCGTATGGGGAAACCGTTCACCACGCGACACCACAGCTTTATGACCCACCACAGGGATAACTACCTGTGGTCGTCGCATTAGGTCACGCTGCCTCAACGGAGTCAGCGTGGATTCAGGGGACTTCCGGTTGATTACACCGGGGTTCCGTCAGCGGTAACACGTCCGGTCGGTGATACTAACCCGACGGCACGCGGCAGTCGGGAAATTAACACCGGCCGCGCCCTCAAGGAGCTCGTGAGCGTACATGACGCGTGGACGGGCTCCGCACCTAAGGCTGGGGCAGTGTGAAGGTTCCGCACAACCTTCGAACCTGAAACCTCCGAATAGCACACAAGGCGGAGGCCGCGCTCGTTGGTATATCCGATTGTTGGAGCATCAGCGAACGGAACATGTTGAACGGCCACAGTATGGGCAGGAGTGCGGCGGACTGCGACGCGAAACCTAGGGTGGTTTCTGCTGCTCGAAGCGGCGACGCGCTTCCAACAAAGTGAGCCGCCCTTTCTCGCGCAATACCTGTATTGCCTTCTCGTCCATAAATATGGAACACTGACGCAGGCTGGATGGATGGCTCTCGCCACAGTTCACACAAGCAGGATTCCTTGAACATGCCGTGTCCTGCGCTGGTAAACCACAACGTTCACAAATGGCGAGATTATTGCAGGAGGTCTTAGAATGGCCGAACCGCTGGCATCTAAAGGAGCGCATGGGGTTGGGCACATACTGGTGTACGGCGGCTCGTTCATAGCCACAAAAGATATACTCAGGCAACTGAGTGCCTTTGAATGTCAAAAAACACCGTACGCAGAGCTGGCTGCTGGCGAATAAGACGGTAGGCCTGACAAACACGCCGATCAGGGAGGTAGCTGACAATCTCGTTCGTCGCATTGTGCAGACTGGAGGTCGTTGCAACACCCCTACACGTGTTGAGCGATTTGTGTGGGGGTACCCGAATCGGGTAGGATCCCAACAAAGCCGCGTTCCAAAGTTTCTGGGATTGATCTGCCGTGTTTGTCTCAATTAACAGCGTACCGTCTCGTACTCTCGTCGCGTTGTTCCCCGGGCCACATCCTGTCTACTTCACGTTTGATGTAAAAAGGGCTAATATCTTTACGTGTCTAACCTTCACATGCCAATGTCATAACTAAAAAAGAGTCAAACAAGGGGGGTTTTGCGCGGATACACGATTGATCGGGCCACTTCTCCGGAACCGTCGGCGTCCGCCTGCCACCCCGGGGTCAAAGAATAAAAGACACCAAAATCACCATGGTCTGTGCAGCCATGGAGAACCCCCCATGACCGACATCAAGGAGTACTACAGAAGTACTACCCTCCGATCTCCACTGCTTGTCGACATGGGTAGACCGCTGACCACGTGCACCCCAGTTTTATTCCCTCACCACAGGAATAACCGCCTGTGGCTCCGCACTTTAGGCCACGCTGCCTCTACAGAGTCAGCGTGGATTCAGGGTACTTGTGGTTTATTATACCGGGATTCCGTCAGCGGTAACAGGTCCGGCCGGTGATACCAACCCGACGGCACACGGCTGTCGGGGAATTAACACAGGCCGGGCCCGCAAAGAGCTAGGTGGGCGTACATGACGGTGTAGACGGGCTCCGCAACTAAGGCTGCACATAGGGGCAGTGTGAAGGGTCCTACCAACCTTCGCGCCTGAGACCTCCGAAGAGCACAAAAGTCGGTGGCCGCGCTGAAAACCGTGGGACAGGACCACGGAGATAGGAAGGATCCCAGTTGGTGAGACAGGAGATATAAAGCTAAGGCCTTACTAACTAATAATCATAATAAACCTAGAACAGGAAGAGGGTGATGAAAAGTAGCGGTCAAAACAGCTACACGTGGCAACAATTGATGGGGATGGTAGGGGTGAAATGAGGGTGAGTGGTTCGGGGCTCCGGGTGCGCCAAACCCGAACCTACCGCAGTAAGCTGCCTGGGGGCGGGGTTAAATTTAATTATAGCGAATTTTAATTTATTTGGCCTTACCGTTGCTTACTTACGACCCCCGAAATATCCCGTCTTTAATTATGACCACGTTGTATTTTGGCATGACAAATTACACATTGTTAGTAATGATTTGAGCGAACTTGTTTATATCTTTGCTTTGTGCTCTTTTAAGCCAGCCTACATATTCAGCATTTAACAGACAGAAATATCTTTGAAGTATGCAGCGTGATTTTGTTAAAGGGTTGCATCTACCAAGGGCATCACTACTTTCTAAGATACATACCCACACAAGCACATGAGGAACTAATGTCTTTGGAGTCACTCTTGTTCTTCCAGGTAGGTTGTCCTAAAAAGGCATGTAAAGAGTATGTTACTCCCTTTACCTGCTCAACCTTGCAAGTGTTGACAGGACCAAAACTGATGACGCGGCCATCTGCAGGGGAAACCTGTAGAAATCAAGATTAAACATACATGCTATAGCCCATAACCTGACCAACATTAGTGTGTGTTGCTCTTTGAAATATTTTTTTAAATAAACAGAAATTATATGTGTGAATGCATTTTTTACTTTCTGTACCATTTACCTAAGGTGAACGAAGTGTCTCTTTAACCCTAAATTTCAATCCAAAGGCTTCAGCAGAAACCCATTATTTGAGGTATTATTGAATAAAAATAATAAAAACAGCATTTTTAAGGAAAATTATCTGCATATGAACAAATGAGAAATAGATCACATTTCATTCTTAAGTGGAGTTTTAAGGTCAGAAGCACTCATGGAATTTCCACATTGCAATTAGCATTCTAAGCAGCAAAATTGTTTCCTGTTCTCTGGAAGTTCCTTCATGGCATAATGGTTACTGGTTCCCCAGGTATAGATTCATAGTAGTATGGCTTTAGGGCGCAATACGGCGACGGTTATTAGCTCACAAAATAAACAAAAGGTCTAAAACACGATTATTCTGGTAAGTGAGTGAGTGAGTGAGTGAGTGAGTGAGTGAGTGAGTGAGTGAGTGAGTGAGTGAGTGAGCGAGTGAGTGAGTGAGTAGGGTTTAGGGGCCCGTCGACAGCTAAGTCATTAGGGCCCCAAGTGAATGGATAAAAAAACGGAAAACTCACCACCGCTTAACACTCAGAGCTAAAATTTAAAACCGGAAAGCTAAAACACAATGCTAAAAGTTAAAAATTCAAAATACATCTAAAAAGGTATGCTAAAACAGTTAACAATTAAAAACTGACCTAAAAGTTAAGGAGGTCAAAACCAGATAAAAAGTCCTTAAAAGTACAAAGTAGTGAGTGAGTGAGTGAGTGAATGAATGAGTGAGTGTATCGAGTTTAAGGGCCCACCGATAACTTGGTCATTAGAGCCCCAAGTCCAACAGTAAAATCACGTATGGTTCAGTGTTAAAACATCACCCCCCCCCAAAAAAAAACGAAAAATCTAAAGTTAAAATAGATAAAAGCAGCTAAGGTCAACTATTAAAACGTTCCATTTAAAAAGCTAAAACCTGAAACTTAAAATTGCTACAAAGTAAAAACAGTTAATCTCGAAGTGCTAAAACGTTAAAAAAAAAAAAAACATAAGGCAATTTAAAAAGCTAAAATCTCTGATATAAAATAACCTTACACTAGCTTAATAAAATCGGTCGTGGAACAAAACCGCAGCACTGTATTTAGAGCTACAGGGTCCTTGCCTAAAACTGAGGGCAGTGTAAGGCCCAGGCCAACGGACTGGCGCTCACGAGTGTATCGCGGACAATGAAGAAGGTCATGTGCAACGGGCTGAGTGAGTGTGTCGGGTTTAAGGGCCCGTCGACAACTTGGTCATTAGGGCCCCGAGTCGAAATGTAAAATTACGTACGGTCAAGTGTTAAAACATCACCCATTAAAAACTAAAAATCTAAAGTTTAAATAGATAAAAGCAGCTAAACAACGATTAACACGTGCCATTTAAAATGCTAAAAGCTAAAGCTTAAAATTGCTACAAAGCAAAAAACGCTAAAACGTTAAAAGACCAAAAAATCAGGCATGTGTAACGGAGTTTGGAATATTACACGTCGCACAGACAGGCTCCGGATCACCACGCAAAACGTGTCCATGCGTGGCTCGGGTGGGGCCCATCCTCCAGCTTCCTGCCAGAGAGCAAATAGATGGCGACGGAAATATTTCTCCACATCTGTATAAGGGAGCGTGCGGGGGGAATACTCCGGAAGACGACATGCAGACTTCGCAGCTGCATCCACCGCCTCGTTCCCCGGAACAACCACACGGCCTGGGATCCACGTAAAAACGAACTGGTATCCGCGAGACGGGCTGAGTGAGTGAGTGAGTGAGTGAGTGAGTGAGTGAGTGAGTGAGTGAGTGAGTGAGTGAGTGAGTGGGGTCTAAGGGCCCGTCGACAGCTAGGTCATTAGGGCCCCAAGTCAGAAGATAAAAAACTGGGAAAACTCACCACCACTTAACACTCAGAATTAAATATTAAAACGGAAAATCTAAAAAAGATAAAAGCTAAAACACTTAAAATGTAAAACTGGGCTAAAAGATAACATAAAAACGGTTAAAAACTAAAAACTGATCTTAAAGGGTAAGCAGCTAAAAATGCGAAAGTTAAAAATAAAACCACGAAATAAAATAAAAGTTAAACATGCTTACCGTAAGCGTTTGGTCTTCATCTTTTTCTTTTTCAGTCCTATCTTGAGCGACTTGGGACCTGGTATGTTCAAGTCGCCATCCTCAGATAAGTCTAAAGAGCCCTGTCGGCTTGTTGAGCGGGAGCGGGACTTCTTTGAGGATGAACGATTACTCGCCCGGTGTTTAGGTGGCGAACGATGAGTATTCACAGGTAAAACGCTGTGGCTACTGCTTGTGGATGGCTCGTGAGCAGGTGTCTGCACGGCGGAAGATTTAGTTGCCGGTGCAGGTGTATCACGGGACGGTGGAGAGTCAGTCTGCGTGGCATCATCAGCGGCTGGAAGGTGCTGAATGGCCACAGTGTGGGCAGGAGTGCGGCGGACTGCTGACGCGAAACCTAGCGCGCTCGAAGGTTTCAGCAGCTCAAAGTGGCGATGTGCTTCCGAAAAGGTGAGTCGCTCTCTCACGCGTAACTCCAGTATTGCTTTCTCGTTCATAAATTTAGAACACTAACGCGAGCTTGATGGACGGCTCTCTCCACAGTTCACACAAAGAGGATCCCGTGTACATGCCGAGTCTTCATGGACTAGTGATCCACAACGCTCACAAACAACAGGATTATTACAGGTCCTAGTATGGCCGAACAGTTGGCACCTGAAACAACGCATTGGGTTTGGCACATACTGCCGTACACCGGCACGTTCATATCCACAAAAGATGCACTCAGGAAATTTATGCCTTTGAACGTTAGAAACACTGTACGCAAAGCTAAATCCTTGCCATCCTGTTTTCGCGTAAGGCGATAGGCCTGACATACACACTGGTCAGAGACAGGTGACAATCTCCTCGTTCGACAGATAGTCCAGACTGGAGGTGGTGACAACTCCGCTGCAGGTGTTAAGCGATTTGTGTGGGGCTACCCGAATTGGGTAGTATCCCAACAAGTTCGCTTTCGAGAGTTTCTCTGATTGATCTGCCGTTTTGGCCTCGATTAACAGCGTACCGTCACGTAGTCTTGTCGCGTTCTGCACCGGGCCACACATTCTATCTACCTCACGTTTGATATAAAAAGGGCTAATATCCATAATCGTCTTCACTTCACAAACCAATGTCACAACAAGAAAAGCGTCAAAATGAGAGGGTTTGCGCGGATGCATATTAAAATTGGAAAACCATCCGGAACCGTCGGCGTCAGCCTGCCATCCGGGGATCAAAGAAAAGAAAGACGCCAAAATCTCCACGGGCTGTGCCGCCATGGAGATCCCTCCATGGCTGACCTCAAGGCGTACTTCAGAGGGACTACACTACAATCTCTACTGCTTATCCACATGGGTAAACCGTTCACCACGCGCACCCCGGCTTTATTCCCTCACCGCAGGAATAACCACCTATGGCTCCCCGCTTTAGGCCACGCCTCAACGGAGTTAGCATGGATTCAGAGGACTTCGGGTTGATTACACCGGGCTTCCGTCAGCGGTAACACGTCCGGCCGGTGATACTAACCCGACGGCACGCGGTCGTCGGGAAATTAACATCGGCCGTGCGCTCAAGGAGCTACGTGAGTGCACATGACGTGTGGACGGGCTCCGCACCTAAGGCTACACATGGGGGCAGTGTGAACGGTCCGCCCAACCTTCGCGCCTGAGACCTCCAAAGAGCACAGAAGTCGGGGGCCGCGCTGAAAACCGTGGTACAGGACCACGGAGATAGGAAAGATCCCTGCTGGTGAGACAGGAGTTTTAAAAGGCCTTACTAACTAAAAATCATAATAAACACAGAAGGGCAAGAGGGTGATAAATGGTAGCAACATAAAAAACGACGTGGCACATTTGATGGACATGAAGGGGGTGAAATGATGGTGAGCCGCTCGGGGTCCCGGGTGCGCCAAACCCGGACCTACCGCAGTAGGTCCCCCTGGGGGACAATATTTTGATTTGCTGTCATAAACAAATCAGGAGAAGATTCATTACCAACTTTCGGTTAAGACAACCAATCTGTCCAGGGAAAAATTATTATGAAACGACATTCAAATGGCAGAAGGATTAGGAGTGTACAATTCAAGCAGTATCAATTGATTATTGCTGTACCCAAATTATGAAAGCAAGCCATTACAAAAGTGTGTCTTGCTAGTAATCAAATAAGTTAAATGTGACAAGCTTTCCAAATAAATTGAATGAAAGAGACATTGATAAGAAAAACCATCCCATGGACTACCTTCTATGAGCTAAGGTTAACTAGTTCATAGTACATAAAGCATACCCAATGTGAAGAAAAGGTCCTGGAATAGAGCACTGCCATAAATCTTAAATCAAATGTGGCTGCCTATCACCAATGAAAGTGTGTATAATATATTCCTCTGAAATACATAACAGTAATTTAAAAATTTAGGTGACTTTGATTTACCACTTCAAATAACTAATTTATTCATATCCTATTTCTTAATTCATGAAATAGACAAACTCGTATGCTGGTTCTCCCATATAAAATTAAAAACCAAACATTTCTTTTGGTAGTTTATTTTGAAAACACAAGAGATTATTCAAATGTGTTCATTTACTTTACATTACGGTAAATATAAATAGAAAGTAATTTCATCTACTTACGATGCAATCAGCTTTATCCACAGGCCGTGCGCCATCTCTCAGTGGTCGACAGAAAAAGTCTGCTAAACTCTTGTAATCTGCCAGGTCCTGATGTGCAGCTTCTTCTAAGTTACATCCAAATATTGCTGCATAATAACTGTACAGCCAAGGCCTCAATGATGTGGGCAATTCTATGCTGGTTAACCAGCCCCACACTCGACTTAGAGAACGAAGGGGAAATGCACGATAACATGTTATCTGTCAACACACAACCCAGAAATAACAGTAACATTTATCTAAAACTATGTTCTAATTCTTCTGCAACAGATTTTCGTACATTCATTGCGGAAAGCAGCTGTACAAAATCTGCTAAATAACATTTAACATTGAAGACACCACTATCCGGCGCTCGTTGCTGCTATGTTCTTATATAGCCCATTTGGCAACTAACCCTGGTCATCCATCATTTTAATGCGTATTGCATCCAGACCTTGCGCACCGTTACATGCAACATACCACTATATCCCGCTCCTGTGGTATAACGTTTCAAGAAGTGCATTCCGCACAAGCCTTCCGACTATCTCTTGTAGAACGTTCTCTTGGCCGTTATCCTCCCTGGCAGTTCCAGTGTGCCTGCTTCGACCTCGAGCTTTCGGCCTGTGCTAGATTAACTACCCCTCATTCGGCGTTTCACCAACTGTTTGCCGAAATCCTGGGCCGTTACCGAAGTTATATTCCGGTATTTACCCACAGCTACCAGGTGGGGGTTGCTACACGATGCACTTTTATGTATAACGGTGAGGCTCACCAGTATCGTATTCCGGACTATAGTTCCGTTTTCCTGCCGAGCTGTTTGCCACCTTTTATTCTTTACTTTTTATCTCCCGCTCAACTCCTGGAAATTTTCTGAGCTGTTGTGACTCTTTGAGCGCTATTCAAGCGCTCCAACGGTTTGTTGGCAACTCGGTATTGAATCTGAAAATACAGACACTCGTATCTCATTTGCTCTCTCGCGGATACCAGTTCGTTTTTACCTGGACCCCAGGCCATGTGGGTATTCCCGGCAACGAGGAGGCGGATGCAGCTGCTAAGTCTGCATGTCGCTTGCCGGGATTATCAACGGTTACAGTACCTTATACAGGTGTGCGGTGGTACTTTTGTCGGCATTTATTAACTGTAAAGAAGCACTCATGGGAAGCGCTGGCTGGCATTCAATTTCAGGCAGTTAAGGACGGCATTTAGCCCTGGCTGACCTACTGCAGGGATTCCAGACGGGCTAAAGTTATTCTAACCCGCCTGAGGGTAGGGCACACGCGAGCCACACAGGGCTACCTTTTGCGTGGGGACCCGGCGCCTGTCTGTCCTACATGTGGCATCCAACTGTCTGTCGCACATATATTACTCGATTGTCCGCAATACGCTCGTCAGCGCCAGTCTATTGTTCTGGGCTCTACACTACACTATTCTAAGCGACGACACATCTGTAGCCAACACTGCATTTCTTCCCCGATACTGGCTTCGAAAAACAGGTCTAACATGTTTTTTTAGCCTTCTTAAGATATTTTTTAACATGTTTGGATGTATTGACTTTTTGAAACTCAGACTTCTTTTTCGTTTTAATTTTTGGTGGTTTTTAGATTTTAGAAGTTTTATAGTATTTTAAGCCTTTTATACCTTACATTTTACTGTGTTATTTAGTATTTTATCCATATCTTTTAATTTGACTTTAACTATGTGAGTGTGTTTTAAACTTTTTGTTTAACTATGGGCCCATGTGACCTGTTGTCCACGGACCGTTAAACCTCACACTCTCACTTGGGAACACCAATTACAATATATTTATTTTAGTTATGTTAGCATAAGAATAACTAAATGTGTAACAAAACATACAATTTTGGAACTGTGCTGAGTAGAAGCTGTAGTACACTTATTTCAAGAGACCACCTATTAAGGATAAAGTGAAAAACAACTTTTGTTGCAGGAATATCCTTAATTACAATTTCTAAGGATGAATCAGACTTGAAAAAATAATGTCCACAGAACCTTGGGCTTCTAACTCCCACATGTTTTTGTGAGTAAACATTTTGATAAATGAACAGAAAGCTTATTCTACAAAATGTGTAGAGTGAGTTAGTGGTGGTGTTTAAGGGCCCGCCGACTTCCAGGTCATTAGGGCCCGAAATCCAAAAATAAAACAAGCAAACAACCAATAGAACCGCACGCCTAAAAGTTACAAAGTGAAAGCTAAAATACCTAAAAAGGGGTTGTTAAAACAGCTATATGTTAAAAAACTGGTAAAACATAATTTACTAAAAACGTAAGCTGATAAAACGCTTGGAAGTTGAAAAAATAAAAACAGAAGTAAAACATCCTAAAATTCTGTATGTGCCAAGATAGGAAACACATTACACTAGCTTACCAAAATCAATACTGGCAACAAACCACAGTACTATAGTTACAGCTACTGGGTCATAGCCTAAAACGGAGCACAATGTAAGACCTAGGCCAATGAACTGGCGCTCACAAGCGTAGAGCGGACAATCAATAAGGACATGTGCGACGGAGAGTGGAACATTGCATGTTGCACAGACAGGTGCTCGATCACCATACAAAAGGTATACATGTGTGGCTGGGGTATGGCCTATCCTCAGGCAGGTTAAAATCGCCTCTTCCCGCCTGGAATCCCTGCAAGATGTCTGCCAAGGTTATACACTGTACCTGACTGTCCGCAACTGAGTGCCAACTAGCGGTTCCCAAGATTCCTGCCAGACGGCAAATAATTGGCGACGGAAGCACTTCTGCACATCTATATAAGGGAGCGTACAGGTGGAAAACTCCGAAAACCAACATGCACACTTAGCAGCTGCATCCGCCTCCGCATTCACGGGAATAGCCACGTGGCCTGGGCACCAGGTGAAAATGAACTGGTATCCGCGAGCTAACTACTGAGATACGACTGTCTGTATTTTAGGAATTAACGTCGAGTTACCAAGAAACTGCTGTACCGCCTGAATAGCGCTCAGCTAGTCGCAACAGATAATAAAGTGTCCAGGAACTGAACTAGAGATAAAAAGTAAGAAATAAAATATGGCAAACAGCTCGGCGGTAAAAACGGAACTGGCGTCTGGAAGGCGGTACCTGTGAGCGTCACCGTTGTATACAAAAGCGGAACCCGTAGTACTACCCAACGGGGAGCATTCGGTAAATAGCGGAGTGTAAGTCCGGTATCGGCTCGAAATTCGGAGAAAAGTTGGCAAAACACCGAATGAGGGGTAGCTATTTTCGCACAGCCCGGCATCTCCAGGTCGAAGAGTGGACGCTGTAGTTGCCAGGGAAAACATCGGCCAAGTGAATGCCACTCTACAACTGGCAGTCGGAGATCGTGTGCGCTCAGCAGTTCTCGAAAGCTGAAACCACTTGGACGGGAGATAGATGTATTCCGCGTATAACGGTGCACTAGGTCTACAGGCAAAACAGGTGGAAGCGAAGGATGAGCGGCCAACCTTGCCACGTAGGAACAAAGTAACTACGAGCGTCGGACAGACAGTGCAGGTTCGCCAGAATCAACATACAGACAATCGACCCCAGTGGTGCGGAAAGCCCTAGCAGCAAGACGGATACCAGTGTGATGTATAGTGTCTGAAAGGTGAGTTTAGACACAGATGCCACGACATAGACAAAACTGCCGTACTGTAATTTGGACCGGACCCGTGAGCGATACAATCTCAACGTAACCGTGCGATCGCCGCCCCAAGATGCCCCAGATAAAACTCTTGAGTACCCGCAGCGAACGATCGCAGGAAGCCCAAAGTTGACAATATGCCACTCCCAGGTGAGCTCCCTGTCGAAAAAAAAAAGCCCAAGAACCTGAGGTGCGGAACAAACGGCAGACACGTGCCAAGTGTCAGGGGGAGGGTATACGACCGAAGTCAATGGAAGAGGACACACTTGTTTTCGTAGGGGATAACTGGAAGCCGGTGCGAAACGTCTACTCGGCGATGCATGTTACCGTCAGCTCCAGTTGGCGCTTGATGTGCTCCAAACTATGAGGGTGATAGCATATCGCGAAGTCGTCAACATACAGTAACTTCGGGATTCCGCTACGAACAACACTTGTGATGCCATTAATGGCAACAGCAAAAAGCAGAACCCCAACAATCGACTCCTGGGGTACACCATTTTCCTGAACCTTCTCTTGGGAGAGCGTGTTTGCTATGCAGACTTGAAAGAGGCGAATTAGTTACAAGTTCAAAATGAAAACCGCTAACTGAACGCGTAAACCGTTGCTGTGCAGAGTGCGAAGGATTCTATAGCGACATTAAAGCGATGGCGACGAAAACTGCACAGAATATTGCTGAGCACGTTATGCGTCTCTAGCCACCACACTAAACGAGTCTTAGTCATCCTCTCGAAAGTCTTACAATCAACACCTGATAGGCAAATAGGGCGGTAACTAGAAGGAAGTTTCGTGTCTTTTCCAGGTCAAGGAATAGGAATGACAATACCCAATAGCCAGGAAGATGGAAAAACCTGCTCGCGCCAGATACGGTTATAAAGTGAGTGAAAGGGTGAGTGAAGAGTGAGTGGCGTTTAAAAGCCCCTCGACAGCTAGGTCATTTGGGCCCCAAGTCAAGTTAATAGGTTAAAACACTCACAGACCGCTGGTTAAAACCTAAGCTAAAACACAAAACCAAAAAGCGCTAAAACAGTTAAAAGACCAAATCGTTAATGTTAAAACAGATCAAACGTTAAAAAGTAAATGGTAAAATACACAAGGTATAAAAACTGAATAAAAAAACTACAAATCTGTTTGCAGATTTGTAAATCCTAAAATTAAATTCCCAATAAGAAAAAACACAAGTTATACTTGTTTGGCGAATCCAATTTCAGCGACGAACCGCAGCACTGTATCTACGGAGACTGGGCGTCGCATAAGATGGACCGCAGACTAAAACCCAGGCCAAGTGACTGGCGCACCGGGGCATATCGTGGACAATCAATCAAAACGTGCGACACGGAGAGTTGGACGTCGCGCCTGTGACAGAAAGGGGCCGGGTCACCACGCAAATGGCAGCCGTGAGTGGCGCGTGTGTGACCTATGCGTAGCCGCGTTAAAATGACCTCTGACCGACGGGAATCCCTGCAAGCAGTCCGCCAGGGTTTTACAGAGTCCTTGATTGTCCGTGATTGGGTGCCAGCCAGCTCTTCCCAAGATTTCTGCCAAAAAGAATAAAGATGGCAGCGGAAGTATCACTGCACATCTCTAAATGGAAGAGCATGTGTGAAAAACACCGGCAAACGACATGCAGCCTTAGCAGCCTCCTCGTTGCCGGGAATACCCACATGGCCTGTGATCCATGTAAAAACAAACTGGTATCCACGATAGACTAACTGTGAAACGAGTGTCTGGATTTTAATTATCAATGCTGATGTGCCGAGAAACTGTTGCAACGCCTGAACAGCGCTCATGGAGTCGCAGCATATGATGAAGCTGACAGGAACAGAACTAAAGATAAAGAGTAAGAATTAAAAGATGGCAAACAGCTCGGCAGTAAAAACGGAACTGTGGTCCGGAAGTCTGTACTTATGAGCCTCGGCGTTGTACATGAAACTACATCCTGTACCACCCCCCACCTGGGACCCGTCGGTAAATACCGGTGTGCAAGTCCGGTAACGTCCCTGGAGCTCGGTGAATAGTTGGCGAAACACCTAGTTAGGGGTAGCCACCTCCGCATAGCACGAAAGTTCCAGGTCGAACCGCGCGCGCTGGAGTTGCCAAGGAGGGTAGCGGCCTATAGACCGTCGCTCTACATGGGGCATGCGGAGATCATGTGTAGTGAGTAGTTCACGGAATCGTATTCCACTTGGACGCGAGATAGTGGTATTACGTACATAACGGTTGGCGAGGTCGGGAAATAGCATCTATTGGAACGATGGATGTCCGGGGTGAGCGGCCAAACGTGCCACGTAGGAAATGAGTAAAAACGAGCGTCGGACGGACAGTGGAGGTTCGCGAGAATCAGCATAAAGACACGCAATTCGACTACTTCGGAAAGCCCCAATGGCCAGACGGATACCAGTATGATGGACAGTGTCTAAAAGGCAGGGTTTAGAGCATTCCAGCATTCGAGAACAGGTCGTACAGGTTCTCCTGTACGGTATGTTTGCGCATGCCGCGCCATATATAAAACAGCCGTAGTCTAGTTTGGACCGGACCAATGAGCGGTTCAACCTCGACATTACCCTGCGATCGCCGCCCCAAGGTGCCCCTATAAAACTCGGAGTATCGGAAGCGAACGATCGCAGGAAACACGAAGATGTCGAATATGGTGCTCCCATGTGAGTTTGCTGTCGAGGTGTAGGCCCAAGAACTTCAGGTGCGGAACAAACGGCAGACGTGTGCCACGCAAATAAAGATCAGGGGGAGGGTGTACGCCACGAGGCCGATGGAAGTGGACACACTGTATTTTCGTAGCACAAAACTTGTAGCCCGTGCGAAAGCTGTAGTTGACGTTCAATATGCTCAAGATTGTACGAGCGATAATATGCAGGAAAAACGTAACATACAGGGATATCGGGATTCCACTACGAACAACACTAGTGATGCTGTTAATCGCAACGGCGAAAAGCGTGACACTCAGGATCGACCCCTGGGCACACCATTCCCCTGGATCTTCTCTTCGGAGAGCGTGTTGTCTATGCGGACACCAAAACGGCGAATTAACAAAAAGTTAAAAAGAAAAACGGCTAAGTGACCGCGCAGAAACCATAACCGTGAAGAGTACGAAGGATGCCATAACGCCATATAGTGTCGTAAGCCTTCTCCAGATCAAAGAAGACACCCACGACATGCTGCTTCATCAGAAAGGCATTTTCGATGTAACTTTGCAGGCGTGTGAGATAGTTTACACTGGAGCGATGGCGGCGAAAGCCGCACTGAGCATTGTTCACCAGGTTATTCTTCTCTAGCCACCACACTAAGCGAGTGTTAATCATACGTTCTAAGGTCTTACAGACAACACACGTTAAGCAAATAGGGCGGTAGCTGGAGGGAAGTGTCCGGTCTTTTCCGGGTCGAGGGATGGGGATGACAATAGCCTCGCGCCAGGAAGACGGGAAAACCTGCTCACGCCAGATGCGGTTATAAACGCTCAGAAGGAAGGAGAAATCCGCAGGTGGAAGATGAAACAGCATTTGTCGGTGGATATCATCAGGATCAGGAGAAGAGTCGTGGGCGAGAGATAAAGAGTGCTCCAGCTCTGCAATGGTAACAGGTACGTTGTACGTTTCACTGCTGTCACTGTTAAAATCTTGGACTATCCGTTCCTTGATAGGTATAAATTCTCTATCGTAGCTAATCGTCTGGTTAGTAGCAGCAAAACAATAGGCAAGGGCGTCGGCTATACCCTTCTCGCTGGTGTAATGCGAGCCGTTGATGGCAAGACCGGGGATGACCGTCCGGCCACACTTGCCGTACATACGCCGAACAGCAACCCAGGCCTCTTGAGCCGAAGTACGACGGTAAAGGGAAGAGGTGTAGGTTTCCCAAGATCGACGTTTTGCGCTGCGCAATACACATCGTGCTCTAGCGCGAGAGCGTTTAAAAGCGATAAAATGTTCTTCTGTTGGGTAACAGTAAACACACGCAGAGCACGTTTCGGTGCTTTAATAACCAATCCTCGGACCACCAGGGCACAGGAAGCGTCGTGGGGTGGATGAACGTGGGCGAATGCTGGAATCCACTGCAAGCAAGATAGAGCAGGTAAAATATTCCACCATTTCATCAATGGTGTCAAACCATTGTCACAAAGGTGAATGAGGGAACGAAATTTCCCCAATCAGCCTTGAAAATAATCCAGTGAGGATGTCGCGTTGCCGCAGGATGTTGGCCAGATAGGTGAATGTTAATTGGATAGTGATCACTGGCAAATAAGTCGGAAAGGACCGATCAATCAAGTAGAGGTACCAACGAGGAGCTACAAAAAGAAACGTCTAGTGCGGAGTGTGTACCATAGGCAGATGATAGAAAGATAGGGGCACCAGTATTTAACAAAAGTAAGCCGGACATATCGCAAACGTCTGCTACAAGACACCCACGAGCATCGTCAGTGTCGGAGCCCTCGGTTATAACTGCCCAGTAGGAAGGACAAAGCCGAAGGTTGAAGTCCAAGCAGCATTTGTCGATGGATATCATCTGGACCAGGAGAGGAATCCTTAGCAAATGACAGAGTGCGCTAGCTCCGCTACGGTAAAGGGTGCGTTGTACGGTTCAGTACAGTCACTGCTAAAAGCAAGAACTATCCGCTCGGCAGATTCCTTGAGAGGTACAAAAGCTCTGTCGTGAGCATTCTTTGGCTAGTAGCAGCAAACGAAATAGCAAGGGTGTCAGCGACATCCTGTTCGCTGGTGTAATGCAAGCCGTTTATGCCAGGGCCGGGAATGATAGTTCGGCGAGGTGTACTGGAACCACGAGGAATGCTGAAATTCGCTGCAGCAGAGCCGAACAAGTAAAATACTCCACCAGTTCATCGACGGTTGGGAAGACATCGTTGTGGAGGTGAATGAGGGAACGAAATTTCCCCTAGTCAGCCTTGGAAATAATCCAGTGAGGATATCGTGTTGGCACAGGATGTGGACCAGATATGTGACTGTTAACGGGAAAACGATTACTGCTGAAGAGGTCGCAGAGCACCGATCAATCAATGCGTGGTACCAGTGACGGGCTACAGAAGCTAACGTCTAATGCGGAGTAGGTACCGTAGGCAGATGATAAAAAAGTAGTAGGCCTAATAAAAGTAGGCCGAACATATCGCAAACGTCTGCTACAAGGCACCCACGAGCATCGTCAGTGTCGGAGCCCCATAAGGTGTATTTTGCATTCAGATCGCCTAGAAAGAGAAACGGTGGCGGAATCTGTGTCAAGAGAGCCCGAACGTCGTTCTCGTGGACGACACTGACCGGTGGCAGACAAACACTACAAATAGAGAAACTGGAGGTCTGCAGCTGCACACGTACCGCTACAGTTTGAAGCGCCGTGTTAAGTGGTATGTTGGTGGCAGAGATGGTATGGGCCACCAGAATAGCAACACCACCACATGCCCGTCGATCAGCTGCAGAGTCATGTCTAAAGGACACAAATCCACGAAGACGGAGTGCGTGATGAGGTTACAATTGGGTTTCTTGTAGACAGACGATGGATGTTCAGCGTTGAGAAATTAGATGCTGTTTGTCCGGAACACGTGCCCGGAACCCATTAACATTCTACCGGATTATTTCCATAGTGAAAAATAGATTAGTGGCTAGTCTTCATCTTTTTTTTCTTTTTCACCTTGGCTGACTTAGGACCAACGATGTCACAGTCACCGTCCTCTGGAGATTCTTCGGAGGTATGCGAGGCAGAAGATCCCCTACATCTCGCAGATCGAGAGCGGGACTTGTGAGAGGACGTGCGGCTGCTGGCTCGACTTTTATGTCGGGAACGACTTCCGTCGATAGGCTCGTTACAGTTTGTGGACGGCTTGGAAACTTTGGTCTGCACGGCGGAAGATGCTTTAGACACTGGGCTTTTGCGACTAACTGTTGGGATGATCGGTGGCAGGTCAGTCTGTGTTGAGGCACTTGTAACGGTAACATAATGCAAGCTGAGGGCGGCCAGCTGCCGACGAATAGTCTAACGTGGTGGCAAGCTTCAGCTGTTCGAAGCGTCGACGCGCTTCTATAAAGGTTAGGCGCTCCTTTACTCGCAACTCCTGAATGCGCTTTTCGTCCAAGAACTTAGGACACTGACGTGAGGTAGATGGATGGTTACCCCCACAGTACACACAGCATGAGTCCCGAGTACAAGCCGTGTCTTCGTGTGCCGGTAAGCCGCAGCGTTCACAAGCTGCAGGATGGTTACACGAGATCCTGGTATGCCCGAATCTCTGGCACTGAAAACAGCGCATGGGATTCGGAACATACAGCCGTACTGCGGCACGCTCGTAGCCACAGTAAATATATTCTGGCAGTTGAGTGCCCGTACTGTACGTAAGGCGCACTCTTTACCATTTTGTTTCCGAGTTAACCGGTATGCCTGGCAGACTCGCTGATGTCAGAGAGGCAGGTGACGATTTCTTCATTGGTGAGATCGTCCAGGCTTGAAGTGATTACTGCTCCTCTACACGAGTTCAAGGTCCTATGTGGGGCTATTCGGATAGGGTAGGAGCCCAACAAACTCGCCTTCAACTTCTGCGACTGGCCTCCATTCATCACCTCGATCAATAACGTGCCATCTCCGAGTCTGGTTGCATTCTTAACCGGGCCACAGATCCTATCGACTTCCTTTTTAACATAAAATGGGCTAATATCCTTCATCGTCTTTCCTTCACATTGCATAGTCATCACCAAGAAACTGTCAATGAGGGAGGGCTTGCGCGAAGACATGATTAATTGGACCCACATCCAGAACCGTCGGCGCCAGCCTGCCATCCGGGGGTCAAAGGATAAAAGACTCCAAAATCTCCGCGGTCTTTGCCGCCATGGAAACCCCTCCATGACTGACCTCAAGGCGTACTTCAGAGGGACTACCCTCCGAAGCAGGCAGGCAGGCAAGTAAGTAAGTAAGTAAATAAATACATAAATAAATAAAATCTGAAAACTTCCATTCCGGCACCTAATTCCGTACACTGGGACGTAGCCTCCAAATTCCATACATTTATTAATAAACTATAAAAAATACAAATCTACAAAGCAATTTTTACATAAAAGATTAAGATAAAATAAAAATACATTAAAAATGAAATGAAATAGAAATAAAATGAGCTACCAATTCAAAAACAAAATAAATATACAAATAATACTGGTATCCAGCATTAAAATTAACTAATATCCAGTTAATCCTCTACTAAAATTAAAAAAAAAAAAAAAAATTTACAAACTTCCAATTCTATATAAAATTTACAGAAACAGTAATAACACAAAATACCGGTAACCGATATTACAAATACTGGTATCCAGTATTTAAAAGAAACAATTTTTTTACCACTAATTAAATCCATTAAAATATACAAATTACAAATACAAAAATTACACACCACTACTCCGTAAAATTTCAAATTGTTACTCTAAATTCCTTCCGAAACATTTCTCTAAATTCATAAAATGGACCAAAAATATTACTATGAAAGATCAAAGAATCAAAGATGGGAACTACCAAACATTCAAACAGTACTTCCTGAGTATCCTCGAAGAACAGCAGTTGCAACCTTCAGGTTGATTACTGGACATGAATGTCTGGCAAAACATTTAAACAGAATTGGGATATATTCTTCACCACTATGTCCTCTTTGTGATCTGCAAGAGGAAATGGATCGAGACCACCTTCAAATATGCCCGGCCAGTTGTTGTTGTACTGTTTAACGCCCGCTTTTACTACTACGGCACCGCAGGCGGTGACACTGATGACACATGGCATGAAGATGGAGCACCGGTGGAATGAGATGGCGGGGGAAACCGGAGGACCCGGAGAAAACCCGCCCTGACGCCGCTTCGTCCACCACAAATACCACATGCGGGTCCCTGGGATCGAACCCGGGCCGCCTAGGTGGTAGGCGAGCGCGCTAACCGCTCGGCCACGGCAATGCCCGGCCAGTTCTGGTACCCCATCCATCAGTGAAAAATATTGGAGAGCAAGAGGATTAATGACTTCATTGTCAGAAATCCTCCAGCATTAGCTAACAACATAAAATTAACCAACCACTAATTTTAACTCACTAATAATTTTCAAAACAAAATTTACTATTCTTTTAAATTCTTAAAAACCATAAACTGAAAATTTAAATTGTACAACATTTAAATTTAAATTTTAAACTTTTCAAATTTTAAAAACCAAAATTTCAAAACTATAAATATATAACAAAATCATTTTCATATTAACTGAAATATAAACATTATTAGCACACAATTTATAACACCTAAATAATACAAAAAATATCAACATTAATTTTTAAACTTAATAATTTAAAAATATTTAATATAAGATTTTAAATTAAAAATAAACTTTAGAATAATATTAATTCAAGTTTTTAAAATTACCACAAAAGCTCAATTAACATAATTTAAATTCAATACCTAAATTACAACACAAAATTAATTTTTTTTTATAACACATATAAATTTATATGATTTAAATCTATTACCAAATTTGTGATTCCAAATTTACTATTTGTTCTCTTAAAATAAATTTAAAAACCTTAAAATTAAAACAAAACAATTTCAAAAATTTAAAAACAAATACTAATTTCAAATCCTAAATTCTAATGAATTCACTCAACTCATAATTTATAAAAAGATCGAATCACAGCGGTATAACTGTTTCATCTAAAATGGAGGAAATGTCATTTACATATGTGCTGGCCTATCACAGCACAACAGCATCCCTCAGAGGCACATGAGGGGAAGGTCGGTGGATCTAAATACCACTTATTTAGTCCTCCCGGCTAGGTCCGATGGACCCGTTGACCAACGATAGGTGTGGTCCCCCTTGCAAAATGGGGATTTAAGTCGGGTGATGTAACTGCCACATTGTAAAACTGGTGCCTGTTAAGAAAACAGTTACATGAAAGCCACATACATGAATATGAGTTCTAAAGATAAACATTCCGGAGTTAAAACTGTCCCCCAATCGGATCTCCGGGTGGGGACATCTTTAGGCAAATTTCATCACAACAATTCCAATACTTTAAGAATTCTACAATGGAATGCAGGAGGCATGTCCCAGCCTAAAAAACAAGAGCTAATGAAAATATTAAAAGACCAAGATATAGATGTCTTCACAGTAGAAGAAGCCAATATATCAGAAGAACAGGAAATATACTTTGAAATGGATCAGTACACTACACATATACTTCCAAAGGCTCGTCAAATAGCAAGTGGTATTCTTACAGGAATTAAAAGAAATGTGAAAGCTACTATCCAAATCCAAAAAACAATGGAAGAACAAGATAAATCAGAAATAGTTAAAATCGAAGTATGGAAAAATAACTACCACTATAGAATTTACAGTATCTACAACCCTCCAGACAATACACTAGATCTAAATTCTATTCCCATAGAACCCAAAAGTATTTTAATAGGTGATTTTAATGCACACTCCCCTAGGTGGGGCTACAGAGATATAAATTCAGCAGGAAGAGTCATAGAAGACCTATTAAACTCATCAACAATGGAATTAATATTTAATCCAAATGATCCACCCACTTACCTTCATTATAATGGTTCAGGTACAAATCCTGATCTTCTGATGGTGTCATCTGACATAATTGACAATACAAAAAGAGAAATAATAGAAGACCCAGGTTCAGGCCACAGAATCACCATAAACTCCATAAGAGGTCTAATAAATAAAAGTAACAAACCAAAAATTAAAACTTCTTGGAATTTTAAAAAAGCAGATTGGTCCAGTTTCCAAAATGAGATAGAAGGGAAGTGTAATATACTGTTAAAATCAGAGTTCAAGTCAACAGATGAAATGAATAAAAAAATTTGTGAAATATTATTGACAGCAGCCAGAACACATATCCCCAAAGGAAAGTTAAAGAAATATAGCTACTTTTGGTCTCCATCTTTATCTAAGTTAAAACACGAAAGAAATATAGCAAGAGTCAAAGCCGAAAGAACCAAGTGTCCAGAAGATGTACAAAACTGGAGAAGAAAAGCAGCCATTTTTAAGAAAGAATTAATTACAGCAAAGAGGGCCAGTTTCACAAATTTTGTAGAACATATGGACTATAGGAAAGATGAAAATAAAATATACAAATTCCTTAATAAAACAAAATTATCAAAAAATACAACTGAACCATTAAAACATAATAACAAAAGCTTAACTACAGATAGGGAAATAGCAGAATCCCTTAACAAGTTTTATGCTCAGTCACAAAGAATACCCCAAGTGTATAAAAAACAAGATAAGGCTATCCAAAAAACTATCAGAGAAACTAATAAGCCAAAAGGTATACAAAATGATATTTTTATTCAGGATTTTAACGAAACAGAACTGGATTTAGCAATAGAACAATTACAGAACAAAAAATCTCCAGGACCTGACAAGATCCACCCAGAGTTTATTAAATACCTTGGCAGGAAAGGAAAAGAAATCCTACTTAAACTGTATAACACGTGTTGGAGAATGACTGTACCTTCCGACTAGAAAAAAGCCATTATCATCCCAATTTTAAAGAAAAACAAACCTTCAAACAATATTAATAGTTTCAGACCAATATCTTTGACCAGTGTTATTGCAAAAGTGATGGAAAGAATGGTGGCATCTAGACTTAACTGGTTCCTAGAATATTACAACTTAATTAATAGTTCACAGACCGGCTTCAGACAGAATCATAGTACAAGTGAAAATGTACTCCTACTAAGCCAAGACATCAAGGAAGCTTTCAATAGAAAGGAGGATACCTTAGCAGTATTCATTGATTTTAAATCAGCATATGACTCAGTCTGGAGAAACAAATTAATTGAGAAGTTGCAATCAATAGGTGTGAAAAGTAACATGCTTAAATGGATAACTCAGTTTATTTCACAAAGATTTTGTGCCACAAAATGTAATACATACATTTCCAAATATAAACAAACACACCGAGGACTTCCACAAGCTGCTGTTCTGAGCACAACACTCTTTAACATATATATAAATGACCTTCCATCAATAATAAAAACTTAAGAAACCAAAATTGCTTTATTTGCTGACGATGTAGTATTTGGACTTCAGGCTCTCCAAAAAAACCTGAATTAATTAAAGACAGAATAGAAACAGCCCTAAACAAAGTACATGAATGGAGTTCCAAAAACCTCATGACTATCAATGTGGAAAAAACAAATTATGAATTATTTACACTAAAATACAAACCAGTTAATATTAACATAAATTATAATGGTAAACTACTCAAAGCAGTTGATGATGCCAAATACTTAGGCATCACTTTCGACAGAAAGCTAAGTTGGAAAAAAACATATAACAAACATCTCAGAAAAAGTTGAAAAGAAACTGCAAATCCTGAAAAGGTTAGCTGGTGCTAAATGGGGCTGCTCAAGGAGAGTCCTTAACACAACATACAAAATGTATGTTAAACCAAACCTCTTGTACTGTTCTGAAGCTTTAATAACAGCAGCAAATGCTAACATCAATTAACTTGAACAAATACAAAATCAGGCTCTTCGCCTGATCACTGGAGCAGTTAAATCCACACCTATTGATGCCATGCTTGCCTTAACACGGACCCCATCAATAACAACAAAAATAGAAGAACAAGCATTGCTCCAACACGAGAAAATGTTACGACTGCCAAACTCTAAATGGACAGAAGAGAACCTCCCCCCTTCAATCCTTAAAACTCATAGTAGTTTCCTAGAAAAGGTAACACAGATTAAATCCAAATTGAACATTCCTAACACCAGAGAAAATCTACTTATAAGAGAAAATCCATTGGAATTATTGCAACCTACATTCAATTTGGAATTAATAGAGGAAATAAGTAAATCAGACACACCAAAAGAAATACAAAAACTTCTAGCTCTGGAAACAATCAATACTAGGTATCCCACAGAAGAATGGCTGCACATATATACTGATGGATCCTCCAAGGAAAACCTTACTGGAGCTGGAGTTACATGTTCACATTTTTCCTTTTATCATTCTGTTGGAAGAGACACAACAAATTATGATGGAGAAATAGAGGCTGTATACATTGCTCTCCGACAATTATTAAATCTTCCCTTAAATAAATTTAACAAGGCAGTAATTCTTTCAGAGAATACTACAAAATGTTAACACAACTCCAAAAAGTTAATAAGACTGTTCATCTCCAATGGATTCCAGCACACTGTGCAGTCATGGGGAACGAAGCTGCAGACTCACTTGCAAAGAAAGGCACAACAATAAAACAAAAGTCTAAATTCAATTTCTCATATTCCTCAATAAAACGCTTGATAATTAAAAAATTTTCTCATTCATACCTTCAAGAAATAGAAACAAATGCCAAAGATAAAAAATGGATTACACTACTTTCCAACCCAGATATAATCCCCCAGAGACCAAGGAAAACAGCGGTTGCAGCCTTCCGACTATTGACAAATCACGACTGCTTAGCAAGTCATCTCTACAGAATGGGTATCTCAGCCTCACCAATATGTGTCCTGTGTAACGATCCAGCAGAAATGAACGAAGACCACTTGAAGACCTGTGAAGCATTAAGATCAGAAGAAACTACAGTTCAAAAGTATTGGAAAGCACGAATGCTAATGGCTTCATTGCCAGATGCAAGGCACTAGAAAACAACAACAACATACTTTATAAAAACACAAACTTATATAATTCAAACTCGCATAAAAAACTTCAAATACATTTCACATTTTCCTCTTTTAAAAATTAAAAAATAACCTTTACAACAAATAACAAAAAATTGCAACAAAATTGAACATACACATACTTGATATAATATTCTTCACTCAATATAAATTAGATATCTTTAACATCCTTTCACATCACATAACATTCCTCCACTTCACCACTCCACTTTTTATTTAAAGGATAAAAAACCCATTCTCTCAAACACCTAAACAAAATAACTAAAACACCACATCAAACATCCACATCAACTAAAAATTTACAAAACCCTCCTCTAAATCACCAAATCACACTCTCTTCCCATCAAATCCAAACAAACTCCTGATCACTCAAATAAAATCTCATTAAACTTACCTCAGTACACTCACCCATTTGGGGCAATTACACCAGCTCCTGGACCAATAATGTTAAGAATCTGCAAATAGTCGGCTCCTCCTTCCACTGTGACGTCTCTTCAAAGTTCCTGCCACCCGGGTCCACCATTGTCCTGGCCATAAGTGTTTCTGCAAAACTGTAACTCTTCGCCGTCTGCTCCATCACTGCTATTATAAGAACTCCAAGATATCCTCTTCTTCCTCCGAGCTAGGTTGTTGTGCATCTATCCCCATCATCATCATGTTCATCACTATTATTTTGGTTCTGTCTGGCAATATTTGATTCTTCAATGTTAATAACAATACTTATTCTTTCCGATCTTCTAACTGCTGGAGTATGTAATGTATCTGGTCTTATAATATCCTTACTTATTTTGACTTCCCAGGCTATGTCACTGATCTGATTTGCTAACTTGGCAAGTATATAACTCTATTTCCCATAAAATGTCCATTAAGGTATATCCCCTTAGTGGATTTCTTCTTTCAATAATTTTTCTGTCGTATTTAGTGCATTCAAAAAGCATATGTTCTGGATTGTCAACTACTTTACATGCACTACAATTAGAGTTATTAGTTTTATTTATTTTCTGCCAATAAGTTCCATATGGTCCATGTCCGGATAAAAATGTACCATGCCTTTCGTTGGTTTGGCGTGTTTGAGCTTTAATCTTTCGTGAACAGATGGAAAAGATTCATAAGTTCTTCTTCCTTCGTTAATACAATCCCACATTCTGTAAGTAGAGACCTTTTGATTTCCTGCTTATTCACACATCTACCACCTATTTCATGTACTTTGTTCCAATTTTGCTTCTTAATCCAAAACGTGGCACCTCTTAGTCTAAGTAAAAGATCAATTGGCCATATGCCCGTAATAATCAATAAAGTCATTGTAGGGGTGGTGCAGACCGTTCCTATATGCCTTAAAGGGATTTTTCTTTGAGAACTTCTAACTTTCTTTTCAATGTAATTCTTGTCATTTTGTCTGCCCACACCCCTGCAGCATAAGTAATTATCAATCCAAAAATGCAATAATGGTAGGTAATGATATTATTTAGGGATATTTTAAATTTCATGTTCACAATTCTTGACAGCTTCTGCATAATTATATCAGCCTTATTTCTCACATATTCTGTGTGTTTAATATAATTTAATTTTTCATCCAGCATAACTCCCAAATATTTTGTTGCATTACACTATTTAATGGTTTGATTGTTATATTTTATAATTGGATTCCTTTTAAAGTTTCCTTTCAGTAACATAAAATTCAATTTGTGTGGAGGAATTTCGAGTTTCACATTTTTGCACCAACTTGCCAATTTATCAGTAAGATATCTTACTTTAATTTCTAACTGAACTCTCGAATCTTGGTCTATTAGAAAAGTTACGTCATCAGCATATGCTGTGATGTTATTAATTTCAGGATCTTTATCACATTCTTCTAACAAAGATTCCATTACTATGTCCCAAAACGTCGGCCCGAGTACTGAACCTTGTGGGCATCCTACAGTAATTCCTTTCCATATTTTCTGTCCTATACCTTGAATGAATACTCTCCTGTTGTCACAGTAGCTCTTCAAAATATTGTATAAGGTTTTGGGATAATTTTGTTTTCTTAGCCTTTCAAAGAAAATGGGTCAACATAGATTACACTGGTTAACATGATTTTTGTCTCATGAGTACCAATAGTTGTACTTAATGCAGTTTTTTATTGTGTTTTCAAATATGTATTTGGAATTTCTCCATCACCCATAGTTTTTTATTTCAATTTCAATTTTTTTAAATAAAAGTTTTTCATCCAGTGTCAGTCGTGAGATAGCAGTGAACCAGTAAACGGTAATTGTGAGTGCTTTGTGTCGGATTATAGTATATTATATATTTACAAATTTATTTCATTTAATTTGTTGTTATAAAATGCCTCGAGTTTGTTTAAATCATCCTAAGAACTTTTGTTATATATGTGGTGAAGTGACGCGCAAGTCCCAAAGTAGTAACAGTACTGGGGTTTTAGGGCGACAACTGCCAGGGTTATTAGCACCCAAACAAGACAAGACAGCTAAAACCCCACTCGAGTGCTAAAAGTTTAAAATAAATCAACAAGTAATACATGAAAAGCTAATCAAAGGAGTGCCAGTAAATATAGAGGTCAAGCTAAACAATGGCTCACGAGGAAGAGAAATTGCAAAAACGAGTAAATAAAAATGAAGGATAAAATCAGCTGTTCAAATACGGCCGACCATACCGCTGATTCGGATAAAAGTGAGCAAACGATCTACTGCAGTAACCGTGTCCGCCAGCACCTCACCAAGGGACGCTGGCAGACCTAGGGATACACGCAATTGGGTTAAAAACTGGCACTCAAGTAAAATATGCCGCACCGTCAGGGTCTCATTGCAATGAGCACAGTTCGGGCCAGCATCCGACGATAAAAGGTAACTATGACTAAAACGGCAGTGCCCGATACGCAATCTCGCTTAAATGACTTCCTCGCGACGAGAAGCGCGCGCGGAAGTCCTCCAGGTCACAGGGAGGGGCTTCACCTCCCTTAGTTTGTTCCCCTGAAGATCGCCCCATGCAGCACTCCACCGTGAAAGGAGGGCACGACGCAAAACTTGGCTAAAATCATCAGAGGGAACACAAGCGCTAAAAATCCTGGGAGCTAAAACTGCTGTCTTTGCAGCAGAATCGGCAGCCTCGTTACCTTGCAGGCCTACATGTCCAGGTACCCACATGAAAGAAACGCTGATGCCAGCACCATCGAGTGAGTGAATGCTGTCCTGAACACGCTGCACCAGTGGGTGGTAATTGTACAGCGTACGTAGGCTCTGAAGGGCACTCAAACAATCAGAACATATAATACATCGCTCCAAGGGCTGCCGACGAACATACAAAAGAGCCTGGTATATACCAAAAAGCTCTGCTGTAAAAATCGAGCACTGCTGTAAAAGACGAAAGCTAAAACTCTGGCGACCATGAATAAAAGCACATCCCACTCCCGTATCGTCCTTCGAGCCGTCAGTGTAAATAAAATGGCAAGGTCCGGACTGAGCCTGAATTTCTAGAAAGGCCGAACGAAGAACTGAGTCTGGCGTCGAGGACTTCGGCATGGTCAGCAAACCCAGATTAACGTGGGTCTCGGAACGTAGCCATGGGGGAAATCGTGTTTGTCCCCTGGGAACTGTCGACGAGAAATCGACGTCCAAAAGCCGAAGTAGTGTACGAAATCGAACGCCAGGAGGGAGCGGGGTTAGGGAGCTCGATGAGTATTGGCGATCCAAGGTGTCATTAAAAAACAAACTAAAAGATGGGTATTCTGGCAGATCAGAAAGTCTGCAAGCGTAGCTGCAGAGAAGAACATCGCGCCGATAACTAAGCGGAGGTTCAGCAGCTTCCGCACAAAGGCTCATAACAGGGCTCGTGGGAAATGCGCCAATACTCAACCTGTTGCCACGGTGGTGTGTCGGATTTAGGCGATTTAAAACAGACGGTCGAGCCGAGGAATAGACGACACAACGGTAATCAAGTTTCCATCGGACAAATGCGCGGTATAGGCGTAAAAGAGTACTCCGATCAGCTCCCCAAGATGTGCAATTTAAAACACGTAAAACACTGAGAGAACGTTCACACCTTGCCTTTAGGTACGAAATATGTGGAGACCAACTAAGTTTTCTGTCAAAGATCAACCCCAAAAATTTTCTCTCGTCTGCGAAAGGAAATGCTTCTGAGCCGAGACGTAGAGAAGGAGCAAGAAACGCCTTCCGGCGCCAGAAGTTAACGCAGACGGTCTTCTCGGGGGAGATCTTAAAGCCGGTTTCGGCACTCCAAGTGAAGAGGCGGTCAAGACACAGTTGGAGGCGACGTTCTAACAGAGAGGTCCGCCGAGAACTACAGTAAATGGAGAAATCGTCCACGAATAGCGAACATGAAACACCCGATGGGACGCACTCCACAATGGGATTGATCGCAATGGCAAATAGTGTGACGCTGAGTACCGAGCCTTGCGGTACTCCGTTCTCTTGGCTAAAAACACGTGACAAAACCGAGCACACCCGCACACGAAATACCCTATCGCGCATGAACTCCCGAATAAAAAGGGGCAGTCGACCACGAAAGCCCCATTTATGGAGCGTACGAAGGATTCCATACCTCCAGCATCATACGCCTTCTCCAAGTCAAAATACACATCTACAGTTTGACTTACGCAGGAAACCGTCCACAATGTGTGTGGATAGCAACACTAAGTGGTCCATGGTGGAACGGAAGCGACGAAAGACGCACTGAGTGTTAGACAGCAGACTTCGCGATTCAAGCCACCATGTCAATCGCCCGTTGATCATGCGCTCCATCACCTTGCAGAGGCAACTGTTGAGGGAGATGGGGCGATAACTAGAAGGTAGATAGCGATCCTTCCCAGGTTTTAAAATCGGGACAATGGTGGCCTCGCGCCAAGCGGATGGAAAGGTTGCTGTACGCCAGATACGATTATACACCTGCACAGAAAGTGTTTGCCAGCTAAAGATAGGTGCTGCAACATTAAAACGTGGACATCATCCGACCCAGTTGCTGAGGGTCGCGATGAGGCCAGGGCCCACTCCAACTCCTGCATGGAGAAGAAAGCGTTATAACACTCGCGGTTCAAAGAGTGAAAGGATAGTTCATGCGTCTCAGTCCGATTCCTGAGTGATAAGAAGTCCGAGTGGTAATGGGAGGAGCTAGAGACATTACAAAAGGCGCCTCCCAGGGTATCAGCAACAGCTCTAGGGGAAACTACGGTGCCATTATTAATCCGCAGGCCAGGCATCGGAACTCGTGAAACTTTGCCGGCCACGCGACGGAGCTTGTCCCAAACCACAGATGACGGTGTGAAGCCATTAAAGGACTGCACAAAGCGGTGCCAGGATGTCTTCTTGCTGGCCTGTATGATGTGACGAGCGTAAGCGCTTAAAGGCGACCAGATTCTCGAGAGTTGGGTGGCGCTGAAGTACCCGCAGTACTGCCCGGCGCGCACGAACCGCCGCTCGGCATTCGTCGGTCCACCAAGGAACGGATAGCAAGTCCCAAAGGCGACACTTTACTCCATTAGTAAAAAAGTGTTATGAACTTTATTTTGGATGTAAAGTGGGGGAGCAAACAAGGGCCTGGGTCCCACATATCTGTTGTTTATCATGTAGTAGGCTTCTCACTACATGGAAAAACGGCACACGCCACATGCCATTTACTATCCCTATGATTTGGAGGGAACCCAAAGATCACTCCTCTGAGTGTTGTTTCTGTTTAACAAACATTAAAGGGATTACGTCAAAATCAAAACATACAGTGGTGTACCCTGACCTGCAATCTGCTATGAGAACAGTTCCTCCACACTATAAAGTGAGTGAGTGAGTAGGGTTTAAGGGCCCGTCGACAGCTAGGTCATTAGGGCCCCAAGTCAGAAGATAAAAGCAGGGAAAAACTCACCACCACCTAACAATGAATCAAATATTAAAACGGGGAGTCTAAAAGAAAGATAAAAGCTAAAACAGTTCAAATGTAAAACTGGTCTAAAAAGATAACATAAAAACAGTTAAAACCTCAAAAGTGATTTTACAATGTACATAGATAAAAATACGAAGGTTAAAAATAAAATCACAAAGTAAAATACAAGTTACACCTGCTTATTGTAAGTGTTTGGTCTTCATCTTCTTCTTTTTCAGTCTTATCTTGACTGACTTGGGACCTGGTATGTTCAAGTCGCCATCCTCAGATGAGTCTGAAGAGCCCTGTCGGCTTGTTGAGCGGGAGCGGGACTTCCTTGATGATGGACGACTACTCACCCGGTCTTTAGGTCGCGAATGGTGAGCGTTTCCAGGTAAAACGGTGTGGCTACTGCTTTTGGATGGCTGGTGAGCAGGTGTCTGCACGGCGGAAGATTTAGTTGCCGGTGCAGGTGTATCACGGGACGGTGGAGAGGGAGAGGCGCTCGTTGGGGAGTCAGTCTGCGTGGCAGCATCAGCGACTGGAACGTGCTGAATGGCCACAGTGTGGGCAGGAGTGCGGCGGACTGCTGACGCGAAACCTAGGGTTGTCGCAGGTTTCAACTGTTCAAAGCGGCGACGTGCTTCCAAAAATGTGAGCCGTTCTTTCACGCGCAACTCCTGTATAGATTTCTCGTCCATAAATTTAGAACACTGACGCGAGCTTGATGGATGGCTCTCTCCACAATTCACACAAAGAGGATCCCGTGTACATGCCGAGTCTTCATGGGCTGGTGATCCACAACGCTCACAAATAGATGGATTATTACAGGAAGTCTTAGTATGGCCGAACCGTTGGCACCTGAAACAACGCATTGGGTTTGGCACATACTGGCGTACAGCGGCACGTTCGTATCCACAAAAGATGTACTCAGGTAATTTCGTGCCTTTGAATGTTAGAAATACTGTACGCAAAGCTAACTCCTTGCCATCCTGTTTTCGCGTAAGGCGATAGGCCTGACATACACGCTGGTCAGAGAGAGAGGTGACAATCTCCTCATTCGACAGGTTGTCTAGACTTGAGGTGGTGACAACTGCCCTACAGGTATTAAGCGTTTTGTGTGGGGCTACCCGAATTGGGTAGGATCCCAACAACTTCGCTTTCGAGAGTTTCTGTGATTGCTCTGCCGTTTTGGTCTCGATTAACAGCGTACCGTCACGTAGTCTTGTCGCGTTCTGCACCGGGCCACATATTCTGTCTACCTCACGTTTGATATAAAAAGGGCTAATATCCATAATCGTCTTCCCTTCACAAGCCAATGTCACAACAAGAAAAGAGTCAAAAAGAGAGGGTTTGCGCGGATACATATTGAAATTGGACCCCCATCCGGAACCGTCGGCGTCAGCCTGCCATCCGGGGGTCAAAGAAAACAAAGACACCAAAATCTCCACGGTCTGTGCCGCCATAGAGACCCCTCCATGACTGACCTCAAGGCGTACTTCAGAGGAGCTACCCTCCGATCTCCACTGCTTGTCCGCATGGGTAAACCGTTCACCACATGACACCCCGGTTTTATGCCCCCACCACAGGAATAACCGCCTGTGGCTCCCCGCTTTAGCACACGCTGCCTCAACGGAGTCAGCGTGGATTCAGGGGACTTCGGGTTGATTACACCGGGGCTCCGTCAGCGGTAACACGTCCGGCCGGTGATACTAACCCGACGGCACGCGGCCGTCGGGAGATTAACACCGGCCGTGCCCTCAAGGAGCTACGTGGGTGTACATGACGTGTGGACGGGCTCCGCACCTAAGGCTACACATGGGGGCAGTGTGAAGGGTCCGCACAACCTTCGCGCCTGAGACCTCCGAAGAGCACACAAGTCGGGGGCCGCGCCGAAAACCGTGGGACAGGACCACGGAGATAGGAAAGATCCCTGCTGGTGAGACAGGAGTTATAAATCTAGGAACTTACAAACTAATAATCAGAATAAACCTAGAAGAGGAAGAGGGTGATATAAAAAGCAACAAAAACGCTGCACGTGGCACAGTTAATGAAAGTGGAGGGGGTGAAGTGATGGTGAGCAGCTCGGGGCCCCGGGTGCGCCAAACCCGGACCTACCGTGGTAGGTTCCCCTGGGGGAGTTTGATTTCGGAGTCCTCTTCTCCTAGATGAGTCGTCGACCAAGACTAACGAGCCTCATCTACCCGTTGGAATGTTCTTAGCTTCCCCTCACCTCTTGCCTACCAGTGGTCACGAAGACACACTTAGTAGGCCGTCTGGATCGGGTACTGAGCCCCTCCGCCACGGCAAGGCGACACTCCTTCGGAGGGGTCCAGACTATAAAGAATTGCCCATACCAAAGCCTCCAGAACATGTGACAGTAGATGAAGAGAGCTCAGATTCTGATGGAACTAAGGAAGAAAAAGAAACAGAAAGCTGTTCATCTGAGCCTCATTTACTGACTCAAGAAGATCTTAACGATCTCATACGAAATTTAAAGTTATCCAAAAACCACTCTGAGATGTTTGGTACCCAGCTAAATGATGGAATCTTCTTCAAACGAATACAAAGGTATGTATTTATCATAGTCGTCGTTCTCAATTTAAAGACTATTTTTCTGAAGAAAATGGCTTAGTGTTTTGTAATGACATTTTGTCTCTTATGGAGGCATTTGGCATTAAGCATAACCCAACAGAATGGTGCTTGTCCATTGATTCCTCCAAAGCTAGTTTAAAAGCAGTACTTCTGCATAATGGCAATACATTCCCATCAGTACCTGTGGCTCACTGAGCCAGTATGAAAGAAACATATGACAACTTTAAATTTATATTGGCAAAGCTTCAATATGCAGTGTATGAATGGAATATTTGTGGTGATTTGAAGGTTGTTGCACTTATTCTTGCTCTGCAGCTTGGTTACACAAATTACTGTTGTTTTCTATCTCTTTGGGATAGTAGGGACAGCAAAAACCATTACATTAGAAAAGAATAGCCTAAACGCGAATCATTCGTTCCTGGACAGAAAAATGTGAAACATGACGCATTGTGTAATCTTAAAAATGTGTATCTACTTCCGTTACATATCAAACTAGCATTAATGAAGAATTTCGTTAAAGCCATGGACAATACTCCTTGGTTCATGTATTTAAAACAGAAATTTCCTAAAATTAGTAAAGCAAAAATTAAAGAAGGGATATTTGTGGGTCCAGAAATACGATCACTAATGCATGATGAGATGTTTGGACAAATATTGACTCCACTGGAGAAAGCAGCTTGGTAACCATTCAGGAATCCTACAGTTTTTTTAGGAACTCGAAAGGCGGAAAATTACCGTGATATTGTCAATGATCTTATAACATCTTATAGCAATTTGGATTGTAATATGTCCTCAAAAGTACACTTCCTGCACTCGCACCTAGATTTCTTCAAGGAAAATCTTAGCGCAGTGAGTGATGAGCATGGGGAACACTTTCATCAGGAGATTTCAGCTATGGAAAAGAGATATCAAGGCAAATGGAATCCTAATATGCTGGCTGATTATTGTTGGACCATCAAGAGGGACGTTCCAGAGACGAAATATAGCAGAAAATCGTCATTTTTTACTTTCTAGGTGAGTTCAAATGTTCGAATATTGTGTAGTTAAGAATGTAGAAAATATTAGAGTGTTTGAAATTATAAATGCCTGTCACTCAAAAACCTTGCATGATGGAGTGGAGTGGAGTGGAGTGGAGTGTGGAGTGTAAGAGCCCGTCGACAGCTGGGTCATTTGGGCCCCAAGTCAATTTTTACGGTCTAAAACACATTAATGCGGTTAAAAAGCGAAAACTAAAAAAGCAGTAAACATGTAAGAAGTTAAAACGTGAAAATCTAAAACAGTTAAAACGTTAAAAATCTAAAGGGCAAACATTAAAATAAAACAGTTAAAACCTAAAAACAAGCGGTGCAACAATAAAACTGGGATCCAATGTCTAAAAACCGTAGAATAAAACACCAAAAATAAAACACAAGTTAAACTTGTTTCGCAAACCCAATTTGGGTGACGAACCGCAGCACATTATCTACGGATACCGGGTCGCCGCCCAGAATTGACCGCATACTAAAACCCAGGCTAAAGGACTGGCGCTCTCTAGTATATCGCGGACAATCAAGCAAAACGTGCGGGACGGACAGTTGCACGCCGCACGTCTGACACACAGGCGCCGGGTCGCCACGCAAAACATGACCGTGTGTGGCACGAGTGTGACCGATTCTCAACCGGGTGAGAATGACCTCCGACCGCCGCGCATCCCTGACGGATGTCGGCCAGGGTGTTACTGTGTCTTTGATTGTCTGTAATTGGGTGCCAGATATCTCTTCCCACGACTTCTGCCAGAACAAAAAAATATGGCGCCGGAAATATCGTTGCGCATCACTAAACGGCAGAGTTCGTGTGGATAATCCCGACAGACGACATGCAGACTTTACTGCCACATCCGCCTCCTCGTTACCAGGAATACCCACATGGCCAGGGGTCCATATAAAAACAAAATGGTATCCGTGAACCAGTAACTGTGAAATGAGTGTCTCTATTTTAACTATGAGTGCTGAAGTGCCGAGAAATTGCTGTAAGGCCTGGATAGCGCTCAGAGAGTCACAGCAAATCATAAAATTTCCAGGACCTGAGCTGGAGAAAAAGAGTAAAAAAAATTATATGGCGAACAGCCCGGCGATAAAAACAGAACTGGCGTCCGGAAGGTGGTACTTGTGAGCCTCATCGTTATACACAAAACTGCAGCCTGTAGCACCACCCACCTGGAAACCATCGGTAAAAAACAGAAGGTAAGTCGGGTAACGTCCCAGGAGCTCGGTGAACAGTTGACGAAACACCGAGTGAGGGGTAGTTACTTTAGCATGGGCTGCAAGCTCGAGGTCGAATTGGGCACGGTGGAGTTGCCAAGGAGGAAAGCGACCATGGCAATACCGCTCTACAGCAGGCATTCGCAGAGAATGTGTGGCGATCAGTTCGCGAAACCGAATACCGCTGGGGCGGGATATTGAGCTATTTCGCATATAACGGTGGGCTAAGTCTGGACGCAATACAGAGTAAAATGACGGGTGACCAGGGTGAGCTGCCAACCATGCCACGTATGAAGAAAGCAATACCGAGCGTCTGAAAACAGTGGAGGTTCGCCAGATTGAGCATACAGACACGCAATTCGACTAGTACGGAAAGCTCCAGTTGCAAGGCGGATACCAGTATGATGAATCGTGTCTAAAAGGCGAACTTTAGAGGCAGATGCCGCGCCATAAATAAAACAGCCGTAGTCTAATTTGGACCGGACCAGTGAGTCATAAACCTCACCATGACGGTTCGATCGCCGCCCCAAGATACCCCAGGTAAAACCCTGAGCATCGCAAGCGAACGATTGTAGGAAGCACGAAGAAGGCGAATATGGTGCACCCATGTGAGTTTGCTGTCGAGGAATAGGCCCAAGAACTTCAGGTGCGGAACAAAAGGAATACGCGTGTGACGCAAATAAATGTCAGGAGGAGCATGCACACCATGAAGTCGATGAAAATGTAGACACTGTGTTTTCATAGGGGAGAACTGAAAGCCACTGCGAAGAGCCCATTCGGCGATTGAGGTTATGGTCAGCTGCAGTTCGATGTGTTCAAGATTAAAAGAGCGGTAGTAGATAGCAAAGTCGTCAACATACAGCGACATCGGGATTCCCCTGCGAACAACACTGGCGATACCGTCAATCGCCACGGCGAAAAGCGTCACACTAAGAATCGACCCCAGGGGTACACCACTCTCCTGGATCCTGTCGTGGGATAATGTATTCCCAATGCGGACACGAAACCGGCGTGGTTTTAAAAAGTTTAACACGAGGAAGGCTAAATGACCGCGTAAACCGTAACCGGAGTACGTAGAATACCATAGCGCCAGGTAGTATCGTAGGCCTTCTGCAGATGGAAGAAGACGCACACGACCTGCTGCTTCAAGAGAAAGGCATTTTGTATATATGCTTCCATGCGTGCCAGATTGTCGACACTGGAGCGATGACGACAAAAACATGCACTGAACATTGCTCAGCAGGTTATTCTTCTCCAGCCACCACGCTAAGCGAGCGTTAATCATACGTTCGAACGTCTTACAAACGACACTTGTCAGGCAAATAGGGTGGTAGCTAGAGGGAAGTGTCCGGTCCTTTCTGGGCCGAGGGATGGGGATGACAATACCCTCGCGCCAGGAAGACGGGAAAACCTGCTGAAGCCATATGCCGTTGTAAATGCTCAGGATTACCCGCTCCGCACATTCCTTGATTCCTAAAAAGGCGTTACTGTAACTTCGGGTTTGACTGTCAGCAACGAAAGAATCGGCAAGGGTGTCGGCGATGTCCTGCTCGGAGGTGTAGGTGGAGCCTTATAGAACAAAACCGGGAATAATGGTCCGGCGACACTTGCCGTACATACGCCGAACAGCAGTCCACACCCTTTGTGCCGAAGTGCGACATGAAAGCGAAGAGACGTAGCTTTCCCAGGATATGCGGTTTGCACTCCGAAGAACAAAGCTATAAAATTGTCTTAGGTAGGATGTAAACTAAGAAGACGCAGAGCACGTTTACGCGCTTTGATAGCCAAACGGCATTCCTCAGACCACCAAGGCACAGGAAAGTGTCGCGGTGTAGATGATCCACGAGGAATGCTGGAATCTGGTGCGAGCAACACATGCATGTAAAATATCTCACCATGTCGTCAATGGTGGTAAAACCATCGTCGGTGAGATGAATATGGGAGTGAAATTTTCCCCAATCAGCTCTGGAAATAATCTAGTGAGGATGCCGTGTTGGCACAGTATGGGTATCGTAGAGGTGAATATTAATGGGGTAATGATCGCTGCCAAATAGGTCGGAAAGCACCGACCAATCTAGCAGTGGAACTAATGCGGGGCTACAAAAGGTAACGTCTAGTGCTGAATGTGTGCCGCAAGTGGAGCGTAAGAATGTGGGGACACCAGTGTTCAGCAGAAGCAAGCCAGATATATCACAAATGTCTGCTATAAGGCACCCACGACCATCGTCAATGTCGGAGCCCCATAAAGTGTTTTTGGCATTCAGATCGCCGAGAAACAGCAGCGGTGGCGGATTCTGAGCCAGAAGAGCCCGAAGGTCGTGTTCTTGTGCGACATTGACCGGTGGCAGATAGACATTGCAAATAGAGAAGCACAGGACCTGCAGCTGTACACGCACCGCTACAGCTTGCAGCGGCGTGTTAAGCGCTATGGAGGCGGCAGAGATGGTATGTGCCACCAGCGTAGCCACACCACCGCTCGCTCGCTCGCCGACCAACTGCAGAGTCATGTCTAAATGCGGAAAAATCACGTAGATGTAAACGATGATTAGGCTGCAAATGGGTTTCTTGTAAGCAGATGATGGAAGGCGATCGCTGAGAAACTAAATGTATTTCTGGAGACCTGGCCCGGAACCCATTAATATTCCACTGGATTATTTCTATGCTAAAATCGAATTAGTAGTTGTTCTTTATTTTCTTTTTCACCTTCGCACTCTTTGGACCGATAATGCGAGGTCCACCATCCTCTGGCGACTCCGATGTGCGGGAGTCTGAAGAACCCCGGCGGCTCGCAGAGCGGGAGCGGGGCTTCGCAGAGGACGTGCAACTACTGGGCCGGTGTTTATGCGTGGAACGATGGCGTTCAACAGGCAACAAAGCAGTCTCAGAGCTAGTCGACTGCGGCGGAACTGGCGTCTGGACGGCAGAAGAGGTAGTCTGTGGTCGAACTGTGGGTGGAGTAGAACTATGCTCGTAAGGTGAGCCAGTTTGTACTCCCACGGAAACCCGAGAGCGCGAACTGGGGCATGTCTGTACGACGGCGTCCTGTTTCGGAACAGCCTGGCGGACAGCTGCAGAAAACTTCAAGGTGGTAGTAGGATGAAGTTCCTGATATAGCTTTCGTGCGTCTACAAAAGTCATGTGTTCCTTAACCCGAAGATCCTGGATTACCTTCTCCTCTAAAAAGCGGGGGCAATAGCGCGAGTTGGACGGGTGTGCACCTCCACAGTTGACACAGGTGGAGTCCTGGTCGCACAGGGAGCCATCTAGAGCATTTCGACCACAGCGAGGACAAACTGGTGTACCGGTACATCGCTGCTGCGTATGCCCGAACTTCTAGCAGCGGAAACAACGCATGGGGTTCGGGACATACGGTCGTACGGTTGCACGTTCATACCCGCAGAAAATGAAATGCGGCAGAGTCGTATGTTCAAACGTAAGGAAAACTGTACGTAAGGCGGACGGCTGGTTGTCCTTCTTACCAACTAAACGTTACGCAGCAATAACACCTTGGTCAGAAAGGCAGTTAACTATGTCCTCATTAGAGAGGTTGTCCAGACTTGATGTAGAAACTACACCGCGACAGCTATTCAAAGTCTTATGCTTCTCCACCTTTACGGGATAAGAACCTAGGAGAGTGGCTTTCTGTAGTTTTGCGGTTTTGGAGTCTTGAGCCACCTCTATTAGCAAGTTGCCGTCCCTACATCGACTGATATTTTTTACAGGGCCACATAAGCGGTCTACCTCCTTTTTTTAATATAAAACGGACTGAGAGTAGCCAGGGCCTTCTTCTCGCTTACCATACTCATAACCAAAAAACGTGGAGTTTAAGGGGGTGAGCGCAGAGGAGACATTATGAAAGGGTCCCCCTTCCAGACCGTCGGCGTCAGCCTGCCATCCGGGGGATAAAGGAGTGAGTGATTAGGGTTTAAGGGCCCGTCGACAGCTAGGTCATTAGAGCCGCGAGTCAAAAGATAAAAAAACGGATAAAACTCAATACCACTTAAAACTCACAGTTAAATATTAAAACGGAAGCTAAAACAGATAAAAGCTAAAGCAGTTAAGACTTAAAACTTCTCTAAAAGGTAAGCTCAAAACAGTTAAAACATGTAAAGTGGTCTAAAACGGTAAGGAGATAAAACGTAAAACCACGAAATAAAATTTAAACTTGCTTACCAAAGCCAATGCTGCAGACGAACCGCAGTACTGAATCCACAGTTACCGGGTCGTCACCTAACATCGACATTAAAGTAGAACCCAGGCCAAACAACTGGCGCTCACGATTGTAGCGCGGACAATCAACCAGGACATGGGCCACACAGAGCTCAACGCCACAGGTGCAACATACCGGCGCCGGCTCACCACGCAGATAGTGTCCATGCGTGATGCGCGTGTGACCTATTCTCAGGCAGGCCAAGATGACTTCTGCCCGCCTGGTATCCCTTGAAGATGTTATCCAAGGTTGCACGGTTTCCTTGATCGTCCGTAATTGAATGCCAGTGATATTATCCAATGATCCCCACGATTGTTGCCAGACAGATAAAAGATGGCGATGGAAGTACCGTTGTACATCCGTGTAAGGAACACTGCGTGTAAAAATCGCCGGCAAACGGCAAGCAGACTTAGCAGCCTCATCAGCCGCTTCATTGCTGGGAATGCCTACGTGGCCTGGGGTCCAGGTACAAATAATCTGGTATCCACGCGAGAGTAACTGCGAAACGAGTGTCTGAATTTTCATAATTAGTGCTGACGTGCCCACACACTGTTGCAATGCCTGCAGTGCGCTCAGAGTCGCAGCAGATGATAAAACTTCCAGGATCGGAACTGGAGATAAAAAGGACGAAATAAAAGATTGCAAACAGCTCGGCGGTAAAAACGGAACTCAAGTCTGCAAGACGGTACTTGTGAGTCTCACCGTTATGCACAAAACTACACCCTGTAGCCCCATCCACCTGGGAACCATCGGTAAATACCGGAGTGTAATTCCGGTAACGTCCGAGGATCTCGGTGAAAAGCTGACGATACACCGATGGAGGGGTAGCTAACTTAGCATTCGTCGAAAGCTCCAGGTCGAACTGGGCACGCTGTAATTGCCATGGAGGACAGCGGCCAAGAGAACACCGTTCGACAGCAGGCATGCGGAGCGCGTGTGCATTAAGCAACTCGGAGATAAAGGAAAAAGACGCCTAAATCTTCCGGTCTGTGTCGGCCCGAAGCACCCGCTTCAGACCCGATCTCAAGGAGTACGTCAGAAAAAGTTACCCTCCGCCCATCACTACTTACCGGTATGCGACATCTCCACCAAAGGCAGGCCCGATTTTATGCCCCTACCACAGGAATAACCGCCTGTGGCTCCCCACTCTAGGCCACGCTGCCTCAACGGAGTCAGCGTGGATTCAGGGGACTTGTGGTTGATTACATCGGGCCCCAGACAGCGGTAACACGTCGGGTCCCCTGTACACCCCAGTGGCAGCACGGCCGCCGAGATATCCATGGTGACCCGGCCTCTAAGGCGCTACGGGGGTGTACATGACAATGGAACGGCTCCGCACCTAGTGTCTCACAAAAGGGGTAGTGAGGAGCGTCCACTCAACCTTCACGCCTGAGCCTCGGAATACCACACAAGTTGGAAGCTGCGCCGAAACCGTGAGACAGGAGCCACGGAGACAGGATAGATCCCTGTTGATGAGACAGGAGTTATAACTCTAAAACTTAACCTACGTAAAACCGTATAACCTAGAAGAGGAAGAGACTACATATAAGTGGATGATAAAAACGTGGCTAGACCTGATGGAGGTGAGGGGGGGATGATGGGGATGAGCGGCTCGGGGCCCCAGGTGCGCCAAACCCGGACCTACCGTAGTAGGTCCCCCTGGGGGGCCTTGCATGATGGAGAAAACCCGATATCATATCTGAATTCAGCAGAAAAAACATCATCAGAATCACACATTTTTCTTTCAGAGACAAAAAAAGTTTTTGTTGTTCAGTGTTAATCGAATGCTCCAGATATATCACTAAAGATACCAGTTATATACTTTTTATCAGTCTGATTAATATTTTCCATGACGTTATATATGGCATCTTCAGTAGATCGTCCTTTCCTGAAAACCCATATTATCTGTCATTTGTGCCTATCATAAGTCTAGTACCTGGGCGACCGAGCTTCGCTCGGCGTTTTTCGCCTCTGTTTTTGTGAAATCTTATTTTTTGTGGGATAAGATACTTATTTAGACAAACCTGAAAGGCAAAACCTTAACTAAATAAAACTACTTGTCGCAATTGTTAAGAGTAATGTCCGAGATACAAGATATATAGAAATACATAAAAATATTTCATAAACACCATCATTTCAGCCGTAAAACGTGTACTGCTGAAAGCAGGCCTCCCCCATAGATATCCACCCAGTTTGAGGTTTTCGTCGAGTATTTGTTCCATTATGGAGTTCAGTTCTTTGCTGCTGTGGTTGACTCCAGGACGTAAACACGTTGACCAAGGTCCTTCATACTTCCTTCGAGTTCTTCCATGGCTTCCTTAACCCCGGCCAGTCGCTCGTTAGTATTCTTCGATAGACGTGTCTTCATATTGGAATTCTCGTCTTCATCTTTTCCGTTTCGGAGTTTACATTTTCAATTTGCCTTCCATTTTTGTTCCCATATTTTCTATTCAGTAGTTTACATTTTTCCAATTCGGTTTTCATATTTGTTTCCTCTGCCGCATTCCGGAATTCGTTTCATTTCCCATTATGTCCATCTTGGCTAATATCGTGCTTTTCGTCGCACTCCGGACACCAATTGTGATTACTTTACTTTTTTAACTATTTCTTTATTTTTTATTAAAACACCGGAGCGACACTAAGCAAAATCAATGTTGAAGAATAACAAATACTACAGAAAGAAAAAGTGGTTGATAAAGCCATAAACATGCACAAAATTGTATGACTTCTTTCTAGAAGAGTAAGTAGAGAAACAGTTATGAGTGTGTTACCCAAAAGCAAGTAGAGAAAACAGTATGAATGTAATACGGAGCATTTCTATTTCAAACATGCACGAAATTGTATGACTTATTTGTAGAAGAGTGAGTAGAGAGAGATGTGAATGTGTTACCTAAGAGTGAGTAGAGAAAACAGTATTAATATAATATGTAGCATTTCTATTTCAAACATACAGAAAATTGCATGACTTCTTTATAGAAGAGTAGAGAAAGAGATGTGAACGTGATACCTAATAGTGAAAGGAGAAAACAGTGTGAATGCAATAGCATTTCTATTTAAAATATACAGAACATGGCATGACTAATTTTAAAAGTGGGGATAAACGTGTTTTTTGGTGCAAAATCACGTTTTTTATGGAAAATTGTTTATAGAAGGGTGAGTAGAGAAGGAGATGTAAATGTGATACCTAAAAGTAAGTAGAAAAACCACTGTGAATGTAATATGCAGCATCTCTATTTCAAACATACAGAAAATTGCATGACTTATTTGTAGAAGAGTGAGTAGAGGAAGAGGTGTGAATGTATCACCTAATAGTGAGAGGAGAAAACAGTGTGAATGTAAAAGCACTTCTGTTTCAAACATACAGAACATGGTTTTACTTATTTTAAAAGTGGGGATAAAAGTGTTTTTCGGTGCAAAATCACGCTTTTTATGGAAAATTGTTTACAGAAGAGTGAGTAGAAACAGAGATGTGAATGTGTCACCTAAAAGTGAGTAGAGAAACCGCTGTGAAAGTAATATGCAACATCTCTATTTCAAACATACAGAAAATTGCATGACTTATTTGTAGAAGAGTGAGTAGAGAAAGAGATGTGAATGTGTTACCTAGTAGTGAGAGGAGAAAACAGTGTGAATGTAATAGCATTTGTATTTAAAACATACACAACATGGTATGACTAATTTTAAAAGTGGGGATAAAAGTGTTTTTTGGTGCAAAATCACGTTTTTTATGGAAAATTATTTATAGAAGGGTGAGTAGAGAAGGAGATGTAAATGTGATACCTAAAAGTAAGTGCAGAAACCACTGTGAATGTAATACGCAGCATCTCTATTTCAAACATACAGAAAATTGCATGTCTTATTTGTAGAAGAGTGAGTAGAGAAAGAGGTGTGAATGTATCACTTAATAGTGAGAGGAGAAAACAGTGTGAATGTAATAGCACTTCTGTTTCAAACATACAGTACATGGTTTGACTTATTTTAAAAGTGGGGATAAAAGTGTTTTTCGGTGCAAAATCACGCTTTTTATGGAAAATTGTTTACAGAAGAGTGAGTAGTGAAAGAGATGTGAATGTGATACCTAAAAGTGAGAGGAGAAAACAGTGTGAATGTAATAGCACTTCTGTTTCAAACATACACAACATGGTATGACTTACTTTAAAAGTGGGGATAAAAGTGTTTTTTGGTGCAAAATCATGTTGTTTATGGAAAATTGTTTATAGAAGACTGAGTAGAGAAAGAGATGTGAATGTGTTACCTAAAAGTGAGTAGAGAAGACACTGAACGTAATATGCATGTATACAAAAATTTAACCAAATCTTTAGAGCCGTTTCTGAAATACGGGGAATATATATACAAGAATTGCACTGTAGAAGCGGGAATAAAAAAGTTACTTTTTATGTAAAATCGCGTTTTTTCGGGAATTACACCTATATAGATGAACTTAAAAGGCAAAACTATCTGAATACAAAATTTGATCAAAATCGTTAGAGCCGTTTCCAAGTATCGCGGAATGAATATATATATATATATATATATATATATATATATATATATATATATATATATATATATATATATATATATATATACAAGAATTGCTCGTTTAAATATATAAGATATGTATTTATCCTTTATAAATTAAATCTTCAAAAATTCTTCCAATTGAATTAAGAAGACAGATAGGTCGATTTGACTTGGGTTTTACTGGGTCCTTATCTACTCCTTTTTTCAGAATAACAACATGTGCTACCTTCCAGCATGCTGGAAAAAGAGCCCTTACACAGTCGTTGAAAAGTAAACACAAATAAGGAATTAAGGTATCTTCGAGGCCCATTAAAACTTCATTTGGAATATTATCTGGTCCACAGGATTTCTTTTTCTTTAATTTTCTAAATAGCTCTTTAATTTCAGAAATGTCAAAAGGCAATGACATTATTGGTATTGCTATCATCATCATCATCATCATCATCATCATCACCACCACCACCACCACCACCACCATCATCAGCATCATCATCATTGCTATTATTATCACTATTATTACTATTATTACTATTATTGTTGTTATTATTGTTATAAATCGTATTCGTTTCTATTCTTTTAACTGTAGATATGTTGTCATTTGGTAATAATGTTTATAAAAAAAGTTTGGATGTATCCTCCCAGGTTGACGTCATGCTTCCGTCTTCTTTTTCCAAGGTGTTTAAAATTTCAGGTATTTTAATTTTGTCCATTATGATTTTATATGGTATACCCCAAGTGTTATTCTCGAGATGGCTTTCAACAACATTTTTCCAGGACTTATTTCTAGTTTCATGTGACAATTTCTTAAACTTGTCTTTTGCCTGCCTGTATCGATTTAAGTTATTTTGTTACTCAGCTTCAATAACACATTTTAATATATCTTTCGTCATTTCTTCATTTTCCTTCTTGCAGCTTCTACAGCATTGTTCCAAATATTGCTATTTTTAGAATTTGGTACAGACTTATTAATAGCGTTTGTTATAGCTTTAGTTAAATTTTCTACGTCTGTTTCCACGGAGGAGTGTTAGTTAGTTAGTGAGTAGGGTTTAAGGGCCCGTCGACAGCTAGGTCATTAGGGCCCCAAGTCAGAAGATAAAAGCAGGGAAAAACTCACCACCACCTAACAATGAATAAAATATTAAAACGGGGAGTCTAAAAGAAAGATAAAAGCTAAAACAGTTCAAATGTAAAACTGGTCTAAAAAGATAACATAAAAACAGTTAAAACCTCAAAAGTGATCTTACAATGTACATAGATAAAAATACGAAGGTTAAAAATAAAATCACAAAGTAAAATACAAGTTACACCTGCTTAATGTAAGTGTTTGGTCTTCATCTTTTTCTTTTTCAGTCTTATCTTGACTGACTTGGGACCTGGTATGTTCAAGTCGCCATCCTCAGATGAGTCTGAAGAGCCCTGTCGGCTTGTTGAGCGGGAGCGGGACTTCCTTGATGATGGACGACTACTCACCCGGTCTTTAGGTCGCGAATGGTGAGCGTTTCCAGGTAAAACGGTGTGGCTACTGCTTTTGGATGGCTGGTGAGCAGGTGTCTGCACGGCGGAAGATTTAGTTGCCGGTGCAGGTGTATCGCGGGACGGTGGAGAGGGAGAGGCGCTCGTTGGTGAGTCAGTCTGCGTGGCAGCATCAGCGACTGGAACGTGCTGAATGGCCACAGTGTGGGCAGGAGTGCGGCGGACTGCTGACGCGTAACCTAGGGTTGTCGCAGGTTTCAACTGTTCAAAGCGGCGACGTGCTTCCAAAAATGTGAGCCGTTCTTTCACGCGCAACTCCTGTATAGCTTTCTCGTCCATAAATTTAGAACACTGACGCGAGCTTGATGGATGGCTCTCTCCACAATTCACACAAAGAGGATCCCGTGTACATGCCGAGTCTTCATGGGCTGGTGATCCACAACGCTCACAAATAGATGGGTTATTACAGGAAGTCTTAGTATGGCCGAACCGTTGGCACCTGAAACAACGCATTGGGTTTGGCACATACTGGCGTACAGCGGCACGTTCGTATCCACAAAAGATGTACTCAGGTAATTTCGTGCCTTTGAATGTTAGAAATACTGTACGCAAAGCTAACTCCTTGCCATCCTGTTTTCGCGTAAGGCGATAGGCCTGACATACACGCTGGTCAGAGAGAGAGGTGACAATCTCCTCATTCGACAGGTTGTCTAGACTTGAGGTGGTGACAACTCCCCTACAGGTATTAAGCGTTTTGTGTGGGGCTACCCGAATTGGGTAGGATCCCAACAACTTCGCTTTCGAGAGTTTCTGTGATTGCTCTGCCGTTTTGGTCTCGATTAACAGCGTACCGTCACGTAGTCTTGTCGCGTTCTGCACCGGGCCACATATTCTGTCTACCTCACGTTTGATATAAAAAGGGCTAATATCCATAATCGTCTTCCCTTCACAAGCCAATGTCACAACAAGAAAAGAGTCAAAAAGAGAGGGTTTGCGCGGATACATATTGAAATTGGACCCCCATCCGGAACCGTCGGCGTCAGCCTGCCATCCGGGGGTCAAAGAAAACAAAGACACCAAAATCTCCACGGTCTGTGCCGCCATAGAGACCCCTCCATGACTGATCTCAAAGCGTACTTCAGAGGGGCTACCCTCCGATCTCCACTGCTTGTCCGCATGGGTAAACCGTTCACCACGTGACACCCCGGTTTTATGCCCCCACCACAGGAATAACCGCCTGTGGCTCCCCGCTTTAGCACACGCTGCCTCAACGGAGTCAGCGTGGATTCAGGGGACTTCGGGTTGATTACACCGGGGCTCCGTCAGCGGTAACACGTCCGGCCGGTGACACTAACCCGACGGCACGCGGCCGTCGGGAGATTAACACCGGCCGTGCCCTCAAGGAGCTACGTGGGTGTACTTGACGTGTGGACGGGCTCCGCACCTAAGGCTACACAAGGGGGCAGTGTGAAGGGTCCGCCTAACCTTCGCGCCTGAGACCTCCAGAGAGCACACAAGTCGGGGGCCGCGCCGAAAACCGTGGGACAGGACCACGGAGATAGGAAAGATCCCTGCTGGTGAGACAGGAGTTATAAAACTAAGGCCTTACTAACTAATAATCGGAATAAACCTAGAAGAGGAAGAGGGTGATATAAAAGCAACATAAATCGCTGCACGTGGCACAGTTAATGTATATGGAGGGGGTGAAATGATGGTGCGCAGCTCGGGGCCCCGGGCGCGCCAAACCCGGACCTACCGTGGTAGGTTCCCCTGGGGGAGTTTGATTTCGGAGTCCTCTTCTCCTAGATGAGTTGTCGACCAAGACTAACGAGCCTCATCTACCCGTTGGAATGTTCTTAGCTTCCCCTCACCTCTTGCCCACCAGTGGTCACAAAGACACACTTAGTAGGCCGTCTGGATCGGGTACTGAGCCCCTCCGCCACGGCAAGGCGACACTCCTTCGGAGGGGTCCACGGAGGAGAAAAGATATTATACCAATTTATTAAAAATTTCGTTCATCCGAATCCAGTTTGTCTGTGAAAAAGCTTTATTCTGCTCCATTTTATTGTTAGTATATGATAACGCTTCACCTATTCTGTAATTGTAATAAATAAATCTGTGGTCGCTAGAAGTGAAATCCTGCCTAACTTTCCATCCATAGATCTTATTGATTATTTTATGATTTCCTAAAGTTAAGTCTATATTAGACATTGCTCCATAGTGGTTTTCAAACGTCGGCGGATTTAATGGTTGGTTTATTATATATAAATTTAGTTCCGAAAATAATTCTTCCATTTTTTCTTCCCTGTTGTCACTAAAATTGTTGAACCGCCAAGTAGACTTGGCATTTGCACCTATAGTGTGAAGAATTTCTTGATGCCGAAAATGGTTTTGTATATTTCTAATTTTGCTTAGATAAGGTTCGATGTCTTCACTGTACTGAACATAATAATTTAGTAAAATGAAACGACCATTTTCATGTGAAATTTCTATGCAATTTGTATGCAGATCAGAGAATTGCCTTCTATGAACAACTTGAAGATTTTGGTTTGCTATAACCACCGCTGCCATGGCATTTTTACCTCCACATACCACCCTGGCCAAAACTGGAATGTGTGTTAAATTTCCGTTTATGGAATAAGGCTCTTGGATACAAAGAATGTCAATATTTAATTCATCAATAAGTTCTAAGTTCTGCCATAACCAGCCGGCTTCTTTGGGCGCTTATTTGTACAATTCTTAAGTTTTTAAGAAACATTTCCATTGTAGTAGTTAAAGATTTCAAATGAATTGCCTTAAAATTTATCATTATTACAATTATTCGAGAAATGCCCTTCAACAGATTGACAATACTCTTTAATTATATTAAACATATTTTGACCCACAAGTCTACTGGAAGAATTTGTTAAATAATGTCCTGAGGTTGATGGCTGCTGTAAATATCTTCCAAAATTGTGGATATACGCTGCTCTGTGTTGTGGATTTGCTTCAGAGGTTTGCTTTTTACTTGTCACATATTTATTTTACTTCCCAACATGTTTCTTTTTTGTTGTATAGGTTGCACATTTAAGTATGGTATTTAAAACATTTTGGTCACTATTAACAGAAGGGGATTTATAAGAACTTGTATGCAAGGAATATTGTTTGTTTCTGAAGGGAGATTGGGAAGTGTGTCTGGGGATTTTTGGTATAATAGGTTTTATTGATTCTGAACTGGATATTTTTGGATAACATGCTCCATCATGTCGAATATGCACATAACAATGTGGCCAATTTTTATTATAATCAACCGCAATATGACCATAGCTTTTAATGAAATTGTTATAAATTTCATCTAGGTATATCTAAATAATCGTTTCTTCTTTTAAATACTTCTTCTAATAATTTACATAATTCTTGTGATTCTGTGGCTGTATTATGTATCCGTAACTGTAAACAGCCTATGGCGTCGGGTATGGGGAATACTATGGATTCACCATTCACATGTGAAGTGCTGCTTAAATGTCGCAAAGCTGAAAGCAACATCTGGTTTTCTTCCAGTCTACTCAGCTGTATTATGTTTTCAAATTCTGTGTAGATTTTGTAAACGTAGTTGTCTTGAGTTACTGATGTATCTTCCATTGGGTTCACAGCATTTTCTATAGCCGTCACGTGTGGATTATCAACATCTGTTTTTGCACTAATGTCATCGTCCTGCACACAATTAAACTCTATTACTTCTACTTTATTTACCTTGTCTAAATGTGCAGCATTATTCGAATCCGTATATTTCTTATCTCCTCTTCTCCATAAAGCATTTAAAAAACTTCTTCCCTTTATTTTTCCCGCTGCGCTTTCGTTCTTATTATTATTCCCTTCCTTTTCTTCCTCTTTTTCTTCTTCTGTATCATCCTTCATAATTACTTCAAAGTCAACTTTTATTCTCTTCTTTCTGTTATTACCTATATTTCCTTCATCTGTTATTTTGTCTGTGGATAATGCATTTGAAATAAGATTTTCTACGTCTTTTAAAACGTTTTTATTTTATTTATAACTAATTTGGGAGGTAATTTTTCTAATGTTTGACAATCCGCGAATTTTAAATCTGTATACAATTCTATGCATTTTTCTTTTTCTAGAACATCAACTGTTTGAGTACCTGTATCTGTAACATTATCTTTAACTTTTTGTCTATTTAATTTTGCTTTATGCATTATTACCCTTTTTAAATTTCTTCTTCTCCTACTTGGGGTATTTCTTCTTGACCTGTTTTTGCTTTACTATGTCTTTATTCAAAATTGGTACGAGAAATTATTCTTCAGAGCACTTTATATATTGGGCAACCTTGCTTACCTTTGCAAGTTTTCTTTCTTTTGAAACAGGGAATACAAACTGATGGCTGATCCTTTTTACTAGAGTCGTTTCTGCCATGGTCCATTGCGCCACAGTGTCCACAAGCTTCAGGATTTGCGCAGCGCTTTGCTGTATGTCCATAGTCCTGACACTTGGCGCTCTTAGCGACTGAAATGAAGTCCCTAACATTAATTGACTGGAAGCCTATGTATAATCTTCCTTTTTGAAAGATGAGACGTCTTATCTGTGGTGATACCTCAATGACATTATGAACTGTAGCTCTATTTCCAGACCCGGTTTTAAATTTAAATATAAAACCTTTTTCAAGTTATTTCTTGTCTATAAAACCTTCCAAGTTCTGTTTATAAATCTCTTCCTTTAGATCTTCCTCTTTTCTTCCAACCAATGCACTGTACGTAATTATCAAGGGGTTCCTCTTTCTCGACTTTTCAATTTTCAGTCCTTTGTTTTGCAAATTTTTGCTATTAATAATTTTATTTACATCTTCCTCTGTTTCCGTTTCTACAATGATATTTTTACCTGCTGATCATAAACTTCTAATCTTTATTTTCTCTTCAGTCGGTTTCAAATTGTTTGTAACTATTGCCTGTATCTGCTTCACATGTGAGTTATTTGTAGATGATAAGAAAAGTGTATGCTTTCTGTTGTTGACGGTTTTTTGAAATTCTATTGTCTTTGCTGTGGGTGTCGGTAATGCAGCAACCAGCGCAAAAGACATCACCAGGGACACTTGTTTAGGATTTTGTTTCTCATACAATACTTTAAATATTTGTGCCTCTGATTGAGCCTTCTCCTTTTCAATTTTTATTTCTTCAAGTTAATTTTGAAATTTGGATAACAGTAAAAATACTGCTTTTGGTATCGACCAAGAGTTTCTCCATCCCTACTATTGTATTAATTTCGGTTAAAATTTCCTGAGTAATTTGTACTTTATCTTCCTCCATTTCATCCTTTATCTTTTGACTTTTCTCCGGTGAACGGCTTAAACTAAACCTAGCCTTAAAAATATCTTCACTTGGTCCTTTTGAGCCCCTAGGGGCCCTTACTTGAGCCAGATCTGTTAACTATCTGTTTGAGATAAAACCTACAAATACAGAACTAATATACATATGTAATTACTTACAGTACTGACCACTGTTAATCCCTTCTCACTTTCAAACTTTACAATATTCACAATTCACAAATTTGTTCACTGAACAGGAAAGGCTATTAGCACTTAGCACCAGACACCAAACACGTCCTTACTGCTCGGTAGCCAGAGCGGAAGTCACTCCAGATGGACTACCCACCGATCTCCACTGCTTGTCCACATGGGTAAACCGTTCACCACGCACACCCCGGCTTTATTCCCTCACCACAGGAATAACCACCTGTGGCTCCCCACTTTAGGCCATACTGCCTCAATGGAGTCAGCGTGGATTCAGGGGACGTCTGGTTGATTACACCGGGGTTCCGTTAGCAGTAACACGTCCGGCCGGTGATACTAACCAAATGGCACACGGCCATCAGGGTATTAATAAGCACCGAGCCCTTAGAGAGCTAAGTGGGTGTACATGGCGCTGTAGACGGCCTCCGCACCTAAGGCTATACATGGGGGCAGTGTGAAGGGTCTGCCCAACCTTCGCGCCTGAGACCTCCAAAGAGCACACCAGTCGGGGGCCGCGTTGAAAACTGTGGGCAGGACCACGGAGATAGGAAAGATCCCTGCTGGTGAGACAGGAGTTACAAACCTAAGATCATGAGCATAATAAGCCTAAAAGAGGAAGAGAATGATGTAAAGTAGCGACAAAGGTAGCTACAACGTGACTCAGCTGATGGACATGAAGGGGGTGAAATGATGGTGAGCGGCTTAGGAACTTGGGTGAATCTAAACCCATACCTACTGAAGTAGGCCCCTGGGGGTTAGAAATCTAACACCTTACAAACTAATAATTATGATATGCCTAGAACAGGAACAGGGTGATGAGAGTAGTAACATAAGCAGCTACACGTGGCAGCAGTTGAAGGAGATGGAAGGGGTGAAATGGCGGTGAAGCGCTCAGGACCCCGGGTGTACCCAACCCGTACCTACTGTAGTAGGCCCCTGGTGGAGAAAATGTGTAGAATTAAGGATTAAAAATGTATCAGTGAAATGGAAGGAAGATTGTGAAAGTAGCAAAAACTTCTCTTGTGCCCCAGATAACATGCCTTACCTCCCAATCCTTTGCAATGATCACAGCGCTTCCCTGGCGACTTTGTTCTCTTCGACGAATGTGTCTCCACTGCAACACTGCAAGAAGCACCAAGCCTACACTTATTGGAAGAGGTTTCCATAGCTTCAATAATTGATGGCGTAGTTCCTGCCAACGTTTTTTCTTCTGTGCAAATAGCCCTGCAAAAGTAGTTCCATAATACACATACAAAAAACAATTTAACAAAAAGAATTACCAAGGACCTCATTCTGCTAAATGCATAAGCATAAATTTTAAGATACTAAAGCTTCTTTTGTATTTGAATTAAACATCCTTTAGGAAACCACACTGTACAGTCTTAATGAGATGGAGTGAGTGTGTTGTGTTTAAGGACCCGTCGACAACTTTATCATTAGGGCCCCGAGTCCAAAGATAAAATCACTGAAGATCAAAGGTTAAAATATCTCCCCTAAAAGGCAAAAACCTAAAATTTAAGTACAATAAAACATCTCACCTCAACTATTAAAAACTTGCCAAAAAAAACTAAAGAAATGGGACTTAATATTGCTTTAAGTTAAAAACATTTAAAACGGAAGAATTAAAACCTTGAAAAACAAAAAGTATAAGACACTAAAATGCTAAAACTTCCGAAATAAAACAACCATATACCTGCTTACTAAAATCAATTGTGGAACAAAACCGCAGCACTGTATTTACAGCTGCTGGGTCATTGTCTAAAATTGAGCACAGTGTAAGGCCCAGGCCAACGGGCTGGCGTTCACAAGCTTATCGTGGACAATCAAGAAGAACATGTGAGACGGAGATTGGAATATTGCACGTCGCACAGACAGGCTCCGAATCACCATGCAAAAGGTGTCCATGTGTGGCTCGGGTGTGACCTATCCTCAGGAGGGTTAAGACCACTTCTTCCATCCTGGAATCCCTGTAACTTGTCTGCCAGGGTTGTACAGTGTCTTTGATTGTCCATAACTGAGTGCCAGATAACGCTTCCCATGATTTCTGCCAGAGAGCAAATAGATGGTGAAAGTACTTCTGCAGATCTTTATAGTGGAGTACGGGTGGAATACGCCGGCAGGCAACATGCAGAATTTGCAGCCGCATTCGCCGCCTCGTTACCCGGAATACCCACATGGCCTGGGATCAACGTAAAAACAAACTGGTAACCGTGAGACAGTAGTTGCAAAAGCAGCATCTGAATTTTAACAATTAATGCCGAGGTGCCGAGGAACTGTTGCAGGGCCTGAAGAGCGCTAAAAGAGTCGGAACAGATGATAAAACTCCCAGGATCTGAACTGGAAATAAAAGGTAAGGAATAAAATATGGCAAACAGCTCGGCGGTAAAAACTGAACTGGCGTCTGGAAGGCGGTACGTATGAGCGTCACCGTTGTATATAAAAGCGGAACCCATCGTACTACCATCTGGGAGTCATCGGAAAATACCGGAGTGTAAGTCCGGTATTGGCCCAGAACTTCGGTGAAAAGTTTACGAAACAGAGTGCAAACGAAGGATGACCTGGATGAGTGGCCAACCTTGCCACGTAGGAAGAAAGTAACAACGAGAGTCGCACAGACAACGGAGTTTCGCCAGAATCAGCCGACGCCGCGCCATATATAAAACAACAGTAGTCTAATTTGGACCGGACCAGTGAGCTACACAACCTCAACATGACTGTGCGATCGCCGTCCCAAGATGCCCTGGATAAGACCCTAGGTATCCGAAGCGAACGACCGCAGGAAGCACGAAGATGGCGGATATGGTGCTCCCATGTGAGTTTGCTGTCGAGGTGTAGGCCCAAGAACTTAAGGTGCGGAACAAAAGGAAGAGGTGTGTCACGCAAATGAAGATCAGGAGGAGGGTGTACGCCACGCAGTCGGTGGAAGTGGAAACTGTGTTTTCGTAGGGGAGAAGCGAAAGCCGGGGGGAAACGCCCACTCGGCGATGGATTTTATGATCCGCTGTAGTTGACGCTCGATGTGCTCCTAACTATACGAGCGCTCGATGTGCTCCTAACTATACGAGCGATAGTATATCACAAAGTCGTTAACATACAGAGACATCGGGATACCGCTACGAGCAACACTAGTGACACTCAGGATCAACCCCTGGGGTACACCATTCTCCTGGATCTTCTCTTCGGACAGCGTGTTGCCAATACGGACACGAAAACGGCGAATGAGCAAAAAGTTAAAAAGAAAAACGTTTAAGTGACCGCGCAAACCATAACCGTGCACAGTACGGAGGATGCCATAGCACCAAGTAGTGTTGTAGGCCTTCTCCAGTGTTCATGCAACCAGTACTGTGCATGTTGCTAGCACTGACTATCTATTGTTAATTTTTGTTAAGGTTGTTAAGGTTAGCTATAGTGTTGTTATAGAGATGTACACGATCCAGCATGGATTACAGCCACTAATCAACACCGTCAGAAAGTTTTTATTATTTAAACAAATTAGGAGCTACCAGAGTACATAATGGTCCTCTTACGAGCCGGATTAGTTATGGTAACGTAGACAGTTCGTGGTGAAGTAAAACTGTTGCAAGAAACAACGTACAAAGGACTAAACAAGAGTGAATGGTTGAGCACGAGGCCGCGTATACTTGGGCGATGTTACAGTATATTAGTTGACGATTCATGCAAAATCAGAAGCAGCAGCACGAAAAGTGAACAGAAACATACAGTTTAAAGCATTTGTAAAAGGTTATGGACAATCGGAAGTGTTCTACAGACAGTGAAAGGTTACGACAATGGTAATTTTAACATTAATGGCCATAACACAGGAAACGTCAACACGATCGACACGACCTTAAGTATTTTAACCAATTCATTTGCTTCAACAAGGTAAGACAAGTACCCTTCCTTTCTTTTCCTTATAACCTTTGCATGCTTCAGTATGGCACAAGAAGAGAGAATTGATCCACTTAAGAGAAAACGTATCTTTAATGGAGCACTTACTAGGCTTGAAACATTTGTAAATTCTTGGAGTGATGAAAACGATAGAGGGCAGTTGGAGGTAAGGTTAAAACTACTTCAAGGAAAGTGGGAAAGATTCAATGACAGTCAAGATGAGTTTGAATTGTTAGAAGAATTTGAAACTACTGACCAAGAAAGAAATGCATGGTAAATAGATACTGTGTTTTAGTTAGTTTCTTACAAGGAAAATTAAAGGAGGCTCAGAATCCACAAAATAATTGCAATGTGCCTACTTCACCAGTAGTTAGAGTAAAACCTCCTCAATTATCTGTACCTCACTTTAGTGGAAATGTAACTGAATGGGTTAGCTTCAAGGACGCTTATTTATCCATTGCTGGCAACAATGAAGGTATTCCAAACATACTGTAATTTCATTATCTGATATCGGCTCTACATGGGGATGCTAAGAGAATAATTTTGCATATTCCATTAACAGAAGAAGGTTATGACATTGCTTGGAATTTGTTAGTAAAAAGATAGATACCAAAATGAGAAGTTCATTGTTAATACACATATTGATAATATCATGAAACAACCTGCAATTGGTCACTGAATGTTTCTCAGCTCAGAAGATTGATTGATGTTACCAAAAGTAATTTGAAAGCATTAGATAGTTTAGGTCAGCAAACAAGCACATGGTATTCCATGATAATTTGCATTGTTGTTCATAAGCTTGATAGTAAGACTAAAGGGAATGGGAGCTAAACACTTCAGGCAAACAGATACAAAAGTTAAGTCAATTATATGAATATATTGAGAGCAGATACAATGCTCTTGAAGCAGCAAACAAGAAACAAGAATTTAAAGCTCAGATGCAGTCTAAACCATATAGTAGTAAGGCTGAGTTACATAGTTATGTAACAACAAAGGATGTTTGCATTTGATGTAAAAATAATTAATCACAGTATTCAGCATTGTATTCTGTTTCATCACCTTACTGTTGATAATAGATATAAATTTGCAAAGGAAAATAAATTATGCTCAAATTGTCCAACTAATAACCACTTCATACAACAATACAACTTCAGGGATTGCAACACTTGTGGCAAATATCACTGCGCATTGCTACATCCACCAATTAGTACTGGACAAACTAGTTATTCTACAATGAAGGATACAGTGTCATCACAAGTCTTAATGGCTACTAGACAAGTTATGGTGAAAGATAGTTATGGCAAATTACACAAATGCTATGCACTTTTGGACAGTTGTTCCCAATTAAACTTTATTACAACATTATTTTCCAAATACTTAGGGCTTAAGCAAACAAGAACAGAGATACCTATCAACGGTGTTAGTAATGTCGTAACTACAACCACCCACACTGCTACTGTTGAAATTTATTCAAATATGACAAATTACCAAAGTAAAGTTACATGTTCTGTAATTCCTCAAGTCACAGGGAGAATGCCATCCATGTACATTGATACGTCTCAGTGGAAAATTCCAAATAACATAAGATTAGCAGATAGTAACCTCAATGTTCCACATGAAGTCGACCTACTCTTAAGGACTGAATTATTCTTTGATATACTGCTAGATGGAGGGTATCAGTGCAAAGGTTTACCAGTGTTGCAGAATACAAGTTTAGGATCCATAGTTTCGGGAACCCTCCCCGTTAGAGATGTCAAGAATCAAAGGTAAGTCAAACGACATGTATTTTTCACACACACTGATCAACTACATACTCAGATGGAGAAATTTTGGACGTCAGAAAATCTTAGTCAAAAGGTACTCACTTTGGAAGAGAAAGAGCGTGAAAGGCAATTCCAAGAAACTACTGTAAGGCAAGAAGATGGAAAATACCAAGTTAGTTTGCCTATTCGGTAGGATCAATCTAGCTTAGGGGAGTCATATGATACAGCAATCACAAGATTACATCAATTGGAAAGAAGATTGGACAGACAACCAAACCTTAGAGAAAACTACAACCATTTCATGGATGAGTATATGGAGCTGAATCTTATGTCGCAAGAACAACATGGAAGATGACATGGACACGAGGAACTACAGCATTTCCACCTTATTACATGCCACATCGTGCAGTTATGAAAGAAGACAGTTCCACCACCAACTGCACTTAATGATTTACTGATGGATGAAGCTACTACAGTAATTCTGAGAAAAGTTCAGACAGATGTATACAAACAAGAAATGGATAGCCTAAGAAAGAATGGTAGTTTGTTGAAAGGAAGTTCATTGGCTACATTAAACCCATTCACTGATAGCAAACAATTGCTCAGGGTGTGCGGTAGGTTGAATCATGATGATGATTTGTGGGTTTAAGGGCGCTCAACTTCTGGGTCATTAGCGCCCTTCAAAAATTCATGGCAATAGCTAGATATAAACTTGTATCAAAAATAAAATACTAGTATCAAAGAAAAAATACATATAAACGTAAAAACAGCGGCAATAGCCGGATATAAAACAATGTAATAAATAGGTCAAAAGGCATAAACAAATATCTAAAATTTTAAATCCTCAAATTGATATTACAATTCGCTAAAAACTTAAAAACTCTATCGAATGCTGTTTTGTCGTCCGCTAGGACCTCTGCAAGTCTGGCAGGCAGCTGCAGAGAATCTCGAAGGTGTACTAGAGAGCAACACTCCAGCAGCACGTGGCGAACCGACAAAAGGTTGTCACCTAGCGGGCATATAGGAGCAGGGTCCCTTTTAAATAGGTAACCATGCGAAAAATTGCAGTGCCCTATTCTTAATCGAGCCAAACTAACCTCCTCGCGACGAGATGTGCTACAGGTAGTCACCCAGTTTATCGGAAGTTCTTTCACTTCTCTAAGCTTATTACCGCGGAGAGCTGACCACTCGTTGTGCCAGGACGACAGCACCGCTCTCCGCACTTCAAGCCTAAAGTCTTCCGAAGTAACACGTGAGATGGTAATACTGGGTTCTGTAGTTGCCGTCTTTGCTGCTAAATCTGCCATTTCATTCCCCGGCAAACCTACGGTGAACATACAAAACGGCTCGATAAATTGCATAAAGCTCTGCAGTAAAAATGGAGGTGCCATTTGGAAAACCGAATGTATATGGTTCGGTTCCATAAACATAAGCACATCCAACACCGTTGGTGCTCTTTGACCCATCGGTGTAAATATATCGACGGTCAATGTAGCCTGACAAAAATTCTAAGAAACACGTGCGAATACTTGAAATAGGCATCGTGGACTTCTGGTGTACGGTCATCCCAAGATCTACATGGGGCGTGCCAGATAGCCAAGGGGGGTAAAGCCTCTCGCCCTTGGCGAACATCCTAGGCAGTTCCACTTCAAGCTTCACTAGAAGGTCTTGGAAACGGAACCCCGCAGGCTTAGGACTACGGGTGCTATTCCTATATCGTTCTCTTAGCGTGGTGGAGAAAAAACAAGAAAACGTTGGGTGCTTAGGCATACATCTAAGCGCGCAACCATAATTTGCCAAGAGAATCTCACGCCGGTATTGCAGAGGAGGTTCTGCGGACTCGGCGTAAAGGCTCACCACTGGGCTTGTTGGAAAAGCTCCTGTTGAAATACGGATGCCCCTATTATGGACCACGTCTAGTCCTCTCAGCACAGATGGTCGTGCTGACGAAAAAACAATACACCCATAGTCTAGCTTGGATCGGACCAATGCGCGATATATTCGCAACAAAATTGTCCGATCCGCTCCCCACGATTTGCCATTCAGTACTCGCATGATATTTAGGGAACGGTCACACCTCGCTCTTAGCTGTGCAATATGCGACGACCAACTAAGCTTCCTGTCCAGGATCAAACCCAGGAAGCGCGTATCTTCTGCGAAGGGAAGTAAATCTGGACCGAAACGGAGCGAGGGTGGTAATCGACTTCTACGACGCCAGAAATTAACGCAGATTGACTTCTCAGTTGAGAAACGAAAGCCGTTTTTCACGCTCCATTCTCTAAGGTTGTCCAAACATTGCTGCAGGCGCCGTTGTAACAACGCCGTGCGCTGAGAAGTGCAATAGACAGCGAAGTCGTCTACGAATAGGCATGACGAAACTCCAGGTGGAACACATTTCCAGATGGAGTTAATTGCTATAGCAAAGAGCGTGACACTTAGCACCGAACCCTGAGGTACTCCCTCCTCCTGAACAAAAGAATTAGAAAAAAACCGAGCCGACCCTTACTCCTGAATGAAAAGTGGTAGGCGTCCACGTATGTTCCAGGCATACAGTGAACGTAGAATCCCTGCTCACCAGCACGTACCATAAGCCTTCTCAAGATCGAAAAATATGCCAACGGATTGACAGTTCTTCATAAAGCCGTCCATTATCTGTGTCGATATTGACACAAGATGGTCAACAGTTGAACGGCGTCGTCGAAAACCACACTGGATGTTGGTCAGTAGGCTACGACTTTCTAACCACCATACCAATCGTCCATTGATCATGCGTTCCATCACCTTGCAAACGCAACTGGTGAGGGAAATAGGACGATAGCTGGAGGGAAGATGACGGTTCTTTCCAGCCTTCAAGATGGGAATAACGGTGGCCTCCCGCCAATTTTCTGGGAGTATACTGTCAACCCAAACACGATTATAGACCTCAAGCAGGAATGCCTTACCTTCAGGAGAGAGCTGTTGTAACATTCGTACATGAATACCGTCCGGTCCTGGTGCTGATAATCGCGAAGAATGAAGAGAATGGTCCAGCTCCGCCATGGTGAAAAGGCGATTGTAATCTTCTACGTTTCTAGAACGAAACGAGAAGCCTTGAGATTCCACCTGAGTTTTAATTGGAAGGAACTCAGGGGAGTAGTTTTCTGAGCTAGACACTTGAGCGAAAGCACTGCCAAACGTATTGGCCACCTCTAATGAATCAACAACAGGTCCTGTGGCTGTTTTTAGGCCCGCTATTGGTAGTTGGGTCGTTCTAACTGCAACACGCCTTAATCTATCCCACACAACCAAGAAAGGCGTGTGTCGGTTAAATGAAGCTACAAATTTTGCTCCACGATGACTTTTTGCTATCCTTAATTATTTGTCTGGACCTGGCGCGCATTTTCTTATATTGGATTAGGTTATCCAGAGTAGGGTGACGTTGGAAAACCCTAAGAGCACGCCTTCGAGCACGTATGGCATTCCGACATTCTTCCGTCCACCAGGGGACGGGAAATCGACGAGGGTGTGAAGTCGACCTCGGAATTGATTGTTCAGCAGCAGAGAGAATGGTCTCCGTGAATTGCTGCACCAAATCATTTACTGAGTCGTGCTCGTTGTACGTAAAAACAGCCAACTGGGTGTAAAGGTTCCAGTTGGCATGGTCCAAGCGCCATCTGGGTATACGTGTGGAACATGTATGTTGCGTCAAGAGAATAATGAGACATGGGAAGTGGTCACTAGAGTGTAGTGGAGTGGAGTGTTAAATTTAAGGGCCCGTCGACAACAAGGTCATTAGGGCCCGTAATAAAACAAAACTAAAACTCAAGTATTAAAATAAGACTAAAATGCTAGACAAAGAAAATTCTATATAAAACGCTATATATAAAAAACTCTCACGTCTAAAACTTTAAAATGAATCAACAACTCAGGCTTTATAAAACACTAAGCGGTTAAAAAATACCATTAAGGTAATCTGAAAAGCTAAAAACTGCGTAAAACGTGAATACAAGTCAGACTTGTTTAGCGAACCCAATATGGGCAACGAAACGCAGCGCCTTAGAGACAGAATCTGGATCGTCGCCCAAAATGGAACCAATTGTTCGCCCCAGGCCAATGGACTGGCGCTCACGATCGTATTGCGGACAATCTACGAGGACATGAGCCACAGAAAGTTGGACGCCGCACCTCGGACATACAGGCTCTTCGTCCCCACGCAGGAGGTGTCCGTGAGTGGCTCGCGTGTGACCTATCCTCAGGCGGGTGAGAATGACTTCTTCCCGCCTGGAATCCCTACAGGACGTCACCCAGGGTTGTACGCTGTCCTTAATCGTCCGCAATTGAGTGCCAGTCAACGTTTCCCATGATTGCTGCCATACAGCTAGAAGATGCCGATGGAAATAACGTCGCACATCTGTATAAGGCATAGTACGGGTTGAGAATTCCGGCAGGCGGCATGCGGACTTGGCGGCCGCATCCGCCTCCTCGTTGCCGGGGATTCCCACGTGGCCTGGGGTCCAGGTAAAAACGAGCTGGTATCCGCGTGAAAGTAACTGAGATACGAGTGTCTGAATTTTAATAAGCAATGCCGAGCTGCCGACAAACCGTTGCAGCGCCTGAAGAGCGCTAAGAGAGCCACAACAGACTATAAAGCTTCCAGGGACTGAACCGGATATAAACAGCAGGAAATAAAATATGGCAAAAAGCTCGGCAGTAAAAGCGGAGCTATTGTCCGGAAGACGGTACTGGTGAACCGCACCATTATACACAAAACTACAACCTGTAGTACCCCTCACCTGGGATCCATCAGTAAATACCGGAATGTAATTCCGGTAACGTCCCAGGGTTTCGGCGAACAGTTGTCGAAACACCGATTGAGGGGTGGCTACCTTGGCACAGCGAGAAAGCTCTAGATCGAAACGGGCACGTTGGAGTCCCCAAGGAGGATAGCGGCCAAGAGTAAAACGCTCTACGGCAGGCATTCGGAGGTCATGCGCGGCGAGCAATTCACGAAACCGAATACCGCTTGGGCGAGAGATGGTGCTTTTCTGCGTATAACGATGAACCAGTTCCGGACGCAGAACAGGGTTAAAAGAAGTATGAATCTGGGTGAGCCGCTAACCTTGCTACATAAGAGCAGAGCATATACGAGCGACGTACCGAGAGTGGCGGCTCCCCGGAATCAGCGTAGAGACACTCGACTCGACTAGTGCGGAAAGCCCCAGTGGCAAGACGGATACCAGCATTATGTACTGTGTTTAAAAGGCGAAGTTTAGAGGCGGACGCCGCGCCATAAATAAAACAGCCGTAATCCAATTTTGAGCGGACCAGTGAGCGATACAACCTCAACATAACTGTGCGATCGCCACCCCAAGATGCCCCAGACAAAACCCTGAGTACCCGAAGTGAGCGATCGCACGAAGCACGAAGCTGGCGAATATGGTGCTCCCATTTGAGTGTGCTGTCGAGGTGAAGGCCCAGGAACTTAAGGTGCGGAACAAACGGTAAACGTGTGCCACACAGATCAAGGTCGGGTGGAGGGTGTACACCACGAAGTCGATGGAAGTGCACACACTGCGTTTTCGTGGGGGAAAACTGAAAGCCGGTACGAAGTGACCACTTGGTGATGGACCTTATAGTTAGCTGCAGTTGACGCTCGATGTGCTCCAGATTATACGAGTGGTAGTAGATGGCAAAGTCGTCAACATACAGTGACATCGATATTCCGCCACGAACAACGCTAGCGATGCCGTTGATGGCGACGGCAAACAGCGTGACACTGAGAATCGACCCCTGGGGTACACCATTCTCCTGGATCCTCTCGTGAGATAGTGTATTGCCAATCCGGACACGAAAACGGCGTAGTTTTAAAAAATTTAAAAGGAAGATCGCTAAATGACTTCGAAAACCGTAGCCGTGCAGAGTGCGCAAGATACCATAGCGCCAGGTGGTGTCGTAGGCCTTCTGCAGGTCGAAGAAGACACCCACGACATGCTGCTTCAGAAGAAAGGCATTTTGTATGTAGGCTTCCATGCGTGCCAGATTGTCGATGCTCGAACGATGGCGACGAAAACCGCACTGAACGTTATTCAGCAGGTTATTCTTCTCTAGCCACCACACTAAGCGAGTGTTAATCATTCGTTCCAGGATCTTACAAACAACGCTCGTTAGGCAAATAGGGCGGTAGCTAGAGGAAAGTGTTCGGTCTTTTCCGGGCCGAGGAATCGGGATGACAATACCCTCGCGCCAGGAAGACGGGAAAACCTGCTGAAGCCAGATACGGTTGTAAATGTCCAGCAGGAAGGAGAGAGCCTTAGGTGGAAGATGAAGTAGCATTTGGCGATGGATATCATCAGGACCAGGAGAGGAGTCCTTGGCGAGAGACAAAGCATGCGCCAGCTCCGCTTCTGTAAAAGGGGCGTTGTACGGTTCGCTACAGTCGCTGTTAAAATCAAGGACTATCCGCTCCGCAGATTCCTTAATCGGTAGAAAGGCAGTATTGTAACTTTGGGTCTGGCTAACAGCAGCAAACGAGTCGGCAAGGGCGTCAGCGATGTCCTGCTCAGAGGTATAAATAGAGCCCTGCACGGCAAGACCGGGGATCGTTGTCCGACGATACTTGCCGTACATGCGCCGAACAGCAGTCCAAACCCTTTGTGTCGAAGTGTGACGTGATAGGGAAGAGATGTAGGTTTCCCAGGATCTGCGTTTTGCACTGCGAAGCACGAAACGTGCCCTGGCACGATAACGTTTAAAAGCGATAAAGTTCTCTTCAGTAGGGTGTAAACTAAAAAGCCTCAGAGCGCGTTTGCGTGCTTTGATAGCCAAATAGCATTCCTCGGACCACCAGGGTACAGGAGCGTGCCGAGGCGACGAAGGACTTCGAGGAATGCTAGAATCTGCTGCGAGCAATATAGAACATGTAAAATATTCCACTATTTCATCAATATTGGTATAACCATTGTCGCTAAGGTGAATGAGAGAGCGAAATTTCCCCCAATCAGCCTTGGAAATAATCCAGTGAGGATGCCGTGTTGGCACAGTATGGGTATGGTAGAGGTGAATATTAATGGGGTAATGATCACTGCCAAATAGGTCGGAGAGCACCGACCAATCCAGCAGGGAGCTAATGCCGGGCTACAGAAAGCAACGTCTAGGGTTGAAAGTGTGCCGTAAGTGGAGGATAAGAATGTAGGGGCACCAGTGTTTAGCAAATACAAGCCGGACATATCACACACGTCTGCTATAAGGCACCCGAGAGCATCGTCAGTGTCGCAGCCCCATAAAGTGTTTTTGGCATTCAGATCCCCTAGAAACAGGAGCGGTGGGTGAATCTGAGCCAGAAGAGCCCGAAGATCGTGTTCTTGCACGAGAATGCTCGGGGGCAGATAGACATTGCAAATAGTGAAACATAGGCCCTGCAGCTGCACACGTACCACTACAGCTTGAAACGGTGTGTTAAGCGGTATGCTGGCGGCAGAGATATTATGCGCCACCAAGGTAGCAACACCACCGCTTGCTCGCCTACCAGGTGCAGAGTCGTGTCTAAATGCCTTAAAATCACGTAGATGTAAACCGTGATGATGCTGCAGATGGGTTTCTTGTAGACAGAGTATGGAGGGCGAGCGTTGAAAAACTAAATGCTGTATGTCCGGAGTCCTGGCCCGGAACCCATTAATATTCCACTGGATTATTTCCATTCTAGAGTAGAGTTAACGGTTAGTCTTGATTTTCTTTCTGACCTTCGCGCATTTTGGACCGATAATACGAGGTTCTCCGTCCTCTGGCGACTCCTCCGATGTTCGGGAGTCTGATGATCCCCTGAGGCTCGTAGAGCGAGACCGGGATTTCACAGAGGACGTACGGCTACTCGCTCGAGGTTTGTGCCTTGATCGGTGTCGTTCTTCAGACGTCACGGAGGCAGTAGAACTCTGGGACGGCTGCGGTGCTGGTGTCTGGACGGCAGAGGATGTTGTCGGTGGGCGAACCACTAGCGGTGGAGAAACATGTGCGGCAGACGAGTTGGTCTGCACTCCCACTGAAACACGAGACGGCAAACCTGGGCAAGTCTGTACGGCGACGTCCAGCTTCGGAATAACCTGACGAACAGCTGCAGAAAACTTCAAACTGGTGGTGGGATGAAGCTCCTGGTATCGCTTTCTCGCATCCATAAATGTCAGGTTTTCCTTGACTCGAAGCTCCTGAATTGCCTTCTCCTCTAAGAAGCGGGGGCAATCGCGTGAGTTCGACGGGTGGGCATCTCCACAGTTGACACAGGTGGGGTCCTGGTCGCACAGGGAGCCGTCGTGAGCAGCACGTCCACATCGGGGACAGTTGGGTGAACCGGAACAGCGCTGCTGCGTGTGCCCGAACTTCTGGCAACGAAAACATCGCATGGGGTTGGGCACATAAGGACGTACGGTGGCACGTTCATACCCGCAGAAGATGTATTGGGGTAGGGTGGTACGTTCGAATGTGAGGAAAACCGTAAGTAATTCGAATGGTTGGTTATCTCTCTTCCCAATTAAGCGAAACGCAGCAGTTACACCTTGGTCCCCCAGGCATTTGGCGATCTCCTAATTAGAGAGGCCGTCCAAACTTCGGGTGGAAACCACACCGCGACAGCTATTCAGGGTCTTGTGTTTTTCGACCTTGACAGGGTATGAACCAAGCAGACTGGCTTTTAGCAGTTTCGCAGTCTGGGTGTCTTGAGCAACCTCGATTAATAAACTACCGTCTCTACATCGGGTAGCATTTTTTACTGGACCACAGATCCTGTCCAGCTCCTTCTTAATATAAAATGGACTAATAGTCGACATGGTCTTTTCTTCACTGATAAGCCGCATAATCAAAAAACGTGGAGTTGAAGGGGTGGAGCGCAGAGGAGACATTATGAAAGGGTCCCCCTTCCGGACCGTCGGCGTCAGCCTGCCATCCGGGGGATAAAGAAAAAAGACACCTAAATCTTCCGGTCTGTGCCGGCCCGAAGCACCCGCTTCAGACCCGATCTCAAGGAGTACATCAGAAAAAGTTACCCTCCGCCTATCACTACTTACCGGTATGCGACATTTCCACCAAAGGCAGGCCCGACTTTATGCCCCTACCACAGGAATAACCGCCTGTGGCTCCCCACTCTAGCCCACGCTGCCTCAACGGAGTCAGCGTGGATTCAGGGGACTTGTGGTTGATTACATCGGACCCCAGACAGCGGTAACACGTCGGGTCCCCCTGTACACCCCAGCGGCAGCACGGCCGCCGAGATACCCATGGGGACCCGGCCCCTAAGGAGCTACGGGGGTGTACTTGACAATGGAACGGCTCCGCACCTAGTGTCGCACAAAAGGGGTAGTGAGGAGGGTCCACTCAACCTTCACGCCTGAGCCTCCGAAGAGCACACAAGTTGGAAGCTGCGCCGAAACCGTGGGACAGGAACCACGGAGACAGGATAGATCCCTGTTGGTGAGACAGGAGTTATAATTCTAAAACTTAACCTACATAAAACCATAAGACCTAGAAGAGGAAGAGACTAAATCTAAGTAGATGATAACGTGGCTAGACCTGATGGAGGCGAGGGGATGATAATGGGGATGAGCGGCTCGGGGCCCCGGGTGCGCCAAGCCCGGACCTACTGTGGTAGGTCCCCCTGGGGGACTACTAGAGTGTAAATCAGAGATGACATTCCATTGTAAGGAGACTGCCAACTGAGCTGAACAAACTGCAAGATCAAGGTGCGAGAAACTATTGTAAGAGTCTGAAATGAATGTAGGCTCTCCGGTGTTGAGGAGAGCTAGGTTGTTACTATGTAAGAAATCAGCAATGAGCGTACCTCTCGCACAAGAGCGACTTGAACCCCAAAGTGGGTGGTGCGCATTGAAGTCTCCCACCAACAGAAACGGTGTTGGTAACTGGGAAACTAGATCTTCTAAATCAATGTGCGAGAAGTCATGGGACGGAGGCAAATATAGATTACAGATGGTGAAATGTATGTTTGGCAGTTTAATCCGTAGAGCAACTGATTGTATATCAGAGTGCAATGGTAGAGTTTGCATATATACGTCATCTCTGACAAGTATCACAGCGCCGCCATGTGCCGGAACCCCCTCTTCTGGTGTGACGTCACACCGTACTGGGGTGTATCGCCTTAGATGGAAAGCGTCTTGAGGACGTAGCTTAGTCTCTTGCAAAAATGCGACCAGAGGTTCGTTTTCTTTGAGCAAAAGCTCAAGTTCTGGCCGTTGAGTTCGAATTCCACGTATGTTCCATTGTAGGATAGCCATATTCCAATGTGTATGGGACAGATAATTCCAAGGTAACTCTTCATTACTTTGGAATAGGCGGTTGTCGAATTAATTTCGCCCTTTTCTTCTCTCTTGGGCTTACATTTTTATCTGACGCTGTTTCGCGCCTCTTTTCCACTGGGGGTCTCCCAGTGTGGGCAGATTCCAGCTCCATGTCCTCCGCCGAGGACGTCCGTGTTCCGATACTGAATTTTGGTTCGAGAACTTCGAACCGATTTGACACGGAGACCGGCGAAGATGAAAGACGCCGGTCAGAGTCCACCCCTAAAGATTCTCCGGAAGAGGATATTCGAGATCTTCGAGGAGATGTTCGTGGACTCTTACGTCCCTTCGATGTACTGGGATTGGGCATACTATTTTCCTTGAGGAAGTCGGTCCTTGTGTAACTCTTTTTAAACTTGATCGGCGAGGCTTCATATCTTACGGGCTTGCTAGTTTTTTGTCCTGACCTTGATGCTTTTGATGGTGATGTAACACTGATGTTCTTTGCACTTGCGGATTTTGTAGACGTTGACGTTGACATAGATATGCGTGCCGATGCAGAAGGCTTTGGAATTGAGCTACGGGCAGTGAGTGTTTTTTCTGATATTGTTGCCCCATTTATATCGCTGGTTTGTGTTGCGATTTCTCGTCTCTGTGCCGGTTTAGCTACAACTGAGCTAAAGGTACCGGATCTTGGAAAAGAGGGTTGACGTATTCAAAAGAGCTTCCGGGCTTCTGAGAAGGGCACCTTCTCTCTAACCCGTATCTCTTGGATCGCTCTTTCCTCTACAAAACGGGGGCAATCTCGGGAACTAGAAGGATGTTCGCCTTTGCAGTTCACGCATGACGGCCCTGAATTACAATCACCATCGTGTAATGCATCCCCAAAGTTATTGCAAGTAGGTAGTCCCTTGCAAAACTCGCTTGTATGTCCAAAGCGCTGGCACTTAAAACATCTGAGCGGGTTCGGGATGAAAGGCCTAACTTCGATCCACTCATACCCTGCCTTAATTCTTTGTGGGAGATCTACCCGATCAAAGCTCAGGAACAGGGTACGTGTTGGCTTCAGTTCACCACCCTCTTTACGCTGAACCCGGTAAACGTTAGTAACGCCTTGTTCCAAAAGATTTTCTTGAATCTCCTCATTATTTAGATCATCCAATGCACGGGTGTTTATCACGCCGCGCGAGGAGTTCAAAGTTATGTGCATCTCCACACTGATAGGATAACTGGCTAGCATATTCGCTTTCAGTATTTTAGCTGCCTGGGTGTATGAATGTGTTTCATGTCGGTCTGGGTGGCCAAGTTGGTTAGACGCTGGCCTACTGTTCCCAAGGTCGCGGGTTCAAACCCGGCCCAGGCCGATGGTTTTTAAGTGTGCTTAAAAACGACAGCTCCATGTCAGTAGATTTACTGGCATGTAAAAGAACTCCTGCGGGACAAAATTCCGGCACACCGGCGACGCTGATGTGATCCTGGCAATTGACAGCGTCGTTAAACAACAAAATAATAATAAAGAATGTGTTTCAACCAGCAGCGTGCCATTGCGAGATCTAGTGCATGGCTTTACTGGACCAGCAATGTTATCCAGACCCTTTTGAATGGTAAAGGGGCTCACCGATAGAAATTTTTTACCTTCCTCTTTTCTAGTAATAACTAAGTACCGAGGACCACAACACTCGACTACTTCTTTTCCACTTGCTTTGTTGTTGTTTGGAGTTTTTGGACTCGTGGCGATGATATCCTCCACCATTGCAAATGTCTCCGATGGCATGCTCACTTCCTAGGCGCCACCCCGGCTTAGGTGAGAGTCCTGGCCTGGACCTTGCTCACCCTAGGGTCTTACCTCCCAATGTATAGACAGAGGGACCCAATCGCCTTCAGGAGTGCATCAGCTCATGCAATGGCCCCTCCCCAGGACTGACCTTTATCAGCGGATACGCACACAGATCCTACATGATAACCAGGGGCTAGGACATACGCGATTACCCAGTCACCCCTTGCGTCACCCCATCCTCCTACAACCCGCGCGTAGGTTATCCATCAGACTGTGTACAGGGAGGTATCAGGAGGGAGGTCAAACACAAAAGTGGACCAAACTTGATTGGGCGTTTGGCATGTGCCCTCTCACCTCTTGGAGGAACCCAATCGAGAGTATGGCTCGGGGCCAAACCCGTACCTACCGTACTAGGTGCCCATGGGGGAGTTTGATTTCGGAGTCCTCTTCTCCTAGATGAGTCCTCGACCAAGACTAACGAGCCTCATCTAACCGTTTGGAATGTTCTTTGCTTCCCCTCACCTCTTGCCTACCAGTAGTCAAAATGACACTTAGTAGGCCGTATGGATCGGGTACTGAGACCCTCCGCCACGGCAAGGCGACACTCCTTCGGAGGGGCGGTAGGTTGAAGAATACAATATTAGAATTTAAAAAGAAACATATTATAATTTTAACTTCAAGACACAATGTGACAAGGTTCATGGTGGAAGAGATACACAGAGAAAATGCACATGCTAGTGGTCAATTACTACTGTCTTTAATTAGACAAAGACATTGGATAACTAACGCTGTTACGGAAAATCAACAAATGTATGGTATGTTTTAAGCTAAACGCAGCCACATCAACGCAATTAATGGGACAACTACCAGAATCCAAAGTTACAATCTCACGTCCATTTGCTAACACAGAAGTTGACTATGGTGGACCAGCTTTGATGAAGCACGGGTCAGTTAGAAGCGAAACAAAGGTGAAAGTTTACATTGCACTATTTGTCTGTTTGGTCACTACAGCTGTACATATTGAGTTAGTTACAGATCTAACATCTCAAGCATTTATTGCTGCTTTGAGAACAGTCACAGCAAGACGAGGACTATGTTCAAATATTTATAGTAATAACGGAAATAATTTTGTAGGAGCGAATCGAGAATTGAAGGAGCTTTTGAATGATGTCAAATTCAGGGAAAATGTTCAAGTTTACAGTTCACAGAGAGGCATAAATTTTCATTTTATACCACCAAGCTCGCCGCACATGGGAGGTTTATGGGAAGCTGGTATCAAATCAGTCAAGTATCATTTAAGGAGAACTGTAGGCCTAGCAAATTTGACTTATGAAGAATTATACACTGTGCTGTGCCAAGTAGAAGCTTGCTTGAATTCCCGTTCATTTATTTCCCTTACCAATGATCCAGAAACCCTTGACGTATTAACTCCTGGACACTTCTTAATTGACACATCCTTACCTGCAGTTCCTAATTCTAAACTACTGGACCTGAATCCTAGGTAGTTGTCTAGACGGAAATTGGTTCGACAGATCACTCAGTTATTCTGGAAAAAATGTTCAGTGGAGTACTTCAAACAGTTGTTGTTGTTGTTGTAGTGTTTAACGCCCGCTTTTACTACTACGGCACCGCAGGCGGTGACACTGATGATACATGGAATGAAGATGGAGCACCGGTGGAATGAGATGGCGGGGGAAACCGGAGCACCCGGAGAAAACCCGCCTTGACGCCGCTTCGTCCACCACGAATACCACATGCGGGTCCCTGGGATCGAACCCGGGCCGCCTAGGTGGTAGGCGAGCGCGCTAACCGCTCGGCCACGGCGCCGCCATACTACTTCAAACAGCTACAACAGCGCCACAAATGGAAAGAAGTACAACCAAACATGTTGGTGGGGGAACCGTGGTACTTATCAAAGAAGACAATCTCCCCCCCCCCCCCCCCCCATTGTTGTGGAAGATGGGAGTGGTGACAGAGATACATCCAAGCATCCTGGTAACGACAATATCTAAACCTTCGGTGTTACTTTGTAATGACTGATGCTTTATTGTAATTGTGAGTGAGTAGTGGGGTTTACGGGCCCGTCGACAACTAGGTCATTAGGGCCCGAAGTCCAATGTAAAAGCAATCAAAGATAAAACCTCACCCCGTTTAAAGCTAAAAAGTGAAAGTTAAAATACCTAAAAATGAACGTTAAAACCACTAAAAAGAGGGCTAAAACAGGTAAAAAAGGAAAATTAAAAACCAATAAAACCATTTTACGAAAACCCTAAACTACTTATACTGTTGAAAAAGCGTAAAAACACGAGTAAAACATCCTAAAAGTATGTTTCCGCCAAGATAAAAGAAACCTTACACTTGCTTACCAAAATCGATATGCGCAACAAACCGCAGTACTGTATTTACAGCTACTGGATCGTTGCCTAACACGGTACACAGTGTAAGACCCAGGCCAAAGGACTGGCGCTCACGAGCATACCGCGGACAATCAGTAAGGACATGTGCAACGGAGAGTGGGACATTGCACGTCGCACAGAGAGGCTCCGGATCACCGCGCAAAAGGTGTGCATGCGTGGCTCGAGTGTGGCCTATCCTCAGGCGGGTTAAAATCACCTCCTCACGCCTGGAATCGCTGCAAGATGTTTGCCAGGGTTGTACCGTGTCCTTGACTGTCCGTAACTGAGTGCCAGATAACGCTTCCCAAGATTGTTGCCAGAGAGTAAATAGATGGCGACGAAAGTACTTCTGCACATCTATATAGGGTAGCGTACGGGTGGAATATTCCGGAAGGCGGCATGCAGACTTCGCAGCCGCATCCACCGCCTCGTTGCCCGGAATACCCACATGACCTGGGATCCACGTAAAAACGAACTGGTATCCGCAAGATAACAACTGAGATAAAAGTGCCTGTATTTTAATAATTAATACCGAGTTGCCAACAAATTGTTGCAGCGCCTGAAGGGCGCTCAGCGAGTCGCAACACACAATTAAATGTTCAGGGACTGAACGGGAGATAAAAAGTAAGAAATAAAAGATGGCAAACAGCTCGGCGGTAAAAACTGAACTGGCGTCTGGAAGGCGGTATGTGTGAACCTCACCGTTGTATATAAATGCGGAACCCGTCGTACTACCCAACTGGGAGCCATCGGTGAATACCGGAGTATAAGTCCGGTATCGGCCCAGAACTGCGGTGAAGAGTTGACGGAACACCGAGGGAGGGGTAGCGGTCTTTGCACAACCCGACAGCTCCAGGTCAAAGCGTGCACGCTGGAGTTGCCAGGGAGGACAGTGGCCAAGTGAATGCCGCTCTACAACTGGCAGTCGGGGGGCGTTTGCGACAAGCAGTTCTCGAAACCTGATGCCACTTGGACGGGAGATTGTTTTATTCCTCATATAACGCTGCGCTTATTGTAATTGTGAGCGATAATTTATTTGTAATTGCAAATGTTTAATAAGTTCACTATTGTTTTGTTTAGCTGGACGTACCACAAGGACATTTAAACCAATTGACATTAATTAGGTGTGCGGAATGTTCATGCAACTAGTACTGTGCATTTTGCCAGCACTATGTTGTGTTAATTTTTGTGAGGTTAGCTATACTGTTATAGAGATGTACACGATCCAGCATGGATTACAGCCACTAAGCAACACCGTTACAAAGTTATTATTTACTCAAATTAGAAGCTAACAGAGCACATCCAGATCAAAGAAGACACCGACGACATGCTGCTTCAGGAGAAACGCATTCTGTATGGAGGCCTCCATGCGCGTGAGATTGTCGAAACTAGAGTGATGCTGCCTAAATCTACCAATGAAATGGACACACCTTCGTACAACGATAAATGATGTGGCATAGACCGGAGGTGCAGCGAGATTATCTTCGGCGATCCACGTACATGCCCAACACGAAGGAGAGAGCCGGAGAGGGAAGTTGAAGTAGCATTTGTATGTGGATGTTATCGCGGCCTGGAGAAGAGTCCTTTGCGAGAGATGAGGAATCAGCCACTTCCGCTTGAGTAAAAGGTGCATTGTAGGATTCACTAGTCACTGTTAAAATTAAGAACTATCCGCTCTGCTGATTCCTTGTGAGATTTAAAAGCTCGATCATAACTTTCCGTTTGGCTAGTGGCAGCGAACCAACTAGCAAGGGCGTCTGCGATATCCTGTTCGGAGGTATAAGTTGCACCCTGTACGGCAAGACCGGGAATTATCGTGCCGAAGCCTTACGGGAAAGGGACAGACGTATGTTTCCCACGATGAGCGTTTTGCATTATGAAGTACAATACATGCCCTGGCACGAGAACACTTGAAGGCAATAGTTCTCCGTAGGATGTGAACTGAAAACACGCAGAGTTCACTTCCGTGCTTCGATAGCCAAAAGGCATTCCTCGGTCCACCACGGCGCAGGAGCCTGTGGTGTCGTAGATGAACCGCGCGGAATGCTGAAATCTACTGCAAAGAGGATAGTGCAAGTAAAATACTCCACCATTTCAATTATGGTGCCAAAGACTTCGTGGGCCAAGTGAATGAAGGAACGAAATTTCTCCCGGTCAGCCTTGGAAATAATCCAGTGGCGGTGTCGTGTTGGAACAGGATGATGGTCGGTTAGGTGAATATAGATGAGATTGTTATCAACTTATCACTAACAAATAGTTCGGAAAGTACGGACCGATCGAGAAGTGGTACTAATGACGGGCTACAAAAGGAAATTTCTAGAGCGGACTGTGTACCATAGGCAGATGATAGGAATGTAGGGACACCAGCGTTTAACAGAATTACGTCGGACGTATCGCAAACGTCTGCTACAGGGCACCCACGAACATCATCAGTGTCGAAGGCCGAAGAAGTGCGTTTGGCATTCAGATCACCAAGAAATAGCGTGGTTGGAATCTGTGCCAAAAGAGCCCAAAGTTCGTGGTAGTGTACGATACTGAGCGTTGGCTAATAGACATTACAAATAGACAAACACAAGCCCTGTAGCTGTACACGCACCGCTACAGCCTGTAGTAACGTATTAAGCGGGGTCTGGTGGCAGAAATAGTGTGTGCTACCAGAATAGCAGCACCACCGCTTGCTCGCAGATCAGCTGTAGAGTCATGTCTAAATGCCGAAAAACCGCGAAGATGTTGAACAACTAGATGTTACGTGCCCGGAACCTATTAACATTCCACTGATTACTTCCATGGTAAAGAAATATTAGTGGTTAGTTTTCATCCTTTATTTTCTTTTTATCTTTACATGACCGACTTTGGAACTGAAGTTTGAAATTCGCCATCCTCAGCTGACTCCTCCGGTGTTCGGTAGTCTGAAGAGCTCCTGCGGCTCGCGGAACGGGAGCGCGAGCGAGGCTTCATCGAGGATGCGCGGCTGCTGGCGGGAACAGTGGCTCTACAATAATGGCTTTCGACAGTCTGGTTACTAGTTGGTTTGTGAACTGAAGTCTGCACGGCTGAAGACGTAGTAGCCAGTGCAGGTGTGGCGCTAGAGAGTGGAGAGCTAGAGAGTAGAGAACTCCAGCTGTGTCGAAGCATCGGCAACAGGGACGTGTTGTATGCCAACGGTGGTTACAGGCGCTCGGCGAACTGCTGACGAGTAACCGGAGATGGGTGGTTTGAGCAGCTCAAATGGCCGACGTACTACAGGAAACGTAAGGCGTTCCTTAACACGCAGCTCTGAATACCCTTTTCGTCGAGATACTTCGAGCACTGACGCGAGCTGGATGGATGATTCCCTCCACAGTTAACACAATGAGGGTCATGGGTACAAGCCATGCCCACAACGCTCACAAGCGGTCGGATGGTTGCACGCGGTTTTAGTATGTCCGAACTTTTGACACTGAAAACAGCGCATAGGGTTCGGGACATCGACGTACGGCGGCACGCTCGTAATCGTAGATGTATTCTGGTAGCTGTATGCCCTTAAAAGTGAGGAACACCGTACGCAAATCGATCACTTTACCATCGTGCTTTCGTGTCAGAAGGTACGCTTGACACACACGCTGGTGGGAGATGCAAAGTGACAATCTCCTCATTGGTGAGGTTATCCAAACTAGAGGTGGTGACAGCTCCTCTACATGTGTTCAACGACTTGTGTGGGGCTACCCGTATTGGGTAGGATCCCAACAAGTGAGTGAGTGTGTGGGGTTTAACGGCCCGCCGACAGCGAGGTCATTTGGGCCCACAGTTAAACAATCTAAAACACACTCACGCAGTTAAAATGAAAATTAAATGACATGGCTAAAATTCTAAACTAACGCGGTAAAATGTGAGGTATAAAAGGTCTAAAATATCATAAAACTGCAAAAATATAAAATCCATCATAAATTAAAAGGAAAAACAAGTCTGAGGTTTAAAAAGTCGAGACTTTAAAACATATAAAAGGAAATCTTAAAGGGTTAAAATCACATGTCAGACTTGTCTATCGAAGCCAATATCGGCGACGAACTGTAGAGTCTTAGCTACAGATTCCGGGTCGTCGCCTAGAATAGAGGCTAGTGTAGACCCCAGACCAATAGATTGGCGCTCACGAGCGTATTGCGGACAGTCGAGTAATATATGTGCGACGGACAGTTCGATGTCACATGTAGGACAGACAGGCGCCGGGTCGCCACGCAAAAGGTAGCCATGTGTGGCTCGTGTGTGCCCTATCCTCAGGCGGGTTAGAATAACTTCAGCCCGCCTGGAATCTCTGCAGGAGGTCAGCCAGGGTTGAACGCCGTCCTTAATTGTCCGCAATTGGGTGCCACCCAGCGCTTCCCATGAATGCTGCCATACAGTTAATAAATGTCGACGAAAGTATCGCCGCACGTCTGTATAAGGCAGTGTGCGCGTTGATAATCCCGGCAAGCGACAAGCAGGCTTAGCAGCTGCATCAGCCTCCTCGTTGCCGGGATTACCCACATGGCCCGAGGTCCAGGTAAAAACGAACTGGTATCCGCGAGAGAGCAACTGAGATACGAGTGTCTGTATTTTCAGAGTCAATGCCGAGTTGCCAACAAACTGTTGCAGCGCCTGAATAGCGCTCAAAGAGTCACAACAGATAATAAAATTTCCCGGATTTGAGCTGGAAATAAAAAGTAAAAAATAAAAGATGGCAAACAGCTCGGCAGTGAAAACGGAACTATAGTCCGGAAGACGATACTGGTGAGCCTCACCGTTACATATGAAACTGCATCCTGTAGCTACCCCCACCTCGGAGCCGTCGGTAAATACCGGGGTATAGCTTCGATAACGGCCCAGGATTTCGGCAAAAAGTTGGCGAAAAACCGAATGAGGGGTAGTTGATTTAGCACAGCCCGAAATCTCCAGGTCGAAACTGGCACGCTGGAGTTGCCAGGGAGGGTAACGGCCAAGAGAAGAACGTTCTACAGCAGGCAGTTGAAGGGCTTGTGCGGAATGCAGTTCTTGAAACCTTATACCACAGGGGCGGGATATAGTAGTATTTCGCAGATAACGGTGCGCAAGGTCTGGATGCAATACGCATTGAAAGGACGGATGACCAGGGTTAGCTGCCAAACGGGCTACATAAGAGCAGAGCAGCAACGAGCGACGGATAGACAACGGAGGTTCACCAGACTCAACATAAAGACACTCGACTCGACTAGTACGTAAAGCTCCAGTGGCAAGGCGGATACCAGTATGATGAACAGTATTTAAAAGACGGAGTTTAGAGGCGGTCGCCGCGCCATAAATAAAACAGCCGTAATCTAGTTTGGACCGGACCAATGAGCGATACAGCCTCAACATTACCGTGCGATCCCCACCCCAAGATGCCCCAGATAATACCCGGAGCACCCGAAGCGCGCGATCGCAGGAAGCACGAAGATAGCGAATATGGTGCTCCCATTTGAGTGTGCTGTCGAGGTGAACGCCCAAAAACTTAAGGTGCGGTACAAACGGTAGACAAGTGCCCCTCAAATAAAGATCAGGAGGAGGATGTACACCACGAAGTCGATGAAAGTGGATGCACTGTGTTTTCGCTGGGGAGAACTGAAAGCCGGTGCGAAGCGCCCACTCGGCGATGGATGTTAAGGTCAGCTGCAGTTGACGTTCAATGTGCTCAAGGTTATAGGAGCGGTAGTATATAGCAAAATCGTCAACATACAGCGACATCGGTATTCCGCTGCGAACAACACTAGTGTAACCGTTAATGGCAACGGCGAAAAGCGAGACGCTCAGAATCGACCCCTGGGGCACACCATTCTCCTGAATCCTCTCCTGTGAGACTGTGGTCCCAATGCGGACACGAAAGCGGCGTAATTTTAAAAAGTTAAAAACAAAAATCGCTAAATCACCACGTAAACCGTACTCATGCAGAGTACGGAGTATCCCATAGCGCCAGGTGGTGTCGTAGGCCTTCTGCAGATCGAAGAAGACACCCACGACATGCTGCTTCAGTAAAAAGGCGTTTTGAATATAAGCTTCCATGCGCGTCAGGTTGTCGACACTGGAGCGATTGCGACGAAAACCGCACTGAACATTGCTCAGCAGGTTATTCGTCTCTAGCCACCACACTAAGCGAGTGTTAATCATGCGTTCCAAGGTCTTACAAACGACACTCGTTAGGCAAATAGGGCGGTAGCTAGAGGGAAGTGTCTGGTCATTTCCAGGACGAGGGATAGGGATGACAATACCCTCTCGCCAGGAAGACGGGAAAACCTGCTGAAGCCAGATGCGATTATAGATGCTCAGCAGGAAGGAGATGAAGCAGCATTTCTTGGTGGATGTCATCAGGACCAGGAGAAGAGTCCTTCGCGAGGGACAAAGAATGTGCCAACTCTGCTTCTGTAAATGGTGCGTTGTACGGTTCAGTACAGTCGCTCTTAAAATCTAAAACTATCCTCTCTGCAGATTCCTTAATAGGGACAAAGGCTCTGTCGTAGCTATCCGTTTGGCTAATAACAGCGAAGGCGTCGGCAAGGGCGTCGGCGATGTCCTGCTCGCTGGTGTAATGGGAGCCCTGTACGGCTAGACCGGGGATAGACGTCCGGCGATACTTGCCGTACATGCGCCGAACAGCAGCCCACACCCTTTGTGCCGAACTTCGACGGGAAAGGGAACAGACATATTTTTCCCATGACTTGCGTTTGGCGTCTCGAACTACAAATCGTGCCCTAGCACGAGCACGCTTAAACGCTACAAAGTTAGCCTCTGTAGGATGTAAAGTAAAGACACGCAGAGCACGTTTGCGTGCTTTAATAGCCAAACGGCATTCCTCAGACCACCAAGGTACAGGAACGTGACGTGGTGTAGATGAACTTCGAGGAATGCTGGAATCCGCTGCGAGAAGGATAGAACAGGTAAAATATCCTACCATATCATCAATGGTGGTAAAAACATTGTCGGTAAGGTGAATGACGGAACGAAATTTCCCCCAGTCAGCCTTGGAAATAATCCAGTGAGGATAGCGTGTTGGCACAGAATTGTGGCCGGATAAGTGAATCTTAATGGGGTAGTGATCACTGCCAAATAAGTCGGAGAGTACCGACCAATCGATTAGAGGTACCAGTGACGGAGTACTATAAGAAACGTCAAGCGCGGAGTGTGTACCATAGGCAGATGATAAGAAAGTAGGCACGCCAGTGTTTAATAAGACTAAGCCGGACATATCGCAAACGTCTGCTACAAGGCACCCTCGAGCATCGTCAGTGTCGGAGTCCCAGTGAGTGTGTTTGGCATTCAGATCGCCGAGAAAGATGAGTGGTGGCGGAATCTGTGCCAAGAGAGCCCGAAAATGGTTCTTGTGTACGACACTGACCGGTGGCAGATAGACATTGCAAATAGAGACACAGACGCTCTGCTGCTGTACACGGATCGCTACAGCTTGCAGCGGCGTGTTAAGTGGCAAACTGGTGGCAGAGATAGTATGCGCCACCAAAATGGCAACACCACCGCTTGCTCGTCTATCAGCTACAGAGTCATGTCTAAATGCCGAAAAACCACGAAGATGTAATGCGTGGTTAGGGTGCAGGTGCGTTTCTTGTAGATAGACGATTGATGGAGAGCGTTGCGAAACGAGATGTTGTATGTCCGGAAGACGTGCCCGGAACCCATTAACATTCCACTGGATTATTTCCATGGTAAAGAAGAGGCTAGTGATTGGTCTTCATCTTTTTCTTCTTCATTTTTACCTTAACCGACTTCGGACGGGGGAGATTAATTTCGCCATCCTCTGCTGACTCCTCGGATGTTCGTGAGTCTGAAGATCCCCTGCGGCTCGCGGAACGGGAGCGGGAGCGGGACTTCATTGAGGATGTGCGGCTGCTGGCGCGAATAGTAGGCCTAGAAGAATGACTTTCAACAGGTTGGCTACGGCTTGTGGACGCCTTTTGAGCTGGTGTCTGCACGCCTGTAGATGTTGTAGCTGGTGCAGGTGTGGTACGAGACAGTGGAACGATACTCGCTGGTAGGTCTGTCTGTGTGGAAGCATCTGATACAGGGACATGCTGAATCGCTATGGTGTTGACAGGAGCGCGTCGGGCAGCCAAGGCATAGCCTGTGGTGGTCGCAGGTTGCAGCTGCTCAAAGCGACGACGCGCTTCTGGAAACGTAAGATGTTCTTTCACGCGTAGCTCCTGTATACATTTTTCATCCAGAAACTTCGCACACTGACGCGAGCTAGATGGATAACTCGCTCCACAGTTAACACATTGAGGATCACGGGTACACGCCGTGCCCTCGTGTGCTGACAAGCCACAACGCTCACAGACAGCAGGATGGGTGCACGATGTCTTCGTATGGCCGAACTTCTGGCACTGGAAGCACCGCATAGGATTTGGCACATACTGCCGTACTGCGGCACGCTCGTAGCCGCAGTAGATGTATTCTGGCAGTTTAGTTCCCTTAAATGTAAGGAAAACCGTGCGTAAAGCCATCTCCTTCCCATCCTGTTTTCGCGTCAGACGGTACGCCTGACACACGCGCTGATCTGACAGACACGTTACTATTTCGTCATTCGACAGATCGTCCAGGCTGGAGGTCGTTACTACTCCCCTGCAGGTGTTCAACGATTTGTGTGGAGCTACCCGAATGGGGTAGGAGCCCAACAAAGTCGCCTTCAGCAACTTCTGTGATTGATCTGCCGTAAGGACCTCTATCAATAGCGTACCGTCTCTTAACCGTGCCGCATTCTTTACCGGTCCACAATTTCGGTCTATTTCTTTTTTAATATAAAACGGACTTATATCCTTCATCGTCTTCCGTTCACATGCCAAAGTCATCACAAGAAAACTGTCGTAGAGGGAGGGTTTGCGCGGTTGCATAATGAAATTGGACCCCCATCCGGAACCGTCGGCGTCAGCCTGCCATCCGGGGGTCAAAGAAAGAAAGACACCAAAATCTCCACGGTCTGTGCCGCCATGGAGACCCCTCCATGACTGACCTCAAGGCGTACTTCAGAAGAGCTACCCTCCGATTTCCACTGCTTGTCCGCATGGGTAAACCGTTCACCACGTGACACCCCGGTTTTATGCCCCCACCACAGGAATAACCACCTGTGGCTCCCCGCTTTAGCACACGCTGCCTCAACGGAGTCAGCGTGGATTCAGGGGACTTCGGGTTGATTACACCGGGGCTCCGTCAGCGGTAACACGTCCGGCCGGTGATACTAACCCGACGGCACACGGCCGTCGTGAAATTAACACCGGCCGTGCCCTCTCGGAGCTACGTGGGTGTACATGACGTGTGGACGGGCTCCGCACCTAAGGCTACACATGGGGGCAGTGTGAAGGGTCCGCACAATCTTCGCGCCTGAGACCTCCGAAGAGCACACAAGTCGGGGGCCGCGCCGAAAACCGTGGGACAGGACCACGGAGATAGGAAAGATCCCTGCTGGTGAGACAGGAGTTATAAATCTAGGAACTTACAAACTAATAATCAGAATAAACCTAGAAGAGGAAGAGGGTGATATAAAAAAGCAACATAAAACGCACGTGGCACAGTTAATGAAGGTGGAGGGGGTGAAATGATTGTGAGTGGCTCGGGGCCCCGGGTGCGCCATACCCGGACCTACCGTGGTAAGTTCCCCTGGGGGAGTTTGATTTCGGAGTCCTCTTCTCTTAGATGAGTCGTCGACCAAGACTACCGAGCCTCATCTACCCGTTTGGAATGTTGTTAGCTTCCCCTCACCTCTTGCCTACCGGTGGTCACAAAGACACACTGAGTAGGCCGTCTGGATCGGGTACTGAGCCCCTCCGCCACGGCAAGGCGACACTCCTTCGGAGGGGGGATCCCAACAAGGTCGCTTTAAGAAGTTTCTGCGCCTGGTCTGCAGAAGCCACGTCGATCAAAAGCGTAACGTCTCGAACTAGTCGCATTTTTTCACAGTGCCACAAATCCTAACGATCTCCCGTTTGATATAAACTGTTATAAGGTCCTTTAAGGTTTTCCCGTCACATGCCATGGTCATCACTAAAATCGAGTGAAATGAGGGTGTTTTACGCGGATGCATTATGAATTGAACCACCATCCGGAACCGTCGGCATCAGCTTTCCATCCGGGGGTCAAAGAAAAAGGAGACACCAAAATCTCCACGGTCTATGCCGCTATGGAGACCCCTCAATGACTGACCTCAAAGCGTACTGCAGAGGGGCTACCCTTCGAGTGAGTGAGTGAGTTATGTTTAAGGGCCTGTCGACAACTAGGTCATTAGGACCCGACGTCCAAAAATAAAACAAGTGCACTATAAAACCACAACTTAAAAAGTTAGACTTGGAGCTTTCGACGCAGGCTAAGGCAGGTACCCCTCCATCGGTGTATCGTCAGCTTTTCACCTAAGTCCTGGGACGTTACCGGAATTACACTCCGGTATTTACCTATGGTTCCCATGTGGATAGAGCTATAGGGTGTAGTTCTGTGCATAATGGTGAGACTCACAAGTACCGTCTTCCAGACTTGAGTTCCGTTTTTACCGCCGAGGTGTTTGCAATATTTTATTTTGTCCTTTTTGTCTCCAGCTCCTTTCCTGGACGTTTTATTGTCTGCTGCGACTCGCTGGGCGCACTGCAAATATTGCATATTGTGACTTTTTTTGGTGTGGGTGTGAAGTAAAGAAGACAGATGTAGTCGAGATATAGAAACACTTTTATTTCCGTAAACAGTAACTTTGTACACTCGTTGTAACAACAAGAAAGTCTTTTCCGATTCTCCAACAGCACGGCTCCGAACTCGTAACACAAAGAACTAACTCTTCTCCGTCGGCACGACTCCTCAACCTTCACATACGTCTGTCCTCTCCGTCGGCACAACTCCTCAACCTTCACATACGTCTGACTGCCTCTTCTCACACTTTACCGCTATTTATATCTCCCAGGCACTATTCTGGAAGCTTCAGGAACGTTCACTTATTGCGGTGAGATACAAAGTAGAAGATTCCAGTAGCCTCTATCCTTTTCTCTCTTTCGGCAAGCGCCCCAACAATGCGGCCATTCTCTGTCTCTTTCCTTCGGCTCCTTTGCCGTAGTGCCGACAATAATGCCATGGGTGACACTGCTGTTGTCGGCAATTAGATGCGGCGGGCGCGGTGACACTGCTCCCTCCTCAGAGCTGGTCGTCCCGACCAGCACTATCACTGCGGCATCTCCCTTGCGCCCCGGCGGACTATCCCATCGAACCTCTTCTCCAGGAGGCACGATCCTAGGTATTGCTGTTGGATAGTGTCCCTTGGTCCGGGTAGGACGATGTATGCCATCCTGCTTCGAAATTCTGCAACAGTACCGCCGGTCTTGACGGTCCCTCGTCCAGTTGCCCTTCTTCCTGGTGTGTTGACGGGCCATCCTGCGCACTTGGAAACGGCTCACTGGGTACCATGTCCGCCGACCTCTCTGGCGCACCTTCGCAGCCACCTTGCTTCCGATGGGTCCGGCAACAAACCCCACCACATCCGCGCGAGTCGCGTCCACCGCTGTACTCGTGTTCACTCGTGCTCGGCACGGCCTCTCCTGTATCCTGCCGTCCAAGATGATGTCCACCATTCTTCCGTTCACGGCACTATGTGTCAGGTGATTGGATGGCTCCGACGGTCCCCCCCATGTCACACGCCAAGTCGGTTCTCCCGTGTTGCTCGTTTGCTTGTGCGCTTCCCTGCTGATCGTCCTCCACGTCATATCCTGTTAGGTTACGTACCCGACACACTCCTCCAGGAGATCCTCGACGACGTCCCTGAACTGCCCCTTTGTCTTCCCCGAGACGTACACTTTCGTTATCTGAAACGGGCGCAACTGTCGCCTCGGCCACTAGGTGCTCCCTCCCCGGTTCCGCGCTATTCCGTCTGCCCCTGGCATCCAGTACTTTGACGCTCTCGTCAACTCTTACTAGCAGGGCGCCAAGACGTTCCCCGTGGTCCTCCACGACGTCCACATGCTGGCAGAGGTCTTCCACCCTTTCGCCGAGTTCTTCCACGTCTTCCGTCACGCCAATCAGTTCGCCGAGTTTTTCCACGTCTTCCGTCATGCTAATCAGTTCGCCGAGTTGTTCCACGTCTTCTGTCACGCCAATCAGTTCGCCGAGTTGTTCCACGTCTTCCGTCACGCCAATCAATTCGCCGAGTTGTTCCACGTCTTCCCTCACGCCAATCAGTTCGCCGAGTTGTTCCACGTCTTCCCTCACGCCAATCAGTTCGCCGAGTTGTTCCACGTCTTCCGTTACGCCAATCAGTTCGCCGAGTTGTTCCACGTCTTCCGTCACGCCAATCAGTTCGCCGAGTTGTTCCACGTCTTCCCTCACGCCAATCAGTTCGCCGAGTTGTTCCACGTCTTCCCTCATATCATCTGAAACGGGCGCAACTGTCGCCTCGGCCACTAGGTGCTCCCTCCCCGGCTCCGCGCTATTCCGTCTGCCCCTGGCATCCAGTACTTTGACGCTCTCGTCAACTCGTACTACCAGGGCACCAAGACGTTCCCCGTCGTCCTCCACGACGTCCACGTGCTGGCAGAGGTCTTCCACCTTTTCGCCAAGTTCTTCCACGTCTTCTGTCACGCCAATCAGTTCGCCGTCAATTTTCGATAGCTCCGTCTTCATCTCTTTCAGCTCGGCAACGAGGTTGTCGTTTCTCGGTCTTCATTTGGCAGCGAGGTTGTCGTTTGCCGCCTTCATTTCGGCGACGAGGTTGTCGTTTGCCGTCTTCATCTCTTTCAGCTCGGCAGCGAGGTTGTTGTTTGCCGTCTTCATCTTGGACATTTCTGTCTTCATTTCGGCGAATAATTCTTTCATCATTGCCATCATCCTGGTTTCCGAATCTCCCTCCATCTTGGTTCTAACGTTGCAACTTCTAACCACGATGTAACGAAACTAGAAGCAATTCGACGAATCCCACTTCTGACACCAGTGTGACTTTTTTTGGTGTGGGTGTGAAGTAAAGAAGACAGATGTAGTCGAGATAAAGAAACACTTTTATTTCCGTAAACAGTAACTTTGTACACTCGTTGCAACAACAAGAAAGTCTTTTCCGATTCTCCAACAGCACGGCTCCGAACTCGTAACACAAAGAACTAACTCTTCTCCGTCGGCACGACTCCTCAACCTTCACATACGTCTGTCCTCTCCGTCGGCACAACTCCTCAACCTTCACATACGTCTGACTGCCTCTTCTCACACTTTACCGCTATTTATATCTCCCAGGCACTATTCTGGAAGCTTCAGGAACGTTCACTTATTGCGGTGAGATACAAAGTAGAAGATTCCAGTAGCCTCTATCCTTTTCTCTCTTTCGGCAAGCGCCCCAACAATGCGGCCATTCTCTGTCTCTTTCCTTCGGCTCCTTTGCCGTAGTGCCGACAATAATGCGATGGGTGACACTGCTGTTGTCGGCAATTAGATGCGGCGGGCGCGGTGACAATATGTTTCTCGGAACGTCAGCATCAATTGTGAAAATTCAGACACTCGTTTCGCAGTTGCTCTCGTGTGGATACCAGATTGCTTTTACATGGACCCCAGGGCATGTAGGTATTCCCGCCATTGAAGCGGCTGATGAGGCTGCAAAGTCTGCCTGCCGTTTGCCGAAGGTTGTTACACTTACTCTGCCTTACACGGATGTACAACGGTACTTCTGTGGCTATATCTTATCAGTCTGGCAGCAATCATAGGAAGCAATCATATGACACTGGCACTCAACTGCGGACGATGAAGGACACCGTACAACCTTGGATGACATCTTCAACGCATACCAGGCGGGCAGAAGTCATCTTAGCCCGCCAAAGAATAGATCACACACGCATCACGCATTGGCACCATCTGTGTGGTCACCCGGCGCCTGTGGCGTTCCGCTCTCTGTGGCCCATATCCTCGTTGATTGTCCGCGTTACACTTGTGAGCGCCAGCTTTTTGGCCTGGGTTGTGCTTCAAAGTCCATCTTAGGCGACGACCCGGTGGCTGTTAATGCAGTGCTGCGGTTCGTCGCCAGTATTGGCTTTGGTAAGCAAGTTTAACTTCTATTTTTATTTCGCGGTTTTATTTTTTACATTTTATCTGCTTATATTTTCACATCAATTAACGCGTTTTAACTGTTTTTAGCTTACCTTTTCAGACAAGTTTTACATTCTTACTATTTTAGCTTTTATCCGTTTTAGCTTCCTTGTTTTACTATTTAATTTTCGGTGTTGAGAGGTGACAAGTTTTTGTTTTTTATCTTTTCTGACTTGAGGCTCCAATGACCTAGTTGTTGATGGGCCCTTAAACCCTACTCACTCACTCGCCCCCCTTCGGAAGCGAATTTCATTGCTTTCAAACGTTCTCGTGCAGGGCCGCGCTTTGTAGTCCGCAATCCAAAACGCACATCGGTGGAAACGTACGTATGTTCCCTTTCCTGTCGCAGTTCGGTCAAGAAGCTGTGGACTACTGTTAGGCGTATGTACGGTACGTATCGCCGGACGATCATTCCCGGTTCCTCCGTACAGCGCTCCATCTGCACCAGCGAGCAGGAAACGGCTGACGTCCTTGCCGATTCATTCGTCACTGTTAGCCAAACTCACAGCTACGCTAGGGCCTTTTTACCCATCCGCGGAGGGGATAATCCTGGCTCACCAGCAGGGATCTCTCTCCGTGGTCCTGTCCCACGGTTTCAGCGCGGCCCCCGACTTGTGTGCTCTTCGGAGGTCTCAGGCGCGAAGTTTGGGTGAACGCTTCACACTGCGCCCATGTGTAGCCTCAGGTGCGGAGCCCGTCCACACCATCATGTATACCCGCGGAGCTCTCTAAGGGCCCCGTCTGTGTTAATTTCCCGACGGCCATGTGCCGTCGGGTTAGTACCGGCGGCCGGACGTGGTACCACTGACGTAACCCCCGGTTATCAACCCAAAGTCCCCTGAATCCACGCTGACTCCGTTGAGGCAGCGTGGCCCAAAGTGGGGATCCAAAGGATTCCAGTGGTGAGGGAATAAAGCCGGGGTGTGCGTGGTGAACGGTTTACCCATCTGGACAAGCAATGGTGGCCAGGGGTAGCCCCTCTGACGTACAGTTTGAGATTAGTCGTGGAGGGGCCTCCATGGCGGCACAGATCCTGGAGATTTTGGTGTCTTTTATCTTTGACAACCGGTTGGCAGGCTGACGCCGACGGTTCCGGAATGGGGTCCAATTGAAAATGTATCCGCGCAAACCCTCTTATTTTGACTCTTTTCTTGTTGTGACATTGGCTTGTGAAAGGAAGGCGATTAAGGATATTAGCCCATTTTATATCAAACACGAGTTAGATAGAATATGTGGCCCGGTGCAAAATGCGACGAGACTACGAGACGGTACCCTGTTAAATGAGACCTACACGGCAGACCAGTCCCAGAAAATTATGAAAGCAGGTTTGTTGGGATCCTACCTAATTCACTTAGCCCTACACAAATCATTTAACACATGTAGGGGAGTTTTAACCACCTCCAGTCTGGACAGTCTGTCGAACGAGGAGACCTGTCACCTGTCTCTCCGACCAGCGAGTCTGTCAGGCCTACCGTCTTACTTGGAAGCAGGACAGCAAGGAGCAAGCTCTGCTTACGGTGTTTTTGACGTTCAAAGGCACTGAATTGCCGGAGTATGTCTTTTGTGGCTACGAACGTGCCGCCGTAAGTCAGTATATGTCGGACCCCATGCGCTGCTTTAGCTGCTAGCGGTTCGGCCATACCAAACCTCCTGCAATAATCCACCATGTGTGAGCGTTGTGGTTTACCAGCCCATAAGGACTTGGCATGTACACGGAATCCCCTTTGTGTGAACTGTGGAGAAAGCCACCCATCAAATTCGTGTCAGTGTTCAACATTTATGGACGAGAAGGTCATACAGGAGTTGCGAGTGAAAGAACCGCTCACTTTTTTGGAAGCGCGTCGCCACTTTTAACACCTGAAACTTGCGACCAACCTAGGTTTCGCGTCAGCAGTCCACCGCACTCCTACGCACACTGTTGCCATTCATCACGTTCCAGTCGCTGATGCTGTCACGCAGACTGACTCACCAACGAGCACCTCTTCACCGTCCAGTGATACACCTTAACCGGCAACTAAATCTCACCAGCCATCCACAAGCAGTAGCCACACCGTTTTGTGTGTCAACGCTAATCGTTCGCGACCTAAACACCGAGCGAGTAGTCGTTCATCCTCAAAGAAATCCCACTCTCGCTGAACAAGCCTTCAAGCATCTTCAGATTCCCGCTGAAGCTGAAATAATAGTATCATTATTGCGAGAAGTCGTTAGCGACAATGCCTACGCGACTTCTTAGGTAGCGTAACTTGTTTAAACTTTCGGGTAATACTAGTCTAACTGACTGGCTATGGCGCGCTAGTGAGAGAGATTTCTTACACACTCGGTGAAAAGGCAGGCTGGAAGACAGTTACAGCTTTTTGCAGCGCGGTCAGAAGTATCCGCCCGCCACGTGCAAAACAGGAAACTTGCACATATTCACCGGTCTACGAGTCCTAATCAGCAGTGTTATTGTTATTATTCCCTATATTACCTCGGTCGGCAATTTCTCCATAATTCGAGAAGTTATTAAACCTGATTTACACTACAAAGTTGTGTTGTCATTCTCAAACAATCCACGCATACCCAGAGTTATAGAGTAACATTGCTCGACCCAGGCCTGGGGCAACGAAAGGTGATTTTGTGGAATGAGTATCCACTAGCGTCCAGAACACCATATCTTCAGCAGAACGGTGAGTTGTTGCCAACTTACCGCAGGGAGGGAACGGTTCTTCGCTTCAAACTGGCACCATAAGGTGGAGCATTGCTACAAACATCGGCGGAGTCACCAGAGGATGGCGTCTTGAACGTTCCAGGTCCCAATTCGGTCAAGATAAGAATGAAAAAGATAAAGACCAAACACTTTCAATAAGCAGGTTTGACTTGTATTCTATTTCGTTATTTTATTTTTAACTTTCGCATTTTTATCTGCTTACCTTTTAAGATCAGTTTTTAGGTTTTAACTGTTTTCAGCTTACCTTTTTAGACCACTTTTACCTGTTAAATGTATTAGCTTCAATCTTTTTTAGGCTTCCCGTTTTAATATTTCATGTTGAGTGTTAAGTAGTGGTGAGTTTTCCCCTGTTTTATATCTTTTGCCGCGGGGCCCTAATGACCTAGCTTCGATGGGCCCTTAAACCCTACTCATTCACTCACTCCCTATCCCTCGACCCGAAAAAGACCGAACACTTCCCTCTAGCTACCACCCTATTTGCCTGACGAGTGTCGTCTGTAAGACCTTGGAACGGATGATTTACACTCGCTTAATGTGGTTGCTAGAGACGAATAACCTGCTCAGCAATGTTCAGTGCAGTTTTGGTCTCCATCGCTCCAGTGCCGACAATATGACACGCATGGAAGCCTACATCAAAATGGCTTCCGCCTGAAGCAGCATATCGTGGGTGTCTTTTTCGATCTGAAGAAGGTCTACGATACCACATGGCGCTATGGTATCCTCCGTACTCTTCACCGATATGGTTTGCGGGGTCTTGTAGCGATCTTTCTTTTTAACTTTTTCGGCCTGCGCCACTTTCGTGTCCGCAGCGACAATACGGTCTCACAAGAGAGGATCCAGGAAAATGGTGTGCTCCAGGGGTCGATTCTTAGTGTAACGCCGTTGCCATTAACGGCATTGCTAACTTTAGCATGGGCTGCAGGTTCTAGGTCGAACTGGGCACGCTGGAGTTGCCAAGGCGGAAAGCGACCATGTCAATACCGCTCTACAGCAGGGACTCGCAGAGCATGCGTGGCGAGCAGTTCGCGAAACAGAATAATGCTGCGGTGGGATATTGAGCTATCTCGCATATAACGGTGGGCTAAGTATGGACGCAATACAGACTGAAACGACGGGTGACCAGGGTGAGTTGCCAACCGTGCCACGTACAAAGGAAGCAATACCGAGCGTCGGACAGGCAGTGGAGGTTCGCCAGAGTCTAGCATACCGACACGCGATTTGACTACTACGGAAACCTCCAACAGCAAGACGGATGTCAGCATGATGAATCGAGTCTAAAAGGCGGAGTTTAAAGGCAGATGCTGCGCTATAGATAAAACAGCTGTAGTCTAATTTGGACCGAACCAGTGAGCGATACAACCTCAACATGGCGGTTCGGTCGCAGCCCCAGATAAAACCCTGAGCATCCGAAACGAACGATCGCAGGAAGCACGACGATGGCGAATATGGTGCACCCATGTGAGTTTGCTGTCAAGGTGTAGGCCCCAAGAACTTCAGGTGCGGAATAAATGGAAAACGTGTGTCACGCAAACAAAGGTCAGGAGGATGGACACCACAAAGCCCATGAAAGTGTAGACACTGTTTTCGTAGGGGAGAATTGAAAGCCATTGCGAAGAGCCCACTCGGCGATAAAGGATATGGTCATCTGCAGTTGGCGTTCGATGTGTTCAAGTTTAAAAGAGCGGTAGTAGATACCAAAGTTGTCAACATACAGTGATTCCGCTACGAACAACACTGGTGATGCCGTCAATCACCATGGCAAAAAGCGTTACACTGAGAATCGACCCCTGGGGTACACAATTCTCCTGGATCCTGTCAGGGGATAGTGATTTCCCAATGCGGACACGAAATCGGCGTAGTTTTAAAAAATTTAGGAGGATGGCTAAATGACCGCGTAAACCGTAACCGTGTAGAGTACGTAAGATACCATAGCACCAGGTTGTATCGTAGGCCTTCTGTAAATCGAAGAATACACCGACGACATGCTGTTTCAAAAGAAAGGCATTTTGTATATATGCTTCCACGCGTGCCAGATTGTCCTCACTGGAGCGATAGCGACGAAAACAGCACTGAACATTGCTCAGTAGGTCATTCGTCTCCAGGCACCACACTAAGCAAGTGTTAATCATATGCTCGAGGGTCTTACAAACGACACTCGTCAGGCAAATAGGGCGGTAGCTAGAGGGAAGTGTCCGGTCCTTTCCGGGCAGAGGGATGGGGATGATAATAGCTTCGCGCCAGGAAGAGGGGAAAACCCGAAGTCAGAAGCGGTTGTAAATGCTAAGCAGGAAGGAGAGAGACACAGGTAGGTGAAGCAGGATTTGTAGGTGGATGTCATCAGGGCCAGGAGAGGAGTGCTTTATGAGACAAAGCACGTGCCAGCTTCGCTTCGGTGAAAGGCGCGTTGCACGATTCACTGCAGTCACGGTTAAAATTAAGGCTTATACGCTCCGCAGAGTCCTTGATTGGTAGAAAGGCGATACTCTAACTTCGGGTTTGGCTGTCAGCACCGAAAGAATCGCCAAGGGCGTTGCCGATGTCCTCGGATGTGTAGGTACGGCAAGACCAGGAATAGTGGTCCGGCGACACTTGCCGTACATACGCGGGACACCCTTTGTGCCGATGTGCGTCGTGAAAGGGAAGAGACGTAGGTTTACCAGGATCTTCGCTTTGCACTCCGAAGAACTAAACGTACTCTGGCAGGAGAACTTTTAAAAGCTATTAAGTTGTCTTCGGAAGGATGTAAGCTAAAAAGACGATAGCCAAACTGCATTCCTCAGACCACCAAGACACAGGCGCGTATCGTGGTGTAGATGCTCCACGAGGAATGCTGGAATCCGCTGCGAGCAGGACAATGCATGTCAAATATTCCATCACGTCGTCAATGGTGGTAAAACCATCGTCGGTATGATGAATGAGGAAGCGAAATTTCCCCCAATCAGCTTTGGAAATAATCCAGTGAGGATGCCGTGTTGGCACAGTATGGGTTAGGTAGAAGTGAATATTAATGGGGTAATGATCGCTGCCAAATAGGTCGTAAAGGACCGACCAATCCAGCAGTGGAACTAGTGCTGGGCTACAGAAGGCAACGTTTAGGGCTGAATGTGTGCCGTAAGTGGAGGATAAGAATGTGGGGACACCAGTGTTTGTCAAAAAGCAAGCCGGACATATCACAAACGAGCGATATAAGGCACCCACGAACATCGTCGATATCGGAGCCCCATAAAATGTTTTTGGCATTCAGATCACCGAGAAACATTGGTGGCGGAATCTGAACCACAGAGCCCGAAGATCGTGTTCTTGTACGGCGTTGACTGATGGCAGATAGACATTGCGAATAGAGAAGCACAGGCCCTGCAGCTGTACACGCACCGCTACAGCTTGTAACAGCGTGTTAAGCAGTATGCTGGCGCCAGAGATGGCATGTGTCACCAGCGTAGCCACACCACCACTTGCTCGCCGACCAACTGCAGTCATGTCTAAATGCCGAAACATCACGTAGATGTAAACTGATTAGGCTCCACGTGCGCTTCTTGTAGGCAGACGATCGCTGAGAAACTAAATGTTGTATGTCTGGAGCCCTGGACAGGCACCCATTAATATTCCATTGGATTTCATGCTAAAAACGAATTAGTGGTTAGTTTTTCTCGTCTCTTTCACCTTCGCACACTTTGGACCGAAAATTCGAGGTCCACCCTCCTCTGGCGACTCCCTCGATGTGCGGGAGTCTGAAGAAACCCTGCGGCTCACAGAGCGGGAGCGGGATTCCATAGAGGACGTGCAACTACTGGCCCGATGTTTATGCACGGAACGATGGCGTTCAACAGGCAATGAGGCAGTCTCAAAGCTAGTCCACTGCTGCGGAGCTGGCGTCTGGACGGCAGAAGAGGTAGTCTGTGGTCGAGTGTAGGTTGAGGAGAACCATACTCTTCAGATGAGCTAGTTTGGACTCCCACGGAAACCCGAGAGAGCGAACTGTATCGGAAAAGCCTGGCGGACAGCTGCAGATAACTTCAAGGTAGTGAAAGAATGAAATTCCTGATACCGCTTTCGTGCGTCTACAGGAGTCAGATGTTCCTTCACCCGAAGCTCCTGGATTGCCTCCTCCTCTAAAAAGTTGGTGCAATCGCACGAGTTCGACGGGTGTGCACCACCACACTTGACACAGGTGGAGTCCTGATCGCACAGGAAGCCGTCGTCAGCATTTCCACCACAGCGAGGACAAACTGGTGTACCGGTACATCGCTGCTGCGTGTGCCCGAACTTCCGGCAGAGCAAACAACGCATGGGTGTGGGGACATACGGTCGTACGGTTGCACGTTCATACCCACAGAAGATGAATTGCGGCAGAGTCGTACATTCAAACGTAAGGAAAATAGTACGTAAGGCGCACGACTGGTTGTCCTTCTTACCAATTAAACGGTACGCACCAATAACACCTTGGTCTGAAACACACTTAACTATGTCCTCGTTAGAGAAGTTCTCCACACTTGATGAAGAAATTTATAAGTAAAAAAACTGGTACAAATGTAATTTTCTAAAACCAAAAGATGATAAAACCTTTAAAAGGTAAAAAACGAAAAAACATCACATGTAAAACATACTAAAAGTCTATACCGCCAAGATAAAAGAAACCTTACACTTGCTTACCAAAATCGATATTGGCAACAAACCGCAGTACTGTATTTACAGCAACTGGGTCTTTGCCTAACACGGTGCATAGTGTAAGAACAAGGCCAAGGGACTGACGCTCACGAGCATACCGCGGACAATCAATAAGGACATATGCGACGGAGAGTGGAACATTGCACGTCGCACAGACTCCCGATCACCGCGCAAAAGATGTGCATGCGTGGCTCGAGTGTGGCCTATCCTAAGGTGAGTTAAAATCACCTCCTCCCGCCTGGAATCCCTACAAAATGTTTCCCAGGGTTCTACCGTGTCTTTGATTGTCTGTAACTGAGTGCCAGCAAACGTTTCCCAAGACTCCTGCCAGACAGCATATAGATGGCGACGGAAGTACTTCTGCACATATACGGGAGCGTACGCTTGAAACACTCCGGCAGGCAGAGACTCAGCAGCTCCATCCGCCACCTCGTTGCCGGGAATACCTACATGGCCTCGGCACCAGGTAAAAACGAACTGGTATCCGCGAGATGATAACTGAGATAAGAATGTCTGCATTTTAAGAATTAATACCGAGTTGCCAACAAATTGTTACAGCGCCTGAAGAGCGCTCAGCGAGCCGCAAGATAGAATAACATGTCTTGGAACTGAACGGGAGATAAAAAGTGAGTAATAAAAAGTGGCAAAGCTCGGCGGTAAAAACTGAGCTGATGTCTGGAAAGCGGTACGTGTGAGTGTCACCGTTGTACATAAAAGCGGAACCCATCGCACAACTCAACTGGGAACCGTCAGTAAATACCGGAGTGTAAGTCCAGTATAGGCCCAGAAGTTCAGAGAAAAGTTGGCGAAACACAAAATGAGGGGCAGTTACTTTCGCACAACCCAACAGCTCCAGGTCGAAGAGTGGAGGCTGGAGTTGCCAGGGAGGGCATCGATCAAGTGAAAGCCGCTCTACAGCTGGCAGTCGGAGTTCGTGTGCGGTCAGCAGTTCTCGTAATCTGATACCACTTATACGGTACCTAGTTGTATTCCGCGTGTAACGGTGCCCTAAGTCAAGACGCAATACAGGTGGATAGGAAGGATGACCTGGATGACCTGTATGAGCGGCCAACGTTGTCACGTAGGAACAAAGTAACAATGGGTGTCGAACACACAGTGGCTGTTCGTCAGAATTAGCATACAGACCTAAGACCCTACTGGTGCGAAAAGCGCCAGTAGCGAGACGGATACCAGTGTGATGCAATGTGTCTAAAAGGCGGCGTTTAGAAGCAGACAGCGCGCCATAGATAAAACAACCGTAATCTAATTTGGACTGGACTAGTGAGCGATACAACCTCAACATCACTGTGCGATCGCCGCCCCAAGATGCCCCAGGTAAAACTCTGAGTACCTGCAGCAAACGATCGCAAGAAGACCGAAGTTGACGAATGTGGTACTCCCAGGTGAGCATGCCATCGAAGAGAAAGCCCAAGAACTTAAGGTGCGGAACAAAATGGAGACGTGTGTCATGCAAATGAAGATCAGGAGCGTGTACGCCACACAGTCGGTGGAAGTAAAGCTACTGTGTTTTCGTAGGGTAGAACCGAAAGCCGGTGCGAAACGCCCACTCGGCGATGGATGTTACCGTCAGCTGCAGTTGACGTTCGATGTGATCCAAACTATAAGAGCGATCGTATATCGGAAAGTCCTCAGCATACTCGGACATCGCGATACCGCTACGAACAGCACTAGCGATGCTATTAATGGCAACGGTGAAAAGCGTGAGACTCAGGATCGACCTCTGGGGTACACCATTAGACTGGATCTTCTCTTGGGAGAGCACGTTGCCTCTACGGTCACGAAAACGGTGAATGAGCAAAAAGTTAAAAAGAAAAACGGCTAAGTGTCAACGCAAACCATAACCGTGTAGAGCACTGAGGATGCTATAGCGCCAAGTAGTGTCGTAGGGCCTTCTCCAGATCAAAGAAGACACCCACGAGATGCTACTTCAGGAGAAACGCATTATGTATGTACGTCTTCATGCGCGTCAGATTGTCGACACTGGAGCGATGGCGACGACAATCGCACTGAACATTGCTCAGCAGGATATTTGTCTCTAGCCAGCACACTAAGTGAGTGTTAATCATCCGTTCCAAGGTCTTGCAGACGACACTCGTCTGGCTAATAGGGCGTTAGTAAAACGAAGTGTCCGGTCTTTTCCGGGTCGAGGGATAGGGATTACAATATCCTCTCGCCAGGAAGACGGAAGAACCTGCTGAAAACAGATGCGGTTATAGATGCTCGGCAGGAAGGAAAGAGCCGCAGCTGGAAGATGAAGCAGCATTTGGCGATGGATGTCATCAGGGCCACGAAAAGATTTCTATACTAGGGACAAAGAGCGCGCCAGCTCCGGCTCATAAAATGTGCGTTGTACGGTTCACTTTGGGCATTGATAAAGCTAAGAACTATCCGCGCCGCAGATTTCTTGATAGCTAAAAATGATCTATCATAGCTATAGTTTGGGTAGTAGAAGCAAAAAATCGGCAAGGGCGCCCGCGATGTCCTGCTCGCTGGTGTAACGGGACCCCTGTACGGCAAGAGCGAGGATGATCCTCCGGCGACACTTGCCGTACATACGCCGAACAACAGTCCACACCTTCACCCTTTCGACGGGAAAGGGAAGATACACACCTCCCAAGATTTGCAATTCGCGTCTCGAAGTATAAATGGAGCCCTAGCACGAGCACGCTTAAAAGCGAGAAAGTTCGCCTCCGTGGGACGTAATGAAAAGATACGCAAAGCACGCTTCCGTTCTTTAACAGCCAAACGGCATTCCTCGGGCCACCAAGGCACAGGAACGTGACTTGGTATAGAGAGCCTCGAGAATAGCTTGAATCCGCTGCGAGAAGGATAGAACAAGCAAAATACTCCACCATGTCATCAATGGTGATGAAAACATCGTCGGTAAGGTAAATGAGGGACCGAAATTTCCCCAGTCAGCCTTGGAAATAATCCAGTGAGGAAAGCATGCTGGTACAGAATGCTGTCGGATAGGTGAATGTTAATGGTGTAATGATCACTGCTAAATAAGTCGGAAAGTACCGACCAATCAAGTAGAGGTACAACTGACGGGCTCCTAAAAGAAACGTGAAGCGCGGAGTGTGTACCATAGGCAGATGATACGTAAGTAGGCACGCCAGTGTTTATAGGATTAATCCGGACATATTGCAAACGTCTGCTACAAGGCACCAACGAGCATCGTCAGTGCCGGAGCCCCAGTGAGAGTGCTTGGCATTCAGATCGCCAAGAAACATGAGTGGTGGCGGAATCTGTGCCAAGAGAGTCCGAAGATCGTTCTCGTGTACCACACTGACCAGCAGAGAAGCAGAGAATATGCAGCTGCACACGGACCGCTGCAGCTTGCAGCGGCGTGTGAAGTGGTACTCTGGTGGCAGAGATATCATACGCCACCAGAATAGCAACACCACCGCTTGTTCAACTATCAGGTGCAGAGTCATCTCTAAATACCGAAAAACCACGAAAGTGTAATGCGTAGTTAGGGTGCGTGTGGGTTTCTTGTAGACAGAGGATTGATGGAAAGCGTTGCGAAACGAGATGCTGTATGTCCTTAACACGTGCCCGGAGCCCAATAATATTCCAGCGGATTATTTCCATGGTAAAGAAGAGAGTAGTGGTTGGTCTTCGTCTTTTTCTTTTTCATCTTTACCTTAACCGACTTCGGACGGGGCAGGTGAATTTCGCCATCCTCCGACATTCGGGAGTCGGAGGATCCCCGGCGGCTCGTGGAACGGGGCTGAAAGCGGGACTTCATTGACGATGTGCGACTGCTGGCGCGAGTAGTAGACCTAGAACAATGGCTGTCAACAGGCTAGATACGACTAGGTGTCTTGTGAGCTGGTGTCTGTACGGTGATACATGTAGTAGCCGGTGCAGGTGTGGCACGAGACAGTGAAGGGGTACCCCCAGGCAGGTCAGTCTGTGTGGAGGCATCCGACACACAAACATGGTGAATCGCTACGCTGTTGGCAGAAGCGCGTCGGACAGTTAAGGCATAACCTGTGGTGGCAGCAAGTTTCAGCTGCTCAAAGCGACGACGCGCTTCTGGAAACGTGAGGTGTTCTTTCAAGCGCAATTCCTGTATAAACTTCTCATCCAGAAACTTCGCACACTGCCGCGAGCTGCATGGATGGTTACCTCCACAGTTAACACAGAGAACATCCCGTGTACATGTCGTGTCATGGGTAAACCACAACGCTCACATATAGTGGGATTATTACATAAGGTCTTAGTATGGCCGAACCGTTGGCACCTAAAACAACGCATGGGGTTCGGCACATACCGGCGTACGGCAGCACGTTCGAGCCACAAAAGATATACTCGGACAATTTAGTTCCTCTGAACATCAGAAACAACGTGCGCAAAGGAAAATCCTTGCCATCCTACTTTCGAATAAGACGGTAAGCCTGACACTCACGCTGGTCGGAGAGACAGGTGGTAATCTCATCGTTCAACAGATTGTCCAGACTGGAGGTCGTGACAACTCCCCTACATGTGATGAGGGATTTGTGTGGGGCTAGGATCCCAACAAGCTCGCTTTTAGCAGTTTCTGGGTCTGGTCTGTCGTGTTGGTTTCGATTAACAGCGTACCGTCTCGGACTCTGGTAGCGTTCTTACCCGGGCCACATATTCTGTCCAGTTCCTGTTTAACATAAAAGCATCTAAGTTCCTTTATCGTTTTCCCATCACATGCCAAAATCGAAACTAAAAAAGGGTCAAAGGGAGTGTTGCGCGGATGCATATTGAAATGGACCCCATCCTTAACCGTCGGCATCAGCGTGGCTTCCGGGGCTCAAAGGATAACAGACACCAAAATCTCCACGGTCTGTGCGGCCATGGAGACCTCTCCATGACTGACCTCAAGGCGTACTTCAGAGGGACTACCCTCCAATCTCCACTGCTTATCCACATAGGTAAACCGTTCACTACGCGCACCCCGGCTTTATTTCCTCACCATAGGAATAACAGCCCGTGGCTCCCCACTTTAGGCAACGCTGCCTCAACAGAGTCAGCATGGATTCAGGGGACTTGTGGTCCTTTGCACCGGGTTCCGTCAGCGGTAACACGTCTGGGTGGTGATACTAACCTTCGCGCCTGAGACCTCCCAAGAGCACACAAGACGGGGGCCGCTCTGAAAAACGTGGGACGGTATCACGGAGATAGGAATGATCCCTGTTGGTAAGACAGGAGTTATAAACCTAAAGCCTTACATACTAATGATCAGAATAAAGCGGGAAGAGTAAGAGGGTGATAAGTGCCTCATGAAAAGCTGGACGTGGCAAAGTTGGACATGAAAGGGGTGAAATGATGGTGAGCGGCTCGGGGCCCCGGGTGCGCAATACCCGTTCCTACCGTAGTAGGCCCCATGGGGATTCTGGGATCGAACCCGAGCCGCTTTGGTGAGAAGCGAGTGGTCTAACCACTCGACTACGGCGCGGCTCTGCAGGTGGTGACAACTCCCCTATATATATTGGGTGATTTGTGTAGGACTACCCGGATAGGTTAGGAGCCCAACATACTAGCTTTGAGCAATTTCTCTGACTGGTCTGCAGTAATCACCTCTATCAAGAGCGTACCGTCTCGTACTCTGGACGCATTTTTCACAGGGACATAGATTCGGTCAAATTCTAAGGTCCTTTCCCGTTTTCCTATAACAGGCCAAAGTCAACACCAAATATAAGTTGAATGATGTGGTTTTGCGCGGATGTATATTGAGAGGGACCCCCTTCCGGTACCGCCGGCCTCAGGCTGCCATCCGGGGGTCAAAGAGAAAAAGACACCAAATCTCCACGGTCTGTGGCATCATGGAGACCCCTTCATGACCGACCTCAAGGCGTACTTCAGATGGAGCACCCTCCGATCTCCACTATTTGTCCACATGGACATACCGTTCACCACGCACATCCCGGCTTTATACCCTCAACACAGGAATAACCACCTTTGGCTCCCCACTTTAGGTCACACTGCCTCAGCGGAGTTACCGTGGATTCAGGGGATTTATGGTTGATTATAGCGGGCTTCCGTCACCGGTAACACGTCCGGCCGGTAAGGCTAACCCGACGGCACAGGGTTGTCGGGGAATTAACACAGGCCGGGCCCACAAAGACCTACGTTGGTGTACATGACGGTGTGGACGGGCTCCGCACCTAAGGCTACCCATGGGGAAAGTTTCAAGGATCCCTGCTCGTGAAGCAGGAATTATAAACCGAAGACCTTACAAACTAATAATCAGAAACTTAAAAGATTAAGGAAGGTGGTGAATAATAGCAAAAGAAGCAGCCATTACGTGGCAACAGTTGATGGATATGATGGGGATGAAATGATGGTGAGCCGCTTAGGACCCCGGGTGCACCTAACCCGTACCTACCGTAGTAGGCCCCTGGGGGGGGGGTGTCTGACCCTAGGCTCTGACTTGTAAGTCCTAGGGGGTGTAGGGGCTACATAAGGGGAGGTTAATCAGATAAAGATTAATGAAGAGTCAGGATATACACATAAACGTAATGCTATGAAAAGCACCTTTACTACATAATTTGCTGTAAAGTTAAAACCCTCCGCCATAAAACTGATACTTCAAGAAAGTGATCACTAAAAACTGCACTAGGAGAACAGAAGAAATCTATGGAAGGAGGGTAGAATAGGCAAGGAGGGGATAAAAAGAAAGGAGGGGATAAGTGGAAAGGAGGGGATAAAAAGAAAGGAGGGGATAAGTGGAAAGGAGGGGATACGAGGAAAGGAGGGGATAAGAGGAAAGGAGGTATGAAGGAAGGGTAGTAATATTGTTTGAACATCAAGGAAAGAAGTCAAGTTTCTCACTCACCAGATGAGGAATTTGTAGATGCAGATAAACAATGCTTCAAATTTGTCCGCTGGATAAGTGTAGGTGCGTGGGGCATACAATGGAACGTGGCAAAACATCTGAATGCATTTCGCTGAGGCAGAAATCTGAAACCAAGTAATACAACTATGTATAAACTGCACTAGATAGAAACACAAGGCGAGAAAGACAAAATTACATTAATATTGCTGAAAATCTTCAGATACCTAAGTTCATAATAGTCTTTAGAGGAAAGGAAGTAGTGGTGCCAGAATATCGGTTCTATCTGTATCGATTATGGATATATGCTGAGAAAGCTTGGATTGCTTTTCCCAAATAAGAATCAATCATTTGAAGGAAAGAACTCTGCTCTACCATAAGTTCTCCTGTAAGTGTATACTGAATAAATGGTATGTCTCTTGGAGCTGCTTCCACAACACTCTCCTTATTTTAATAGTCCTATTATTTGCATTTTGTATGAGAATATTGCGTTAGACACAGGCATTCGTGATAATCCTGCAAAACTTCAGCAATTGGATGAGTGAAGTATTTTTCGTCATTTCTTGGGCACCCGGTTTAAATCTCCATGTCTCCAAATGCCCTTTGTGTTTCTTTATGTAACATCACAGTTGATCGTTTCAGAGCACCAGGACTATTCTTTAGTACATTAAAACAGTCCAAGTATTATCGCTGGGCTCTTGTAGGCCTATATTTGGTTCACTTCAACTTAAAAGATGCATTTTAAGGGTATACTGAAGAGAAAAAGTTATTTTCTGAAGTAATTAAGATAGCGACTTAATTTGTTACTATACACACCTGAAGCTATTAACAGTGAAGCAGTATAATCCACCACCATCACGAAGGATGTAGAGACTAGTAACTTCACTTCACTAAAACTGAGTTGTACTCATTAGTAGTAGTGTAGTTTTAGGGCGCTCAACTGCTAAGGTTATTAGCGCCCAAGTATAACTAAAAGCTTAAAAACGTAAGTTAAAAAGTAACAAACTAACAAGGCTAAAACTAAACCAATAAAACCTTAAAAAGTCACCAATAAGTGCCAGCAACTGCAGAGTAGAGCAAAGCACGGAAACAGTTACATGTATTGGTAAAAACGACTCTCATCAATAACCGAACGTAATAGGCTGGATAGAAGATTGATGAACGAGTCAAATTCGTGCGCACATTCCACTTATACGAATAAAACGTAAAACACGCTCTACTGCACAGGAAGTGTCTGCCAGCACCTCAGCCAGGGTGACTGGCAGGCCCAGTGTGTCTCTGAGCTGTGTTAAAAACTGGCACTGAACTAAAACGTGCCGCACCGTCAGAGGTTCATTATAGTGAGCACAGAGCGGTGCAGCGTCAGATGATAAAAGGTGACCATTGCTAAAACGGCAGTGGCCGATATGCATTCTGGCTAAAAACACTTCCTCGCGACGAGTGGCGAGCGAGGAAGTCCTCCAGGCAACAGGTAGGGGCTTCACCTCCCGAAGTTTGTTACCCTCAAGGCCATGCCAAACATCTATCCACCGGGAGAGAATGGCAAGACGTAAAACTACGCTAAAATCAACTGAGGGAACACAAGAGCTAAAATGCCTGGGAGCAAAAACTGCTGCCTTAGCAGCAGCATCGGCAGCTTCGTCACCTTCCAGGCCTACGTGTCCAGGTACCCACACAAACGATACGCAAGTGGCGAGGGTGTGAAGGCAGTCCTGGATACGCTGCACCAGGGGATGGTAATGGTACAGCGTCCGTAGGCTCTCAAGGGCACTCAAAGAATCTGAGCAAACAACCCAGTTCTGTAAGGCTTGCCGACGAATATATAAAACCGCTTGGTATATACTAAAAAGCTGTGCTGTAAAAATCGAGCACTGCGATAAAAGACGAAAACTAAAACTCTGGCGATCGTGAATAAAAGCACAACTTACTCCTCGATCGTCCTTCGGGCCGTCAGTATATATAAAACTACAGGATCCAGACTGCGCCTGAATGTCTAAAAAGGCAGAACGAAGGACGAAATCTGGAGTGGATGACCGGCATGGACAACAAACCCAGGTTGACATAGGTCTCGCGACGGAGCCATGGGAGAAATCTTGTTTCGCCCTGCGGCAACGTAGCGGGTAAATCGATGCCCAATAACCAAAGCAGTGAACGAAATCGAACGCCAGGAGGAAGTAGGGCTAGGGAGCTCGTTAAGTATTGCCGGTCCAAGCTATCATCATAAAATAAACGAAAGGATGGGTGTTCAGGCAGACTAGAAAGTCTGCAAGCGTAGCTGCACAGAAGAACGTCGCGCCGATAGCTTAGCAAGCGTTAGCTTCCGCAAACAAGCTAAGAACCGGGCTCGTGGGAAATGCGCCAATACTCAATCGGATGCCACGGTGATGTATAGCGTTGAGGCGATTTAAAACCGACCGACGAGCTGAGGAATACACGACACAGCCGTAGTCAAATTTCGATCGGTCCAGTGAACGGTATAGTCGTAAAAGAATGGTCCGATCAGCTCCCCAGGATGTGCTACTAAAAACCCATAAAACATTAAGAGAACGTTCACATCGTGCCTTTAAATACGAGATATGGGAAGAACAACTAAGTTTCCTAACAAACATCAATCCCAAAAATTTCGTCTCGTCTGCGAAGGGAAGTGTATCGGGGCCGAGACGTAGAGAAGGCGCAAGAAACGCCTTCCGGCGCCAGAAGTTAACCCAGACGGTCTTCTCGGCGGAGAACTTAAAGCCGTTTTCGACACTCCAAGTGTACAGGCGGTCAAGACACAATTGGAGGCGGCGTTGTAAGAGAGAAGTCCGCCGAGTACTGCGATAAATGGCGAAGTCGTCCACGAATAACGATGAGGAGATGCCCGATGGGACGCACTCCACAATGGGATTGATTGCAATGGCAAACAATGTGACACTGAGTACCGAGCCCTGCGGTACCCCGTTCTCTTGAGTAAAACACGAGATAAAACCGACCCCACACGTACTCGAAAGACTCTATCGCGCATAAACTCCGGAATAAAAAATGGCATTCGACCGCGGATGCCCCATTGATGAAGGGTACGAAGAATTCCGTACCTCCAGCACGTGTCATACGCCTTCTGCAAGTCAAAAAAGACAGCAACCGTTTGGCTCTTCCTCAGGAAACCATTCATAATATGTATGGATAAAGACACTAAGTGGTCGTCCGTTGAACGGATTCGGCGAAAACCGCACTGAACATTTGACAACAAATTATGAGATTCAAGCCACCATGTCAGTCGCCCGTTGATCACGCACTCCATTACCTTGCAGATGCAACTGGTGAGGGAGATCGGGCGATAGCTGGAAGGTAGTTGGCGATCCTTCCCAGGTTTCAAAATCGGGGCAATAGTGACCTCGCGCCAAGCGGATGCGCCAGATACGGTTATACACGTGTAAGAGAAAGAGTTTGCCAGCCGAAGACAGGTGCTGTAGAATTAAGACATGGACACCATCCGTCCCAGGAGCGGAGGGTTTGGAGAAAGCTAGCGCCAGCTCAAACTCGTGCATGGTGAAAAAGGCGTTATAACACTCCGCGTTCGATGAGTTAAAAGAAAGGTTGTGCGACTCAGAGCCATGTTTGATACGCATAAAATTCGGGTGGTAATGAGATGAGCCTGAAATACCAGCAAAAGCGTTGCCCAGAGTGTCAGCAACAGCTCTAGGACAAACAATGGAGGTATTATTGAGCCGGAGACCGGGGACGGCAAACGGCGAAGCTCTGTCGGCCACGCGACGGAGCTTATCCCAAACGATAAATGAAGGTGTAAATTTATTAAAGGACTCCGCAAAACGGAGCCAGGATGCCCTCTTACTGGCCTGTATGACGCGACGAGCCCTGGCGCGCGATTGCTTAAATGTGACCAGATTGTTCAAAGTAGTGTGACGCCGAAACAGGTTAGCGCGCTCGCCTACCACCTAGGCGGCCCGGGTTCGATCCCAGGGACCCGCATGTGGTATTCGTGGTGGACGAAGCGGCGTCAGGGCGGGTTTTCTCCGGGTACTCCGGTTTCCCCCGCCATCTCATTCCACCGGTGCTCCATCTTCATGTATCATCAGTGTCACCGCCTGCGGTGCCGTAGTAGTAAAAGCGGGCGTTAAACACTACAACAACAACGCCGAAACACGCGTAGCGCCGACCGCCGCGCACGGACGGCCGTTCGGCATTCATCGGTCCACCAAGGGACCGCTACACGTCATGGATGGCCAGACGATCGAGGTATTGCACGTTCGGCAGCGCTAAGAACGACGGATGTGAAGTGAGCCACCATTTGGTCTACATCGTCGAACAAGCGCTTGTCAAAACCAGCTAAGCGGGTAAATAGATTCCAATCCGCGCTGTTTAGGCGCCAGTGAGGTACACGTGGCGAGGGCGCGTGGTGAGAGAGCAAGCTGATAAGACATGGAAAGTGATCGCTAGAGAAGGTGTCGGAGACGACGTTCCACTCCAACCGAGGTGCAAGCTGAGCTGGACATACGGATAAATCCAGGTGGGAAAGGGTGCCAGTGGAGTCGGAAACAAAAGTAGGTTCACCAGTGTTCAGTAGTGAAAGAGAGTTCTCTGTTAAGAAAGCGGCTAAGAGTGTTCCCCTTGAGCAAGCCCTAGGTGAACCCCAAAGAGGGTGGTGGGCATTGAAATCTCCCAACACAAGGTACGGCGTTGGGAGCTGGGACACTAGATGGGAGATATCCGCAATTGCGAAGGGAGAACAAGACGGTAAATAGAACAGAGAGTAAAAGAAAAACAGGGTAAGCTCAGGGTAACAGCAATAGCTTGCAATGGAGTGGTAAGATTAAGAGGTTGGTAAAAGACGTGATCACGAATTAGGAGCATGACACCTCCATGAGCAGGAATACCTGGTTCCGCTGGGAGGTCAAAGCGCACTGGAGTAAAGCCTTTGAATGTAAAGGAGTCCTGCTGGCGAAGCTTTGTCTCCTGCAAGCACAGAACGCTAGGGGATAGCGAACTAATAAGTACTTGCAGGTCAGTCCTATGTGCACGTATGCCACGTATATTCCACTGAATTATGGATTCCTGGAACGAAGGGGATAAGCTGTCGATTACGGTCACTTGACCAGCGGTTGCCGCTTCAATTTGCCCTTGTGAGAGCGCGTGGGGCTAGGGCTGTTTGGAACAGATGGTTCGTGCTCCATAGGCTCCACGGACGGAGGAGGCTCTGTGTCACAACTAACAGAAGATAGAGGTGTATGTATATCTGTTACCCGTGGAAACGGGAGGTGAAGAGACCCTTGGCGCCCGACCACGCCCTCTGGTGTCCTGAGAGCATGAGCGCCGAGGAGGGGAAGGTGAAGGACGCTTCCCAGTGGCCGATGTCTGAGGGTCTTTAAGGAAATCGCTGCGTTACGGCTCAACTCTAAACTTCCGCGTATCGGTACTGTCAGGAAGATTCTTGGGGCTGGTACAGGTTGATGTAGAAGCTGTGGCCTGACTCGGTTGAGGTGCAATAGGGGTGGTGGTAACAGGGCCAGTTTGGGTACCGACATCCCGCTTTGGCACTGGGGTTGACACAACCGAACTAAAGGTACCAAATTTGAGAATTGAAGGCTGGCGAGCAAGATGTTTTTTGCGGGCTTCAGAAAACGATAAACGCTCCTTCACCCGCAGCTCTTGTATAGCCTGCTCGTCAAGGTAACGGACAGTCACGGGATGTCGCCGAGTGGGCACCTCGACAGTTTACACAGCTAGGAGCAGATGGACATGCTCCGTCATGGGCATCATTTCCACAGGTGACAGAAACAGGAACCGAAGCCTTGCAAGAGGTCTGTGTATGGCCATAACGTTGACATTGAAAACACCGCATTGGACGCGGGATATACGGTCGAACGTTAATCACCTCATTGCCGGCCTTTATCTTCTGAGGGAGATCGAGCAGATCAAACGTAACAAAAAGAGTGCGGGATTCAACCTGCACTCCGTCACGCCTAATACGGACGCGATAGACAGATGTTACTCCCTGGTCAGATAAGTATCCCTGAATCTCTTCTTCCGGCATACCATCCAACAAGTGAGTGGTTATCACGCCCTTGGAAGAGTTGAGGCTCCTGTGCTTCTCAACACGGATAGGATATCCGTGGAGTAGTTTCGCCTTCAGCAACTTGTCGAACTGAGTGGACGTATACGTTTCAACAAGTAGCGAGCCTGTTCTTAGGCGGGTACATGATTTCACCGCCCCGGCTATTTTATCGAGACCTGACTGTATTACAAAGGGGTTTACCTTCAGAAACGTCTGAACCTCTTCCGTCCTACTGATGACTAGGTAACGAGCGGTAGGAGCTACGTGTACCTCTATTTCATTCACTTGTCGTTTTCTTTTGCTAGTTTTGTTTGCCATAGAAAATAGATTATAAATTTCATCCCCCAGTGCTCCCCACCCACCACGGAGCCCAACAAGGGGTCATCCCACTGGGATGACAGGGCTACACAGGGGATATAGCGGGCTCGCCGTCCCACTCACCCTGGAGTTCGGTGCATTACCTAGTCCTGGCCGATTGACTAGGGGTGGGTTAGTCCCTAGCCTCCCGTTTAGATGAAGCAGTAACCAAAGCAGTGTATTGGAAATGCGCACCCTCCCCGAATTCAGAAAGAAACTGGACCGAGCTCAGATACGCATCCCTCAACCACCAGGATAAACCATTCCACCGACATGGGTCTCCACGCATGGCCTACACGTGGGTGGGCGATTTGACTGACTCCCTCACCACGAAGAGGAGCCCACCATGAAGAGGAGCCCACGCTGAGGGAGTCAGTTGGCTCGGGGCCCCGGGTGCGCCAAACCCGGACCTATCATAGTAGGTCCCCCTGGGGGGATACTCATTACACACCCAAAGTGTTTCAGCAGCTTCTTTCTGCCATTTTCAGGCGAGTGAGTGAAGTTTAAGAGCGCGTCGACAGCTAGGTCATTTGGGGCCTAAGTCATATCTTTAAAGCTAAAACAGTCACAAGGGGATCTGGAAAACAAGGGGAAGCTAAAATTGTAGATTAAAATACAGGAGACTTAAAAATATTAAAAGATGAAGGGTAAATGTTAAAAAGAGTTAAAACTTTTAAAATGTGAATGCTAAAACAGCACGGCTTAAAACGCTAGAAACAAACGGTAAAAACAACACAAACCAGAGGTCGTTAGGTAAAATAGGAAAAACGAACTCCAAGGAATAAAACAAGCTGAACTTCTTTTGCGAAATCAATGTCAGAGACGAACCGCAGCACCGTAGTGACGGCGAACGGGTCGTCGCCTAGAATTCACCGCTGCGTAGAACCCAGACCAAGGGTCTGGCGTTCTCTGGTATATCGTGGACACTCACCTAAAACGTGCGTCACGGTTAGTTGGACGCCGCACGTGTGACACACAGGTGCCGGCTGACCACCCAAAAGGTTCCTATGAGTGGCCCGTGTATGCCCTATCATCAACCGCGTTAAAAGAACCTCTGACCGACGGGAATACCTGCAAGAGGTCAGCCACGGTTGTTCCGAGTCCTTTATTGTCCGTAGTTGAGTGGTAGTTAGCGCTTCCCACGACTGTTGCCAAACCAGATGGCGACGGAAGTATCGCTGCACATCTGTGTGAGGCAAACTATCCCTTGAAAATTAGCTCTAATCTCCTCCGGGCTTGTGGGCCGTGGTCTAGAAGGCATTGAAGATAAAGAGTTTCGCCAAGTACTGCGCTTGGCATTTTCAGGGTAAGATGATCCGTTGTCTGCGCCTGTCAGAGTTCGAAAATGGAAGCAATGACCGTTGCGAACTTATATAGTAGGGGTGGGTGGATGATTGTTGCGCTGGTTAAGGTGGTGATTGGCTCCCACCGATTGGCGGGACGGGGGTAGGCGGAGTTGTACTACAGGTGTTGGGTGTGTCTGAAATGTTATCTAAGACGGCTATCCATGCTTTCTGTCGGTATCTTCAATGCTTTCCAGAAAACGGCCCACAAGCCGGAGGAGATAAACCTAGCTAATAGTCAGGACACCTAAAAGCCTAAGTTTATACATTGCCTCTTGAAACGTACGGCAAACGGCAGGCATACTTAGCAGCCTCATCCGCAGCTTCATTGCCGGGAATACCCACATGGCCTGAAATCAAGGTAAAAATCACTGGTATCCGAGAGCAACTTTGAAACGATAGCAAACAACTCGGCAGTAAAAACGAAACTGTTATCCGGAACACGGTACCTGTGAGGCTCACTGTTATACAGCACACTACATCCTGTAGCACCGTCCACCTGGGAACCATCGGTAAATACCGGAGTATAATTCCGGTAACGTCCCAGGACCTCGGTGAGCAGCTGGCGATACACCAATAGAGAGGTAAGCTACCTTAGCACCCATCGACAGGTACAGGTCGAACTGGGCACGCTGTAATTGCCAGGGAGGGCATCGGCCAAGAGAATACCGTTCGAGAGCAAGCATGGAGCAACCCCGAAAACTAATACTGCTTGGGCGAGAAATAGTGTTACTCCGCATATAACGGCGAGCCAGTTCCGGGAGCAATATAGGGTTAAAATAAGGGTGGCCGAGGTGGGCTGTCAACTTGGCCACGCAAGAACATAATAAAAGGGAGTGCCGAATAGCCAGTGGAAGTTCGCCAGTCAGGACAGAGACACACGACACAACTAGTGCGGAAAGCCCCAGTAGCAAGACGGATACCAGTATGGTGAATGGAAGTGAGTGAGTGGAGTTTAAGGGCTCGACAAAAGCTAGGTAATTTGGTCCCTAAGTTGTAGGTTAAGACACTCACAGAACTCAGGTTAAAACTAAGCTAAAACACAAAAACAAAGAACTCTAAAACAGTTAAAACACAAAACTAATAAGCGTTAAAACAAACAGTTAATGTTAAAAAAGTTAAAGCGTTAAAAAGTGAAACACTCAAGGTTTAAAAACTGAACAGTAAAACAAACAAATCTGATGCTAAAAACACAAGTTATACTTGTTTAGCGAACCCAATTTCAGCGACGAACCGCAGAACCGTATGGACGTCGCACGTGTGGCAGACAGGGGCTGGGTCACCACGCAAAAGGTGGCCGTGAGTGGCGCGTGTGTGACCTATACGCAAACGCATTAAAACAACCTCTGACCGACGGGAATTCTTGCAAGAAGTCAGCCAAGGTTTTACCGAGTCCTTGATTGTCCGAAATTGGGTGCCAGCCGTCTCTTCCGAAGATTTCTGCCACAACGAATAAACATGGCAACTGAAGTACCGCGGCACATCCATAAAAGAAAGAGCGTATGTGGAAAACACCGGTAAAGGACATGCAGACCTAGCAGCCAGCCGCATCCGCCACCTCGTTGCCGGGAATACCCACATGACCTGGGGTCCATGTAAACACAAACTAATATCCGCGAGAGACTAACTGTGAATTGAGTGTCTGTGTTTTGAGAATCAATATCGAGTTGCCAACAAACTGTTGCAGTGCCTGAATAGCGCTCAGGGAGTCGCAACAGAAAATAAAATTTCCAGAAGCTGAACCGGAGATAAAAAGTAAAAATATGGCAAACAGCTCGGCAGTAAAAATGGAACTGTTGTCCGGAAGTCTGTAACTATGAGCCTCATCGCTGTACATGAAACTACATTCCGTAAAACTCTCCCTGCACCCCCCCCCCCTTCCTGGGAGCCGTCGGCAAATACCGCTGTGTAAGTCCGGTAACCTCCCAGGAGCTCGGTGAATAGTTGGCGAAACACCGAGCTAGGGGTAGCTACCTTGGCACAGCCCGAAAGCTCCAGAGCGAAGCGTGCGCGCTGGAGTTGCCAAGGAGGATAGCTGCCTAGAAAAGATCATTCTACAGGGACATGCGAAGAGCATGTGCAGTGAGCAGTTCACGAAATGGTGACTGATTAGGGTTTAAGGGCTCGTCGACAGCTAGGTCATTAAAGCAAGTCAAAAGATAAAATACGAAAAACTCACCACCACTTAAAACTTAAAACTAATATTAAAACAGGGAAGATATGACCGATAAAAGGTAAACCAGTTAAAATGTGTAAAGTGATCTAAAAAGGTAAGCAGATAAAATGTAAAAGCTAAAAAATAAAACCACGAAATCAAATTTAAACCTGCTTACCAAAGCCAATACTGCCGACGAACCGCAGGAGTGTATCAACAGCTTACCGGGTCGTCGCTTAACATAGACTTTAAAGTTGAACCCAGGCCAAACAGCTGCCGCTCACGATTGTAGCGCGGAAAATGAAGTAGGACATGGACCACAGAGAACTGAACGCCACAGCTGGAACATACAGGCGCGTTGCGTGTGACCTATTCTTAGGCGGTCCAATATGACTTCTGCCCACCTGGTATCCCTTGAAGATGTTATCCAAGGTTGCACCGTGTTCTTGATCGTCCGCAATTGAGTGCCAGTGATATCCAACAGTTCCCATGATTGTCACGAAAGCTATACCACTTGGACGTCAGATAGTGGTATTCCGTACATTACCGTGGGCGAGGTCTAGACCTAACCGCATTCAAAGGAAGGATGACCTGGGTGAACGGCCAACCGTGCCACATAAAAACTAAGTGAAAATGAGCGTCGGACAGACAGTGGAAGTTCGCAAGAATCACCATAAGACACGCGACTCGACTAGTTCGGCAAGCCCCACTGGCCAGACGAATACCAGCATGATGGACAGTGTCTAAAACGCGGAGTTTAGAGGCGGACGCCGCACCGTAGATAAAACAGCCATGGTCCAGCTTGGACCGGGCCAGTAAGTGGAAACAACCTCAACACTACCCTGCGATCGCCGCCCCAAAATGTCCCAAATAAAACTCTGAGTACCCCTAGCGAACGATCGCAGGAAGCATGGGTGTGTGTGAGGTTTAACGCCCGTCGACAACGAGGTCATTTGGGCACATACTTAAACAAAAAGTTTAAAACACACTCACATAGTTAAATTTAAAATCAAGAGATGGGTAAAATACTAAACTAACACAGTAAAGTGTAAGGTATAAAAGGCTTAAAATACCATAAAATTTCTAAAACCCAAGAACCCAAAAAAAAAAGCATTAAAACAAAAAACAAGTCAGAGTTTCAAAAGATTAATACATTAAAACATGTAAAAAATATCTTAAAAGGCTAAAACCACATGTCAGACCTGTCTTTCGAAGCCAATAACGGCAACGAGCTGCAGAGTCTTGGCTACAGATGTCGGGTCGTCGCCTAGAATAGAGGCTAATGTATACCCCAGACCAATAGACTGGCGCTCACGAGCATATTGCGGACAATCGAGTAATACTCGTACATGTGCGATCGACAGTTGGATGTCTCACATCACCACGCAAAAAAGGTAGCCATGTGTGGCTCACGTGTGCCCGCGGGTTAGAATAACTTCAGCCCCTCCGGAATTCCTGAAGAAGGTCAGCCAGGGTTGACGCCGTCCTTAACTAGCCGCAATTGAGTGCCAGCCAGCGCTCCCCATGACTGCTGCTATACAGTTAATAAATGCCTACGCAAGTACCACGGCACATCTGTATAAAGCAGTGTGCGCGTTGAGTGAGTGACTGAGTGAGTTGTGTTTAAGGGACCGTCGACAACTAGGTACTTAGGTCCGTAAGTCCAACAATAAAAAGAAGCAAACTACTACTCAAAGCTCACCCCTAAAAGTTAAAGTCACAGTTAAAATAGCTAAAAAATTAATGTTAAAAGCACTAAAACGTGAGCTAAAACGGCTAAGAGTTAAAACTGGTAAAAACGTAATTTACCGAAAATTTTGCTGCTAAGACAGTTAAAAAAATAAAAACACCATAAGTAAAACGTCCTGAAATTTTAATCAGCACCTTACACTTGCTTGCCAAAATCAATCTTGGCAAAAAACCGCAGTACTGTATTTACAGCTAATGGGTCGATGCCTAAAACAGAGCACAGCGTAAGACCCAGACCAACGGACTGGCGCTCACGACCGCATTGCGGACAGCCAAGAACGACATGTGCGACAGAGAGTAGGACATTGCACGTCGCACAGACAGGTTCTGGATCACCACGCAAAAGGTGTCCATGCGTGGCTCCCATGTGACCCACCCTCGGGCGGGTTAAGACTTCTTCCCGCCTGGAATCCCTGCAGCTGGTCTGCCAGTGTTGTACAGTGTTTTTTATTGTCCGTAACTGAGTGCCAGCTAACGCTTCCCAAGATTGCTGCCAGATGGTAAATAGATGCTGACGAAAGTACTTCTGCACATCTATATAGGGTAGCGTACGGGTGCAATATTCCGGAAGGCGGCATGCAGACATCACAGCCGCATCTGCCGCCTCCTTGCCCGGAATACCCAAAAGATCCAACAGGTATACGCGAGACAGTAGTTGCGAGATTAACATCTGGATTTTAACAATCAATGCCGAGGTTTCGATAAACTGTTGCAGGGCCTGGAGGGCGCAAAAATAGAATAGATGATAAAACTTCCAGGACCTGAACTGGAGATAACAAATAGGAAATAAAATATGGCAAACTGCTCGGCGGTAAATACTCAGCTGGCGTCTGGAAGGCGGTACATGTGAACGTCGCCGTTGTATACAAAAGTGGAACCCGTTGTACTACCCACCTGTGAGCAATCAGGAAATACCGCAGTATAAATGCGGTATCGGTCAAAAACTTCGGTGAAAAGTTGGTGAAACACCGAGTAAGGGTTAGCGAACTTCGCAAAGCTCGGCAGCTCCAGGTAAAAGGGTGCACGCTGGAGATGCCAGGTACGACATCGGCCAAGTGAATGCCGCTCTACAGCTGGCAGTCGGAGGGCGTTTGCGACATGCAGTTCGCGAAACCTGATACCACTTGGGCGGGAGATACTTATATTCCGTGTATAACAGTACACTAGGTCTGGACGCAATACAGGTGGAAACGAAGGATGAGCTGGATAAGCGGCCAACCTTGCCACGTACGAGCAAAGTAACAACGAGCGTCGGACAGACAGTGGGGGTTCGCCAGAATCAGCATACCGACAATCAACTCTACTTTTAAGGAAAACCCCAGTAGCGAGACGGATACCAGTGTGATGTATTGCGTCTAAAAGGTGGAGTTTAGAGGCGGAAGCGCCGCTATATATAAAACAGCCGTAGTCTAATTTGGACCGGATCAGTGAGCGATAGAACCTCAATATGACCGTGCGATCGCCGCCTCAAGATGCCCCAGATAAAACCTTGAGTACCCGAAGCCAACGATCGCAGGAAGCACGCAGATAACGGATATGGTGCTCCCATGTAAGTTTACTGTCGAGGTGTAACCCAAGAACTTGAGCTGCGGAACAAATGGAAAACGTGTGCCACGCAAATAAGGATCAGCAGGAGGGTGTACGCCACGTAAGATGCTAGATGCTCCACAGTTAACACATTGCAGGTCATGAGCTCACGTGCTGACAAGCCACAAAGCTCACAGACAGCAGGATGGGTGCACGATGTCTTCGTATGGCCGAACTTCTGGCACTGGAAGCACCACATAGGATTTGGCACATACAGACGTACTGCGGCACGCTCGTAGCCGCAGCATATTATTCTGGCAATTTATTTCCCTTAAATGTAAAGAAAACTGTGCGCAAAGCCAACTCTTTCCCATGCTGCTTTTGCGTCAGACGGTATACCTGACACACTCGATTATCTGACTGACACGTTACGATTTCATCATTTACCAGATCGTCCAGACTGGAGGCCGTTACACCTCATCTGCAGGTGTTCAAGGATTTACGTGGGGCTACCCGGATGCAGTAGGAGCCCAACAAAGTCGACTTGAGGAACTTCTGTGATTGATCTGCCGTAAGGATCTCTATCAATAGCGTGCCGTCTCTCAACCGTTCCGCATTATTTACTGGGCCACAAATTCGGTCTACTTTTTTTTAATGAAAAACGGGCTTGTATCTTTCACCGTCTTCCGTTCACATGCCAAGGTCTTCACTACAAAATTGTCGTTACGGGTGTGTGTGCGAGGATGCGATTGATTGGATCTCCATCCAGAAACGTCGGCGTCCGCCTGCCATCCGGTGGTCAAAGGATAAAAGACACCAGAATCTCCACGGTCTGTGCCGCCATGGATACCCCTGCATGACCGAACTCAAGGTACACTTCAGAGGGAATAACCTCCGGGCTCCCCTGCTTGTTCACATGGGTAAACCATTCATCACGCGCACCCCAGCTTTATTCCCTCACTCCAGGAATAACCACCTGTGGCTCGCCACTTTAGACCACGCTGCCTCAACGGAGTCAGCGTGGATTCAGGGGACTTGTGGTCGATTACACCGAGGTTCCGTCAGCGTTAACACTTCCGGCCGGTGATACTAACCAGAAGGCACACGACCGTCGGGGAATTAACACAGGCCGTGCTCTCAAGGAGCTACGTGGGTGTATATGACCTGTGGACGGGCTCCGCAGCTAAGGCTACACATGGGGGCAGTGTGAAGGATCCGCCCAACCTTCGCGACTGAGACCTCCGAAGAGGTGGGGAACCGCGCTGAAACCGTGGGACAGGACCACGGAGACAGGAGAGATCCCTGCTGGTGAGAAGTTATAAATCTATGACCTTACAAACTAATAATCAGAATAAACCTAGAAGAGGACGACGGTGATAAATAATAGCAACAGAAGCAGCTATTACGTGGCACAGTTGATGGACATGAAGAGGGTGAAATGATGGTGAGCGGCTCAGGGCCTCGGGTACGCGAAACCCGTACCTACCGTAGTGTCTGCACTTTAAGAATTAATGCCGAGTTGCCAACAAACTGTTGCTGCGCTTGAAGAGCGTACAGAGACTCGCAAGAGATAATAAAACGTTCGGGAGCTGAACTCGAGGTAAAAAGCAAGAAATAAAATATGATACACATCTCGGTGGTAAAAACTTAACTGGCGTCTGCAAGGCGGTACGTGTGAGCATCACCGTTGTATATAAAAGTGGAACCTGTCGTACTTCCCATCTGGGAGAAGTTCCGTGAAATGTTGGCGACACACCGAATGAGGGGTAGCTATCTTCGCACAGCCCGACAACTCCAGATCAAAGCGTGCACGCTGGAGATGCCACGGAGGACATCGGTCAAGTGAATGCCGCTCTATAGCTGGCGGTCAGAAGAAGTGTGCGGCGAGCAGTTCTCTTTCTCTTTTTTTTTAACGTCCTCCAACATTGTGTCATATCGGACGGTGAATGAATGAAATGGGTGAAACGATGCTAAAATGAGCCCGAGGTCCATGGAGCTTTAATGGATGGATGGATGGATGGAGTTTAGGGGCCCGTCGACAACTAGGTCATTTGGGCCCTAGGTCAGAAAATAAAAAATCTAAAACTCGCCTAAAAACTGCCTAAAATGTGAAGTTTAAAATGGCAACTAAAAACGCAGAGAGATAAAAACACCAAACGGCACATGAGTGCGCTAAGTTAAAACTTGGTAAAACCATTCATTAAAATGTGTAAAAGATCAAAGCTAAATCACATTAAAACTAAGCACTTAAAACACTAAAACGTAAAACACAAAAACTGATGCTAAAAAGCTAAAAAAAATTTCACACACTAAAAACACGTTATACTTCCTTCGCGAACCCAATTTGTGCAACGAACCGTAGGGCCTTACAGGCAGACACCGGGTCGTCACCCAAAATTGAGGGAAGCGTACACCCCAGGTCAACCGACTGGCGCTCACGAGCGTATAGCGGACAGTCTATAAGGATATGGGCCACAGAAAGTTGGATGTTACACGTAGGGCAGACAGGCGCCGGGTCGCCACGCAAATGGAATCCATGTGTCGCCCGTGTGTGACCTATCCTCAGGCGGGTGAGGATAACTTCAGCTCGCCTGGAGTCCCTGCAGGATGTCATCCAGGGATCTACGCTGTCTTTAATGGTCCGCAATTGAGAGCCAGAGAATTCCCTCCATGACTGCTGCCAGATCGATAAAAGATGCCGACGGAAATGGCGCTGCACATCGACATATAGCAGACTGTGTGTGGCAACATCCGGCAAACGGCAAGCAGTTTTAGCAGCCGCATCCGCTTGCTCATTGCCGGGTATACCCACGTGGCCTGGGGTCCAGGTAAAAAGCAACTGGTGTCCGCGCGAGAGCAGTTGCGAAATAAGAGCCTGTATTTTTAAAACGAATGCTGAGGTGCCGATAAACTGGTCCAAGGACTGAATGGCACTCAGAGAGTCTGAACAAATGATAAAATTGCCGGGAGCCGAGTTGGAAATAAAAAGTAAACAATAAAATATAGCAAACAGCTCGGCAGTAAAAACCGAACTATGGTCCGGAAGTCGGTACTGGTGCGCCTCGTCGTTACACACGAAACTATATCCCGTAGCTCCACCCACCTGGGACCCATCGGTAAAAACCCGGGTGAAAGTCCGGTGGCGGCCCAGAAGTTCGGTGAACAGTTGGCGATACACCGATTGCGGGGTGGAAAGCTTAGCATAGCCTGAGAGCTCCAGGTCGAATTGCGCGCGCCGGAGTTGCCAAGGAGCAGAGCGTCCTAGAGAGAATCGCTCTACAGCAGCCATGCGGAGATCGTGTTTATCAAGTAGTTCGCGGAACCGAATACCGCTTGGGCGCGATATAGTTGTGTTGCGCAGATAACGGTGAGCAAGGTCGGGACGCAGGACACATTTAAAAGAAGGATGACCCGGATGGGCTGCCAACCTTGCCACATACGAACACAATAAAATCGAACGACGGACCGACAGTGGTGGTTCTCCAGACTCAGCATACAGACACTCAACTCTACTGGTGCGGAACGCCCCAGTAGCAAGACGGATACCAGCATGGTGTACAGTATCTAGAAGACGAAGTTTAGAGGCGGACGCCGCGCCATAGATAAAACTACCGTAGTCTAACTTTGACCACACCAGTGATCGATACAATCGTAACATAACTGTACGATCATCGCCCCAAGAAACTCCGGATAAAAGGCGGAGTACTCTCAGTGAGCGATCGCAGGAAGCACGAAGTTGACGAATATGGTACTCCCACGTCAGCTTACTGTCGAAGTGCAGGCCAAGGAACTTGAGGTGTGGGACAAACGGTAGACGTGGGCCACGCAAATAAAAATCAGGAGGAGGGTGTACGCCGCGAACTCGATGAAAGTGGATACACTGAGTTTTCGTAGGTGAGAACTGAAAGCCGGTGCGAAGGGCCCAGTCTGCGATTGACGTTATGGTCAGCTGCAGTTGGCGCTCAATGTGCTCGAGATTATAAGAGCGATAGTAAATTGCAAAATCGTCAACATACAGTGACATCGGGATTCCGCTACGAACAACATCAGCGATTCCGTTGATTGCTACGGCGAAGAGCGTGGCACTCAGGATGGACCCCTGAGGCACACCATTCTCCTGAATCTTTTCCTGTGACAGGGTATTACCAATGCGGACACGAAATTTTCGAAGTCGTAAAAAGTTTAAAATGAACAGCGCTAAGTGACCGCGTAAACCGTAACCGTGCAGAGCACGAAGGATTCCATAGCGCCAGGTGGTGTCGTAGGCCTTCTCTAAATCAAAGAAGACACCCTAGACATGCTGCTTCAACAGAAAGGCATTCTGGATGTAAGCCTCTAAGCGTGTCAGATGGTCGACACTAGAGCGATGGCGACGAAAACCGCACTGAATGTTTGTGAGCAGGTTATGCGTCTCTAGCCACCACACTAAACGAGTGTTAATCATCCGTTCGAAGGTCTTACAAACAACACTCGTTAGGCAAATAGGGCGGTAACTAGAGGGAAGTGTCCTGTCTTTTCCAGGTCGAGGGATAGGGATGACAATACCCACTCGCCAGGAGGACGGAAAGACCTGCTCGTGCCAGATACGATTATAAATACCAAGCAGGAAAGACGAAGCCGAAGGTGGAAGGTGAAGCAGCATTTGTCGATGGATGTCATCTGGACCAGGAGAGGAATCTTTAGCAAGTGACAAAGAGTGCTCTAACTCCGCTACGGTAAAGGGTGCGTTGTACGGTTCAGTACAGTCACTGCTAAAAGCAAGAACTATCCGCTCGGCAGATTCCTTGAGAGGTATAAAAGCTCTGTCGTAACTATTCGTTTGGCTAGTAGCAGCAAACGAAGTAGCAAGGGCGTCGGCGATATCCTGTTCGCTGGCGTAATGCGATCCGCTTATAGCAAGGCCAGGAATGATAGTCCGGCGACACTTGCCATACATGCGGCGAACAGCAGTCCACACCCTCTGTGCCGGAGTGCGACGGGACAGAGAAGAGACAAACGTTTCCCACGATGTGCGTTTTGCACAGCGGAGGACAAAACGAGCTCTGGCACGAGAACGCTTAAAAGCTATCAGATTCTCCTCCGTAGGATGTGAACTGAAGACGCGCAGAGCACGCTTCCTTGCTTTAATAGCCAAACTGCATTCCTCGGACCACCAAGGCACAGGAACGTGACGAGGTGTAGTAGAACCACGAGGAATGCTGGAATTCGCTGCGAGCAGGACAGAACAAGTAAAATACTCCACCAGTTCATCGATGGTGGGGAAGACATCGTTGTGAAGGTGAATGAGGGAACGGAATTTCCCCCAATCAGCCTTGGAAATAATCCAGTGAGGGTATCGTGTTGGAGTAGGATGGAAACCAGATATGTGAATGTTAATGGGAAAATGATCACTGCCTAAGAGGTCGGAGAGCACCGACCAATCACTGAGTGGTACCAATGACGGGCTACAGAAGCTAACGTCTTAGGCGGAGTACGTACCATAGGCAGAGAATAAAAAGGTAGGGGCGCCAGTGTTCAACAAAAGGAGGCCGGACATATCGCAAACGTCTGCTACAAGGCACCCGCGAGCATCGTCAGTGTCGGAGCCCCATGAAGAGTGTTTGGCATTTAGATCACCAAGGAAGATAAAGGGTGGTGGAATCTGAGCCAAAAGAGCTCGAAGGTCGTTCTCGTGTACGACACTGACCGGTGGCAGATAGACATTGCAAATTGACAGACTTAGGCCCTGCAACTGGACACGCACAGCTACAGCTTGCAGCGGCGTGTTTAGCGGGATGCTTGTGGCAGAGATGGTATGCGCCACCAGAGTAGCAACACCACCGCTTGCTCGTCGATCAGCTGCAGAGTCATGCCTAAATGCCGAAAAACCACGAAGATGTAATGCGTGATTAGGGTGCAAATGTGTTTCTTGTAGGCAGACGATTTCATCGTTTTCCTTTCACTGGCCAAGGTCATGACTAAAAAACTGTCGAAATGGGAGGGTTTGCGCGGATGCATGTTGAAATCGGACCCCCATCCGGAACCGTCGGCGTCAGCCTGCCATCCGGGGGTCAAAGAAAAGAAAGACACCAAAATCTCCACGGTCTGTGCCGCCATGGAGACCCCTCCATGACTGACCTCAAGGCGTACTTCAGAGGAGCTACCCTCCGATCTCCACTGCTTGTCCGCATGGGTAAACCGTTCACCACGTGACACCCCGGTTTTATGCTCCCACCACAGGAATAACCGCCTGTGGCTTCCCGCTTTAGCACACGCTGCCTCAACGGAGTCAGCGTGGATTCAGGGGACTTCGGGTTGATTACACCGGGGCTCCGTCAGCGGTAACACGTCCGGCCGGTGATACTAACCCGACGGCACGCGGCCGTCGGGAGATTAACACCGGCCGTGCCCTCAAGGAGCTACGTGGGTGTACATGACGTGTGGACGGGCTCCGCACCTAAGGCTACACATGGGGGCAGTGTGAAGGGTCCGCACAACCTTCGCGCCTGAGACCTCCGAAGAGCACACAAGTCGGGGGCCGCGCTGAAAACCGTGGGACAGGACCACGGAGATAGGAAAGATCCCTGCTGGTGAGACAGGAGTTATAAATCTAGGAACTTACAAACTAATAATCAGAATAAACCTAGAAGAGGACGAGGGTGATATAAAAAGCAACATAAAACGTCGCACGTGGCACAGTTAATGAAGGTGGAGGGGGTGAAATGATTGTGCGCAGCTCGGGGCCCCGGGTGCGCCAAACCCGGACCTACCGTGGTAGGTTCCCCTGGGGGAGTTTGATTTCGGAGTCCTCTTCTCCTAGATGAGTTGTCGACCAAGACTACCGAGCCTCATCTACCCGTTTGGAATGTTCTTAGCTTCCCCTCACCTCTTGCCTACCAGTGGTCACAAAGACACACGCAGCGGGCCGTCTGGTTCGGGTACTGAGCCCCTCCGCCACGGCAATGCGACACTCCTTCGGAGGGGATGGAGCTTTAAGTTACCTGACGTTTGTCTTCTCAGGGTAAGGGAAAATCGCGGAAACAAACCTCACCCGGATAACTTACCCTAAGCGAGTTTCAAACTCGCGACCTCTCGAACGTGAGGCAGACACGCTAACCATCACGCTACCGAGGATGACCTGGATGAGCGGCCAACCTTGCCATGTAGGACCAAAGTAACAACTAGCGTCGGACAGACAGTGGAGACTCGACAGAATTAGCATACAGACAATCGAACCTACTGGTGCGGAAAGCCCCAGTAGCGAGACGGATACCAGTGTTATGTATTGTGTCTAAAAGACACAGCTTATGGACAGACGCCACGACATAGATAAAACAGCCGTAGTCTAATTTGGATTGCACAAGTGAGCGATGCAACCTCAACATGACGATGCGATCGCCGCCCCAAGATGCCTCAGGTAAAACCCTGAGTATCAGAAGCGAACCATCCCAGGAAGGCCGAAGTTGACGAGCGAGTGAGCGTTAAGTCTAAGGGCCAATCGACAACTTATTCGTTAGGGCCCCGAGTCGAAAAATAAAATCACGGAAGTTCAAGTGTTAAAGTATCACCCATAAAAACTAAAAGCCGGAAATTAAAATACATAAAAGCACCTAAACTCAACTAATAAAACCTTCCATTTAAAACGCAAAAAAGTGTAGGTTACAATTGTAACAGTTAAACCGGAATAGTTAAAAGGTTAAAAAAGCAAAAAATAAAACAATCTAAAATATTAAATTCTCCAAAAAAAAAACACCTTACACTTGTTTACTAAAATCAATTGTAGCAACAAACCACAGCACTGCACTTAGAGCTAATGGGTTGTTGCCTAAAACTGAACAAAGTGTAAGGTCCAGGCTAACGGACTGGCGCTCAGGACCGTATCGTGGACAATCAAAAAGGACATGTGCAACGGAGAGTGGAATATTGCACGTCGCACAGACAGGCTCCGGATCACCACGCAAAAGGTGTCCATGTGTTACTCGGGTGTGGCCTATTCTCAAGCGGGTTAAAACCACTTCTTCCCGCCTGGAATCCCTACAACTGGTCTGCTAGGGTTATACCGTGTCCTTGATTGTCCGTAACTGAGTGCCAGATAACGCTTCCCAAGATTCCTGCCAGAGAGCAAACAAATGGCGACAAAAGTATTTCTGCACGTCTATACAGGGGAGCGTACGGGTGGAATGCTCCGGCAGGCGGCGTGCAGACTTACCAGCCGCATGCGCCACATTGTTACCCGAAATACCCAAAATGGCCTGGGATCCACGTAAATACAAACTAGTATCAGCGAGACAGTAGCGAAAGAAGCGTCTGAACTTTAATAATTAATACCGAGGTACCGAGGAACTGTTGCAGGGCCTGAAAAGCGGTAAAAGAGTCAGAGCAGATGATACAACTCTCAGGTCCTGAACTGGAGATAAAAAGTAAGAAATAAAAAATGGCAACCAGCTCCGCATTAAAACCTGAACTGGCATCTGGAAGGCGGTATGTGTGAGCGACACCGTTGCACATAAAAGTGGAACCCCTCGCACTACCCATCTAGGAGCCATCGGTAAATACCGGAGTATACGTCCGGTATAGGCTCAGAAGTTCGGTGAAAAGTGGACGAAACACCGAATGAGGGGTAGCTAACATGGCACAGCCCAACAGCTCCAGGTCTAAGCGTGCACGCTGGAATTGCCAGGGACGACAGTGGCAAAGTGAATGCCGCTCTACGACTGGCAGTCGGAGGCTGTGTGCGACAAGCAGTTCTCGAAACCTGATACCACTTGGACAGGTCCGCGTATAACAGTGCCCGAGGTCTGGGCGCAATACAGGTGGAAATGAAGTATGTCCTGGATGAACGGCCAGTCTTGCCGCGTAAGGACGAAGTAACAGTAAGCGTCGGACAGACAACAGAGGTTTCGGCAGAATCAGCATACAGATAATCTACTCTGGTGGTGCGGAAAGCCCCAGGAGGGAGAGCGATACCAGTGTGATGTATTGTGTCTAAAAGGCGAACTTTAGAGTTAGACGCCGCGCCATATATAAGAACAGCCGGTGTCGCAAGATCAGGACGAGGGTGTACGCCACGAAGTCGATGGAAGTGGACACACTCTGTTTTCGTAGGGGAGAGCTGAAAGCCGGTGCGAAATGCCCACTCGGTGATGGATGTTATAGTAAGCTGCATTTGACGCTCGATGTGCACCAAACTATGAGAGCGATAGTATATCGCAAAGTCGTCAACATACAGCGACATTGGGATACCACTACAAGCAACACTAGTGATGCCATTAATGGTAACGGCGAAAAGCGTGTCACTCAGGATCGACCCCTGGGGTGCACCATTCTCCTGAATCTTCTCTTGGGAGAGCGTGTTACCTATACCGACACGAAAACGGTAAAGGAGAAAAAAGTTAAAAAGAAAAATGGCTAGAAAAACGACTAAGTGGCTGCGAAAACCATAACCGTGCATTGTACGGAGGATACCATAGCGCCATGTGTTGTCGTAGGCCGTCTCCAGATCAATGAAGACACCCACGACATGCTGCTTCAGGAGAAAGACATTTTGTATGCAAGTTTCCATTCGTGTCAGGTTGTCGACAGTGGAACTGTTGTGTTTAAAGGTCCGTCGACAACTAGGCCATTAGGGTCGATACTGGAGCGATGGCGACGAAAACCGCACTGAACATTGCTCAGCAAGTTATTCGTCTCTAGGCACCACACTAAGCGACTGTTCGTCATCCGTTCCAAAGTTTTACAGACGATACTCGTCAGGCATATAGGGCGGTAGCTAGAGGGAAGTGTCCGGTCTTTTCCGGGTCGAGGGATAGGGATGACAATACCCTCTCGCCAGGAAGACGGAAAAACCTGCTGAAGCCTGCTGCGGTTACAGATGCTAAGCAGGAAGCAAAGAGCCGCAGATGGAAGATGAAGCAACATTTGGCGATGGATGTCATCAGCACCAGGAGAAGAGTCGTGAGCGAAAGACAAAGAATGCAGTAGCTGCGCTTCAGTAAATGGACGTCGACCATCCCATTAAAAAAAAAAAAAAAAAAAAAAAAAAAAAAAAAAAAACTGCTTGCTGGTGTAGATAGAGCCCTATACGGCAAGACCGGGAATGGTCGTCCGGCGACACTTGCCGTATGTGCGCCGAACAGCAGTCCACACCTTCTGGGCCGAACTGCGACGGCAAATGGAGGAGACGTAAGATTCCCACGATGTGCGTTTTGCAGTATGGACTACAAAGCGCGCCCCTGCACAAGTTCGTTTAAAGGTAGTAAAATTCTCCTCCATAGGGTGTACACGGCTTTAATAGCCAAATGGCATTCCTCGGACCACCAAGGTACGGGGGCATGACCAGGGTCGAAATGGTCACAGCTCCCCTACACGAGTATAAGTTCTAATGTGGGGCTACCCGGATAGGGTTGGAGCCCAAAATACTCGCCTTCGAAGCTTCTGCGACTGGTCTCCATCACCTCGATCAAACATGTGCCATCTCTAAGTCTAGTTGCGCTTTTAACCGGGCCACAAATTCTATCGACTTCCTTTTTAATGCAAAAGGGGCTAAGGTTCTTCATCGCCTTTCATTCACATAGCAAGGTCAAGACCAGAAAACTGTCAATGATGGAGGGTGTGCGCGGATACGTGGTGGACTGAACACCCATCCAGGACCATAGGCGTCCGCCTGCCATCCGGGGGTCAAAGGAAAAAATACCAAATCTCCAAAGGTCTGTGCCACCATGGAGACCCCTTCATGACCAACCTCAAGACGTAATTCAGAGGGACTACCCTCCGATCTCCTCTGCTTGTCCACATGGGTAAACCGTTCACCAGGCACACCCTGGCTTTATACCCAAACCACAGGAATAACCGCGTATAGCTCCCTACTTTAGTCCACGCTGCCACAACGGAGTCAACGTGAATTCAGGGGACTTGTGGCTGATTACACCGGGGTTCCGTCAGCGGTAATACGTCCAGTCGGTGATACTGCCCCAATGGCACACGGCCGTCGGGGCATTAACACAGGCTGAACCCACGGAGAGCTACGTGGGTATACATGGCGGTATGGACGTGCTCCGCAGCTAAGGCTACGCATGAGGGCAGTGTGAAGGGTCCGCCGAAACTTCGCGGGCCGCGGAAACCGTGGGATAGAACCACGAAGATAAATATTCCTGCTGGTGAGAGAGGAGTTATAAACCTAAGACCTTACAAACTAATAATCAGAATAAACCTAGAAGAGGAAGATGGTGATGAAAAGTAGCAGCATTAGAAGCTACAACATGGCTCAGGTGATGAATGTGAAGGGGGTGAAATGATGGTGAGCGGCTCGGGAACCCGGTGCGCCAAAACCCGTACCTACCGTAGTAGGTCCCTGGGGGGAAAGAAGAACAAAATATTACATTCTGAAACATAAAATACCATTTATGTAAAGCATCTATACAAGAAGTATATTAAAAAAACAGCAGAAAATAACATTTGGAAAAAATGTCAAATGTCAGCTTTTGGAACTAGACACCACATATGAATGTATGTGAATCTGTCATTAGAAAACTAAGTTGTGTGAATGCGACATACTGATATTGAGAATTAATGAGAAATACATGTTTTGAAGTCCAACAAATCCAAAAAGACAATTTTTCGAGAAAGATCCGTGTGCATGCATGATAGAAACGGGGCAGAGGGATGGAGGGAATGAGGGACACCTCTACTCTGCCATCTTCTATTAGCACTCCATAAACAAAATTACGACGAAGTGCAGTAGCCCATCTTCGTATCACACTGATATTCCTAATAAAAAGACTTTCTTCCTGCTGAAGTGCAGTCAGTTTCTTTTAGAATAGGTTACAATGGCACTTGTAATGGAAAATATCGGTAATGAAGTAGCATTATCATTTTTAGATGACTCTTGACTTCTGATCATTCACAACGTCCTGCAACAGGGGCCTCAAAATTTCATGCTGCCAATTATGTTCTTCTTAAACTGTACCTGACGCAACTATGAGTTCCATAATGGAATGAGGGAAAACATTTGAATAAAGCATTTAAACTGTTGTGCTTAACCATGTCAGTTGTTTTTTCCATTTTTCTCAGGACAGTCCCCACATTCAGATATTGGATCCTGGTGTACGGGCACAGATCAAACGGTATCCTGATGTACCATTTTTTTTTTTTTTTTTTTTTTTTTTTTTTTTTGTACAAAGTACAAGCCTTTTCTGATACTGCACATCACCAGGGCGATATTTGTGATTAGACCTCGGACTTTTAGTCCCAAAAATGTTAAATTAGGTACCTAAAATAGGTTCTATCACAAACCATAATAGGTTCTAAAATTGCAAAAATATGTAAACAAAATATGAATTTTTTTTATTTCTCATTACACATTAGCCGAAACATTCCACTGTCTTTATGGTATATATCCACAATTACAGCCGCAGTAAACAACGCCTTTTCTAAGTTTTCCATTGAGAAACTGCATCACTTGTCAGATAACACTATGTTATAAGAAGAAAATGACCGAGAACTGATGTCACCGGAGCATACTTAAATGTTGCTATTACGCGCAAGGGAACAGCCTATCAGCAACTGTACGGAGAACTGTCAGTCCTGGGTTTATTTGAACCCCTGGTTTGAGTTTTTCAGACTTTTCACCAACATAACCAGGAACCAATTTGGTTTTTCTGTCACCTCCTCCATCAATCCCAGTTGCGCGTACACCGATTTGACTGAAGGCTCTAGAGCAAGCATCCCCAAGTTGAGTCAAGTTCGCTTGAGGGCGTGTGGGGCTGACCATTACACACACTGCGGGTCGCACAGCTGCACCGTCCAGTATATCAGTGCAGTGGTGTTGTGAGGCTACATGTTGTAACGTTCACTCCTGAACGGTAACGAATCATCCCCAAATACATAGTGATGGTTAGGGACGCTCAGGAGGGAGTAGCTCAGAGGCATTAGGTGTTAAGAGGGCTGGAGTGGTGAAGGATACTGAAATGTAGTTCTAGGTTTTAAGAAGTATATCTTTGAATAAGTATATTTTCCAAATGTAAGAAAGAGGTACATTAGACTCAAAAATGCCTTAACTTATAAAATTACAGAGAGAGACTAGAGAGAGCCAGCTGTAGTTGTTTCCTGAATAGAAGTTGTTGACATCACGAGCTCCATTCTCCGAAGTTGTCTTCGCGAATCTGAGTGTCGCAGGTTCCGGTAGCAAGGCAAAATCGACCCCCGAGTGGTCAGAATTAGGAGTTTAAATACTTCAAGCCAGCTTACTCAGCGCTTGCCTAATCATTCGTCAGCACAGCGGATGGGGTATAGACAGGAACAATGGCCGGTTCATAGTCTTACTCTGCAACCTATGCTTTTAGAACATGCTTCCACGTGTGTGTAAAGAGTAAATGGCCTGTCCGGACTTTAATAAATTTTTGTTCCGAATGTATAACTTTTAGAAGTTTATCCTTAATAAATGTTTGCCGAAATTATCAGCGTCACAATATTAGTAATTACGATGGCTTTTACATCTGCTTTGGGAAGACGGTCGTCCACACCTGGGACGTTTCAAGCAGAACAGGAACAAAACTTTCTGTTTATAAAAGAAAATGACGCGGCAAAATTTTAGTGTGTTACAAAATTCTAAACAAAGTAACAAAAAATAATTTACAACGGCATTACTCGCTGTCACGCACGTGTGTTGTTGCAGATCTGAAACGTAAAATGAACAAGGAAGATGTAAATACTCGTGCTAGTGTTGTTACAGTGAGTTACAAAATAGCGTCACGTATTGCCAGGAACATGAGATCCTTCAGTGAAGGTGAGATGGTAAAACGATACTTAATTCATGCAGCTGAAGCATTTAGCCCAGAGTATTTACACGATTGTCAATCAGCTTATCCGCCTCCACGATAAGACATCGCGTGGAGGACCTTGCAGACGATATTCGGAATCAGTTGTCTGAGATAATTAAAGCACTGAGTGAGTGAGTGAGTGAGTGAGTGAGTGAGTGAGTGAGTGAGTGAGTGAGTGAGTGAGTGAGTGAGTGAGTGAGTGAGTGAGTGAGTGAGTGGGGTTTAAGGGCCCAGAATCGGTATCGGCCCAGAAGTTCGGAGAAATGTTGGTGAAACACCGAATGAGGGGTAGCTATTTTCGTACAACACGACAGCTCCAGGTTGAAGAGTGGACGCTGGAGTTGCCAGGGAGGGCATCGGCCAAGTGAATGCCGCTCTACAGCTGGCAGTCGGAGATCGTGTGTGGTCAGCAGTTCTAGAAATCTGATACCACTGGGACGGGAGATAGTTGTATTCCGCGTATAACGGTGCACTAGGTCTGGACGCAATACTGGTGGATGCGAAGGATGACCTGGATGAGCGGCCAACCTTGCCACGTACGAACAAAGTAACAATAAGCGTCGAACAGACAGTTGAAGATGCCCCAGATAAAACTCTGAGTACCCGCAGCGAACGATCGCAGGAAGCCCGAAGTTGACGAATATGGTACTCCCAGGTGAGCTTCCTGTCGAGGTGAAGGCCCAAGAACTTGAGGTACGGAACAAACGGCAGACTTGTCCCTCGCAAATAAAGATCAGGGGATGGGTGTACGCCACGAAGTCGATGGAAATGGACACTGTGTTTTCGTAGGGGAGAACTGACAGCCGGTGCGAAAGGCCCACTCGGCGATGGCTGTTACGGTCAGGTGCAGTTGACGCTCGATGTGCTCTAAACTGTGAGAGCGATAGAATATCGCGAAGTCGTCAACATACAGCGACAACGGGATTCCGCCACGAACAACACTAGTGATGCCATTAATGGCAACGGTAAAAAGCATAACACTGATAATCGACCCCCGGGGTACACCATTTTCCTGGACCTTCTCTTGGGAAAGCGTGTTTCCTATGCGGACACAAAAACGGCGAAGTAGTAAAAAGTTAAAAATAAACATCGCTAAATGACGGCGAAAACCGTCGGTGTGCAGAGTGCGGAGGATTCCATAGCGCCAGTTGGTGCCGTAGGCCTTCTCTAAATCAAAGAAGACACCCACGACATGCTGCTTCAGCAGAAAGGCATTTTGAACGTAGGCTTCCCAGCGTGCCAGATGGTCCACACTGGAGCGATGGCGACGAAAACCGCACTGAACGTTGCGCTGCAGGTTATTCGTCTCTAGCCACCACACTAAACGAGTGTTGATCATTCGTTCGAAGGTCTTACAAACGACACTCGTTAAGCAAATAGGGCGGTAGCTAGAGGAAGGCGTCCGATCTTGCCCGGGTCGAGGGATAGGGATGACAATACCCTCTCGCCAAGAAGACGGAAAAATCTGCTCGCGCCATATACGGTTCTACATGCCCAAAAGGAATGAAAGAGCCGTAGGTGGAAGTTGAAGCAGCATTTGTCTGTGGATGTCATCGGGTCATGGAGAACGAGTCCTTTGCGAGGGATAAGAAATGAGCCAGTTCCGCTTGAGTAAAAAGATCATTGTACGATTCACTACAGTCACTATTGAAATTAAGAACTATCCGCTCCGCAGATTCCTTCAGAGATTTAAAAGCACGATCATAACTTTTCGTTTGGCTAGTAGCAGCGAACGAATTAGCAAGGGCGTCTGCGATATCCTGTTCGGAAGTGTAAGTTGAACCATGTACGGCAAGACCGGGAATTATCGTCCGGCGATACTTGCCGTACATACGCCGAACTGCAGTCTACACCTTTTGGCCGAGGTCTTACGGGAAAGGGAAGAGATGTATGTTTTCCACGATGTGCGTTTTGCGTTACGAAGGACAAGACGCGCCCTGGCACGACAACGCTTGAAAGCAATAAAGTTCTCCTCTGTAGCATGTGAACTGAAAACACGCAGAGCTCGCTTGAGTGCTTTGGTAGCCAAACGGCATTCCTCGGTCCAGCACGGCACAGGAGAGTGTCTTGGCTTAGATGAACCACGAGGAATGCTGGGATCTGCTGCAAGGAGGATAGTGCAAGTAAAATACTCCACCATTTCATTTATGGTGGCAAATACTTCGTCGTTCAGGTGAATGAGGGAACGAAATTTCCCCCAGTCAGCCTTGGAAATAATCCAGTGCGGGTGTCGTGTTGTTACAGAATGATGGCCGGTTAGCTGAATGTTAATGGGATAATGCTCACTGCCAAATAGGTCGGAAAGAACGGACCAATCAATAAGTGGTACTAATGACGGGCTACAAAAGGAAATGTCTAGAGCAGAGTGTGTACCATAGGCAGATGATAGGAATGTAGGGACACCAGTGTTTAACAGAATTAGGTCGGACAGATCGCAAACGTTTGCTACAAGGCACCCACGAACATCGTCAGTGTCGGAGCCCCATGAAGTGTGTTTGGCATTCAGATCACCCAGAAATAGAAGTGGAGGAGGAATCTGTGCCAAAAGAGCCCGAAGATCGTGCTGGTGTACTACACTGAGCGGCGGCAAATAGACATTACAAATAGACAAACACAAGCCCTGCAGCTGTACACGCACCGCTACAGCCTGTAGCGTCGTGTTGAGCGGGATGCTGGCGGCAGAGATAGTGTGTGCCACCAGAATAGCCACACCGCCGCTTGCTCGCCGATCAGCTGCAGAGTCATGTCTAAATGTCTAAATGCCGAATAACCGCAAAGATAGAGAGCTTGATTAGATTTCAAGTGGGTTTCTTGTAGACAAACGATTGATGGAGAGCGTTGAACAACTAGATGTTGTATGTCCGGAACACGTGCCCGGAACCCATTAACATTCCACTGGATTATTTCCATATTAAAAAGAGATTAGTGGCCAGTCTTTATCTTTTTCTTCTTCTTTCTTTTGATCTTGGCGCACTTGGGACCAATGAAGTGACTTTCCACGTCCTCTGGCGACTCCACAGATGTTTGGGAGTCCGAAGATCCCCTACGGCTCGCGGAGCGGGAGCGGGACTTCAGTGAGGACTCCAGCATAACGTGCTTGTACGGAGAGTGGTACGTCGCACTGTGGACACATAGGGGCTGGGTTGCCACGCAATAGATGGTCATGCGTGGTGCGTGTGTGACCGATTCTCAATCTGGCGAGAATCACCTCCAACCGCCGAGAATCCCCGTATGAGGTCGGCCACGGTTGCACAGTGTCCTTAATCGTCCGGAACTGTGTGGCAGCCACCTCTTCTCAAGTCTTCTGCCAGAATAAAATGAGGAGGCGTCGGAAGTACCGTTGCATATCAGTAAAAGGCAGAGTAGGTGTCGAAAACTCCGGCATAGGACAGGCAGCCCTAGCAGCTGCATCTGCCTCCTCGTTGTCTGTGATACCCACATGACCTGGGCTCCAATAAATACTATGTAATAAAACAAGCCAAAAAACTGAGAGGGAAGGACATCTACATCAACAGGGATTTAACTTATAAGCAACGAGACATACTGAGAAGATTAATAGAACAAAGAAGATTGGCATATAAGCAAGAAAAAATGGCACACATTAGAAATTTGCAACTGTGCATGAATGGGAAAATGACAGAAGGGACATCAGAGCGAAAAGAACGATGAGGTGGACAAACAAAAGACAATGAGCCAGGAAAACAAAATTGACTCCACGAGCTTGGATCAACAGAATAGTATACCAACTGAGGTGAACGATCAGGAAATGCGAACTCTTCAAAATGTACAAGCAACACGTGTATTATGCAGTACAGCACGGGTGGGAGAAACGAGATTGAGTGAAACTCCAACTGAGATAGGAAGTGGTGGCAGTGAATATAGCATATAGCTCCGCGATAAAAACCGAGCAGGCGTTCGGAAGGCGGTACTTGTGAACGTCACCGTTATGAACAAAACTATATCCTGTAGTCCCGCCTACCTGGGAATCGGTAAATATCGGAGTATAATTCCGGTAACGTTACAGTAACTCGGTGAAAAGTTGACGATACACCAAGTGGGGGTAACTGGCTTAGCACGGCTCGAAAACTCCAGGTCGAACCTGGCACGCTGGAGTTGTCAAGGAGGATAGCAGCAAAGGGAATAGCGTTCTACAGAAGGCATTCGGAGTTGATAAGCAGTGAGCAGTTCACGAAACCAAATGCCGCTTGGTCGGGATATAGTGCTATTTCGCATATAATGGTGAACGAGTTCAGGACGCAATACAGGCTGAAAAGAAGGGTGACCAGCGTGAGCTGCCAACCTGGCCACGTATGAACATAATAAGCCCGAGCGCCGAAGAGACAACGGTGGTTCACCTGACTCAGCATATAGATAGGTGGGCCGACTAGTACGGAAATCCCCAGTGCAAGACGATACCAGTATGGTGCACAGTGTCTAGCAGGCGGAGTTTTGAGGCGGACGCCGCGCCATAACTAAAACTGCCATAGTTTAGTTTGGACCGGGCCAAAGAGAGATACAGCCTCAACATTACAGAGCGATCGCCGCCCCAAGATGCCCCAGGTAAGACTCTGAGTACCCCAAGCGAACGATCGTAGGAAGCCCGTAGTTTACCAATATGGTGCTCCCATGTGAGCTTCCTGTCGAGGTGAACGCCTAAGAGCGTAAGGCGCGGAACAAACGGCAGACGTGTGCCACGCAAATAAAGATCAGGAGGAGGGTGCACACCACGAAGTCGATGAAAGTAGATACATTTCGTTTTCGTAGCGGAGAACTGCAACCCGCTGCGAAGAGCCCAGTCGGCGATGGAAGTTATGGTCAGCTACACTGAGAATTGACCCCTGGGGCCCACCATTTTCCTGGATCATTTATGACAGCGTATTGTCTATGCCGACACGAAATGGGCGAATTTGAAAAAAGTTAAAAACGAACATCGCTAGATGACCGCACAAACCGTATTCATGCAACTTACGTAGGATTCCACAGCGCCACGTGGTGTGGTAGGCCTTCTGTATCGAAGAGGACCCCCACGACATGCTACTTCATGAGAAAGGCATTTTGCATGTAAGCTTCCATAAGTGTCACATTCTCGACAATTGAGCGATGGCGACGAAAACTGCACTGAACATTGCTCAGCAGGTTGTCCCCAGCCACCACACTAAATGGCTGTTAATCATGTTCCAAGGTCTTACAAACAACACTCGTTAGCCAAATAGGGCGGTAGCTAGAGGGAAGTGTCCGGTCTTTCCCGGGCCGAGGGATAGGGATGACAGTACCCCCGCATCAGGAAGACGGGAAAACCTGCTGAAGCCAGATACGATTGTAGATGCTCAGCAGGAAGGAGAGAGCCGCAGGTGGAAGATAAAGCAGTATTTGTCAGTGGATGTCATCAGAACCAGAAGAGGAATCCTTTGCGACAGACAAGGAATGTGCCAGCTCCGCTTCCGTAAAAGGGGCGTTCTACGGATCTCTACAGTCACTGTCAAAATTGAGGACTACCTGCTCCGCAGATTCCTTGATGGGTCGAAAAGCTTTGGGTATGGTTATCAGCAGCGAAAGAGTCAGCAAGGGGGTCGGCGATATCCTGCTCGCTGATGTAATGGGAGCCCTGTATGGCAAAAACGGAAATAACCGCCTGGCGACACTTGCCGTGCATACACCGAACTACAGTCCACGCCCTTTGTGTTGAAGTGCGTCGAGAGAGGGAAGAGCCGTAAGTTAACCAGAACGTGCGTTTTCCCCTGCGAAGGACAAAACGCGCCCGCGCACGAGCACACTTCGAGGCAATAAACTTCACCTTCGGACGTGAACTGAAAACTCGCAGAGCCCGTTTGCGGGCTTTAACAGCTAAACGACACTCCAAGGAACACCAAGGCACAGCAACATGACGAGGTGTAATAGAACCACGAGGAATGCTGAAATTCGCCGTAAGTAGCACAGAACATGTAAAATACTCCACCAATTCATCGATGGTGGGGAAGACATCGTCGTGGAGATGAATATGGGAGCGAAGATTCACCCAGTCAGCTTTGGAAATAATCCAGTGAGGATATCTGTTGACACAGCCTGGTGTCTGGATAGGTGAATATTAATGGGATAATGATCGCTGCCCAATAGGTCGGACCGAACCGATCAATCAAGTAAAGGTACCAAGGACGGGATACAAAAGGAAACTTCTAGGGCGGGGTGTGTACCATAGACACATGATAGAAACGTCGCGACACCCGTGTTTAACAAAAGGAGGCCGGACATATCGCAAACGTCTGCTACAAGGCACCCATGAGCATCGTCAGTGTCGGAGACCCATAAAGCGTGTTTGGCATTCAGATTACCAAGGAAGATAAGCGGTGGTGGAATCTGTGCCAAAAGAGCTGAAAGTCGTTCTCGTGTACGACACTGACCGGTGGCAGATATCCATTACAAATAGAGTCAGGCACTGCAACTCGACACACACTACTACAGCTTGCACGGGCATGTTAAGCGGGATGCTGGTATGCGCCACTAGAGTAGCAACACCACCGCTTGCTCGTCCATCAGCTGCAGAGTCATGTCTAAATGCCGAAAAGCACGAAGATGTAAGGCGTAGACAGACGACTGAAGGCGAAAGGTGCGAAACTAAATGTTGTATGTCCGGAGCACGGGCCCGGAACCCATTAACATTCCACTGAACTATTTCCATAATAACAAGGTTGAGGCATTGTTTTAAGAGGTTGAATCAGAAACTGAAAAATTCAGTGCCATAGCCGGGATTTGAAGCCCCGATCTTCCTCTTATCAACCGGCTGCTTTAACCACTAAGCTACCATGGCCAACTTGTCAGAACCACATTAAATTCCCCAGCTGATACGTTCTTTTTCCCGGTTAACCACAAGGGAATCCCACATCAGAGATAAATACCCCAAGTCGCCCTTGGGATATTTGCCTCTGATGTGAGATTCCATTCTGACACTGTCGCGAGCCTGTGCCCTCATGGAACGATAGTCCACAACGCTCACACATTGCAGGATGGGTGCACGAGGACTCCGTATGTCCCAACTTCAGCCACTGAAAACAGCACATAGGATTCGGAACACACTGCCGAACTGCGGCACGCTCGTAGCTGCAGAAGATGTACTCGGGTAACTGAGTACCCTTAAATGTCAAGAAAACCGTTCGTAAATCCATCAATTTGCCATTCTGTTTTCGAGTGAGGCGGTATGCCTAACACACCCGTTGATCTGAAAGGCAGGTGACTATTTCTTCGTTGGACAGACCATCAAGACTGGATGTTGTGACAATTCCTCTGCACGTATTGAGTGATTTGTGTGGGACTACCCGAATAGGGTAGGAGACCAACAAACTTGCTTTGAGCAATCTTTCCTACTGATCTTCAGTAATTACCTCTATCAAAAGCGTACCGTCTCGTACTCTGGTCGCATTTTTCACCTGGCCACAGATTCGGTCAACTTCTCGCTTGATATAGAAGGGGCTAAGATCCTTTACCGCTTTCCCATCACAAGCCAACGTCAACACTAAAACGAGGAAGAGGTTTTGCGCGGATGCATTATAAATTGACCCCCATCCGGAACCGTCGGCGTCAGCCTGCCATCCGGGGGTCAAAGGATAAAAGACACCAAAATCTCCACGGTCTGTGCCGCCATGGAGACCCCTCCATGACTGACCTCAAGGTGTACTTCAGAGGGACTACCCTCCGATCCCCACTGCTTGTCCACATGTGTAAACCGTTCACCACGCTACCAGGCTCTATTCCCTTACCACAGGAATAATCGGCTGTGGGTCCCCACTTTAGGCCACGCTGACTAAACGGAGTCAGCGTGGATTCAGGGGACTTGTGGTCGATTACACCGGGGTTCCGTCGGCGGTAACACGTCCGGCCGGTGATACTAACCCGACGGCACACGGTCGTCGGGGAATTAATACAGGCCGGGCCCTTAGAGAGCCACGTGGGCGTACATGACGGTGTGGACGGGCCCCGCACCTAAGGTTACACAAGTCGGGGGCCGCGCTGAAACCCGTGGGACAGGACCACGGAGATAGGAAAGACCTCTGGTGGTGAGACTAGAGTTATAAACTAAGACCTTACAAACTAATAATCAGAATAAACCTAGAAGGGGAAGAGGGTGATGAAAAGTAACAGTCAAAACAGCTACACATGGCACTGTAAATGAACATGGAGGGGGTAAAATAATTGTGAGCGTCTTGGGTCCCCGAGTGCGCCAAACCCGTACGTACCGTAGTAGGCCCCCTGGGGGGGGGGGGCATTGTTACAACAAAGACGGAAGGAATTAAACATACAAACGGAACTTATACCGGTGCAATTCATTTTACACCAAGAAAATTTGTGATATAATCATTCGTCTGAGTAATGTAATTGATGTTGTGCAAACAATTCACTTCATCAGATCTAAAGGGCTTAATCACAGAGTTCCGGGCAACCTGTTGATATTGACAGTGAATATGGGGATTTGCTTTACCACACGGAGGTAAGGTGGTTCAGTCGAGGAAACGTTCTGCAACATTCTTTTCGCTATCAGGAATGAAATTGCTTTCTTTATGGATGTGCATGGTAAACCTGTTCCAGAACTCCAAGGGCGGCGCCGTGGCCGAGCGGTTAGCGCGCTCGCCTACCACCTAGGCGGCCCGGGTTCGATCCCAGGGACCCGCATGTGGTATTCGTGGTGGACGAAGCGGCGTCAGGGCGGGTTTTCTCCGGGTGCTCCGGTTTCCCCCGCTATCTCATTCCATCGGTGCTCCATCTTCATTCCATGTATCATCAGTGTCACCGCCTGTGGTGCCGTAGTAGTAAAAGCGGGCGTTAAACACTACAACAACAGAACTCCAAGATCAGCAGTGGGTAAATAATTTGGCTTTCCTTGTAGATTTAACTCGTTATCTTCGTGAAGGGTGCTCCCCGTTGATGCCTCGGTAGCTCAGCCGGTGCGGTAGCCGCCTCTGCGCTGTACATCACTGCCTGGGATCGCTGCCGGTACCCCAGATTACAGGCTCGGCTGCTGACGGCTACGTTGATTTGAATGGGATGCGGTGAAGTGATTTTAGGTAGGTATAGGTCGCAGACTTAAGTCTTCTCAGGCACGAGGTTAGATAACAAAATACACTGCACTGACGTTTTCTGGTTTATTTTCCATCACATAAATGCCTCGAAGAACAGACCTGGGCGAGTTTCTGTTATTGTGTTTTCACCTTATCTTATCGCCCCGAGTTATTTACGGCATCCTTATGCTAATCTACTACACTATCGCAACTGCGACGTTTTGGCGCGAAACTAGACCTCAGTGGGTCACGGATTCACCCTTGGTTGCACCAACACAACCGAGAACAGGCAACAGAGTATCCAGTATTTATAGGTTTCTCAGCCACGCCAAACTTCTGCTGTCCCGTTACTCGAGAGGGTATGTTTCCCCCAGGTGTGTCCTTGGGCTTTCAATACCAAGCCGTCCCTTAGCGAAAAATCATAAAAGATATTTGTCCTCTGTTGATATTTACCACTCGGAAATGTGTCCTCCAGGTTCACAAAATATATTCAAGAGGCAACTGAAATGTACAAGTTTCATATATACAGAAATACATAGTTCTATATACATGGAAGTTCCCTCTCATCTTAATTAACTGAATACCACGCTTCAGGGTAGAGAGCGCATTATCACAGACTCGTTTTGTACCATAGAGGCATTTAAACGAAGGTTAGTCTTTGGGAGCACCAGTTTAGCAACGCGGAGACTGCACATTTTCCGACCCTAACCTCAGTGATCCGGTGCGCAGAAACCTTGGACTTTGATGAATATATAACCCTACTGCAACAATTGCGCGAAGAGTTCGAACGTAGATTCTAATACATTATACCACTTGAGAAACAATTTAAGTTATTTGTAACACCATTTTTCAGTGGGTATCCTCGATAGTTCTGTTGAACTGCAGTTGGAATAGATTTGAAAAATGATACTGAGTTGAAAGATAAACATCAAAATAGAAAAAGTATAAACCATTTCTACACCTCTGTAAAACGCGAAAAATTTCCTAAACTCCACAATCTAGTTAGTGAGTGAGTGAGTGAGTGAGTGAGTGAGTGAGTGAGTGAGTGATGTTTAAGGGCCCGTCGACAACTTGGTCATTTGGGCCCCAAGTCAGAACGTAAAAGTAGCACTAGCACACAAGTTTAAAATTCCAGGATAAAACGGAAGGTTAAAAAGATGAAAGTTGAAAAAGTGTAAAACGTTAAAAATCAAAGTTATATACGTAAAACATAAAAAACGTGAAATTAAAACAATTAAAATGGAAAATGCTAAAATGATAAAATCAGGATAATGCTAAAACACATCATCACTGAAGACTAAAATATCCAAAAGCTAAAACACCAGTTTAATTTGCTGCGCGAACCCTATTACTGGTCGAACCGCAGTGCATTATCCATAGCAACTGGGTCGTCGCCCAAAACAGAACGCAGCGTAACCTCCAGACCAAGGGACTGGCGCTCTTGAGCGTAACGCGGACAATCTAGGAAGACGTGCGACACATAGAGTTGAACATTGCACGTAGGACACATTGGGGCCAGGTCGCCACGTAAGAGATATCCATGAGTGGCGCGGGTGTGACCTATTCTTAAGCGAGTTAAAAGAACTTCCGACCTCCGAGAGTCCCTACAAGATGTCAGCCAGGGATCTATGGTGTCTTTGACCATCCGCAGTTGTGTGCCAGTGAATGGCTCCCAAGATTTATCCCAAACGGAAAAAGGATGGCAACGAAAGTATCACTATACATCTCTAGGAAAGAGTGTTTGTGTGGATAACTCCGGCAAACGACATGCAGACTCGGCGGCTGCATCCGCCTGTTAATTGCCGGTAATCCCCACATGGCCTGGGGTCCATGCACAAACTGATATCCGCGTGAATGTAACTGAGAAACGAGTGTCTGAATCTTTACAACTAAAACCGAGGTGCCCAGAAACTGCTGCAGAGCCTGGAAAGCGCTTAGAGAATCAGAGTAAATTACAAAATTTCCAGAAACTGAGAGAGAGAGAGAGTGAGTGAGTGAGTGAGTGAGTGAGTGAGTGAGTGAGTGAGTGAGTGAGTGAGTGAGTGAGTGAGTGAGTGAGTGAGTGAGTGAGTGAGTGAGTGAGTGAGTGAGTGAGTGAGTGAGTGAGTGAGTGATTAGGGTTTGAGGTCCCGTCGACAGCTAGGTCATTAGAGCCCCCCCCCCCCAGGAACTGAGCTAGAGATAGAAAGTGAGAAATAAAATATATCAAAAAGCTTGGCAGAAAAAACAGAAATGAAGTCCGGCAGGCGGTACTTGTGTGCCTCACCGTTATATATGAAGCTACATCCCGTAGCTCTCCCCAACTCAGAACCATCGGTAAATACCGGAGTGTAAGTCCGGTAACGGCCCAGAAGTTCAGTGAAAAGTTGGTGAAACACCAACTGAGGGGTAGCACAGCCCGAAAGCACAAGATCAAACCGGGCACGTTGGAGTTGCCAAGGAGGATAGCGGAAAAGAGTATATCGCTCTATAGCAGGCATCCGGAGGTCGTGAGCTGCGAGCAATTCTCAATACCGAATACCGCTTGGGCGGGATATAGTGCTAAAGGTGGGCGAGTTCCAAGCGCAAAACGGATTTAAAAGAAGGGTGACCGGTGTGACCTGCTAACCTGGCCACGTTAGAACATAATAAAAACGAGCGCACGAAGAGGGAGTGGAGGTTCGCCGGATTCAACATACAGACATTCAACACGACCAGTCCGGAAAGCTCCGGTAGCTAGACGGATATCAGCATGATGCATTGTGTCTAATTAACAGAGTTTAGAGGCGGACGCTGCGGCGTGGATAAAACTGCCATAGTCCAGTTTGGACAACACCAGGGAACGACATAACCTCAACGTGACGGTCCGATCGCCGCGCCAAGGTACTCCAGATTGAACACGGAGCACTCGACGCGAACGATGGCAGGAAGCACGAAGCTGCCGTACGTGGTGCTCCCATGTAGGCTTAATGTCGAGGTGAAGGCCCAACAATTTAAGATGCGGAACAAACGGCAGAGGTGTGCCACGCAAATGGAGATCAGGAGGAGGGTGTACACAGTGAAGTTGATTAAAATGGATACACTGTGTTTTCGTAGCGGAGAACTGAAAGCCGGTACGAAGCGCCCACTCGGCGATGGATGTTACGATCAACTGCAGTTGCCACTCGAGGTACTCAAGACTGTAAGAGTGATAGTAGATGGCAAGGTCGTCAACATACAGTGACATCGGTTTAAGTAATTAGGTGCCAGGGTTTATTATTGCAGGTTTTTGTTTATTTGAGTGTGTGTGTGTGTGTGCGTGCGTGCGTGTGTGTGTGTGTGTATTTTTTAATTTTATTTATTTATGTATTAATATCTGCTGCCCCGTTACCTTAGTAACATTACATGCATTCTTTACATTATGCTAATACAGTTTTGCACAGTTTTACATTGATATGTACAAGTTGTTTTACACTATTTAGGTACTTAACGTTAACAATTGTTACAAAATATATGCGATAAACTTCTAATACAAGGTTATAACAATAGATTGCCTTATTTGCCATATTTAAATCATTCTATACTTTCAAGTTTTTGATGAATTTGCTGAAACTTCGAAAATATACTGATATTAATTCTTGATTGTTGACAGGCCATTTACCTCCTTCCATTATTATCTCTCGAATTAGAACAGACCTTTGGTATTCTGTATTTTCACACTGATAAATCAGATGATTGACTGTCTGTTCTCCTTTGTTACACGTGCAGGACGGAGCATTTATGATGTTAAATCGATATAGGTAAGGATTTGTTTTTCCATGTCCTGTTACTATTGCTGTTAATTCTGGGTTTGCTGGGAGTTTTAATTTTAGTCTGTCTAGAAGTGTGGGAAAAAATGATTTAGTAACTGCTGCGTTATTTGTGCTATTCCATCTGGTCTGCCATTGTTCCAGTGATAAATTATTTATTTGTGATATGATGGTGGACTTCGAAATTTTGTAGTATATTGTTTCGCCTTCTGCAGAAGCTTCTTTGGCTAATCTATCAGCTAGTTCATTACCAGCAGTACCATTATGGGCTTTCAACCAGCTGAAGTGAATTGTCCACTGACTTTGTTGAAGGGCATTAATGGTATTGTGTATGTTGTCTATTATAGAATTATGGTTACTATTATTCTTCAATAAGGATATTGTAATATTGCTGTCTGTGTATACTGCTGCAACTCTTTCTTCATTCGCAATAGCCTCAAGTTCTTGAAGTTTCTGTAGTGCTTTCCATATGGCCAACTGCTCTGCTTGGTTATTCGTGCATTTTGAATGTAGTCTGTGCTTTAATTGATGGATAAGAACTCGGTGTTTGTATATTACAGCAGCTGCTTCCACTTTTCCTCCTGATTTGCTTCCATCTGTATAAATTTCTATGTCATATGTCGTGTTTTCCAGAGTTTCTTGTATAGTTCTCTTATCTGCAGGGTGATTCCAGTTCTTTAGGTCTGTGGGCGAATCATAGTCTGTCTCTCCATGAGTTGCTTTATACTGTTTGACTTTGCCACTTATCGTAATGTCTATTGGTTGAATGCCGGCCATGATGCAGGAAGCATCAAAAGATATTGTCCTATAGGCTTTAATAATTTTAATGTCTAGGAGCCTTTGGATGCGTTGTAGTTTTTTTATGTTAGTAGAGTATTGCAGAGCTTCATACCACACAGGTGCTCCATAGGTGAGGATAGATTCAAGTGCTCCTTTGTATATTGTAGTCAATGCTTTATGTCCAAGTCCCAAGTTTAGTTTCGCAAATTTAGATAGAGTATGTATCAAGGCTATTGCTTTGTCGTGAACATGATCGATGTGCTTGTTGTATCTAAATCTTCTGTCTAAATAAATTCCAAGGTATTTCAATGCTTCGACTTGCTCTATGGGCTTATTATTGATGTAGCTATTAATGCTCAAGTTTTGTCTTTTCTTTTTCCGAGTAACAACTAGTACTTTTGATTTGGTTTCATTGAATTTGATTTTAGTGTCTCTAGCCCAATGCTCTATTCTTGTTACATCTTCATTGGCGTTGTTTTCGGTCTCTATTATTGTTCTACCTCTTGTCATTACAAGCAAATCATCTGCAAATGCAATTATCTCAGTATATTTTGTATATTCTAACTGTAGAAGGGGATTGTACAGGACGTTCCATAAACCAGGACCACAGCTCGAGCCCTGTGGACACCCTTTTTCAACATCTTTTTCAGCGCTGTACTCATTGGTACATAAACTTGCTTTTCGATCTCTGAAGTAGTCCAGGGTCAATGCATATAAATTTTGGGGACATTTCACTTGTCTTAAGTTTTTAAGAATACTCGGCCACCATGCCGCATCAAACGCTCCCTGGACGTCTAAACTAATCAGAATTTGAATTTGATTTTGATTTGGTTTAAGGGCGCTCAACTTCTAGGTCATCAGCGCCCTTAAAAGATTCATGGCAATAGCCAGATATAAATTTCACTCAAAAAATAAAAATACTAGCAACAAGAAAAGTTTACAAAGGTAAAAAGCAGTGGCAATAGCCAGATATGAAACAAGGTGATAAATATGTCCAAAAGCAGAAACAGATAATTAAAAAAAATTTAAATCCTCAAATTGATATTGCACTCCGCTAAAAAATTAAAAACTCTATCAACCGCTGTTTTGTCGTCCGCTAGGACCTCTGCAAGTCTGGCAGGCAGCTGCAGAGAATCCCGAAGGTGCGCTAGAGAGCAAACTAATCAGAGCTATGTAGTTGTTGTTCTTTAGGTTTTCCATAACATAGTGGTTTACTGCCATCACTGCGTCTATTGTACTTCTCTGTGGAGTAAATCCGTATTGCCGGGGACTAAATAGTCCGTTTGAGTGCATATAATGGAGTATCCTGTCTATCATTAATTTCTCGAGCACTTTTCCACCTATGTTGATTAAGCTGACGGGTCTGTATTTTGAGACATCTTCACTCCTTTCTTTGCCTGGTTTAATTATTGGAATTATTAGAGATTTTTTCCATAATTTTGGAAAGTATCCATTTTTAAGGCAACTGTTGTACATTTCAGTGAAGAAGAGTGGAAACCGTTGAAAAAATCTCAAAATAATATCACTGGTTAGGCCATCCTCTCCCGGAGCTTTGTTGGGATTAAAATGGTGGAGTGCGCTTTTAACTTCCTCTCTTGTAAATTTAACATCGTTTGCAGTATGCAAAGGTTCTGCTATTTTACTTCTTAATTGTACATGATGTTCATTGTCATTCTTATCATCATCTGGTATAAAGTGATCTATCATATGTTTTAATGTGTTCTGTGTATCATCGTATATTTACCGTCCTCAGTCTTGATCGTTGTGAGTATATTTTTACTTTTAAATTTACACGCTGAAATGTTATACACTAAGTGCCATGGGTTGGCTTGATCCGTAGTGCTGCAGAATTCCTTCCAAGATGTTAATTTGCTCATATCTACTAGATGTCTGTAATTTCTATTAACTTCCAGATATATGTTTTTCCTCTGTTGCCTTAGTTCTTCATTATTGAAGGTTCTTTGATACCTTCGTCGGAGTGCATTAACTCTCTTTCTCATTACAGTTAGTTCAGGGTTCCACCACGGTACAGATTTTCCTTTGTGCCTCTTGATTCTTGGCCTGCTTAAATGGAATGCCCCGTTACATGCCTCAATTATGCAATTATGGCACTGCTGGACCAGTCGTTCTACGTCTGTATAATTATCGACATTTATAGCAAGTTCTGTGTCTAATTCCTCACTGGATTTGTGGCTGTTAAACACATTCTTAAGATTTTGTTCTAAAAGGGTGTCAAAAGTTGCATAATTTTCATTTTTCTTTATGTATTTTATACCTTTTAAGGTGTTTATATATCCTTGAGTTGTGCTGTCATATCTGAACGATACTATTTTGTGGTCTGAGCAGCTTTCTTCCACTCCACAATTCCAATCTATTATATGAGCAAGGAGGTGACTATTGGTTATTGTTAAGTCTATCCAGCTTTTTTTTAGCCCTTGCTGTTTCGAAAGTTGGCATTTCTGTGTTTTCATTAATTATGTGTAGTGATGTGGAAGTGATAAATTCTTCTAGGGCTTTTCCTCGTTCATTATTCATTACATCGTGCCATAAGTTATTTCTCGCATTGGTATCAGCTCTTATTATTACTCCATCTCCTTTGGTATGATTCAGAATGTTTTCGATTTTCTTTGTATCTATTTCTATGTTTCTCTCATAGTCAAAGTACATACTTATAGTGTAAAACTTCTCACAATTATAAGTCACTTCGACTATCACGCAGTCGTCATCTGAGCACTGTTTTATTAGCGTGGCATCAATATTGTGGTTGTTAATTATTATGGCTGCTCTTCTTCTTCTATCACCACACTCATATTTTCTCATTGCCATAGGAATTCCTACTAATTTATTGTTTATCGTGTATGGCTCCTGTATACAGGTTATGTCTATACCTTTTTCATTTATTAGTTGCACTAAGTTATTAGTGGCTGTTCTAGAGTGTTGTACATTTACTTGAAAAAACGTTAAACAGCTGTGTCTCATGTTAATATGCTATGTTCTGTTGGCACCTTCGTAATGCAGCTTGATATGAAGGGCAGTTACCGCTGAGCGAAGAGTGGTTCACATCAATATTAGAGTCTTTATTATATTTAAGAAAAGTAGTGCAATTAATGCACTTATACTTTTCTTAGGAAGTTTTGCAGTTCTTTAGAAGATGTTCTCCTGAACATTTAGGGCATGTTAGTTTCCCTTTACATGTCTGTGCGCGATGATTGTATTTCGAGCATTTAAAGCAGCGGTTAACTTTAATGTAGTCATCCCATGAACATATATTCCAGCTAAGTTTGATCTTCTTGCCTAGTAATTGCCTTCTAGCTTCTGGACTGATTTCTATAATTATATTTTTGTTTTTCTATCAAGAAATTCAAATATTGGCTTTAATTCATCTTTATGACTATATAATTCCTCATTTTGAGAGGTTAAGGCTTCGGCCACATTCCCCTTAGTGATTTCATCGCCAACATTAAATATAATAATCCTTGGGTTTAATTTATTTCGCGTTACTGCCTCAAGTTCCTCTCCGCATTTCTCATTTATTTTGCTGCAGATGGTGTCAGCTTCTTCTTTGTTAGAGGATTCAATCAAAATCTGACCATATCTTAGTTCTTTACATGCTTTGACTCCCACTTTGATTTCCACGGGATCAATTTTAGTTTTAATCAGAGTTCGTATATATTCAGCACTTTGGTTGTTTTTGTTTTTCACAAACAACTTGTGGGATTTTTCTTCTTTTCCAGTTAGTAATCCTCCTACTACGTCTATGTAATTACTCCTGCGTGATACTTGACCCAATGTAGGTCCTAAAGCCTCAGCGGATGGCGCTGGTTTCCATGCGGCTGGTCGAGATTTTATTAGTAGTTGATCATTTGTCTTCTTTAGCTCAATTTGCACTTTCTTTAACTCGTTATTACGATCACTAATTTCAACTTTTAACTCAGATACAGCCTTCCTCAATTGGCTTACGGCTTTAACTATATCTTCCTTGAGGTCTTGTCTGAAATTCTTGCTCCTTTCCGTTACATTTAAAAGTAACCTATACGCATCTTCAATACGATCGTCTACGTCATTTGCCATCGCCATCGCAGATGTTTCAGATGGCCTTGGCCGTATTTAGCACAAATCGTAGATTATTCTCACTATTTACGCGTGTCTGTGAAAGTTCTCACTCATAAATATTTCCCACCACCTCAGAATGCTAGAACAACTCCACTAATGCACTTGGGAACAATATTTTCACAAAATCCATGTATAATACGACTAAAGGTTATCCAAGTTTGATCTTGAGCACATACACAACACAATTTCATTATAAATCACTCAACCCTTATGTGCCTTTCTTCCTAATATTCTTATTAGCACAATATGTTATAAAGAATAATTTATGATACAAATTAATTATTGATCATCAGTATATATTGAGATATACACAAATAAATGATGAGCCATTTGGTCAAACGCACTGATTCATCCATGTCCTACCATGCATGTGTGTGTGTGTCTGTCTGTCTGTCTGTCTGTCTGTCTGTCTGTCTGTCTGTCTGTCTGTCTGTCTGTCTGTCTGTCTGTCTGTCTGTCTGTCTGTCTGTCTGTCTGTCTGTCTGTCTGTCTGTCTGTATGTATGTATGTGATGTGATCTATAGATGGGGTATGAACCCATTAGCTTAAATTTAGCTTACTTCCCTACATTTTGGTGTAAGGTGCACAAAAATTTTTGATATTTTAGGAAACAGTTTAATTCTGTTGAATGTAAATGAAAAGATAATAGTAAAAGTAATAATAATTACATGATTTATCCTATCACGATAACCCTTTTAATCAGGCATTTTACTAGTATGAATTTTGTAGTTTAAAGAAATTTTTATTTTGCTGGACTGAAATTAAGATTTGTGATTAATTTCTTTAGAGCTAAATTAATAAAATAATATTAGAATGGATTTGTAGTATAATAAGGACATAATGTAAATATATTTCTTATTTTCTATTAAGAATATATCAAGAAAGATTTATATTATATTATACGTATAAATTAACACTTAAATTTATATAGGGTATAATAACCTATATGGGAAGAAATAAAAAAGGGTCTTAATAATAAATACATATGGAGGTGTATTCCAATTATTCTTAGTTAATTACATAAGATAAAGATATGTAATTAAATTTATTATTATTATTATATATATATATAGGGTTACAGTCCTATATCTATAACCCACTAGGTTTCATTTACGAAGTAAAAAAAAATGAAACCTAGTGGGTTATAGATATAGAACTGTAAAATATAAACCAATGTTTATGTGAAAAGTTGAAATTGGATTTTTGGGCATAAAAGAAGATTTTTTTTCTTTCGAGGAAGGGACTTTTTTTTTATTTTACTTAAGTTTGTTAAAAATTGGAAATAGTTGTAGAAGTAAGTTTTATGTTCCATGATTTTTGTATAATTTTGATCATTTGAATGGTTTATTAAGTTGATTTTTTTGTTAATCCAGTGATTTAGAAAAAAGTATTAATTGGTAATTAAGCCTTAAAAATTATAAGTTTGATTCTTGCTTAAAAATTTGTTCATTTTAACATTAATCTATATGTAAATTTTTGTTCGTTTTAATTTCTAAATGATATTTTGACATGATTTATTGCAGTAGATAATTTTATTGATATTAAATAAGTTTAGATTTGGTAAATGTTAATTAGGTTTGGTTAAAGCTGTGCCAGCATCCGCGGTTATACAGCGAAATCAAATGAACATTATTGGTTTTGAAGTAATTAATATTATTTTTATAAATGGGAATTGAGAAAAATTATTATAAGGTGAAATATTTATAATGTCTTGAGGTATATTTATTTTTTGTATGATTGTTATGAAAGTAAAAATATAAACTAGGATTAGATACCCTATTATTTTTATTGTAAAATTTGAAACTTGAGTATTAGTAGTTAAGGTCTTGAAACTTAAAGAATTTGGCGGTATTATAGTCTATTTAGAGGAATCTGTTATGTAATCGATAGTCCACGTTGAACCTTACTTATATTATTTCTTGTATACCGCTGTTTGAGAATATACTTTTAGGTTATTTTCTTAATATATTATTAATTAAAATTTCAGGTCAAGGTGCAGTAATATATAAGTTGAATAATGGATTACAATAAATTTTATTTATATGGATTGTTATTGAAATATAATTTGAAGGTGGATTTAATTGTAATTTTTTAAAGATTATTAAAATGATTAATAGCTCTATAATATGTACACATCGCCCGTCGCACATCGCCCGTCGCTCTCGTTATTAAGATGAGATAAGTCGTAACAAAGTAGGTGTATCGGAAAGTGTACCTAGAAAGTAAGGTTTAAAAAGTAATTAAATATCAGGTTAAACTTAAAGTTAAGGTTTTCATTTACACTGAAATTATTAATCGTGCGATTCGATATAATCTGAAATTAATATAATTGTTATATAAATATTGTTGTTTATTAAATTTTAATTAAATAAATTTTTGTTATTGTAGAATTAATTGATCAAATTTTTTTACTATAGTGAATTAGTACTGTGAAGGAATTTTTAATTACTTATTTATAATTAATTAAAGGTTATTTTATTTATTGTATCTTGTGTATCAGATTAAATTAAAATGAATTATAAATTTTTTTTCTTCACGAATTTAAAAGATTTAATTAAAAATATTAGTTATTGTGTCATAAATATTAATAATTTTTAATTGGTAACGAGATGTTATTCGTTTTTAAGGATATCTAGTTTTTTAATAAACGAATTCAATTCGGAGAATATTAAGTTATTTAATTAGTTTATATTTAAATATTTTATGTTCTTAATTTTAAAGGGGATTATCTCTTTAAAATATAATTATAATATAATAGTTGATGAGGATTTTATGAATTTAGAATTTGTTATTAATTAAAGGATGTTAAAATTTAATTCTTATTTTTAGTGATTTTTAATTTTTATTTAATTTTTATACTAAAATTTTAAGTTTAATTTAGAATTTTTAGAAATGATGATTTAATTAGTAAATTTTTAAAGTATACTATTAATGGTTTGGTTTTGTTAATATGAAGAATTAGGCAAATATTTTACTCACCTGTTTATTAAAAACATGGTTTCTTGTAATTATTTAGGAGATCTGACCTGCCCACTGAAAATATTTTGAAGGGCCGCAGTATTTTGACTGTGCAAAGGTAGCATAATCATTAGTCTTTTAATTGAAGGCTGGTATGAATGGTTGGATGAGGTAAATTCTGTTTTATGTTAATTGATGTTGAATTTAGATTTTAAGTAAAAGTACTTAAATGTTATTAAGGGACGAGAAGACCCTATAGAGTTTAATAAATGTAATAATTAATTGAGTTAAAGTTTAATTTTTGGTTTTATGTAATTTATTTAATTGGGGTGATTGGAAGATAAAATAAACTCTTCTTTATATTTAATAAATTAATTAGTTGTGTGATCCATATTTAATGATTAAAAGATTAAATTACCTTAGGGATAACAGCATAATTCTTTTTAAGAGTTCATATCGAAAAAAGAGATTGTGACCTCGATGTTGGATTAAGATTAGTTATGGGTGCAGATGTTCAATAACTAGGTCTGTTCGACCTTGAAAATCTTACATGATCTGAGTTTAAACCGGCATGAGCCAGGTTGGTTTCTATCTTTAATTAATTTGAATATTTTAGTACGAGAGGACCAAATATTTAAAATAATTTTTATTATTTGAATACTATTAAATAAACTATTTTGGCAGAATTAAGTGCAGCAGATTTAGAATCTGCAAATATGATTTATAGTCATAGATAGTAAATGTTGAGTGGAGAATTGTTTGTAATAATATTGGTAGGTTTAATTTTGGTAATTTTTGTTATAGTGGGTGTGGCTTTTTTTACTTTATTGGAACGTAAAGTGTTAGGTTATATTCATTTACGTAAAGGTCCTAATAAGGTAGGGTTTGTAGGTCTTTTACAACCTTTTGGTGATGCTATTAAACTTTTTTGTAAGGAACATATTAATCCTTTAGTTTCTAATTATTTATTATATTACGTATGTCCTGTTTTTTCTTTATTTTTATCTTTAATTTTGTGAATGTTAATGCCTTATATAAGAGGTTTATTTACTTTTAATTTGGGTTTATTTTTTTTTCTGGTTTGTACAAGAATAGGAGTTTATACTGTAATATTAGCTGGTTGGTCTTCAAATTCTAATTATGCATTATTAGGAGGTTTACGTGCTGTAGCTCAAACTATTTCTTATGAAGTAAGATTAGCTTTAATTTTACTTTCTTTTATTTTTTTGATGTTTTTTATTATCAAATCGGGGTATGATTTTTATTTTTATGTTTACCTTTATGTAATGTTTGATTTGTTTCATGTTTAGCTGAAACAAATCGTAGACCATTTGATTTCGCTGAAGGAGAATCTGAATTAGTTTCTGGTTTTAATGTAGAATATGGAAGAGGAGGTTTTGCATTAATTTTTTTAAGAGAATATTCTAGTATTTTATTTATAAGTATATTGATATGTATTATTTTCCTTGGCTCTAATTTAAATTCTTTAACTTTTTATTTGAAATTGATTTTTATTGCTTTTATATATATTTGAGTTCGTGGTACTTTACCTCGTTATCGTTATGATAAATTAATATATTTAGCATGGAAAAGATTTTTACCTTTATCATTAAATTTTTTGTTTTTTTATTTAGGATTAAAAATTTTCTTTTAAAGGTTGTCTTAAGTAAAATTAAGTTAATAAGGGATTTTAACCCTTTCATTATGATTTCAAGACATAAGCTTATTCATTAAGTTTATAACTTATTGATAAAGAATATTATCCCATATCTTAATAATTAATGGGTTAATAATGTAGTAGAGGAAATATAAAACAGTTAAAATTTGTCCTGTTAAAATATAAGGATCTTCAACAGGTCGTGCTCCAATTCACGTTAGAAGAATTACAATTGTTACTATAGATCAAAATAAGAATTGATTAATAGGATAATATTGTAAGCCTCGTGAATTTGTGGTTATTAATGGTATAAAAAATAGAATTGCAATAGATATAACTAAGGCAATAACCCCTCCTAATTTATTAGGAATAGAACGTAAAATTGCATAAGCGAATAAAAAATATCATTCTGGTTGAATGTGTACAGGTGTAACTAAAGGGTTAGCGGGCGTAAAATTATCAGGATCTCCTAAAATGTAAGGTTCCTTTAATGATAAAATTGATAAGAATATAAATAGAACAATAAATCCTAAAATATCCTTAAATGTAAAATAAGGATGAAAAGGAATTTTATCAATATTTCTATTTAAACCTAGAGGATTATTAGATCCTGTTTGATGAAGAAAAAGTAGATGAACCATTACTGCAGCTGCTACAATAAATGGTAGTACAAAATGAAATGTGAAAAATCGATTTAATGTTGCATTATCAACTGCAAAACCTCCTCAAACTCATTGTACTAATTCAATACCTAAATAAGGGATAGCAGATAATAAATTTGTAATTACTGTAGCTCCTCAAAAGGATATTTGTCCTCAAGGTAGAACATAACCTATAAATGCTGTTGCTATAACCAAAAATAAAATTACCACCCCTACTATTCATGTGTAATAGAATTTATAAGATCCGTAATATATACCTCGACCAATATGAAGATAAATACAAATAAAAAACATAGATGCCCCATTAGCGTGAAGAGTTCGTAATAATCATCCATAATTTACATCTCGACAAATGTGAGCTACTCTGGAGAATGCTAAATCAATGTGAGCTGAGTAGTGTATAGCTAAAAATAGCCCTGTTATGATTTGAATTCCTAAACATAAACCTAATAGAGAACCAAAGTTTCATCATGATGAAATATTGGAAGGAGTGGGTAGATCTACTAGGGCATTATTGGAAATTTTAATTAAAGGGTGAGTTTTACGTAAAGGTTTATACATTAATTTATTTGTCGTAAAGGTCCATTATAAATATTAATAATTTTTACTACCGCAATCAGAGTTAAAAATAAATATGATGCAATTAAAATAGTTATTATGTTAACAGGTTGATTATATATTTTTAATAAGAAGTTATTAGAAATTATATTAAATGCTAGTGTATTTTCTATATTTTCATATATATTTATTGGAAAATAAATATTTGTATAATAGATTACTAAAAAGATTAAAGGTAATAAAATAATGGTAAATAGAATTTTATTTGAATAAAAAAATATTTCATTTGAGGCTAGTCTAGTAACATACATAAATAAAACTAATATACCTCCAAGATAAATTAATAATAAAACATAAGAGAATCAAAATCTTAAAGATATAGAACCTCTAATCAAACATATTGAAATTGCTTGGAGAAAAAGAATTAATCCTATTGATAAAGGATGATTTAAAAATAAAAAAATAATTCTTAATGTTATTCTAATTCTTAATATTAAGTATAAAATATCAAAGGGTAGTTTAAAAAAAATATTAGTTTTGGAAATTAATGATAAGATTTTCTTCCCTTTGAAGTTTTAAAAGTTGAACTTATTTTTGGTTTACAAGACCAATGTTTTATATTAAACTATTAAAACGTTAATGTTAATACTATTTTATTTTATATTTTTTTGTGGATTATGAGTATTTTCTTCTAAGCGTAAGCATTTATTAATAACTTTATTGAGATTAGAATTTATTGTTTTGATTTTATTTATTATTTTATACTATTATGTTGTAATAATAAGAGGTGAATTATATATAACAATATTTTTTTTATCTTTTGCGGTTTGTGAAGGTCCTTTAGGCTTATCTATTTTGGTATCAATAATTTGTACACATGGAAATGATTATTTTAATTCATTTGGTTTATTACAATGTTAAGTTATATTTTATATATAGTTTTTATAATCCCTTTATGTTTTATTAATAGTTCAAAATTTATTATTTTTAATTTCTTTTATATTTTTAATTAATATTGACTTTTTTTGTTGAAGTGGGTTAAGTTATCTTTTTCGTTATGATTACTTATCATATGGTTTAGTTATATTAAGATTTTGAATTTGTGTTTTAATAATTATGGCCAGTTATTCTGTAATTCGATATAAATTTTATAATAAAATATTTTTATTTATAATTTTAATATTATTATTTATATTATATTGTACTTTTTGTAGTATGTATGTATGTGTGTGTGTGTGTGTGTGTGTGTGTGTGTGTGTGTGTGTGTGTGTGTGTGTGTGTGTGTGTGTGTGTGTGTGTGTGTGTGTGTGTGTGTGTGTGTGTGTGTGTGTGTGTGTGTGTGTGTGTGTGTGTGTGTGTGTGTGTGTGTGTGTGTGTGTGTGTGTGTGTGTGTGTGTGTGTGTGTGTGTGTGTGTGTGTGTGTGTGTGTGTGTGTGTGTGTGTGTGTGTGTGTGTGTGTGTGTGTGTGTGTGTGTGTGTGTGTGTGTGTGTGTGTGTGTGTGTGTGTGTGTGTGTGTCTGTCTGTCTGTCTGTCTGTCTGTCTGTCTGTCTGTCTGTCTGTCTGTCTGTCTGTCTGTCTGTCTGTCTGTCTGTCTGTCTGTCTGTCTGTCTGTCTGTCTGTCTGTCTGTCTGTCTGTCTGTCTGTCTGTCTGTCTGTCTGTCTGTCTGTCTGTCTGTCTGTCTGTCTGTCTGTCTGTCTGTCTGTCTGTCTGTCTGTCTGTCTGTCTGTCTGTCTGTCTGTCTGTCTGTCTGTCTGTCTGTCTGTCTGTCTGTCTGTCTGTCTGTCTGTCTGTCTGTCTGTCTGTCTGTCTGTCTGTCTGTCTGTCTGTCTGTCTGTCTGTCTGTCTGTCTGTCTGTCTGTCTGTCTGTCTGTCTGTCTGTCTGTCTGTCTGTCTGTCTGTCTGTCTGTCTGTCTGTCTGTCTGTCTGTCTGTCTGTCTGTCTGTCTGTCTGTCTGTCTGTCTGTCTGTCTGTCTGTCTGTCTGTCTGTCTGTCTGTCTGTCTGTCTGTCTGTCTGTCTGTCTGTCTGTCTGTCTGTCTGTCTGTCTGTCTGTCTGTCTGTCTGTCTGTCTGTCTGTCTGTCTGTCTGTCTGTCTGTCTGTCTGTCTGTCTGTCTGTCTGTCTGTCTGTCTGTCTGTCTGTCTGTCTGTCTGTCTGTCTGTCTGTCTGTCTGTCTGTCTGTCTGTCTGTCTGTCTGTCTGTCTGTCTGTCTGTCTGTCTGTCTGTCTGTCTGTCTGTCTGTCTGTCTGTCTGTCTGTCTGTCTGTCTGTCTGTCTGTCTGTCTGTCTGTCTGTCTGTCTGTCTGTCTGTCTGTCTGTCTGTCTGTCTGTCTGTCTGTCTGTCTGTCTGTCTGTCTGTCTGTCTGTCTGTCTGTCTGTCTGTCTGTCTGTCTGTCTGTCTGTCTGTCTGTCTGTCTGTCTGTCTGTCTGTCTGTCTGTCTGTCTGTCTGTCTGTCTGTCTGTCTGTCTGTCTGTCTGTCTGTCTGTCTGTCTGTCTGTCTGTCTGTCTGTCTGTCTGTCTGTCTGTCTGTCTGTCTGTCTGTCTGTCTGTCTGTCTGTCTGTCTGTCTGTCTGTCTGTCTGTCTGTCTGTCTGTCTGTCTGTCTGTCTGTCTGTCTGTCTGTCTGTCTGTCTGTATGTCTGTATGTATGTATGTATGTATGTATGTATGTATGTATGTATGTATGTATGTATGTATGTATGTATGTATGTATGTATGTATGTATGTATGTATGTATGTATGTATGTATGTATGTATGTATGTATGTATGTATGTATGTATGTATGTATGTATGTATGTATGTATGTATGTATGTATGTATGTATGTATGTATGTATGTATGTATGTATGTATGTATGTATGTATGTATGTATGTATGTATGTATGTATGTATGTATGTATGTATGTATGTATGTATGTATGTATGTATGTATGTATGTATGTATGTATGTATGTATGTATGTATGTATGTATGTATGTATGTATGTATGTATGTATGTATGTATGTATGTATGTATGTATGTATGTATGTATGTATGTATGTATGTATGTATGTATGTATGTATGTATGTATGTATGTATGTATGTATTTTTTTTTTTTAAAGATTCTTTATTGTTCTACATGTTCCATTACAATATGTAATACTACATGTTGGGTTTGCTTTGTAAACTGATAAATACATCTTAATTTAACATTAATACTACTGACCACTAATTTCTCTTAGTTTCAATTGTAAAATTATGTATGTATGTATGTATGTATGTATGTATGTATGTATGTATGTATGTATGTATGTATGTATGTATGTATGTATGTATGTATGTATGTATGTATGTATGTATGTATGTATGTATGTATGTATGTATGTATGTATGTATGTATGTATGTAATTTATTTATTTATTTAGTGACATCGGCATTCAGCTGCGAACACTAGCGATGCCGTTAACAGCTACGGCGAATAGCGTGACACTGAGAATGGACCCCTGGGGTACACCATTCTCCTGGATCATCTCTTTTCATAGGGTGTTTCCAATGCGGGCACGAAAACGGCGAAGGTGTAAAAAAGTGAAACAAATGCAGCTAAGTGAGCCCTTAAACCGTGACCGTGAAGGGTGCAGAGGATACCATATCACCAGGTAGTGTCGTAGGCGTTCTCCAGGTCGCAGAAGACACCCACGACATGCTGCTGCAACAGAAGGCATTTTGTACGCAAGCCTCCATGCGTATCAGATTGCCGACACTGGAGCGATGGCGCACTTGAACGTTGCTCAGCAGGTTGTTCGTCTCTAGCCACCAAACTAGCCGAGTGTTAATCATACGTTCTAAGGTCTTACAAACGACAAACCTTAGACAAATAGGGCGGTAGCTAGAGGGAAGTGTCCAGTCTTTTCCTGTGCGAGGGATAGGGATGTAAACTTCACAATCTAGCAGGAAGAATTTTGTGCATGTTCGAGACAACCTATGTTTGCGAATCACCATTTCCTTAATGAAGTGTACACAGTCAGGTCACAGAAGCCAATTAAGTGATGAACGTTTGAACGCATGTTCGCGATTGGGTAGCTCGCAAACAATAGTCCCGCGTATTGAACAGCTGGTGGAAAACAGACACAGACCACTGCAAAAATCACGGCGATTGTCGGATGGCTAAGAAAGAGTAGTTTTCATTACATTACATTATTTATTTAGTTTATTAGTTTTATACGAGTGTTTGTATTTCGTTAATTGGATTTCCTGCCAATAACATTTTATTTCGCATTATATTAGTTATCAGTATTAAAGTGTATCAAATACTGCTATTATTAGTATTATGTAATTTACAGTGAAAGTGTAAGTTAATTTACATAATCGTAGTTCCGCCACTGTAGCACCTCCATTTCTCGCCCGCAACCAGACGGTCAGGACTTGGGGGCTTTTACTTCCGCCCGAGCGTGCGGTCTGTTGGGGACGCCTGCTCTAGTACATTAATAGCGAGGACTAGAAATACATGTTATTTGATGAATGCAGTATCATTGGCAACTTTTAGGTCCTACAGAAGCAGTTCAGCTGCTCACTGCTGTTGTAGTGTTTAACGCCCGCTTTTACTACTACGGCACCGCAGGCGGTGACACTGATGATACATGGAATGAAGATGGAGCACCGGTGGAATGAGATGGCGGGGGAAACCGGAGCACCCGGAGAAAACCCGCCCTGACGCCGCTTCGTCCACCAAGAATACCACATGCGGGTCCCTGGGATCGAACCCGGGCCACCTAGGTGGTAGGCGAGCGCGCTAACCGCTCGGCCACGGCGCCGCCCTGCTCACTGCAACCTCCCCCAGTTTCAAAACCGTGTTCTTACTGTCCTGCATATTATACATTGTTCACTGTGTTGTCAAGGCACGACTGGCGTACAGGCTTAAAGGTTAGGGGTACACAGAGGGGACACTGCGCTCACTTGGACCTACACAAATCTAGGATGAAATGAGGGAACCGAAGGTGCCACACAGGGTCGCAGCTAGAGAGGTTACAGAGACGCGCGGAAGTCCCAAACAAGTGCTGAGGTCTCTTCATACCAAGCGAAGAAGCTGAAAATGTAAAATTAGGTAAAAATAGGCTCTAACGTGAAATTAGTTATTTTAGGTTGTATACGACCACCATTTTCGAATATGTCCATAATTAGTATATACACAAATGTTGTTCTATACACGAGGGAAAAAAAATAGGTTTTTACCTAAAATCCGAGGTCTAGTTATATTTACTTTTTTAATTATAACGATTATGGTACAGGGTAATCATAGTTACACAAAGTGTGTACCACTTGTAGCTGTAGCCTCAATGCATTCATTCTGTGCTGTGGCCATTTCCTTCCCTACATGCTGTAGTACATATAGTCTGCTCACAAGCCGAGTTTTGTAAACATCCTCGCAAACATTGTTTGCTGCAGGCACAGCTTATGTTGGAACTTAACTGCAATGTTCTTCATGCTATGTTTACTGACCACTAATTTCTCTTAGTTTCAATTGTAAAATTATATAAGTCACTAGTGTTAAGTCAAAAGTAAAGAAAAAACAGAGTGATACATTCCGAGGGTAGAGAAATAATTAGGAAAGTAACTGAGGGATGTAATGAAGTTAGGAACAAGTGTATAAAACTTCCGAGTGTCAAGCAACTGCAAGAGCATGTATACAGGCTTTCTAAAAGAACAATCGAAAGAATTCAGGAACTAGTGCAAGACTACGTTTAAGTGGTGAAATGAGTGACCTACATACATTGTAGTGAATGTGAATAATTTTGGTAAGTGCGTGATTTGGCAAAACGTTGCTGAGCATGGGCAACGGGAGAGACGAGAGGGGGGGTCGCTAGGTATACGTGCATATGCGCTGGTCGGTGAACCAGCTCCAACTGCAAGTCGAACTGGCGGAAACGCACGAATCGACCCGAACTAAAAGCAACCTAACTAGAACAATTAGCACGTGTGTTTTCACTGTAATAATGGAGTGATTGTCTACAATCGTTTAACTGTATTACAGTGTATTCAGTTATTTACTTGTGTTTTAGTGCTTATTTGCTATTCATCTGTTCTTAGAGCTATTTTCCAAGAAGAATGAGTAGCTTTCAATATCGTTTAGAAACAGATTTCTCAGCTTTAAGCTTGAAAGAAATAATATGCCGATACCTCCTCTCAAATTAATGCATGCGCAAACAAGCCGAGGTAAAATATGTTGCAGGTATTTTAATGTAAATATAAACAAAAGAAATAGTTGGATTTGCGGTTTATTTCCACAAGTAAGCTATTTTGTTTTCCGTACTTGCTGTTTGCTAATGGTAAATATACAAGCTGGACATGCTCTGGCGTGTCAAGTCTAAGTCATCTAAAACAAAAGGTTAAGAAGGGCAAAGAATATTTCACATAAGAATGCTTATTTAGATTTATCAGTCCTTGGAAAAACAGAAATTATACAACAGCTTAGCTCAGCTTTCAGACAGAATATAGAAATACACAATGACAACGTAAGGAAAAATCGCTATATTCTTTCCAAAATAATTGATTGTGTTAACTTCTGCGGTGAGTTTGAACTTGAGTTACGTGGACATGATAAAGCTGCAGAATCTAACAATCCTGGCATATTCAGCGCGATAGTAAATTTCACTTCAGCTTTGGATGCAGTTGTAAAAGGGCACATGAATAATGCTACAGTCTTTAAAGGTACAGCCATGGAAAAAATTATTGAGGGCCTTAGGAGAACAGAATATTTCTAAATCCCATGTCGTGCTGCAGCGCGGCTTACACAAGTCGATATTTCCAAGATGCAGCCTGAGTTTGTTAATGTCGGACATGCAAGCAGGCTGTCTCTCGAATCACCACTCGCAATTTTATCTGCTCCTGACAATGAAAGGGGCAGTATAGCAAACTGCCAATGGAGGAATGTAGCAGCAGAGGAAGTATATCACATAATAATACATCGGAGCCAACAGAGGTTTGAATTCTCCAGTCACTTATTGGCCATTAATTTACTTGACCAGCACTTCTTTCCTTCGTTGAAAAATAAATTTTCTAAAAAAATCCTTTCTGACGTGCAGTCCTACCCATTTTCAAGTAAATCTAAGTTAAAACAGAACTACAGATCATTTATTCTCGAAATGGTTTTGAAGAAATTAAAAGTGCAATAGCCCTTCTAAAGTTTTTAATTGAAAATAATCTGCATGAACTCTTTGGTGATGTTATGAAATTGTTGAAATTAGTAGCTACTATTCCAATGACGTGTGAAGCAGAGATGTTTCTCCACTTTGTCTGGATCAAAACATTTCTTAGAAGTACCATAGATGAAGATGGCTGTCTCTCTTGCCATGCTGTCTATTGACAAGGAAATGATCCAGTCTTTCATATTTCAACGAGAGTCATAGACAGATTCGCCAAGCAAAAGGAAAGGAAGATGGGGTTTCTATACCTTTACAGGAGATTCAACCCCATCAATGTCGTCAGGCTGGCTTAAGGTAATTTCAGAGCAACTGAAATACTTTATGCAATTTAGAAAATCAAACTATTTAGGAAGGTAAACTACATAATGCACTAAAAGTAGTGAACCCACTGTTATTTTAGGCACCAGCCGCCACTGGTTGTATCAAACCACAGGTTGCTCCTAGCATTTGTATCCACCGATATTACTATCGCATGGCCTTTTACCTGATCTAAAATGTTCTCTATCTTCCCTAAGTCTATTCATATGTGTGATTCAATGTCAAAGTACACGCTGGACGTGAAGAATTTACTGTCTCTGTATTGTATTTCGATAACCACACAATCTTCATTTGACAGTTGACTTATTAGTGTAGTATCGATATTAAAGTTATTATATTATTATGGTTGCTCTCTTTCTTCCATCCCCGCATACGTAAGTTCTCATTGACTTCGGAATTCCTGCTAATTTATTATTTACAGTAAACTGTTCCTGTATAATCGATTCTCGATTCATATATGAGTTGTACTAAATTACTCGTTGCTATTTTAGAATGTTGTAAATTCACTTGGAAGCAGTTAATACTCTGTTCAGCCATATTAGTAGTCAATATTCAGTCGGTATCTCCTCAATACTGATTGGTGGCATGGACAGTTAGTATCAAGTGCCGAGTGGTTTACTTCAATTGCACTACCAGCATTGTGTTTGGAAAAATTAATACAATTACTGTGTGTGTATGTGTGTGCGTGTGTGTGTGTGTGTGTGTGTGTGTGTGTGTGTGTGTGTGTGTGTGTGTGTGTGTGTGTGTGTGTGTGCGTGCGTGCGTGCGTGCGTGTGAATGTGAGATTATTTAGTGGAGAGTGCGAGTTTGTTTTGAAATTCTGTATATGTTCTATTGTTGTTATTTTAAATAATATAAATATTGTTTTAATTAATGTTATTAGATGCTTAATTTTGTTGTAATTTTTGGTTATTTGTTGTGAAGGTTTTCTTTTTAAAAATAAGGAAATTCTGAAATATATTTGAAGTTTTGGTTGTGAGTTTAAATTATATAAGTTTGTGCTTTTATAAATTATAAATTGAGTGAATTTATTAGAATTTGAGATTTGAAATTAGTATCTCTTTTTAAATTTTTGAAATTGTTTTGTTTTAATTTTATGGTGTTATAAATAATTGTGTACTAATAATGCTTACATTTTACTTAATATTTAAACGTTTTTGTTATATATTTGTAGTGTTGAAATTTTGGTTTTTAAGAATTTGAAAGAATACTAAATTTTTGTTTTGAAAATTGTTAGTGAGTTGAAATTAGTGGTCCGTTAATTTAATGAATTTAGAAAAATGTTTTGGAAGAGATTTACAGTAATAATTTGAAATAATTATTTATTTATGCCAACAAACTTACTGTTGGTGTTTTTAAACACACAAGCCGTGTGTCGGCAAAGTTTTAGAGATAGAACTGGAACTGGCAGTTTGTCACAATAGCTCAATGGTTAGAGCAGCCGATTGGTAAGCGGAAGGTCTGTGGTTCAAATCCCAGTTGTGGCATTGAATTTTTAAGTTCCAGTTCTACCTCTCAAATAATTTGAAATTGGTATCTTATGGAATTTGGAAGCTACTGTAAGGTACTGGAAGTGTAAGGAATTAGGTACCGGGATGGAAGTTTCCAGATTTAGGCAGGCAGGCATTTATTTACCTACCTACCTACCGACCGACTTATTTATTCAGTTGTCCGCCCGCCTTTTTTATTTATTTATTTATTTATTTATTTTATTTATTTATTTTTAGTGACATCGGGATCCCCCTACGAACAACACTAGCATTGCCATTAATGGCTACGGCGAAGAGCGTTACACCAAGTATCGACCCCTGGGGCACCCCATTTTCCTGGAACCTCTCTAGAATGTACGAAGGTAACAGTTTGTTACTTGTAATATGCGGAGAGTAACGTATTTCTGACAGCTTCGGTAGTAATTATGGGACATCACACAAGGTTTCAAAATAATTAAACGCTTGAAAGATGTGAAGGAATATTCCAAGCAGCTCTTTCATACGTGAGGTAAGTCGACAACGTTGTGTTGAGGTTGGTCAGGGATTTGAGCTCGTTTGTGGATCTAAACATGTCGGGCACTTTAACTCTCGCTATAATGTTTTGGGAGCTAACGCTTCTGACTGGCCTACACTAGAATAGTAGATACGGAAGGACAAGGCAGGGTATTTGTGTTTTAAAGAAGCGCCGTTGCTGTATTTATGTACTGAGCTAGGAAAAGTGACACCCACACATTCTGCAGTGTTACCAGCTTGTTTCTGACAAAACTAAAATATCTCCATAGGAAATGGTCACAGACAAAAACGCAAGATACGAAATGTGTTCCAAAATACCGAGATCTACCGCCCGTTTAAATTAGTGTAAAGACTTCCCTTCCACCCGGTATAATGGTTCCTCATCTGAACTGTATTGCAAAGTACTACAGCAACATGGGCAGTACGGATCTATGGATCAAGGTATAGCCCAGTATCGCATCAGTATTCACGCCAAGAAATGGTACTGGGCTATCAGTACATGGCTGTTTGAAATCATAGCAATGAATGATTGGTTTTCATACAGGCAAAACTACAAAAAAATGACAAATAGAATGCCACAGTGAAGTTTTCAAGCATATCTGAATTGTTACGACATTGCACCAAAGCATGCTGGTACGATAAATCTCATTCGCAACATACTGCCGGACTTCAGATTTGACAGATTAGATCACCTGGTTGTTCCATATAACAGAACACAATGCACCGCAGTTGGATGCAAATCATTTGGAAGAAACAATGTGCCATAAATCAATGTAGGATTGTGTGTACACTGTTTTGCAAATTATCATACAAGATAATAACTGACTTATTCAGGAATAACACTTTTAACACGTGTATATCAGTGTCCCGTTTACAGTGTCCTCCTTTTACTGAAGTGCAGTAGTGTTAGTGCTCAGTGATACCATATGGTATCAGTCCATTATTCAAAATTGGAATAAATGTTTTTGAAAAAAATCTGACGTATTGCACTCACAATACTTTCTCTGCTCTTGTACTGACCAATTTTACAAACTCTTATACCTATATCTTCGTGTTAGTTGAGATAAGCATTTGTACACATTATCTTATTGTTTATTTCCTTGTAGGTGAAAGGGGAATATTACAATACAGTAGGCTCTCAGCGATAGTGAAATCTTTGAAAGCTTTGAGATCCCGTTCGCTTTGCACGCTTAACATATAACAAAAAGAACGATGTTCCATTTCACGAGAGTTTTGTTTTCCGAAAGTGACACAAATAACAAGGAATATCCCCGAAATGGTTCACTCTACAAAAAAAATTATGCAGACATAAATTGTGTGTTTTAGTGAGATCTACATTTTTGTATATTAAGAATTTGTCTATCTCTTACGGTTTACGAGTTATTCAAAAGTCATCCAGAGTAAACAGGAGTACATGGGCTATAGCCAGAAAATTCAAAATATACGTTTCATTTGTCATACAAATATCTTAAAGATATGGCATTTTAATCAAAATCGTTAGTCATTTTCAAGAAAATCAAAATTTTCGAAAAATGTTCCATGTAAAGGGTAGTTTAGGGGCTATTTTCTTCAAAATCTTCCTGTCGCATCCTTGAAAGACATTAAACTTAATTACTAACTTTGGCTTTTCACCGACTTTTTTTTAAGTTATGACACACACACGCACACACACACACACACACACACACACACACACACACACACAAGCGCGCGCGGACTTTTTTCTAAAAATGCCTTTTTTTGATTCAGAGGGTCTCAAAACATATTTCCGGTGAAATCTCAACGTCGAATTTTTGGGTGGAACACAACACTTCCTTCTACTTATCAGTAGAGAAAGTACAAATCTTATTCCCTACTTTCCTATGTGTTACGGAGCATATACATTCAGAAAAGGACTGAAATCAAATTAAAAGAAAATTCAGGCACTAATGGGTGAATTTCACTTCTTCTAGATGATATGACAGATTCTATTAATGAATCACAACCTTTGACATGCATCAGATACATTAATAATAAAGAGAAACCCCAAGAAAGATTTACTGGTTTTCCTGACATAGGCACAGAGCAATCTGCTGAAACATTATGTAAACTTGTTAAAATTGCCAAGGGCTTCGATTTTGAACCAAAATTTGTTACACAGACCTAAATGGAACTACAGTCTTAGGACAAATAACTGGCCTACAAACTGTTTAGAAAAAATAAATCCTTCAGCAGTGTTCGAATCAGAATTTTTGATGAGGGGGAGAAACTCAAGTTTGTGAAATGTTTATGGCAATAACGGTAGTAATGCCAGTGGTAGTAGCATTGGTGTGTTATATACACAAAACGCAGCTGCAGTGGCAGCAGTAACAGCAATATACATTTTACTGTCCTTAAATTTATCCATGCTGCCAAACAATAGAACAGTGAGTTGCAAGAAACTGGACTGAATATTGCAACCTGCGCAGAATTGTTGGGATTGTGATCCTGAATACCAACGCAACTAATAAACCTGAGAATTGTTTATTGTTTAGCTTACTTGTGATATGATACATTTGCTTACAATTTGCACTCATAGCATATACAGTCTGCATCGAAAGTGTTCCATGTATTTTCAAAGAGTAGTAATAGTTACATAATACAGTAAAAAGAAAAAATTCTTCCCTGGTAGGAAAGGAATTCTTCTTTGATGAGCTGGGGAAATTATTTAATTAGAAGGGGAAATCCCCCCATTCCCCCTGTTATTTCGAACCCTGCCCTTCAGTCACATCTACCCAATGTTGCAGCGTTTTAAATTTAGTATTATAGCAGTCTTCTGCAATTAAGGACTGTGGCATATTTTTAAAACACTATCTACCAGGTGAGTCAGCCGCGCCTTATTTGTTTGGAAGGTAGGCCACCCATCTAACGACATGTGCGCCTTAGTCCAGTTTTGCGCTTACTAAAATGTATTGCTTAACGTTCTTAAAGAGAGGAATGCGCAAAGTTGAGAGCAACAGCAGTTTAAGGGACAGAACATACTCCTCGCTAAAGTACACCTCAAAAACATACGACTCGTTTACTGAGAGCGAATTCCGTTTTCCAGCCGATTTTACAAACTTTTTATTAGAGTATACATAGCAACGTAATTCAGTAAACGCCTCGGAAAAATTGGACCTATAACATGGGTACGCTAACAACGTCAGCTAAAAAGAAAATGGTGGATTCTTTAACTTAGAGCAGGGGTTGGCTGCCAAATATTACGAAAAATTTAGAGACACGCCTCATCCATCATGAAGCCGTACAGTCAAAACGGACCTATTATTAAATAACAGTTTATTTACATTTTTGCGTGAACTACGCCTCGTGCATCTCAATTAATATGCATAACATATTTTGCCATTTAAGTAATAATATTAAAATCCCCAGTAAATGATTAAATCTGTCTTAAAAGGCTAAATCGAGCCCGAAAACTCGCGAGGTGGCAATGCCAGGCACGCAAGTCCTACTATTGAACGCGGTAGACGCTTTCAGTTAGGTCTCGAAATAGCTGAATAGGATTGTGACGGGGTCCTCTGCGCTAAGCTCCAATGTCATTGGTTCGAGTCTCAGTAGTGTAAATATTTTTTTTATGTTCATCAAAACTTGGAAACCGAATTCACAATGATCTAATTATAAAGTCCCTGAGTGTTTAGGACATTATAATTTAAATCGTTTTTGGTTGTCTGCATTTTGTAATTGAACAGGTGTAATGGCTTCTGCGCCATTGGACTGGCATGATGTATTGTGTTGTGAATGCCGACCCCTGCGTTCTGCACACGTATGCTGTAGCACAATATTTTGTAAGAGTTTTTCATTATGTATTCGACAGACGAGTACGTAGATATGCTTTTGATCTACGGAGAAGTAAGAACAAATACACCGGAGAAAATATCTCGGGAGAGATATCCGAATAGGCGACAACCAACAGCAAACAGCTTCCGGAATGTTGAAAGGCGTCTGCGTGTAACAGCATCACTTGCAAGAATGCCTCCTCATAGACACGCACCAGCAACATCGGGTGTTAATGCAGAAGCAGTTTTGAATGCCACCCAGAACAATCCACATACTAGTACACGGGTAGCTGCTCAGGAGGTGAAAATCAGCCAGTCTTCTGTAGTGCGAACATTGAACACTAATAAGTTCCATTCTTATGGTTTGCACCTACACCAAGCACTTCACGGGAGAGCTTTCGAAGCTCGAGTGATCTTTTGTGAATGGTTGCTGGAGCGAGTAGCAAGTGATGTGGGATTCGCATCCAGGATATTGTTTTCTGACGAATCAAGATTCCACAACAATGGAACTGGAAATCGTCACAATATGCGCTATTGGAGTGCTGATAATCCTCATTGGGTGAGGGAGGCAGCATTCTAAGAGCAGTGGGGTGTAAATGTCTGTTGTGGAATCTTGGGAGACCACCTTGTTGAACCGTTATTCTTCAAGGGGAATTTAACAGGAGCGCGCTACCTGGAATTCCTCTGTAGCTCACCCCTTATTATTAGGGAATGTGCCACTGCAGGAGCGAATGACGATGTGGTTTCAACACGATGGCACTCCTCCGTATCGGTCGAGGATCGTCTGCAATCATTTGAATGCTGCACATCCTGGTCATTGGATAGGAAGACAAGGACCAGTCCCCTGGCCTGCCAGATCACCTGATCTGACACCCCTTGACTTCTTTCTCTGGGGTTATTTAAAAGAACGCATTTATGCAGAGGAGCTGGACAATCCAGAAACCGTTCCTCAGCGTATTACAGTGGCTTGTAGATCTGTTCAACCCTGTGTATAAATGATCCTTATTTTAATTGCACCTACCTATAGGTATGCTTAAACAGCTACCTAATTGTAGTTCACCAATAAAGAAACATCAAACAATGCCATTAAACATAAATAAAGCAATAAAAATGAATATAATGACCGTTTTCAGAGTAATAAATTGTAAATTGTGAGGATTGCACGGTAAAAAAATTAGTACATGCAGGTGATTCGAACCACCTTCACAGCAGACGGGTTACTTCGGAGTGTTGCGCTGGTTCCAATTGAGCTACCTAGTAACGTGTAAGGTAAACATTCCGTTTAAGATGTAATACTCGCTGGTTCCAGTGAACATTTGCAGAAGTGCAAACGTCAGCTGTCTAATTACGAATATACTAAAAGCCGATGTGATGACATCTATATTAGCACCAATTTCATCGAGTGTTAAACATCCATGTTAAATACGCGGGTAGAACCTAGGAATGGGGTCGATGTTTTCATGTTGGAGTATAAAATGCGGATTCCATAAAACTTGAGAATAAGGGGCAGCTGACTCACCTGGTATTTATATCAACATTAGAGGGTTTTGAATTTTAGTGTGATATATCCTTTTGTTTCCACGTTACGAAATGTTGAATCTGGATATTATTATGTTATGCCAAATGCTCAACACAATAAAATTATAAAAAATTGCCATTTTTTAAAATTCTATTATATTTATCTCATAATGCACAAATCTGTCATATAAATTTGTTTTATTAAACCTAGTTCAAAAAAAATATTTCTTAATTTTGTCGCTTGAAACTTCTAATTTTAAGTTTTATAAGCTATAAGCTTTTTTAATAATTCAAAGTCGTTCAAAAGAAAAAGTATGACAGATTTACTTGTTTGTGCTTTGGGAACCTACATGACAAATTTAAGAAGAATTGGATGAAAACTACATCGTTTTAACATTTTCAAAAAGTGAATATGGTGAAAAAGTAATTTTGAAAAACCTTAAATTTCAAAATGAAAAGCATGGTTATTCTGTATTTTTGGGTTACATTATGCAACTTTAAGTATTTGTAACATAAAAACTCAAAATACATTTTCAATTTATGGTCCCTAGTTTTTTAAAGTCATGGAATACAAATGTAAATTTTTGCGAGATTTGTACTAAATTTAAGTGGTGTATTCCCTTTGGATGCAAAAGTAATGTATCATTTCTTGGTCACCGATGTTTATATGCTAAGAATAGCGCAATTATTGCAGCATTTCTTTACTACGAATTCCAAATGGTTATTCTGCTGACACATTTCAAATGCTGCTACTGATGCTAGTCAAAGCACAGAGTTTGCAACTATATTTATTTCTCACTAGTCGGCTACAATTCAATCCATTCACTCATTCCACGTATAAAATCTTACACTCTTATATTGAACCCAAGGCGTATTTGATTGTTTTATACTGCTAGTAACACGTGTTTCCTTCTGCTTTGTAAAATGTAAACACAGCATCGATGTTTATACTTATACAATTACAGTTTGTTGTACTTGTTTTGTGGCTGAAGCTGTATATAGTACGCCATTCTGATTTCTATACAGTTCATATTTGCTTTCTAGTGAGTGAGTGAGTGAGTGAGTTGGGTTTAAGGGCCCGTCGACAACTAGGTCATTAGGGCCCGTTTCCTTTCTAGTAAATACTTGGCTAGTAATGTGTTTCAACTCAGTATGCGAGTGTGTCCGATCGTACACACGTGCATAAAGTTACAAATAAGTTATTCCGCCGGAAATTATACAGTGCACATGACAACAAAATGAACACTGAAGAAATCAGGGCTAGACTGAAATGAGGGGAGTGTCAGTGAAAAATACACGTGATAAAAGTGACATTTGGAACACGTTTCAAGAAATACAAAAATAAGACAGTCACGAAAAAATTGGTGCAGTTCAGTGTAGGAAGTGCCATGCTATCTTAAGCTGCTTTAGTTAAAAAAACATGTTCTCATTTAAACCGACATTTGTGTAAAACTTCCACGGGGCAAAGTAAAATTCAGAACTTTTTTATGCAGTCTCAGTCTCGGCTTCCTCAAACGTCTAAAGATTAAGTAACTAAAACATGTGTTTCTCTTTATTGCAAAGAGTGAGTGAGTGAGTGAGTGAGTGAGTGAGTGAGTGAGTGAGTGAGTGAGTGAGTGAGTGAGTGAGTGAGTGAGTGAGTGAGTGAGTGAGTGAGTGAGTGAGTGAGTGAGTGAGTGAGTGAGTGAGTGAAAGTGTGTCACGTTTAAGGGCCCGTCAACAACTTGGTCATTAGAAGTCCAAAGGTAAAATCACTGAAGTTCAGAACTTAAAATTTCACCCCTAAAAGGCTAAAAACCGAAAATTCAAATAGATAAAAATAGCTCAGCTCAACTATTAAAACTTGCCATTTAAAAAGGTAAAAAGTGAAACTTAAAATTGCTAAAAGTTAAAACACTTAAAACAAGAATTAAAACATTAAAAACCAAAAAGTAAAACACCTTAAAATGCTAAAACATCCAAAATAAAATAACCTTACACTGCCTTAAAAAATCAATATTGGCGACAAACCACAGCACTGTATTACAGCTACTGGGTCGTTGGCTAAAACTGAGCACAGTCTAAGGGCCAGGCCAAGGGACTGGCGCTCTCAAGCGTATCATGGACAATCAAGAAGGATATGAGCAACAGAGAGTGGAACTTATTGCAAAGACTTAAAGACCTTTTGATATTGTAAAAGGTGCAGAATTCCTTCGAGTACTCTTAGATTTTGATTAAAATTGGTGCTAAATATGGTAGTGTGAATGCAAAAGACATGTTGCCCCATCCTACTACAGTATCTTGCAATGCAGTGAAAGAAGTTGAAATGTTGCGAAACTCACTCATTCTTACAGTGCAAATGTTGGTGGATAGAAGAGGATATGCCACCGCAACAAATATGTAGAGTGATGAATAAACACATATTTCTTATATAACGCTCACTGTTCATTTTGTTGACGCAAATTGGACATTGTGCAGTAAAATGCTTTTTACAGTACAATTTATGCATGATCGCAAAACAGCAACAAACCTAAGATTAGAACTGCACAAAAAATTAACGTCATTGGGGTTGCAGCAAGGCTGTTTGTCTTAATTTGTCTTCTTAACAAACCAGGGTAGTAACATAGTGAGTGCTCTTCAGAGCTGCACCACATTAAACTGTTCTCATCTGCTGAATATAGTACAGAGAAATACATTCAAAAAAGAGCTTTTGGAGCAGCGACTTTCACATGTAGAAATATTGACAAGCCAGATTAAGGAAGTGGTGAGACACATGAAACACACAGGACTAATGCAACATTTAAGAACTACCCTATACCGAGAAACTGAAACTAGATGGTACAGTAGTGTTGGCATGCACAAGTCATTTGATGCAAATTACAATGGCATTGAAAATACTCTAATTGAGCAACAAGAGGAAGAAAGAATGTTACATGTTTCAGCAAGATCCACTGAAAATGCGTGTAAACTTTCTAGAAGTATTCAAAGAAGCTTCTTTCCAGCTAGAGGCTGACATGTATCCCACATTGCCACTTGTTTTGCCACTACAGTGCTGTTTATTGAGACACCTTTCACACAATGACCCCACTGACACAGATGATGCTCTGCAGTTGAAACACATTGCATTAAATCTGCTTGAAGATATGTTTGTTGTTAACAGTTTCCATAAAATTGCTTGTTTTCTATGGCCTAATTTCCGTCAGTTGAGAATGCCTCAACATTCGGAGAAAGAAGATATAAAGATGGAAGTCTATTCCTTAATACATAAGTTGAAAGCTCAAGAACAGACTTTGACATCTCAAGAAACATCTTCAAAACAGACTATACTAACTGAAGATAAACACACTGGTTCTCATGCACCTGTCTAAAGGCACAAATTAATGGATTTTACCTTCTTTGAAGATGAAGACAATGAAAAGCAAAGTGAGACTGGTTATGAAATGCTGAAATACTTTAAGCAAAGTTGCGGTTCAGTGAATATAAGAGATCTATTGGAATGGTGGAAAACTCATGCACAGGAATTTCCATATTTATCGAAGTTAGCGAAACAGTTTTTGTGTACTTCAGCATCAAGTGCAAGTAGTGAAAGGAATTTTAGTGCAGCAGGATTAGTTATTCAAGAACGTCGAACCAACGTGAGCAGCCAGAGTGTGGATTCCATTCTCTTTCTGCATGATAATTTGGTGATTAAAACATGGTGAGTCCTTAGTCCAATAAAACTATTAATGTTTACTTTCATGTAAAACATGTACAGGCATGCACATATCCATCACAGAAGTAATTATAACTAATTTCTGCTATGGCCAGTTACAGGTAGCCTACAACAGCTTGACCACTGCAAATTCCACCTCCCTCCCTGCACCCAGGACATCCTGCGCAGAGTGCGGGGTTAATATTGCATATTTGCTAAAACACTTGGCATCAATTTTCGCACACTTTTAACACTATATTGAACTGATTTATTGAACATATAGGAACAATAATTGGCACTCATATAAGGGAATCGAATTTTTGTCACAAATACTTACTCTATCAAATGTTGGGCACCTGCATAAATAACGTGAGAACAATAATGTTGTTTTAAGATCATGATATTGCCCCATTAAACTCTTAGAAACATGCAAATAATATTTTTTTCGAAGCTGGTAAAACAGGTTATTTCTAAGACTTTAACCAGACAATATGATCTTAAAACAATATTAATGTACTTACGTTATTTATGCAGGTACCCAACATTCGCTAGCATAACTATTTGTGATGGAAATTGGATTTTAACAAATATGCAATATCATTACTATTACTAATAATACTAATACTAATAATACTAGTAATACTAATAACAATAATAATACTAACAATACTAGTAATAATACTAATAATCATAATAATCATAATAATAATAATAATAATAATAATAATAATAATAATAATAATAATAATAATAATAATAATAATAATAATAATAATAATAATAATCATCATCATCATCATCATCATAATAGTGATGATGAGTGAGTGAATGTGTGGGATTTAACGGCCCGTCGACAATGAGGTCATTTGGGCGCATAGATAAAAAGTTTAAAACACACTCAAGTGAGTGAGTGAGTGGGGTTTAAGGGCCCGTCGACAGCTAGGTCATTTGGGCCCTAGGTCAAAGTTTAAAATTTAAAAACACTCATTAACTTTTCTGGCTAAAAGTTGAACCTTAAAATAACAACTAAAAACTGTGAACACCTAAAAACCTCAGCCTACAAAGTAACACGATAAAATAAAACCCTGAAGGGCAACCTACTAAAAAGAGGTGAAGTTGAAAGCTAAAAAAAAACTAAAATACAAAATTGTTAAAACATTGAAAGGTAAAATGTATCCCAGTTAAAAACAGGGTTAAAACCTATAAAAGGAATTAAAAAAGTGTTACACTTGCGTAGCAAATCCAATCTGGGTAATGAACCGCAGAGTTTTGGCCACAGAAACTGGGTTGTCACCCAAAATTGAAGCTACTGTAGATCCCAGACCAACTGACTGGCGCGCACGAGCGTGTCTTGGACAATCCAAGAGCACGTGTGGGACGGTGAGGCGAACATCGCATGTCGGACAGACAGGTGCCGGGTCACCACGCAGAAGATGGCCGTGAGTGGCTCGTGTGTGACCTATCCTCAGGCGGGTAAGGATAACTTCAGCCCGCCTGGAATCCCTGTAGGAGGTCAGCCAGGGCTCCACGCTGTCTTTAATTATCCGCAGCTGTGTGCCAGTCAACGCTTCCCAAGACTGCTGCCAAACCGATAGAAGCTGGCGACGGAAGTACCGCTGAGCATCCCTATAGGGTATAGTGTCGGTAGAAGACTGCGGCAGACGGCATGCAGACTTAGCTGCCGCGTCCGCAGCTTCATTACCCGGAATGCCCGTATGGCCTGGGATCCATGTAAACACTAACTGGTATCCGCGTGAGAGCAATTGAGATATGAGTGTCTGAATTTTAAAAACGAGTGTAGACGTACCGAGGAACTGCTGCAGGGTCTCCACTGCACTCAGAGAGTCGGAGCAAATTATAAAACCTCCAGGGACTAAGTTGGAAATAAAAAGTAAGCAGTAAAATATAGCACGCAGTTCGGCCGTATAAACAGAACTGTAGTCCGGGAGGCGGTATTGATGTGGCTCACCGTTATAGACAAAACTACATCCCGTAGCACCACCCAACTGGGAACCATCGGTGAATACCGGAGTGTAAGTCCGGTAACGTCCCAGTAGTTCGGTGAAAAGTTGACGAAACACCGACTGGGGGGTGGCCACCTTAGCGCAGCCTGAAAGCGCAAGGTCAAACCGGGCTCGATGAAGTTGCCAAGGCGGAGAGCGGGAGAAGGAAAAACGCTCTACAGCAGGCATTCGGAGCTCATGAGTGGCGAGTAGTTCGCGAAATCGAATGCCGCTTGGACGGGATATAGTCGCATTCCGAAGATAACGGTGGGCGAGTTCGGGGCGCAATACAGATCTAAAGGAAGGGTGACCAGGGTGAGCTGCCAACCTGGCCACGTAGGAAGTTAATAAAATCGAGCGCCGAATAGACAGTGGAGGTTCCCCGGAATCAACATACAGACACTCAACACGACTAGTACGGAAGGCTCCAGTAGCTAGACGGATACCAGAATGGTGGACAGTGTCTAAAAGGCGGAGTTTAGTGGCGGACGCCGCGCCATAGATAAAACTGCCGTAGTCGAGTTTGGACCGCACCAGCGAGCGATAAAGCCTCAACATAACAGTGCGATCGCCACCCCAAGAGGCCCCAGATAAGACCCTGAGTACCCGAAGTGAACGATCGCAGGAAGCCCGAAGCTGACGAATATGGAACTCCCAAGTTAGCTTGCTGTCGAGGTGAAGGCCCAGAAACTTAACGTGCGGAACAAACGGCAGACGTGTACCATGCAAATAAAGATCAGGTGGAGGGTGTACACCACGGAGTCGATGGAAGTGGATACATTGCGTTTTCGTAGCGGAGAACTGAAACCCGGTGCGAAGGGCCCAGTCAGCGATGGAGGTTATGTTCAGCTGCAGTTGACGCTCGAGGTGCTCAAGATTATATGATCGGTAATATATCGCGAAGTCGTCAACATACAGTGACATCGGAATTCCGCTACGAACAGCTCTGACAATCCCGTTAATGGCCACGGCGAAAAGCGTTACGCTGAGAATCGAACCCTGGGGTACACCATTCTCCTGGATCTTTTCTTCTGAGAGGGTATGGCCAATGCGTACACGAAAACGGCGAAGTTTTAAAAAGTTAAAAACGAAGGTCGCTAGATGACCGCGTAAACCGTAGTCGTGCAGATTACGGAGGATACCATAGCGCCATGTAGTGTCGTAGGCCTTCTGTAGGTCGAAGAAGACCCCCACGACGTGCTGCTTCATGAGAAAGGCATTCTGAACGTAAGCCTCCATGCGTGTCAGGTTGTCGACACTGGAGCGATGGCGACGAAAACCGCACTGAACATTGCTCAGCAGGTTATTCGTCTCCAGCCACCACACTAAACGAGTGTTAATCATTCGCTCCAAGGTCTTACAAACGACACTCGTTAAGCAGATAGGGCGGTAGCTGGAGGGAAGTATCCGGTCTTTCCCAGGCCGAGGGACAGGGATGACAATACCCTCGCGCCAGGAAGATGGGAAAACCTGCTGAACCCAGATACGGTTGTACATGCCCAACATGAAGGAGAGAGCCTCAGGTGGGAGATGAAGCAGCATTTGTCGGTGGATCTCATCAGGACCCGGAGATGAGTCCTTTGCAATAGACAGAGCATGGGCCAGTTCCTCTTCCGTAAAAAGAGCATTGTATGGTTCACTACAGTCACTGTTAAAATTGAGGGCTATCCGCTCCGCAGATTCCTTCATGGGTAAAAAGGCGGTATTGTAACTTTGCGTTTGGCTATCGGCAGCGAAAGAGTCGGCAAGGGCGTCGGCAACATCCTGCTCACTGGTGTAAGTGGAGCCCTGTACGGCAAGACCGGGTATTATCGTCCTGCGACACTTACCGTACATACGCCGCACAGCAGTCCACACCTGTTGTGCAGAACTGCGACTGGAAAGAGAAGAAACATAAGACTCCCAGGAGCTCCGCTTTGCACTGCGAAGTACAAAACGAGCCCTTGCGCGACAGCGTTTAAAAGAAACAAAGTTTGCCTCCGTTGGATGTAAGTGGAAGACACGTAGAGCACGCTTGCGTGCTTTAATAGCCAAACGGCATTCCTCGGTCCACCAAGGTACAGGAGCACGTCGTGGGGTAGAGGAACCTCGAGGAATGCTGGAATCCGCTGCGAGCAAGATAGAACAGGTAAAATATTCCACCATTTCATCAATGGTGTCAAAATCATTGTCTCAAAGGTGAATGAGGGAACGGAATTTCCCCCAGTCAGCCTTGGAAATAATCCAGTGAGGAAAACGTGTTGGCACGGAATGGTGGCCGGACAGGTGAATGTTAATGGGGTAATGATCACTGCCATATAAGTCGGAAATTACCGACCAGTCAAGTAGTGGTACCAGTGACGGAGTACTATAAGAAACGTCTAGAGCGGAGTGTGTACCATAGGCAGATGATAAGAAAGTAGGCACGCCAGTGTTTAATAGGACTAAGCCGGACATATCGCAAAGGTCTGCTACAAGGTACCCTCGAGCATCGTCAGTGTCGGAGCCCCAGTAAGTGTGCTTGGCATTCAGATCGCCGAGAAAAAGGAGTGGTGGCGGAATCTGCGCCAAGAGAGCCCGAAGATCATTTTCGTGTACAACACTGACGGGTGGCAGATAGACATTACAAATAGAGAAACAGACGCTCTGCAGCTGTACACGTATCGCTACCGCTTGCAGCGGCGTGTTAAGTGGTATGCTGACGGCAGAGATGTTATGCGCCACCAAAATAGCCACACCACCACATGCTCGCCCATCAGCTGCAGAGTCATGTCTATATGCCGAGAAACCGCGAAGACGGAGAGCGTGGTTAGGGTGCAAATGGGTTTCTTGTAGACAGACGATTGATGGACAGCGTTGAGAAAGTAGATGCTGTATGTCCGGAACACGTGCCCGGTACCCATTAACATTCCATTGGATTATTTCCATAGTAAGAAAGAGATCAGTGGTTTGTCTTCATCTTTTTCTTTCTTACTTTGGCGGACTTTGGACCTACGATGTGAAAGTCGCCGTCCTCTGGAGATTCCTCAGATGTATGTGAGGAAGAAGATCCTCTACGGCTCGCGGAGCGCGAGCGGGACTTCAAAGAGGAAGAGCGACTACCGGCGCGAACAATAGGCCTGGAACGATGTTTTTCAACAGGCTGGCTACGGCTTGTGGACGGCTTAGGAGCTTTGGTCTGCACGGCTGAGGATGTTTTCGCCGATGCAGGTGTGGCACGATTAAGTGGAGGGGTACTTGCCAGTGGCTCGGTCTGGGTACAAGCGTCTGCAACAGGAACGTGCTGTATGGCGACTGTGTTCACAGCAGCGCGTCGGGCAGCAGAGACATAGTCCAAGGTGGTAGTGGGCTTGAGCTGCTCAAAGCGGCGACGCGCTTCTGGAAAGGTGAGGTGTTCTTTCACACGCAGTTCCTGAATACACTTCTCATCCAGAAACTTCGGACACTGTCGAGAGCTCGATGGATGACTCCCTCCACAGTTAACACAGTTCGGGTCACGGGTGCACGCCGTTCCCTCATGTGTCGGTAGGCCACAACGCTCACATACAGCAGGATGGTTACATGATGTTTTGGTATGCCCGAACTTCTGACACTGGAAGCAGCGCATAGGGTTCGGAACATACTGCCGCACAGAGGCACGTTCGTAGCCGCAAAAGATATATTCCGGCAAGACAGTGCCCTTGAACGTAAGGAACACTGTCCGCAATGGTACGTCCTTGCCATCCTGCTTGCGCGTAAGCCGATACGCCTGACAGACTCGCTGATCAGACAGGCAACTGACTATCTCCTCATTACTGAGATTGTCGAGACTAGAAGTGGTGACGACTCCCCTGCAGGTGTTGAGAGTTTTGTGGGGGGCTACCCGAATAGGGTAGGACCCCAACAAACTAGCCTTTAGAATTTTCTGGCTTTGTTCTGCAGTATTGGTCTCTAACAATAGCGTGCCGTCGCGTAGTCTGCTCGCATTCTTTACGGGTCCACATATCCTGTCCACTTCGCGCTTAATGTAAAAAGGGTTCAGGTCCTTAATCGTTTTCCCGTCACATGCCAAGGTCACAACAAGAAATGGGTCAGTGAAAAGGTTTTTGCGCGGATGCATATTGAAATTGGACCCCCATCCGGAACCGTCGGCGTCAGCCTGCCATCCGGGGGTCAAAGAAAAGAAAGACACCAAAATCTCCACGGTCTGTGCCGCCATGGAGACCCCTCCATGACTGACCTCAAAGCGTACTTCAGAGGAGCTACCCTCCGATCTCCACTGCTTGTCCGCATGGGTAAACCGTTCACCACGTGACACCCCGGTTTTATGCCCCCACCACAGGAATAACCGCCTGTGGCTCCCCGCTTTAGCACACGCTGCCTCAACGGAGTCAGCGTGGATTCAGGGGACTTCGGGTTGATTACACCGGGGCTCCGTCAGCGGTAACACGTCCGGCCGGTGATACTAACCCGACGGCACGCGGCCGTCGGGAGATTAACACCGGCCGTGCCCTCAAGGAGCTACGTGGGTGTACTTGACGTGTGGACGGGCTCCGCACCTAAGGCTACACATGGGGGCAGTGTGAAGGGTCCGCACAACCTTCGCGCCTGAGACCTCCGAAGAGCACACAAGTCGGGGGCCGCGCCGAAAACCGTGGGACAGGACCACGGAGATAGGAAAGATCCCTGCTGGTGGGACAGGAGTTATAAATCTAGGAACTTACAAACTAATAATCAGAATAAACCTAGAAGAGGAAGAGGGTGATATAAAAAGCAACAAAAACGCTGCACGTGGCACAGTTAATGAAAGTGGAGGGGGTGAAGTGATAGTGAGCAGCTCGGGGCCCCGGGTGCGCCAAACCCGGACCTACCGTGGTAGGTTCCCCTGGGGGAGTTTGATTTCGGAGTCCTCTTCTCCTAGATGAGTCGTCGACCAAGACTAACGAGCCTCATCTACCCGTTGGAATGTTCTTAGCTTCCCCTCACCTCTTGCCTACCAGTGGTCACGAAGACTCACTTAGTAGGCCGTCTGGATCGGGTACTGAGCCCCTCCGCCACGGCAAGGCGACACTCCTTCGGAGGGGTAAAACACACTCAATTAGTTAAAATTAAGAGATGGGTAAAATACTAAACTAACACAGTAAAATGTGAGTATAAAAGGCCATGATGATGATGATGATGATGATGATAATGTCAATAACAGCAGGATAATTTTGTTTAAAATAAAATTAAAGAAGTGGGCTCAGGCCAGGCCCACACCAGGGCTTATAAACTATTCTCAAGCTCGGGCTTGGTTGATGCCGGCCCTTGCAGACCTCTACTACATGTACTGGATGTCTGACAATGCTTAGGATGTTGTGCGGGATGGCAAGCTGACCAACTTTCAAGCAGGAACCCCTGTCCAGAAATGCACGGTTTGGGCACTGGAGACTGTTGAAGTTTGAGAACAGACGATTGTGACAATTTGTTAACATTAATTTTGGTATCTTAATACAGAAGGTATGCAACTGTACCGGGATGAACGTCCTGAGGATAACAATATTCCTGCGCATGCACTAAATTCCTCCATAGAGTCCTTGGTGCGCATCCTACAGTGTTACTTGTGTTATTAACAGCAGTGTGACATGTACCAGTACACAGCTGGTGAAATGGCTGACTTGACCTCCAGCACACTCTGATGTAAATGTGTGGAATCATCTCAACGTCGCACATTCTAATTGATGGATTCGTAGAGGTGGGCCAATTCCATGGCCAGCACAGTCGCCAGACTGACAGCTCTCAACTATTTTCTGCAGAGTTGTATGTATGGAGTTGTATGGCACTCCTGTAACATCTGCGGAGGACCTTATGGCTTCAATTCAGGAGCGATTGAAAATCTTCAAAGACAGGCGCACATATTGGGTCATATGCATGAGGCCCACCCCGCCGATATAGGCTTTACAATGATCTGAGAAGTACATAGTTTGAAGCCCATTTGCAATGTAGACAGCTCGATGTTGGGTTTATTGACGAAATGTGAACGTACACCCATCTCACACTTCGATGCGCTATAGCGTCCAAACCATGCATTTTTGGACAGGGGTTCTTTTTTAAAAAACAATCAGTTTGTTGTCCCACACAACATACAAAGTGTTGGATTTTTTTTTTTTTTTTGGGGGGGGGGGGACACCCTGTGCATAATGCTAATATCTGTGCTCCTAACTCAAGAAATGCTAGAAACTGTGCTGATCTCAAAAACAGTATGTTGTAATGTGCTGTACTGTAGTTACAAAGTCTGCACAGGATGCAGTTCTTAGGCCCCAGTTGGCCCATTTTTAACTGAACCCAAGCCCAAGAAAGGTCATAGTCACCCAGCACGGAACTATTTGCCCAACTTTTGAAACTTGATACACCTATTCTGGTCATAACCTCTATCAAATGTGTTTCCTATTTTTCCATTCCTTCAGACCATAGCTAAAAAATAAATATTTTGTGTACTAATGATGCTGCCAGTTAACAGGATCACATCAGCACTGCCACTGTGCTGGAATTTCATCCAGCAAGAGTTCTTTCACATGCCAGTAAATCTACTGACATAGGGCTGTCATTTTTAAGCACACTTAAAAACCATCATTCTGGGCCGAGTTTGAACCTGCAACCTTGGGATCAGTTAGGCCAGCACCTAACCAATTGAGTAATCCAGACCGACACCAGAGCTCAACCTGAGCCTTGTAAGCACTTGTCACTGAAAGCCACAGATTGTAATTTATTTACTGCCCATAGACTCTTTACAGTATCGAGCATGGTCAATTTAAATACAACATATTTACATAGCTTAAAATAAACTTAAAAATTCATTAATATTATATACAGGATTATTCAATATATACTTTTTAAACATATTCATTACATTTAACAGTATTGTTTTCACTTTTGATATATGCTGGGAGTCGATTGTACAAGTGTAGACCTATTATATAAGGATCTTTGTTTACAGCTTTTACATTATAGTTAGTATAATGCAGGTCAATATATATAAAAAAAAAAGGTCGCACAATAGTAATCGACCCAGAAAAAGATAAAACTATGGTTCAAGAACTACTAGATTCTAAAGATAAAATGGATAATATTGTTTGCCACTGTTTTCAAAAGAATGATAAGTTTTCCAACAGCTTGAAGGAAGCCTTTGAATACTTCATAAATCAACGTGCCAATAAACCAGCTGAAGTTATTGGTAAGTTATTGCATGTTTCCTCTGTTTAGACAAATGTGCAAGAAAGAAATGTTAAGACTGGTTCAGAATAACAAAGTAGGGGAACCTGAATGAGAATAAAGTTAAAATAGAAAAATTGGTCTATTAAGAACACTAAAGCAACACTCTCTATTTAAATTTCCCAGAACATGTTTCAGGGTAGTTTCCTCCAACCAGACATTGGCTGAATTTGTTTGTAGAGGTTGGTCCTTCTGTAGATTGCTCTAAGAACTTGTACAGTAGGTCATTCTGTGGGATATCAAAATTGAAAAGTGGTACTTCTGAAGCATGTGCTTCTGGGAAATTTAAATAGTGTTGTTTTAGTGTTCTTAATAGACCAATTTGCTATTTTAATGTGATCCAACAACAACACTGTCATCAGCTTCCAGAATATTAATATAATATATGTTGTTGTTTTCTAGTGCCTTGCATCTGGCAATGAAGCCATTAGCATTCGTGCTTTCCAATACTTTTGAACTGTAGTTTCTTCTGATCTTAATGCTTCACAGGTCTTCAAGTGGTCTTCGTTCATTTCTGCTGGATCGTTACACAGGACACATATTGGTGAGGCTGAGATACCTATTCTGTAGAGATGACTTGCCAAGCAGTCATGATTTGTCAATAGTCGGAAGGCTGCAACAGCTGTTTTCCTTGGTCTCTGGGGGATTATATCTGGATTGGAAAGTAGTGTAATCCATTTTTTATCTTTGGCATTTGTTTCTATTTCTTGTAGATATGAATCACAAAAATTTTTTATGATCAAGCTTTTATTGAGGAATATGAGAAATTGAATTTAGAATTTTGTTTTATTGTTGTGCCTTTCTTTGCAAGTGAGTCTGCAGCTTCGTTCCCCATGACTCCACAGTGTGCTGGAATCCATTGGAGATGAACAGTCTTATTAACTTTTTGGAGTTGTGTTAACATTTTGTAGCATAGGTTCTGTTAGCAAAAGTACTGTATTTCATTGCATAATCATTACACTTTTTATGCTTTCTTCATAAAGTAAAAATACACAGTATGGCCATTATGCAAAGAATAAGTTATTTAAGACTGTCGGTGTTAACTTTCAATGACTACTGTGTGGTAACAGGAGTAACAAGTCTGTGTGTGTCTGCCTCACGCCCAAGAGATTGTGAGTTCAAATCTCGCTTAGGGTGAGTTATCCGGATAAGGCTATTGCCGAGGTTTTCCCTTATAATATAATATATAACTAAGTTAAAATTGGGATATTATACGTAATGTTGTAGCAATTAATATTTCTTACTATCACTCGTTGGTGTTGTAATATTATGCTGTTGTATTCTCTGGCCTAACTGCAATTGGTGAGTGTGTAGAATCTTTTTAAATTCTATCTATCCTGGGCGCAGTATGGATGAACTACTTTTATATAAAGTTAGAAGTTGCTTTGATTACTCTTTATTGATATTAATAAGCACTTCTCAAACAGTAATCTTCACACTTTTCATGTCGCTAAATTATGGGAGATTCATCGTTATTATACAAATCAATTTACCTCTTATCAGTCCTTCTGATTAATGTTTGAATACTGTGCAGAAAGTTTATAGTGCAGTTCAAACTTCACGAATATCACTTAATTAGTCGATAATCACACTTAAGTATTTAAAGACAAAAGTCAATTTCAAACACTTCTTTCCTCCATTAATTAATTACAAGAAGAAAAAACAAAGTCAACATAGGCCAGCCATATAACAAATTATTACAAAAGGCTGCCTGTGCTTCCTTATATTATGTATTCTAGATACAGAGAACTTATAAAGAAATAAATTGTTTTAGAGAGCTTACTGAGAAATACTGCCTCAATGTGAGTGTTGACAGTTAAGAGGAAGCTTTGCGAGATCCCAGTTATGGGCAGGAAAACATATCATTCCCAGGGACAGTATATGAGAACTTTCTTGAAGGTGGCCATACTATGAAGCAGCCTCTATAGCCCTCTCCAGTCACAAGCTAGGAAAATTATCCTTACTCCTTCACATCCATTGAGCATAGGTTCTGTTAGCAAAAGTACTGTATTTCATTGCATAATCATTACACTTTTTATGCTTTCTTCATAAAGTAAAAATACACAGTATGGCCATTATGCAAAGAATAAGTTATTTAAGACTGTCGGTGTTAACTTTCAATGACTACTGTGTGGTAACAGGAGTAACAAGTCTGTGTGTGTCTGCCTCACGCCCAAGAGATTGTGAGTTCAAATCTCGCTTAGGGTGAGTTATCCGGATAAGGCTATTGCCGAGGTTTTCCCTTATCCTGAGAAGATGAATGTCAGGTAACTTAAAGTTGTATGGACCTCAGGCTCATTTGAGCATTATTTCACCCATTTCATTCATTTACTGTCCAATATGACACTATATTGGAGAATGTTAATAAAAAAAATCTGATGTGTTGCACTCACATGACTTTCTCTAGTCTTGTACTAACCATTCTTACAAACTCTTATTCCTGTATCTCTTTCATGTTAGTTGAGATAAACATTTGTACAAATTATCTTATTGCTTATTTTCTTGTAGGTGCAAGGGGAATATTAGAATACAATAGACTTTGCGCGATAGTCAAATCTTTTAAAGCTTTGTGATTCCATTCTCTTTGCACACTTAACATATAAAAATATGAAAAATGATGTTTCATTTCACGAAAGTTTTAAGTTTTCCAAAACTGACACAAATAACAAGTAGTATCTCTGAAATGGTTCACTCAACAAAAACATTTATTCAGACATAAATTGTGTGTTTTAGCAAGATCTACATTTTTTGTGCTTTCTCAGGGGTCTCCATCTAGTTCTCTGATTGGTAATCAGAGGATATGGTCGGTGAATTTATTTTGATAACTCTCCCGGTCAGGTCGGTGAGACCCGTAAACCAACAACAGGTGTGGTCCTCCAGACATTCTGGGGGTTGTGAGAGAGCGATGTGACCGCCAAAGCATAAAAATATGGTGCTCTCTAAAAAGCGGTTACATTTATTGCTAAGTCTCTTCAATATTTATGCAATATGACTCGAGGGGTAAAATGTTCCGGAGTTAAAATAGCCCCCATTCGGATCTCCGGGCGGGGACTACTTCTCGAGAACAAAAACATTATATTAATAGAAGATCTAACATCAGACTTCTACAATGGAATGCGGGTGGTCTCACACAAGCAAAAAGAGTAGAACTGAATAAAATTGTATTTGACTATAATATTGATATATTTTTCATACAGGAAGCAAATCTAACAAATGACCAACTTAAATACTTCAATTTTACTGGTTTTCTACTACACCTACTACCCAAAAATAGACAGATAAGTAGTGGAATATTAGTTGGAGTCAAAAAGGTTATTAAATCCTCCTTTGAAATTGTTAAAGAAATGGATAACACAGACAAAAGTGAATTAATAAAGCTAAATTTTTGGGATAACAAAGCACATTTACATTTATACAGTATTTACAATCCTCCCAGGAATGAACCAGATCTCTCTCTTATTGACCAATTAAATAAAACAATCGTAATTGGGGATTTCAATGCTCATTCCAAAAGATGGTGTTATGAAAAAGTGGATTCTACAGGGAAGATAGTGGAAGAATTTTTGAATACCACAAGTTTTGAACTGATTTATAGTAAAGAATATCCCACAACCTTCATACATTACTCTGGAGCAGGCAGTAACCCAGACCTCTTGTTAGCTACAACAGATATTGTTTCAAAAATTAAAAAAAAAGTTATAGAAGATCCAAGTTCTGGTCACAGAGCAGTAATTGCTGATATAAAACTAGATAATACAAATAACAGTCAATGTCACACGAATCTGTATTGGAACTTCAAAAAAGCAGATTGGATCAAATATAAAACTGAACTGGAACATAAATTTAAAGAACAAACAAACTCACAACTAAATGACCAACCAGATCATTTGAACAAAAATTTCTGTAAAGTCATCCTAGAAACCACAAGAAAACATATTCCTCGGGGAAGAATTGAAAATTTCAAACCCTTTTGGAACCCCCAGTTAGAAGAACTGAAAAAGCAAAGGGATATAGCTAGAAATACAGCTGAACAAACAAAAAACATATCGGATACACAAATATGGCGGAAGAAATGTGCCTCACTAAAAAAAGAAATTAATACAGCTAAAAAGAATTACTTTAATAACTTCTTAGAAAAAATGGATTATAGGACAGATGGTAACAAAGCTCATAAGTTCATAAAAAATGTCAAGGATAGGAAAGAAAACAGCAGCACACCTATCATACACAACAATAAAATATTAACAAATGATACAGCCATAGCCGAAACATTCAATAAATATTATGCTAATTCACATAAAGTAACAAGAAATAATAAAAAGGAACGTAAACAATTTAAGAAAGATTTGAAACAAGAAAGAGAATGTGATCCTAACACTCAGTGCAATATCTTTTTTCAAAATTTTAATATGCAAGAACTAAACATTGCAATAAATAATCTAAAAAAAAAAAGTCTCCTGGACCTGATCACATACATCCGGACTTCATAAAAAACCTTGGAAAAACAGCAAAACAACAACTACTAAACTTCCACAATCTATCCTGGAAAACCACTGTACCTGCTGAATGGCGAAAGGCAATAATTGTCCCACTCTTGAAGAAAGACAAAACAGCGTCAGAAATAAAAAATTATAGACCAATAGCTCTTACTAGCATAATAGCAAAAGTGATGGAAAGAATGGTGTCAAACAGGTTAAATTGGTTTCTAGAATCAAAAAATTTAACTTCCCCATGTCAAGCTGGATTTAGAGAGTTCCACTCTACAAATGAACAAGTCTTACTTCTCAGTCAAGAAATCAAAGACTCCTTCAATAGAAAAGAAGATAATTTATCAGTTTTTATTGATTTCCAAAGTGCATATGATTCTATATGCAGAACAAAACTACTAAAGAAAGTAAAAAAAATAGGGATACAAGGTCCAATGTTTTCATGGCTATGTCATTTCCTAACACAACGCTTTATTGCAACCAGATATGGAAGAAACATATCTAAATACAAACAAGTACACCGTGGCTTACCACAAGGCGCAGTGCTCAGCACAACACTTTTTAATATATTTATTAACGATCTGCCACAACAAATACAAGAATCAGGTGTGAAGTGTGCACTATTTGCTGATGACTTAGTAATGTGGACTTCAAAACCAAAAAGCAAAAGTACAGAACTAGAAAAAACCATGCAACAATCCTTAACCAAATTACAAAGGTGGACCAAAGAAAATTTAATGACTGTTAATACAACAAAATCAAACTACCAAATCTTTTCACTAAGAAAAAAACCACTAAAAATAAAACTAAATTTTGAGGGTCAACAATTACCAGAAACAAAGGAAGCAAAGTATTTAGGAGTTACATTTGATACTAAACTTACATGGACCAAACAAATAGAAAATGTAATACAAAGAGCAGAGAGGCGCCTTTCACTGTTAAAACGTCTAACAAGAATGAAGTGGGGATGTTCCAGAGCAACTCTTAACACAACATACAATGTATATATAAAGCCATTATTTACTTACTGCAGCGAAGTTCTTGTAACAGCAAACACAAAAAAGATTCAAATCTTTCAAAACCAAAGTCTGAGATTAATTACAGGTGCTATCAAAACCACACCAATAGCAGCTATGGAAATACTAACCAACCAACGCCCCATTGAATATGAAATAGAAAAAGGGCTCTTATTCAACACGAAAAGTTGATCAGACTCCCATTCAATACATGGCACAAGAGAAATTTTACACATAGGTACACTAAAGACTCAGGAGAGCTTTATTTCCAAAATTCAAGACATCAAGAAGAATGTATACCTTCCTAATTCAAAGGAAAACTTCATATCTAAAGTCAATCCGACAAAAACATTAGACATCACATATTATTTACACCTGACAGAAGAAGTTAAGAAAAGTGATACTCCAACTAGTGTTCTAAAATTATTGGCATTAGAGACAATCCATACTAGATTTCCAGAACACGAATGGCTCCATATTTATACTGATGGATCATTAATATCAAACAAAGATGGAGCAGGTGCTGGAGTCACATGTCACCTCTTTTCCTATTACAAATCTTTAATTTATGGAACTACAAACTTTGATGGAGAAATTGAAGCAATTCGAATGGCCCTACAAAATCTTTTGTACAGAATTTCACATTTTCAGCAAGCAGTTATTCTCTCAGATTCCAGGGCAGCAATTATAGCAATTACTTCCAAGTTGTCACCAAAAAACCAAACAATTATAGAATGTTGGAAAATCCTTACCCATCTAACAGCGCTTCAAAAACACCTAGTCTTCCAATGGATGCCAGCTCACTGTGGACTGAGTGGTAATGAGAAAGCTGATTTTCTTGCAAAAAAGGGTACCGGCAATGTGCAGAAATCTATGGTTAATCTACCATTTTATGCAGCTAAAAGATTAGTCAACTCTGAATTCATAAAAATTATTGCAAAAATATTACTATGAAAAATCAAAAAATAAAAGATGGGAACTACCAAACATTCAAACAGTAATTCCTGAGTATCCTCGAAAAACAGCAGTTGCAACCTTCAGATTGATTACAGGACATGATTGTCTGGCAAAACATTTAAACAGAATTGGGATATATTCTTCACCACTCTGTCCTCTATGTGATCTGCAAGAGGAAATGGATCGAGACCACCTTCAAATATGCCCGGCCACTTCTAATGCCCCATCCATCAGTGAAAAATATTGGAGAGCAAGAGGATTAATGACTTCATTGTCAGAAATCCAGCATTAGCTAACAACAACATATTTACATCTGGTATCATGATTGTGTACTTCACTATTTAATTTTGGTTTATTTTTACTTACTAAGGAAATTACTTTATATATATACAGAGACACGATAGTGAACATCCTTTCTCTTCTAAAAACCTCCCTGCACAATTCTCGCATACCCATTTTAAACACAGTTCTGATACACTTCTTTCGTAATACCAGAACCCTATGGATGTACGCAATATTACATCCTCTCCACAGTTCAATGCAATATTGTTTGTGTGCGTAAATTGATCCATAGTATATAAGTTTTAGAATCTCTACATTACAGGTTTTTGCAAATTCCCTCATTAGATACAGGCCTTTACTTATTTTTTTACACAGGTTATCCATATGATTAGACCAGGATATGTTCTTATCGACTTCCATTCCCAAGATTTTGTGAGAGTCAGATTCCTTTATTACAATATTTCCTAGATTAATGTGAAACAATGTACCTTTTTTGTTATTTTTTAATTCAAACTTGATTAAATTTGTCTTACCAGGATTGTTAGTAAGATTTAAAGATTTCAAAAATGTATTTATTCTTATTGATTCGTTGGTAGCTAATAATTGCAAGTAGTGATCATTGTCAGCTTTACATATAATAGTAGTCTCATCTGCATAGCTTATAACTGTACAGTCCGGTGTTGAATACATATAATTTAAATATAATATAAAGAATAGTGGTCCAAGCACTGAGCCGTGGGATACTCCATATTTAACTATTTCATCACTTGACTTAATTTTCCTTATTTGAATTCCTTGTTTAAAACTAACTTATGTATGTTGTACACGTCCTTTTAAATAAGATGAAATTCATCTATTGGCAACCCCTCTAATACCATACTTTTCTAAGATTAATAACAATGTATCATGTTGGACACAGTCAAACGCCTTAGATAGGTAAAAAAATGTGCTTAGTTTTTCTTTTTACTTTCTCTACTGGTAAGTAGAGGAAGTATTGTATTCCACCCAAAAATTCGATGTCGAGATTTCAGCAGAAATATATGTTTTGAGACCCCCTGAATCCAAAAAAAGCATTTTTGGAAAAAGGTCTGAGTATGTGTGTGTGTGTGACTGTGTGTGCGTGTGTGTGCGTGTGCGTCTGTGTGTGTGCGTGTGCGTGTGTGTGTGCGTGTGTGCGTGCGTGTGTACGCGCGTGTGCGTGTGCGCGCGCGCGTCTGTCAGACTGTGGACAGCATAGCTAAAAAACGAAAAGTCAGTTAAAAACCAAAGTTGGTATTTAAGTTAAATGTCTTTCAAGGATGCGACACGAAGATTTTGAAGAAAATAGCCCCAACCTAAACTACCCTTTACATGGAAAATTTTTCGAAAATTTTGATTTTCTTGAAAATGGCTCTAACGACTTTGATTAAAATGCCATATGTTGGGATATTTTTATGAGAAATGAAGTGTATATTTTGAATTTTCCGGCTATACCCTATGTAGTCTTGTTTAGGCTGGATGAGTTTTGAATAACTCGTAAACCGTAAGAGATAGACAAAATCTTACAGTACAAGAAATGTAGATCTTGCTAAAATACGCAATTTATGTCTCAATAAATTTTTTTGTAGAGCGAACCATTTCGGAGATATTCCTTGTCTTGTGTGTCAGTTTCGGAAAACTTAGAACTTTCGTGCAATGGAACATCGTTCATTTTTGATACGTTAAGCATGCATAGAGAACGGGTTCTCAAAGCTTTAAAATATTGGACTATCGCTCAAAGCCTACTGTATTCCAATATTCCCCTTGCACACACAAGGAAATAAGCAATAAGATAATTTGTATAAATATTTATCTCAACTAACACAAAGAAGATATAGGAATAAGAGTTTGTAAGAATGGTTAGTACAAGAGTAGAGAAAGTCATGTGAGTGCAGCACATCAGATTTTTTCATTTAAATTGCTTAATATATTGCGAACAAAATCTGAAAGTAGTTGATCTTTTAGCCCGAAATCCATTTTGGAAATCCGTTAAAACACAATTTTTCTAAAAAATTAATAATTCTCTTCAGTAAAATTTTTTCATACAGTTTTGCAATTACAGAAGCAAGAGTTATAGGTCTATTGTTTTGGATGTTTGTTTTGTCGCCCTTTTTATGTATTGAAATAACAGTACTAGTTTTTAAACAATCTGGAAAAATTTCTTGGTTTAGTGATCCTGCAAACTGTGCCATAATTTTCCTGATCACAAATGCTTAATTTAGTACTCAATGCATTTATATCAATATGAATCACAGAACTACTCTGTGAAAATCTTAATTAGATTTGGACAAAACATGAAACATTATTTTAAGATTAAATTTAAATTAATCTCCCCTGTTAGAAACTTGATGACTTAAAATTATTACAAGTACAGGAAATATTTTTTCTGTAGAAAATGTGTCGCATAAGCCTACAAACATATAATATCCCCTTAAACATAACAATTTAGTACAGCTGTAAAATCAGCTTCCCTGGTGATTTTTGCATTAAGTTGACAAAAGTTCCCCATAATTTCTTTTCAAAATTTGTGATCCCTAAATTAAAAGTAAAAATATGTTGAGAGCAGACACAGTAAGAACCCATTTTCTGCATTTAAACAGATTCAAAACTCAAAGGGGCTGAAGGCAGCAGCTACATAGTAGTGAAATCCTTTTTTCTTGCAGTAGGGGGGAGGGCTGGGGGGCTGAGGGGCTGAGGGTGAAGGAAAGAATTCAACAAAAATCTCATAGTTGCAATAAAGCACAACTTGTTTACCCCAAGAAGCAATGGCTGTACTCATACCATAATTCTGCTATAAAAGAAAACCTAAATGTAGGACAGGTAGGTTAAAGGATTCTGAAATGGTTACATCTATTCCATATGGAATTCCTAAGGTATTCTCACTTCTGTTACTCAACTTTTTACTATTCATATCCTGAGGCTAAGTAGGAAAGAAAATATTTTAATATATGGAATGCAGCTATATGACTTCACCTATTTAGCATCCGCTCTTTGATGTCAGAGATGAAAAATTCTGTAGTCCATTAACCTTTAATATTCTACTAAAGGAGAGAGATTCTTTTTTAAATTATGCCTATACACTTAACTATAATTTATTGCACCATTAAACTTACCTTATACACTAAAACCTGCCTTTAACAGACCCCTTGTTAAGCAGAAATCTGTCTTACATGGAAATATTTCATGGTCCCATGAATTTAGAGGTGAAGAACATGTTAAATTTCCTTTATTAAACAGAAATTGTCTTACGTGGGCAATAAAAATCAAAGTAGGCACACCTTTTAATGAAAAATTTCCAGTTCTGGAACACAAGAATTTAGAACATTTTCAGGCACAAAACTATATCAATAAAGGTGCTTTCAATTGCAATGCCATGGAAGATACCAACATAGGCAGTGATGTGCAAACTGAAACAGGCATAGTGAATCTAGGTGTCTTTATTGAGAGTATGCAAAGTCAGAAACAAGAAGAGAAGGCAGAGGATGATGTAGAGGCATATGTCCCCAAGTTGGAAGAGTGTAGACTAAAGACTTATCGGGATGTCAAAATTTTAAAGGAACTGCAGCAATTCACCCTATGGCAAAATGACTCAGATATGTTTGGTGTGATTTATCAGGCCAAAGTGCTTGTGGAAAGTTGAGTAGCTTGTCCAGAAAACTGGTTGTCTACTGGAAAAGATAAATTAGTCATGTATATAGCTATTTCTCATTCATTATATGTTTTGGTGTGTATTACGTATATGTACTGCATCTAAATACACACAATTGAACAAGGTATGCACATGTAATTAATGTTCTTCCACACAATAGCCCTGTGTAGGACAGGATTGGAAAGGGTAAAGGTATGTACATATTTTCATCTCACTGTGTCCATTTATGTATGTTCTTGGTCTAATTTTGTTAACAGCCCAGGACCACCTTTATTAAATGTAAATCTGTCTTTAACGGAAATATTCGAGAGTCCTATTCGATTCCAATGAAGGCAGGTTTTACTGTAATACAAAAGTTTACATATAGTTGTTAAGACTGTCAAGAGTAGGGCTTATAAAGATCAGAAATATCACAGCTACATCCAGATTTTCTTCTCTGTAATATTATTGACACTGTTGGATATAGCAGATAACACAGGGACTTCAAAGAAGTACAGTTCTACAGTTGAATGCTGCTATCTCACTCACAGCCACAGAGACTATGAAATAATGCCATCCCTAAGCTGCAAAGCATATCCAAGGGATTAAGGGCGCTAAGTGGTAAAGAGTGGCCAAGGGATGCTTTTTATATGAAGAGGAGTGAAGGCTGCGACAATAAGTGCAGTCAAAACATCAGTGTAGTGCAGGCATGGGCGTCGCGAAGGGAAGGAGGTAAGGTAGGGGAGGGCTGTGGCGATGAATAAATTTAATGTGCAGTCAATTGCTGACAAACTATTGTTTTAATTTTGATATATAGAACAATTTTTATTTAGTACACATTAATACGCTTATCCGTAACAAATACTATAACTTCTGACAACAGAATAATGAATTAATATTGTATGATTGCAAACTGGTAGGTGTTCGGCTATTGGGTCAAGCTCCCGTCTCTCTTGTATAGCACGCTGTGGCTGTGCGGCGGCGGAGGGGAAATGGAGGGGAAGTGCCTCTGTCAGTGTCAGTGGCGGTTGTCGGTCACGCACGGATGTATTTCCGACAAAATTTTATGAATTATTTATTCATTCATTCATGTATTCATTTAGTTATTACCCAATAGCCGAACACCTAGCAAGACTTCAAATCTCCCCAAGCTAGCGGATTTCACTCCCTTCATTAGGTTGGTACTCACATCTCAGCATGACCAGTATCACATAAATGGCGTGTTTTGCTCGCTTCAAGGTGGTAACATCTTTCTACGCAACTCTTAATGTAATCTCATTCATTTCCTCGCTTTATTGCACTTGATTTTAGGCTCAAAGTATGCAAAGTTTACCTTTCAATGGGATTGTGAGGGAAGGTTCCACATAAATTGAGCCTTTTAGAAGGTTATATACATCAGCACAGGGGTTTAAATGAAATTCACTAAAAAAAAGCCAACTGAAATTTCAACTTCTACCCTTTAATGTGGTTAATTACTTTATCAAGTATAAGGCAAACCCTCTGCATACCGCAGTTTTAACGCATCAGAATGATAAAAGAAATGAAGTGCTAACTTTTCTTAGATTACGTACATAAATTTGTAACGATAAGCTGTAACGCAGATTGATGCCATACTTACAAAATTTTCAGTTATAAGTCTTAACCTTTCCTACAGATAGATTTAATATCTACAATGACATTGTGGACATTTAGGTTAGACATGTACTTACTGGATCAACAGGTACATTCCTTTAATTTACGTGTGCAATCTCAATCACTCGAGGTTCATGAAGATAAATATCCAACACAGAACATCCAAAGCTATTTTAACCCAAAACAAGTCCTGAAATCTAGAACCTTTAACCATGACCTTCTTGCCTTCTTTCTTATTGGATCCCTGTGATATTTAACTGTGGATCACAGAACACCTAGTAGGATGCCGCGAACGTTTGAATGGTTTGCACACTGTTTACATGGACACATGACGGGCAGAAACAATTCCAATACATCGTCGTCTTCCAAATTCCAATGCATTTGAACTTCTGAGTTAACAGTTATAAATTAGAAATGTACGGGTTTGCCCAAATTTACTGCATAAATTCACGGCAGCCGGGTACTAATCAGTGGCGGCTCGCAATCAAAATTTTAGGGTAGGCCAAAGTGAAGAAGAACAAGAACAAGAAGAAGAAGACGAAGAAGGAGGAGAATAGTAATAATAATAGTAATAATAATAGTAGGAGTAGTAATAATAATAATAATAATAATAATAATAATAATAATAATAATAATAATAATAATAATAATAATAATAATAACAATAATAATAATAATAATAGTAATAATAATAATAATAATAATAATAATAATAATAATAATAATAATAATAATAATAATAATAATAATAATAATAATAATAATAATAATAATAATAATAATAATAATAATAATAATAATAATAATAATAATAATAATAATAATAATAATAATAATAATAATAATAATAATAATAATAATAATAATAATAATAATAATAATAATAATAATAATAATTTGAAGCTTTCCTGGCGACGAACATATTCAAGATGTTCTCGGGCTTCTAGCCAGGTGTAGTGAAGCAGAGCGATCGACGTTTCGGGAGTGTACATCTCTCCCATCATCAGGATGAATGACTTAGTCATAGGGTTGCCAACATTTGAAAGTAAAATTATCGCACCAGTCACTCAGAATTATAGATTTGGATTCAAAATTATCGTACATCTTAAATCAAATGCTACAACAATAAAAAATATCAGCATAAGGCTTATGAAAATGTAATATTAATGATGTTTATGATTGATGACCTCAACCAGTATTGCAACTTTAGAACTTATGTTTCTCGCATTATTTATCTGAAAGTTCATCTTCCTCAACCGTTGCAGCATTATCCAAATTTTTTGTTGAAATAAACCTTAACATCATCTCGGTGACTTGGAGATTTTCGGATCTACCGTATTATTTCAAATCTAAGGCGACAGAATAAGTTCATTTACCGTATATAGTGCCAATCTGCTTCTAACTTTAGTTTTTCTTAAGCCTAGTTTAGAAAAACCCTTTCACAAGAAGCTTTTCTGTGGGGAAATGAAATCACTGATAATGCAAAGGCTGCTAGTTCTTTGAAATCAGTATTTCCACTAAGATGGCATGTGTTTAACAGCACTTCAAAACCTGTCAGGTACAGGCATGTGCTTTATTTCACACCGAATATCACTTATTCCGAGTTTTCTCCACTGATCATCAATTTTCGGAACAGCGCCTTCTTCATTGAGATTACCAGATCTGAGCACACTGGCAAAAAGAAGATAAAGGATAGAAGGATTAGTACGATATGAAATTATTGCCTTAGAAGGGTGGAGACAGGCCATGAGGGCATTGGTAATTAGTTTCATTTCGCTGGTGTGACAAACCAGTGAAAATGATATTTCTCCGGTATCGAACTATCATACATTCAAATTATCGTACACCCCCATAATTATCGCACGGGTTGTCAACCATGTGTACGAACATTAAAATTATCGTATGCCCCATAATTATCGTACAAGTTGGCAACCCTGAATGACTAGCATTTTTTTTAAAAGGGGAGACAGATAGAGAGTTGGAGATAAAGAGTGGCTTATTTCGCCGGAAGTGCGGGATGAATGAGGATTTCAAGGGGAGAATTAGGAGGGGTGTGGCGTTGTGACCGGGTCCCGCTTAGCACCCCGGATAGTAAGGTCTTGCTGGCCACATGCTTTAGCATGTGGGTGCGTTGGGTGATCCCGGTGGTACCCATACCGGAGTCTGAGTAGCACCGCGGGGAGTGCGGTATGTTGTTAACGTAGGTGGTGTGTTTCGGTGTTGGGGACAGACGGACGAGACGGAATTAATACATGGTTGTTTGTTAAGGGTGAATGTTGGGTAAAGTGGTGACATGGGGTGGGTCTCCAGACAGTGACCTACGTCTTGAGGTGTGGTGTTGCTTTGGTTTTGGCTTTGATTTTGACAGCAGGATTTTTGTGGATTCGTTTGGTCCTGAAGTGGATCGTCTTCTGGTGAGCGTTGTCTGGTATTTGCGTCGTACACTGATGTATGCAGAGGAGGGTTGAGTTGACGGGGATGGTGTGCGTGATGTGCTGGCGGTTGCTGAAGAAGGTGAGGCTGCATAGCGCTCTTCTTGTTTCTTGATGGCGGAGATGATGGTAGCAGTCTGTTCACTTAACTGCTCACAGAGTTGCTTGTGGGTGATGGAAGTTCTAGTTGTGTTGATATAGTCTACGATTTTCTCAAGTTTAGTCTTCAAGTAGGTCTTCTCAGTATCTGAAGCTTGCTGGCTTTCACGGAGTCCGGCGATCTCCTCCTTCATGAGGCGGAGAGTGTCCTCCAACTGAGTTACTCTGCCAACAAGCTCTTGTAGCAGTCCGGTGGAAGCTTGGAGTGGTGCAAGTGTGTCTCTTGTAGCTGGTGTTAGCGTGTAGGTCTGGACGGTCGGCGTAGAGTGCGGCTGTTCAACTTGTGTTCTTGTAGCTGGTTGTGCGGTTGGTGGTGGCGTGTTGGTCTGGACGGTCGGTGTAGAGTGCGGCTGTTCGGCTTGTTGGGTTCTAGGGCGTCTGGAGCACACCGATTACCCGGTGTAGTGACCCGTGCAGTTACAGGTTGCACAGTACACGCAGCGGTGTGCCATACTGTGTTCGGTGCAGTTGTTGGTCAGTCTTCGGGTGCCACAGTAGTGGCACCGGGGTGCGGCTGTGCAGGTCGTTGCTAGATGACCATACTGGCAACAGCGCCGGCATGGCACAAGACGGGCGCCGCAGCTTTCCTCCACTCTGAGCACCTGTCCAAGGACCGGTAACCCATCACGAAGGGCAGCACGGAAGTGCGCCTCGTCCAGTAGCTCCAGCCTGACCAGAGGTGATGGTCCTCTAGCTGTGTGTATCCGTTCCACACGGGTCGCAGCTGGCCAAAGATGTTGGGCGGCGCGGAGAAGCAGTGGGTCCGGTATTTGACGATGAACTTCCCGGACGACTGCGTTGAAGCGGTGTAGGGTGCGGTTGTGTTCTGGTTGTGCGTCTGGTGGTTGTGGTTGGCGAGAGGTTACTGAAAGCTCGGCGTTAATCTTGTCTGGCTGTGGTGCGGCAGGTGATGGCGTGTTGTCTGACTGTGATAATGCAGGTGATGGCTCGTTTTCCGGCTGTGGTGGCGATGGACGTTCGGTCTGTTCGGTCCTCTCCTCTTCTACAACGCTGAGTCTAGAAGAAACAGCGTCAGCGGCCCGGGGATTTTCTCCCGGGGGCTTGGCGGCCGTTGCTGTCTTCTTTTTGTTGTTTTCCCCATGCTGGCACGTCTTACGTCGGTGATGGCTGTGCGGCGACAACTAGCAAGAGTGAAGGGACCAGTATATGTACTGTCCGCCAGTACGTACCGAGTAGAAAACACCCAGTCTAATGTGGAGGTTGTTCACCGCTCCGTTGGAATCTGTGTTTTCTGAGTCGGCCTATTTCCAACTTTAAGACTGGTTTCCAGGAGGGACTAAACTGCAATCCAGCGTCCCGGTTCAGTGTGTTCTTCTCGGAGGAGATGGACAGAGACTCCATAACCCTCCTTTCCCATAAACCGCTACATTTTACCACAATGGTCGTTTCTTTGAAGTTAGCTCTGTGGTCTTCTTCAAAGCAGTGCTCCGCCAGCCCTGAAGTCGACCGGAAGCCACACTGGTTGCCACGGTTGCCACTTCGAGATCTATTGCAGCTGCTTTGAAGAGCCCACCTAGCTCTGCTAGCCACGATTTTTAGCACTCGCTAGCTGCCTCTTTCTCTCCTACCATCTCTATTTTCCTCTTTTCTCTCTAGTTTTTAAGTTCCCCCGGTTAGACCCTCACTAGACTTATACTCTCTTCTCTTTTCCTCTTCTTAGGTTTAACTTTAAGCTAACTGCCCCGAGGCACTTCACAAGAGCTAGAGCAAGTTAAAACCTACCTGCTATGTGTCTTTATAAAGACCAGAAGCAGGTTAAATAAATAAGACCGTCCCCCTTTTTAAAAACACACTTAAAACCACTAACACTTCACACTCGTTCTGGGAATCCCAAGTAATCGGAGACATGGGTAAAGTAGGTAAAACTTTCTCTCTCCCTCGTCTCTCTCCAAACCTAATAAACTGGTTAGAGCCACCACACTTGTCACAACCAAAACACAAACACTCAAACACACCACCCCAACAACAGCAAAAAGACCACACACACGCTCACACAAACAGGCTACACCACCACCACCGCCGCCGCCGCCACCACCACCACAAACAAACACACCAATCACATCAGATACAAACATGCCAACACTAAACACAAACACTGCAAACACAAGCACACCTAGCACAAGCACACAAAACACAAACACAAACACACCAAGCACACCAAACACACCCATACACCAAGCACACTGAACATCTCAAGCACACCAACTACACCAATCACAGACACGTCAAAAACAAACACACCAAACACTGACACAGGAGACAAACCACAAAAAACAATGAAAGAGGACACAAACACAACCAACACTATAACACCCACATATACACTCAGACTCTGATATCGAGCTTCCCACACCACCCCCTCCAGTACAAACACCCATCAAGGACACCTACGCTGACGTCACAAGGCCACCCACCCCCAAAACAGTTACACGGAGTACAGGGTCAATTTCGCGCCTCAATATCTCCACAAAAGCCAGACAACACACATACACGCAATCACCAACAAATTTGACACTAAATACAAAACCAACACACAAGTATACGATACACCGCGCAAATCGCTCCGGTGATTTAGTCTTTAAAATGTTCATCTAAGCGACTACCATAACATGGTGGAGCACCTCAGGAATGAGGGCGCACAAGTTTATCTCCTCCCTCACCCAGAAACTAGGACTGTTAGGTTTGTCATAAAAGGTCTGTGCGCCCCGTTCACCGGAGAACACAAAGTCAGCACTGGCACAACTGAGATTTGAGGCCATTAGGGCAGTGCAAATGCACTCGCAAGGCAGGAATAGGCACCCCCTCCCAATGTTCCTAGTGGAACTGGAGGACACTCAGGAAAATAGAAAGATACTCGGCCTCAAATACTTGGCCCACATGTGCGCCCTCTGTGGCCAGAAAGGTCATGGAGCAACATGGCGCGGTTGCTCCAAATACCTCTCTGCACTAGAACGAGCAAGGCCTAGGGCGCAGCCAGGGAACCCCAAACCTAGAACTGAACAGACAAAATTACCCCAGGCTGGCCCGTCCTCAGCAGAAGGGCAATGGTATTGCCAGGATCGTAGAGGCAGAACCCACCCAGCCTCCGGCCCTTCTGCAGCAGTGACCAAGCAAGTCGCACCTGCCCAAGTCACGGCGCCCACAAAACGACACCCCCCCCCCCCCGCGCCCCACACAACACAAACAGAATACACAGCAAAAGACAAAGACACACAAAACTGCAGCTTCCACACAAACAACTACACACCAGGCAACACACATAAAAGGAACAAGCATATTGGTCCCAACGTCGCATAACCCTCGCGATGCCTTTGAAAACGGCCTTGCACTGGCCGACTTCCTCACTAAGTTGGGCTACCCCAAAGTAGAATTAGGCTGGAACTCGTTCCTCCAGCAGGTAAAGTGGCTCCTGGAGCAAATAAACAAAAACAGCGACCCTTTTTACCTCTTTGACCATGTCACGCATTTCCTGGGAATTCTCGCACATTTCACCTGTTATGAGTAGAGTGAGGACATATATCCACTGAAGAAGAAATCAGGTTGACTGCACGGCGAATTGCTTGCTTGACGTCATCGCTGCTACCTCGGACTGAGGAGTGAACAGCGTGCTCTGGTTCAGTATGACAGCTGTACCGTACAGATAAGGGAGTGTTATTTTCTGTGCGACCCGTGTTTACATACGAGGTGAATAATGTCTTCAGCTTTAGGCGATGGTAAATTAAATCAGTTATTGGAAGAATTTGGAAGAAATAATTTCGTATTGAATGGTGATACGATACAATGTAAGTTATGTTATTTACAAATCAGAGGTTCCAAGGAGAAACGGAAATTGTTGAAGCAGCATTGCTATACCAAAAAACATAAAGCACTTGTTGCAGCATCAAAGAATAAAGAACACCACCATTTGTCATTTCAATCGGAGTTTTTTGAAGACATGTGCAAAATGTTGGTACGTAGTAACATACCATTTCACAAAGTAGAACGTGAATTTAAAATCTTCATAAAAAATACACTAAGCGGGAGCCTTCCAGTGCAACAACCCTACGTAAATAGTGTCTATCAAAATGTTATGATAAAGTTATGGCTCAAATTCAGCAATCTGTGGGTGACAATAAAATTTGGATTTCCATAGACGAAACTCTGGATTCTGTGGAGAGGTTTGTTGCAAATGTAATTGTGGGAGTACTTTCGCCAGACAGACCTACTAAATCATTTTTATTGACGCCTGAAGTTATTGATAAGGTTAACCACAAAAGAACTGTCGAAATTTTTCAAGAGAGTCTAATTTTGCTGTGGCCAGAGGGGATCAAAACTGATAATGTACTACTTTTTCTTACAGATGGTGCAAGCTACATGCCTAAAGCAGCTAAAGAAATTAAAACTACACATCATCCCAACATGGTACATTTAACGTGCATTGCTCACGGCCTTCATCGAAATGATACGCTTCTGGTACAGTGATGTGGGCAGCTTCATTGCTAATGCGAAAAAAAAATTCTGAAAGCCCCAAGCAGGTTACTGATTTCAAAGAAATGGCCCCTGGGGTCCCTTTACCTCCCCAGCCCGTTGTAACTCGATGCAGTAGCTGGCTAAATGCTGCTGCATATTACGCAGATTATTATGATAAAATAGTTAAAATAATCAATGTTTTGGATAGTGAAGACAACTGTGCCATTAAATCTGCTCAGTCACTGATTTCAGGCAATTTACGTAAACATTTGCTATTTATTAAAAAGAGTGAGTGAGTAGTGGGGTTTACGGGCCCGTCGACAACTAGGTCATTAGGGCCCGAAGTCCAAAAATAAAAACAAAGAAATAAAACCTCACCCTTTTAAAGCTAAAAAGTGAAAGTTAAAATACCTAAAAATGAACATTATAACTACTAAAAAGAGAGCTAAGACAGCTAAAAACGGAAAATTAAAACCGATAAACACTTAAATTACTAAAGACATAAAACTGGCTACTGTTAAAAAGGGCTAAAAACATGAGTAAAACATCCTAAAAGTATATTTCCGCCAAGATAAAAGAAACCTTACACTTGCTTACCAAAATCGATATGCGCAACAAACCGCAGTACTGTATTTACAGCTACTGGATCGTTGCCTAACACGGTGCACAGTGTAAGACCCAGGCCAAAGGACTGGCGCTCACGAGCATACCGCGGACAATCAGTAAGGACGTGTGCAACGGAGAGTGGGACATTGCACGTCGCACAGACAGGCTCCGGATCACCGCGCAAAAGGTGTGCATGCGTGGCTCGAGTGTGGCCTATCCTCAGGCGGGTTAAAATCACCTCCTCACGCCTGGAATCCCTGCAAGATGTTTGCCAGGGTTGTACCGTGTCCTTGATTGTCCGTAACTGAGTGCCAGATAACGCTTCCCAAGATTGTTGCCAGAGAGTAAATAGATGGCGACGAAAGTACTTCTGAACATCTATATAGGGTAACGTACGGGTGGAATATTCCGGAAGGCGGCATGCAGACTTCGCAGCCACATCCACCGCCTCGTTGCCCGGAATACCCACATGACCTGGGATCCACGTAAAAACGAACTGGTATCCGCGAGATAACAACTGAGATAAAAGTGCCTGTATTTTAATAATTAATACCGAGTTGCCAACAAATTGTTGCAGCGCCTGAAGGGCGCTCAGCGAGTCGCAACACACAATTAAATGTTCAGGAACTGAACGGGAGATAAAAAGTAAGAAATAAAAGATGGCAAACAGCTCGGCGGTAAAAACTGAACTGGCGTCTGGAAGGCGGTATGTGTGAACCTCACCGTTGTATATAAATGCGGAACCCGTCGTACTACCCAACTGGGAGCCATCGGTGAATACCGGAGTATAAGTCCGGTATCGGCCCAGAACTGCGGTGAAGAGTTGACGGAACACCGAAGGAGGGGTAGCGGTCTTTGCACAGCCCGACAGCTCCAGGTCAAAGCGTGCACGCTGGAGCTGCCAGGGAGGACAGTGGCCAAGTGAATGCCGCTCTACAACTGGCAGTCGGAGGGCGTTTGCAACAAGTAGTTCTTGAAACCTGATGCCACTTGGACGGGAGATTGTTTTATTCCGCATATAACGGTGCGCGAGGTCTGGACGCAATACAGGTGGAAACGAAGGATGACCTGGATGAGCGGCCAACCTTGCCACATAAGAACAAAGTAACAATGAGCGTCGAACAGACAGTGGAGGTTCACCAGAATCAGCATACAGACAATCCACTCTACTTGTGCGGAAAGCCCCAGTAGCGAGACGGATACCAGTGTGATGAATTGTGTCTAAAAGGCGGAGTTTAGAGGCTGATGCAGAGCCATAGATAAAACAGCCGTAGTCTAATTTGGACCGGACCAGTGAGCGATACAACCTCAACATTACCGTGCGATCGCCGCCCCAAGATGCCCCAGACAGGACCCTGAGTACCCGAAGCGAGCGACCGCAGGAAGCACGAAGGTGACGTATATGGTGCTCCCATGTGAGTTTGCTGTCGAGGTGTAAGCCCAAGAACTTCAGGTGCGGAACAAATGGAAGACGTGTGCCACGCAAATGAAGATCAGGAGGAGGGTGTACACCACGGAGTCGGTTAAAGTGGAGACACTGTGTTTTCGTAGGGGAAAACCGAAAGCCGGTGCGAGACGCCCACTCGGCGATGGATGTTATGGTCATCTGCAGTTGACGTTCGATGTGCTCCAAACTATAAGAGCGATAGTATATCGCGAAGTCGTCAACATACAGCGACATCGGGATTCCGCTACGAACAGCGTTGGTGATGCCATTAATGGCAACGGCGAAAAGCGTAACGCTGAGAATCGACCCTTGGGGCACACCATTCTCCTGAACCTTCTCTTGGGAGAGCGTGTTGCCTATGCGGACACGAAAACGGCGAATTAGTAAAAAGTTAAAAATAAAAAACGACAAGTTTCCGCGTAAACCATAACCGTGTAGAGTACGGAGAATGCCATAGCACCATGTAGTGTCGTAGGCCTTCTCCAGATCAAAGAAGACACCAACGACATGCTGCTTCAAGAGAAATGCATTCTGTATGTAGGCCTCCATGCTTGTCAGATTGTCGACACTGGAGCGATGGCGACGAAAACCGCACTGGACATTACTCAGCAGGTTATTCGTCTCTAGCCACCACACTAAACGAGTGTTGATCATACGTTCGAGGGTCTTGCAAACGACACTCGTTAGGCAAATAGGGCGGTAGCTAGAGGCAATTGCCCGGTCTTTCCCGGGCCGAGGTATAGGGATGACGATACCCTCGCGCCAGGAAGACGGGTAAACCCGCTGGAGCCAGATTCGGTTATAGATGCTCAGCAGGAAGGAAAGAGCCTGAGGTGGAAGATGAAGCAACATTTGTCGGTGGATGTCATCCGGACCGGGAGAAGAGTCGTGCGCCAGAGACAAGGAGTGCATCAGCTCTGCTATGCTAAAAGGCGTGTTGTATGGTTCACTACCGTCGCTGTTAAAATTAAGAACTATCCGCTCCGCAGATTCCTTGATAGCTAAAAACGACCTATCGTAACTTTGGGTTTGGCTGGTAGCAGAGAAAGATTCGGCAAGGGCGTCGGCGATCGCCTGCTCGTTGGTGTAATAAGAGCCCTGTACGGCAAGGCCGGGAATAATCGTCCGGCGACACTTGCCGTACATACGCCGAACCGCAGTCCACACCCTTTGTGTTGAAGTGCGTCGAGAGATGGAAGAGACGTAAGTTACCCAGGATGTGCGTTTTGCACTGCGAAGTACAAAACGGGCCCGGGCACGCACTCGCTTAAAGGCAATAAAGTTCTCTTCCGTAGGATGTGCACTGAAAACTCGCAAGGCCCGTTTGCGGGCTTTAACAGCCAAACGACATTCCTCGGACCACCAAGGCACAGGAAGATGACGAGGTGTAGTAGAACCGCGAGGAATGCTGGAATTTGCTGCAAGCAGGACAGAACATGTAAAGTACTCCACCATGTTGTCGATGGTGGTAAAACCATCGTCGGTAAGGTGAATGAGGGAACGAAATTTCGCCCAGTCAGCCTTGGAAATAATCCAGTGAGGGTATCGTGTTGGAATAGTATGGAAACCAGATATGTGAATGTTAATGGGAAAATGATCACTGCCAAAGAGGTCGGAGAGCACCGACCAATCAATGAGTGGTACCAATGACGGGCTACAGAAGCTAACGTCTAAGGCGGAGTACGTACCATAGGCAGATGATAAAAAGGTAGGGGCACCAGTGTTCAACAAAATGAGGCCGGACATATCGCAAACGTCTCCTACAAGGCATCCGCGAGCATCGTCAGTGTCGGAGCCCCATGAAGAGTGTTTGGCATTCAGATCACCAAGGAAGATAAAGGGTGGCGGAATCTGAGCCAAAAGAGCCTGAAGGTCGTTCTCGTGTACAACACTGACCGGTGGCAGATAGACATTGCAAATTGACAGACTTAAGCCCTGCAACTGGACACGCACAGCCACAGCTTGCAGCGGCGTGTTTAGCGGGATGCTTGTGGCAGAGATGGTATGCGCCACCAAAGTAGCAACTCCTCCGCTTGCTCGTCGATCAGCTGCAGAGTCATGCCTAAAAGCCGAAAAACCACGAAGATGTAATGCGTGATTAGGGTGCAAATGTGTTTCTTGTAGGCAGACAATTGATGGAGAGCGTTGCGCAACGAGATGCTGTATGTCCGGAACACGTGCCCGGAACCCATTAACATTCCACTGGATTATTTCCATGGTAAAGAAGAATTAGTGATTCGTCTTCATCTTTTTCTTTTTCATCTTTACCTTAACCGACTTTGGACGGGGTAGGTTAATTTCGTCATCCCCTAATGACTCCTCGGATGTACGGGAGTCTGAAGATCCCCTGCGGCTCGCGGAACGGGAGCGGGAGCGGGACTTCATTGATGACGTGTGGCTGCTGGCGCGAACATCAGGCCTAGAGGAATGGCTATCGACAGGCTGGTTACGACTTCTGGACGCCTTGTGAGCTGGTGTCTGCACGGCTCTAGATGTTGTAGCTTTTGCAGGTGTGGCACGAGACAGTGGAACAATACTCGCTGGTAGGTCTGTCTGTGTGGAAGCATCTGATACAGGGACATGCTGTATCGCTACGGTGTTAACAGGAGCGCGTCGGGCAGCCAAGGCATAACCTGTGGTGGTCGCAGGTTGCAGCTGCTCAAAGCGACGACGCGCCTCTGGAAATGTAAGATGTTCTTTCACGCGTAGCTCCTGTATACATTTTTCATCCAGAAACTTCGCACACTGACGCGAGCTAGATGGATGACCGGCTCCACAGTTAACACAATGAGGGTCACGGGTACAAGCCGTGCCCTCATGAGGTGATAGGCCACAACGCTCACAAACGGCAGGATGGTTGCACGCGGTCTTAGTATGTCCGAACTTCTGACACTGAAAACAGCGCATAGGGTTCGGGACATATTGACGTACGGCGGCACGCTCGTACCCGCAGAAGATATATTCTGGCAACTGTGTGCCCTTAAAAGTGAGGAAAACCGTACGTAATTCAATCACTTTACCATCCTGCTTTCTTGTCAGACGGTACGCTTGACACACACGCTGGTCGGAGAGGCAAGTAACAATCTCCTCGTTTGACAGACCGTCCAGACTGGATGTGGTGACAACTCCTCTGCATGAGTTTAGAGATTTATGTGGGGCTACCCGGATGGGGTAGGAGCCCAACAAAGTGGCTTTCAACAATTTCTGGCACTGGTCTGCGGTGGTCACTTCTACCAAAAGCGTACCGTCTCGTACTCGGGTGGCGTTTTTAACAAGGCCACAAATCCTGTCGAGTTCTTTTTTTGATGTAAAAGGGGCTCAGATCCTTCATCGTTTTCCTTTCACTGGCCAAGGTCAAGACTAGAAAACTGTCGAAATGGGAGGGTTTGCGCGGATGCATGTTGAAATCGGACCCCCATCCGAAACCGTCGGCGTCAGCCTGCCATCCGGGGGTCAAAGAAAAGAAAGACACCAAAATCTCCACGGTCTGTGCCGCCATGGAGACCCCTCCATGACTGACCTCAAGGCGTACTTCAGAGGAGCTACCCTCCGATCTCCACTGCTTGTCCGCATGGGTAAACCGTTCACCACATGACACCCCGGTTTTATGCCCCCACCACAGGAATAACCGCCTGTGGCTCCCCGCTTTAGCACACGCTGCCTCAACGGAGTCAGCGTGGATTCAGGGGACTTCGGGTTGATTACACCGGGGCTCCGTCAGCGGTAACGCGTCCGGCCGGTGATACTAACCCGACGGCACGCGGCCGTCGGGAGATTAACACCGGCCGTGCCCTCAAGGAGCTACGTGGGTGTACATGACGTGTGGACGGGCTCCGCACCTAAGGCTACACATGGGGGCAGTGTGAAGGGTCCGCACAACCTTCGCGCCTGAGACCTCCGAAGAGCACACAAGTCGGGGGCCGCGCTGAAAACCGTGGGACAGGACCACGGAGATAGGAAAGATCCCTGCTGGTGAGACAGGAGTTATAAATCTAGGAACTTACAAACTAATAATCAGAATAAGCCTAGAAGAGGAAGAGGGTGATATAAAAAGCAACATAAAACGTTGCACGTGGCACAGTTAATGAAGGTGGAGGGGGTGAAGTGATAGTGAGCAGCTCGGGGCCCCGGGTGCGCCAAACCCGGACCTACCGTGGTAGGTTCCCCTGGGGGAGTTTGATTTCGGAGTCCTCTTCTCCTAGATGAGTCGTCGACCAAGACTAACGAGCCTCATCTACCCGTTGGAATGTTCTTAGCTTCCCCTCACCTCTTGCCTACTAGTGGTCACGAAGACTCACTTAGTAGGCCGTCTGGATCGGGTACTGAGCCCCTCCGCCACGGCAAGGCGACACCCCTTCGGAGGGGTATTAAAAAGAATTTTCCAGATGTCACCAAAACTATTCTGCATTTAGAATCAAGAAATCACAAACTGTCATATGCTTTACAATTGATAGAAGAGCTTTATATGGAAATTGAAAATGTAGATCCTGCGCCTGTCACCGAAGCAGTGCAAAATAAACTGAAACCCGTGTTGGAGAGAGATCCTGGCTACGCTACAATGGTTCATATAAAAATTGGTTTACAACAGCTAGACAAAATGACATTACGTATGACGAACACAATGCAAAACATCTTACGTTTGCTCCGTTACATCGTGTGACGTTGAGAGAAGTTTCTTGCTGTATAAACATTGTTTGGATGACAAGTTTTAGTTTTGAACAATTTAAAAAATGTATTATTGTTCACTGCAATGTTTTTGAGGAACGAATAGATGACGATATGAACTTATGTAAATGGACTAGAGCTTCTTACACAGCCCTGCCCGTTTGTTTACATGTTCTGAACACCCGTGCTACGCCGTCTGCCAGTCACCACGGAGCGTGTATAGTACGAGCGCGCAAACATTGTAGGCGATGGGATATTTATCCTCGCTCTAGTTATGAGTAACACACCCACCGTAAATATCATATACTGGAATTGCAATAATCTCAAAAGGAAGCGCAAGGAGTTTACGGAATTCTTCCAAAGGAGTTCAATCCAAATAGCGCTAATTAATGAAACCCACCTGGGACCTGTAGATCGCTTCTCAGTCCCAGGATACTCGGTATACAGAACAGATAGAAATAGGAGAGGCAGAGGGATAGCCGTAGTTATTCAAAATTCAGTTCAACACCACCAGGCGTTTGTACCCCAACTAAATCGAATAGAAGCTACCGCGATCAGGGTAAAGCTTCGTAATACAGAAGTTACGTTTATTGCGGCATACAATACACCCGGCGATATTGACACAGACGACATTGATATACTAATGCGCATGGCCCAAAAAGCAGTAATAGCAGAGGACTTGAACGCGAAACATTTCCTCTGGAATTGCGTAGATACCAACAACGCGGGCAATAAACTACTATCGTACATCAACAGACTTTTAACTGCCCCTGAAGCGCCGACATTCATACCAAGAGTACACGTACACAGACCAGATATACTCGACATTGCTCTCCTCAAGGGCATCACACACAACACAAACACACATATAATTAACGAGCTTAATTCAGATCACCTCCCAGTGTTATTAGAAATTGAAGCCCCCATTACTTTTAAACCGGAACCACCAAGACCAAATTACAGACAAGCAGACTAGGAATCCTTCGAAAACACGCTACAAAACATTATACACGAACACACAATCGAAACACATGAAAAACAAGATGAAGCTATTGACCACATCGTGGAACCAATTAAGCTCGCCACGGAACAACACATCCCAATTAGGTATCCTACAACTTCCACGCGACACTAGACAAGTCATTCAAGATAGAAATTGCGCTAGGCGTAAATGGCAAAAATCGCGTAACTTAATAGATCGTAACGCATACACGCATCTAAGCAATCAAGCGAACGAACGAATCCGCGAATACACAACGAATCAATGGCACGATGTCCTAAGCAACATCGATCCACAAAGCCATACAATCTGGAAAATAGCCAGAAATCTAACGCGTACGTATGCACAAGTCCCTCCCCTCCACACGCCTAATGGAATAGCAGAAACCCCCCGAGACAAAGCCGAAGCATTTGCAGACGCCCTAGAGGCAACCTTTGAACCGAATGCCTTTTCGTCAGACCAAGCATTTGTGGACGAAACGGAAGCAATGGTCGTGAATATTGGTAGAACACCAACGCACAAGACGCGAAAAACGAATGCGGGTGAGATCAAATGGATCATCAAACACCTACCCACAAGGAAGGCCCCAGGGCCAGACCAAATTCCAAATGTAATATTAAAACATCTGTCAGCCAAAGCACTGAAGCTGCTGGCAGATATATTTAACTACACCATTGAGAAAGGCCGATTCCCTCCACAGTGGAAAAAGGCCAAAATTCTCATGTTTCCCAAACCGAGAAAGAGTCAATCAGCCTCCTCAGCATAATGAGCAAGGTTTTAGAGAAAATAATACTCATAGGACTTACGAACCACATAATAAAAAATAACCTAGTAATTAATTAACAATTTGGATTCCGGGCACAACACTCGACAACACTACAATTATTGCGAATGACGGAATCTATCACGAGAGGACTCAACGAAAAGCGATCCACAGGGGCCATCTTCCTGGATATAGAACGGGCCTTCGATCGCGTGTGGCACGCTGGTCTACTGAGAAAGCTCATATCGCTAGAATTCGCGGACTCTATGATAGCCATAATAAAGCACTATCTATCACACCGAACGTTCCGCACGGCAGTCAAAACCGAGATATCAACGCGACGGCCAATCAGGGCAGGGGTCCCACAAGGGAGTTTATTGGGATCCGCCCTCTTTAACATTTACATAAATGACTTACCAGAAACGATAAGAGTAGACCGATATCTGTATGCGGATGACACAGCGCTAGTCACACAATCGACCATGCCGAGGATTATACGCACCCGGCTACAAAATGCTCTAAATGACTTAGAGCCATGGCTCACAAAATGGCGCATTAAGGTAAACACCAGAAAAAGCCAGACAATTGTATTCACCAAGCGAATCCAGCACCGTCATGGTAAACACGACCTTCAGCCACCAACGCTTGGACAAGAGCCAATTCAATAGCGCCATCACCTACTTAGGTGTAACGATGGACCAGGGCCTTACGTGGAAACAACACATCGACATTGTAAGAGCCAAAGCAAATGCGCAACTCAATAAACTATACCCAATAATAAACACAAACAGTACTCTAAAGTTAGAGATGGGAACAACACTTTATAAAACTCTAATCCGGCCCATCCTAACATACGCTACACCCGTATGGGGACATGCAGAGAAAACACATATAAAGAGACTGCAAACGATGCAGAATAGAGTACTCCGAATAATTGCGAGACTACCCGATGAAGCACCAGCGCTCCAATTACACGAGGAGCTAAAAAAGCATTCCATTGAACAATTCATCAAAAGACTCAGCTTTAACTTACTCGATAAGAAAAACAAAAACCACAACGAATTACTTCAAACTCTAGGAAATTATGATATAACGCACGACAAACATGCAAGGCCACTATCACTATTCCAGAAAACTATTGGTCTCGGGGAGCCAGATGTTGACATGCAACAATATCTGGACAACCTGGTAAACTACCCCGATGTTATTCACATGTGAACTGTGCATCATTCGCGCGCGCGCATACGCACACGCACTAATACATGCAATACATGACATACATACATGACATACATACATACATGACATACATACATACATGACACACACACACACGCGCGCGCGCGTTACATACATAACATACCATACATACCGTACACACACATACATTAAAGTTAGTAATGCACACTCATGCAGTTTCTTTTAGTGCATCAACAATACTGTTTCTATTTCATTCAAAAGTTCTTAGTTGAAGTTTGCATTTTAAATGTTCACCTGAAACCTCATGTTAGTACGTGGTTGTTTCGGGTTTTAAAGTTAGCGCACTCATTTGCCGTTTGGCGTTTTTAGCTGTTTACGTTTTTAGTTGTCTTTTAACCTTCGCCTTTCAGCCCGCGATGTTAGTGTTTTAGATTTTAAATTTTGACTTAGGGCCCGCCCAAATGACCTAGCTGTCGACGGGCCTTTAAACTCCACTCACTCACTCACTCACCCACCCACTCAATAAAAAACCGTAAGTACCACTTCTTAGAACTAAATGTAGTCATGTAAGTAAGCAGTTTCTTGACCCTTTTATAGCTAATTCAGTATGAAGCCGAAATAACGGTATCATTATTGCAAGAAGTCGTTAGCTACAGTGCCTACGTGACCTATAATCGGTCCACCTTTAGATCGGCACCTGGTGTAAACACAAGCCGAAGCGATACGCCGAAACCGAAGCATACCATAAAATATAGTACCTTAAATATTGGCGATTATCTGCGAAGTTTTCAAGATGTGCGATGACCCTAGTAAAGACTACTTGAATGTAACGAGAGAGCAGCGATATTCCTAGAACTCCCGAGTAAATATCGCTCTATTGCATCATAAACAGGAGGCATGATTCCACGTGGCGTTTGCTTGTGTTAGTCGCAGATGATATGAACATCAGGTTATCGCGGAGGGATACAAGGGGTGGATCTAAGGCTGGATGGAGTATAGGTAGCGTCACTTTGTTTAAGCTTCCGCGTAATGCTAGGCTCACCGACTGGCTAAGACGCGCTAGTGAGAGAGATTCCTTACTCACTCAACGACAAGGCAGGCTGCGAGACAGTTGCGTCTTTTTGCAGCGCGGTCAGAAGTATCTGTCCGCCACGTGCAAAACTGGAAACTTGCACATATTCACCGGTCTAAGAGTCCTAATCAGCAGTATTATTGTTATTATTCTTATATTACATCGGTCGGCAATTACTCCATAATTGGAGAAGTTGTTAAACCTGATTTACACTACAAAGTTGTGTTGTCATTCGCAAACAACCCACGCATACCCAGAGTTATAGAGTAACATTGCTCGAGCTTGGCCAAGGATAACGAGAGGTGATATTGTGGATTGAATATTCACTAGCGTCCAGAACACCACATCTTTGACAGAACGGTGAGTTGTTGCCAACTTACCGCAGCGACGGAGCGTTTGTTGATTTAAATTGACGACAACAATGTGGAGCCTAACATCTTTGCTTCAAACTGGCACCATAACGTAGGGAAAATAGCTTATTTACTACAAGTACCATGGAGTACATCACGGGCTAGAAAGCGATGTAGGCCAAAATGGTAAGATACAAGGGAGATACAGGTCTAGTTAGGTATTTTGATATACCAGGTGAGACAGCTGCCCCTTATTTCCCAGTTTTATGCAATCCATATTTTGAACCCTAACATGAAAACATCGGCCCCTATGCTAGGTTCCACCCAAATATTCAGCTTGGATGTATTTGTCTTCGTTTATCTCTAAAGTTACTAGATAGCTCAGTAGGAATGAGCGCACGATTGTTAACTAATCCATGTGCTGTAAAGGTGGTTCGAATTCCCTGCGTGTACTAATTTTTGTACTGTGTAATATTTACCAATAACACTAGTTGAACAATTATTGTGTGAGAAGCTGTTGCTTGAATTCCTAATAATTGTTTTATTTGTACTTTATGGTATTGCTGCATATGAGGATATCTCTCCTGGTATAGATGCTCAGCTGCTTGTACATTGGTTCTTGTTTCTCCGTACAGATCCAAGGCATATAAAGTACTCGTAACCACCCTTTTTACCTCTCCATCTGTTCTAGGATTGCATTTGGTAGATAATAAAACAACGTCCCTGTTATCATGCCAAACTCGTCTGCCGAGTACATCGTTAAGTACTGGCACAAATAATACTATATGCGCAGCAAAGGGAAGAGGTATGATCCCATGAAGGTCGAGAAAACACAAACGATAATTAAAACGCTTAACTGTTGTTACCCGTTTTTTACGGGTAAAACTCATTGTTGTTTTAATAATAAAGGAGTACACCGTGAAAGTACAACAAAAGGCGTTTATTTCGGCAATTAGGCATTTATATGTTTTAAAGAAAGCCACATAAAACCGCGGCGTTTCAATCAGAGATGTAACTCGTACAGATTCCCTTTCAAAAGGATGACAGGTATGACACATTTATAAAGACATTCTACCAAAGTTACGGTCTCTACTTATTACATTACACCAACCCAGGCGATAATTTAAATGCATACATCATTTTGACTTTTAAACAAATAATATGAATTTCCCGGGCCACCTCCTGAATTCATCGTTGATATCAGTTTCTTTCAGTCTTTGTGCACAGAAACGCGTGTAAACTGTGTTGCGGTATGAGTGAAGTAGAAATAATTCCCTTGAGCAATGAGGTTTATTAGTTTACCTTTATTTAGTGTAACGGAATATAGTGATTGCGTTAAAGTATGTTTCTGTTTCAAAGCGACGTTTGAGTGCACATCAGGTATAGTTTGCAATGTATCCTGGCAATGACATAGTTTGTAGCATATCAGAAACACCTTTTCGTAGATGGAAAGATGGCGATAAGAGAGATGTTTTGAACTGCGGGCATCCTTCTATTCCACTAGACTTCTTTTAAAAGTTCTTGGTTTTCTGAATTCCCTTGGGCATGTAACAGCGTGTAATTGCAGAAATTATTTTGTTGGCCTTGCTTGCTATTTAGCACGACTATCGCCACCTGAAATTGACAGGGGTTCTAAGAAGTGTTATTTATGGTTTTTGGGTGGGTGAGTGAGTGTGTGGAGTTTAAAGGCCCGTCGAGAGCTAGGTCATTTGGGCCCTAAGTCAAAATTTAATATCTAAAACACTCACAAACTTCGCGGGCTGAAAGGCAACTGAAAACGTAAACAGCTACAAACGACAAATTAGTGCACTAACTTTAAAACCCGAAACAACCACGTACTAAAAAGGGTAAAAGGCGAAAGTTAAAACATTAAAAGGTAAAATGCAACCGAGTTAAAAAAAAACTAGAAATGAAACCTTAAAAGTTAAAACCTCGTAAAAAAACTAAGAAATGGGTCAGACTTGCGTAGCAAACCCAATCTGGGCAATGAGCCGCAGAGTCTTGGCCACAGACACGGGGTTGTCGCCCAAAATTGAGGCCAGTGTAGACCCCAGGCCAATGAACTGGCGCGCACAAGCGTATCTCGGACAATCCAGTAGCACGTGTGCGACGGTGAGGCGAACATCGCATGTCCGACGGACAGGCGCCGGGTCAACACGCAAAAGATGACCGTGAGTGACCCGCGTGTGACCTATCCTCAGGCGGATAAGAATAACTTCAGCCAGCCTGGAATCGCTGCAGGTCAGCCAGAGTTGTACGCTCTCTTTAATTGTCCGCAGCTGAGTGCAAGCCAACGCTTCCCGAAACCGCTACCAGACCGATAGAAGATGGCGACAGAAGTACCGCTGAGCATCCGTATAAGGTAAAGTGGCGGTAGAAGACTACGGCAAACGGCATGAAGACTTAGCAACCACATCCGCAGCTTCATTGCCCGGAATGCCCGTATGGCCTGGGGTCCATGTAAAAACGAACTGGTATCCGCTTGAGAGCATTTGAGAGATGAGTGTCTGAATTTTAAAAACGAGTGTGGACGTGCCAAGGAACTGCTGGAGGATCTGAATAGCGCTCAGAAAGTCGGAACATATTATAAACCGTCCAGGAACTAAGCTGGAAATAAAAAGTAGGCAATAAAATTCAGCAAACAGCTCGGCGGTATAAACAGAACCGAAGTCCGGGCGACGGTATTTGTGTGCCTCACCGTTATATACGAAACTATCAGGTGCGTTCAAAAAGAAATGAGCTGGAGACATAATTACAGAAACCAGTACCTGTATGTTAGAAGTATTGGTCTTGGCTGTTGAGACACTTGTCCCACTATCCACACAAGACGGTGAATGGCTCTCATTAAAGTCCCGGGGCTGCAATGTGAGCCAGTTCCGCACGTACAGCTGGACGTCATCATCCAAGGTGAACCGTTTGCCCCTCAGAGCCATTTTAAGGGGACCAAAAATGGCGTAATCACAGGGAGAGAGGTCTGGACTGTATGGAGGGTGGCCAAGAACCTCCCATTTGAATTTTGCAGGAGTGCCGCGACTGTGTTGGCCGTATGAGGCTTTGCATTGTCGTGGAGCAGAATGACCCCACGGGTGAGACTGCCTGGTCGTTCTGATTTGATCAATTGGCGAAGGCTGGTCAAGGATTGCAAGTAACGCTGGGCATTCACTGTTGTCCCATGCTGCAGGAAGTGTATCAGAAGGGGGCCATCTTGGTCAAAGAAGAACGTCAGCATAACCTTTCCTGCACTTGTGTGGATGGCCTTGACTTTTTTGGTAGTGGTGACCCTGGATGCTTCCACTGGAGACTGTCGTTTTGATTCTGTTTCGAAGTGATGACACCACGACTCATCTCCAACCACCACTCGTGCCAGGAATTCATTCCCTTCCCTAGCATAGCGCTGCAAATGACCAAGACAGTGGGCCATTCGACATGCTTTCTGGTGTGGTTGAAGACTGTGGGGCACCCATTTGGCACACACTTTGCGCAAGAGCAGTCGTTCCTTCATGATGGTTGGACGATTGATGCATGCTGCTGCTATCTTTGTATAGTCACGTGACGTGCACGCGTGCCCTCTAGCGACGGGCTGTGAAATTCCACGCTCTGGTCGGAACAATACTTCGTTACACACGCCACGATATTACCATCCTGTCACCGGTTTACGCATACCAGACTCCGATTCGTTTCTTTTTGAACGCCCCTTATACATCCCGTAGCAGCACCCAACTGAGAACCATCGGTAATTACCGGAGTGTAAATGCAGTAACGACCCAGTAGTTCGGTGAAAAGTTGACGAAACACCGACCGGGGATGGCCCAGTGGCGGCTATTCAAGTGAAGCAGGTGAAGAGGATTTCACCTGAATATAGCAGTATTCTATTTTTGTTAATGATGGCATTATTACTGCCATTCTAACAGTTTAGTCACAAATTTCAACTGCTAGCAGCCGTAGCATGGTCAGTGACCAACCCTTCTTTTGTTTGGAACTTACAGCCAGGCAGCCGGCAGGGAAAATTGTTGGGAGCGGGTCTTCAGATCAGCTGCAAGGACTAGTGCAGCAGTCAGAATTACGGAAGGAACTGCTGCACTAAACAGCTTGGCTGTCATGGCAACATGACGTCATGAAACTATGTACTACGGGGAAATAACATGCGCATGCACATGTTTCGGGCAAACCAGAAATATTTTCACTTGGGTAGAGGTACAGAACACGGTAGAGGGGATGGTTCCTGTTTTCGCGCGCTTAGAAGATAGCAGTCGTCTACATCGAGGAATAGCTGGTGGTAAACTTAAAACGTGGTGTTTTAGATGACTGTGAACGGTATAATTTACGAGTTCGCTAGACTCCAGACTGCTTTTAATATTTAAATTATGGAACATAAGTATTTTGTTATGAATCCAATGAACGATATAGTTTTCAATTTGTTATAAACCCCATTTTCTAGGTGGAAAGATGAAGACAAGAAGGATGTTTTAAACTTTGGGCGGCTCACTGGTATCATTGATATCGCCCTTAAAAGAGAGGGTAAGAAAATAGGGAAGACTTAACATTACATTCAAAAGCTCTTGGCTCGATAACTATTCTTGGTTATGCAGTAGCCGTAGTTTGCAATCGCTATTCTGTTGGCCTTTTTTGTTTTTTAGCAACAAAAGTAACGTGTGGGACAAAGAGAGATTCATAGATTTCATTAATATAACCCGTTCCCTTCACAAGCACAATGACTCGGCGGAACATTTAAAACGTAAATTAAAACAACGCTTTTGGAAAAAAAAACGAACACAATAGCTGACGCTCTTCAAGAAAACAGCAGACTTTTTCATGTGCGTTTCAATGAAAACGTTAGTTTAAATAGGCTTTTCCTGCCGTTGATCATTAAAGCAACATTGTATTTAGGTAAACAAGAGCTTGCATTCATAGGTCACGATGAGAGTGCGCTTTCGCTAAGTCGGGGAAATTTCAAGGAGCTTGTGTACTGAAAGTCCATTAGAAATCCAAAACCACTATAATAAAATTAAAAGTATATTCAGCTTTGATTCTAAATCTATACAAAATGAAGTGATTGGATGTATTTCGGAATACTTACAGACCTGAAATTAATGTCTCAGAATTTTTTTTCTGTTGAAGTTGACGACACTACAGATATTTGTCAACAGTCTCAGTGCTCTATCATTGTAAGATACGTGAATACAGAGAGCACATTGGTTGAACGATTTTTTTCGGATTTCATGATGTGAGTGTTGATAGGTCCGCAGAAACATGTTCCTTTTGCTGCAGGGTGTTCTTAAATTATTTAATTATGAAGGTAAATTAGTTGCACAATGTTACGATGGAGCGAGTGTTATGTCAGGACATTTGAATGGAATTCAAAAAAGAATCAAGAACAATGCTCCTCAGGCAGTTATTTTACATTGTTTGACCCACCGTTTAAATTTGATTTTAAAACAAAGCTGTATATATTTGCATCCGCCATGTTTATTTCTCTCGCTTACTACGCAAACAGTCATTTGTATTGGACCAAAATGAATCATAGTGTGACAGACACTTTCTTTTGTGTACAGCTCCATTGGATACAAAAAGTTTGGTAAGAAGTGTTGGACCGTGGTACACCGTTTTCAGCATGCTTAAGTGAACTTCTTCACTTATTTTGTAAGGCACGAGCCGCCACTGGGGTGTCCACCTTAGCATAACCCGAAAGCACAAGATCCAACCGGGCACGTTTTAGTTGCCAAGCGGGAGAGCGGGGAAGAGAATACCGTTCTACAGCACGCACTTAGAAGTCATGCGCGGTGAGCAGTTCGCTAACACGAATACCGCTTAGGCGAGATATAGTACTATAGTACTGCAGACAACGGTGAGTTCCGGGCGCAACACAGATTTAAAAGAAATGCAAACAAATGGACAAGTGGGAGCAAACAAATGGACAAACATCTGACAAAGATTCTGTTGCAGAAGATGAGGGTGTTATAGCAGATAATCTAAGAGCTGTGAGTACAAGCTCAAATTGTGCATAATAGTCCTGAAAACACAAGTGATGCATTCCAGAAGAATGTGTTGGTCCAAAGTCACCTAAGACAGCCAGGAAAATACCTTGAGCGCCATCAATGTGGTCCCAAGAAGACCTTGTTAATGAAAAGACCCCGTTTCCTGAGGCAGATTATTCATTGCTTCGTCTGAAATTGCCTTTTGAAATATATGAATTGTTTCTGGATGAACAAATGGTGCCAGGTCTATTCGTTGTGCACTATTTAAAAACTAACCAGAGCTAATGATAACACCTGAAGAAATTAAAGTATTTATCAGCATCTTAATTTTGAGTGGTTATGTTGTGGAAAAAATGCTGCTGACATCCATAATGACATGGTTTCCTACTCCAGGCACTGAGATTGTTTCATTCAGATTGTGAAGTACTGCGGACAACATGAAGGAAAATAAACTTTGGAAACTGAAATCTCTAATAAACATAATTCAAGCTAAATGCCTGCAGCAGTTCAGGGATGAACAAAATATAGCATACAAGGTGTGATCCCATATTCCAGCCGGCATAGCCGCAAACAGTTATTAGGGGGAAACCAATTCGATTTTGCTATAGAGTTTGGTGCTATAATATTAAAGATTGTTACCTGACCTCATTTGATATGTATCAAGCCAAAAGCTGTAATGCAAAAAGCTACTATGAGGCAGATTTTGGCATAGACGCAGCACCATTAATAGTTATGATACACCAGCTACCAGATGTAACAAAAAACTTCCCCTTCAGTTTTTATTTTGATAATTAGTTTACTATTTTCAACTTGATGAACCATTCTTCACAGACGTTCAAACACAGTACTTAATCGAGTGCCACAAAATTGTCCTTTGTCCCTGTCAAAGCAAATGAATAAAATGAAAAGAGAAGCCCATAAATATGCACAGAACCCAGAAGAAAGCCTTCTTATCACTTGGGTTGATAATACAGTTGTCTCTGTATTATCATATTATGCAGCAAACCCTGTGACCAATGTTAGTAGCAGATACAGTAAGGCCAAAAAGAAGATATATTCCCTGTCTTTATATATATATTTATTTATTTCTTCTGATCGTGTGTATGTGACTGATCTCCAGTGGCGGCTCGCAGTCAAAATTTTAGGATAGGCAACGTGTAACAGCAACAAAAACAACAATAATAATAATAATAATAATAATAATAATAATAATAATAATAATAATAATAATAATAATAATAATAATAATAATAATAATAATAATAATAATAATAATAATAATAATAATAATAATAATAATAATAATAATAATAATAATAATAATAATAATAATAATAATAATAATAATAATAATAATAATAATAATAATAAACCCCGTTTATCCGAAATATAGGGGGCGAAGTCATTGCGGATAACGCAAACAATATATTGTTTGGTTGTTTAATAAGAGCAGAGTCAATGAGTGTGACTTACGGACGAATTACCGCCAAAACTAAAATCACGAGGGTCGGCAGGCTTTTTTCCAGGGGGGGGGCACATGTTGGAAATTTGCAATCACAATATTAAATCATTATTTTACTGTCAAAATTTATAGTATTTCTTGCAGATAACCGTATTAATTTGTGCTAAACAAAAATTGTTTTTTACGCCAAAATTAAAATAATAGTCAGTAACTAACTGCACATTGTTGTTTTTTTTTTTATATATATATATATATATATATATATATATATATATATAATTAACGTCCTCCAACATTGTGTCATATCGGACGAATGAATGAAATGGGTGAAATGATGCTCAAATGAGCCCGAGGTCCATGGAGCTTTAAGTTACCCGACATTCGTCTTCTCAGGGTAGGGAAAACCTCGGAAAAAAACCTTACCCGGATAACTTACCCTAAGCGAGATTCGAACTCGCGACCTCTTGAACGTGAGGCAGACACGCTAACCATTACGCTATCGAGGCGGGCACTGCACATTATGTTCACCAACTTCCAAGGGGGGGGGGGGGGGCCGTGGACCCCCTTGCCCCCGTTTCGCGACGCCCATGACTAAAATGGATTAAGAAATTGAAAAATTGTCTGACTGCAGCTTTGTGTTAAATAGCTGAAACACTCCTCTTTTCATTGTCAGTACGTCGCGAAAGCGGAATTTGTAATAGTTCACTAATTAAGTCGGTCATACTGGTATTACACAGAGTGATAACGACACGATTCAGATCTCTGAGATCTTCGTTTGTGGAGTATGGCTGTTCGAAAAATGTCGCATAAATTCGGATTTGGGCAGGCAAGTGTTCGGAGTGCTGGCAGACGCGTCTACGCATGCTCAGAGTGCGTATACAGACGGAATGTTCCTTGTCCCTGTTCAAGGGCCTCGTACTGAGGAAATGGGGCCGGGCAGGCAGAGGTCAAGCTAGCTGGCTCTCCACTACCCAGGTTCCATGCGTATCATTTCTGCCGCGCGTTTCAAACACACAGCGCAGTTTTGATGAATCGGAATTGAGATTAAAGGATTTGACCATGCGCTGGTCATTATAACCGAGAAAACTTTTCCTGAACTGCAATTAGGGGAAAATGACGGTTCAAATGATAAAATGCAGAATCATAGTTAAACATTATTTGTTGATGTATTACGATAGGGTAGGCAATGCCTACCCTGCCTATCCTGAGCAGCCGCGCCTGCTGATCTCCTAAACGGCTGAACTGGTGTGTGTGTGTGTGTGTGTGTGTGTGTGTGTGTGCGCGCGTGCGTGTGTGCGCGTGCGTGCGTGTGTGTGTGAAAAGGTTCTTCGAGAATGGTTTAGATTCACAATTTGACCCAATAGAACATGTTCTTTTTAATTAATGTGTTGCTGATCTTTGGATGGTTTAGGTTCACAATTGAATCTGTCAAACAGTGCTGCGATCACGTTTTAGACTTTCCGGTAGTTTGTTCTGCGATAGGTTTCTAGCAGGTTTTTGTCGCAGATTAGTATTAATATTACATTAAAAGTGTGCGCTTATTGAGCAGAAGACAACGTGTACTTAAACATTATGCATTCTGCAAATTTGTAAGGTGCAGTATTGAAATGAGTATTTTACATGATCTGTCACGAATTCCAATTATGTATACACATGCCTTCTATAACAATCATCTTAACCTAAAAATTATTATATATTTCTCTGTGATTGCATTTTAGGACGTTTTTGTTGCAGCTTAGCGTTAATAGTAGGTACATTAAAAGTGTGCGCTTCTTGAGAAAAAGTATTTAAAGGTGTAATTAACAAATATACATTGTGCAAATGTGTAAGGTTCAGTATTGGAGTACTTTACATGATTTGTCATGAAATCCAATGATGTATACACATCATTCTATGGCAATCCACTTAACCTATAAATTTAAGATATTACTGTTTATTGAAGTACAATTTTAAAGTGTAATTAAACAATGTACATTGTGCAAATTGTGCTAGAGAGCCAACAACCATTGGAACAGCATACAACAAATGATACTAACCATTATAAAAGCAAAGTAGATAGATGAAAAAGGTAGATAAATAAGCGGCTTTCCTACATAATGCAACATTTCCCGTCCAAGTAAAGCACAACCACCTCTGGACATGGCCCCTTTGCATTTAATTAGCACCTACTGATCATAACAGATCACTTGTGCGAAGTGAGCATGCATTGTTAAGATGTTTATGATTCCTGTTTGTAATATAAGCTAAAGTAAGTTGTTCAGATTAAAGAGAATGAAGTAATTACTTAGAAGTGATGTGATGTTGTCCATTGTAGATAGAGCCTGGAACTCACCCACCTTGTTTAGTACGTTTTCTTATACAGTAATATAACCACGTAACCACAACAAGCATGGCTTTCTTCCCGCTACAGAGAATGAATGAATGAATGAATGAATGAATGAATGAATGAATGAATGAATGAATTTTATTTGTACCAATTCTTTTACATAACTTTTACAATTATCCTACTCTAACCTAAACTACATACAAATTTTACATAACCTTATTGCTACCTAGGTTTGCATGGCACCCAGGCCATTTGCCTCCCAGGTAGCTCTGATCAATCTATTCCATCTTATATTAATTAATTGTCCCTCTCCCCCACTCTGCCTTCTTCATTTACACTCTTTACTTTTCCTGCCCATTTTTCTCTTACTTTCTTCAAAAACTCACCTATACTTCTAACCTTCCTTTCCTCTTTCACTGTTAACATTTTTATGGCTACCATTTTCCCCTCTATTTTTTCCCATTTTTTCTCCCAAACCTTTTTCCTCCATAATGCTAATTCCTTACATTCTGTCAAATAATGTTCTATACTTTCTTTCTCACCGCACATTTCACATATTCCTATTTTACCGCTTCTTGTCCCTCTTAAAAATATTGCTCCTGTTCTCATCCACGCTAGTCCTTCTTTTTCCTGTCTGTTACAATAATCCACATATGGTTCTCGCCCCCATCCTCTTTTTAATTGCTTGTAGAATTGTAATGATTTCTTGTTTTCTAAACTTCCCCATATCTCTTGCCTTTCTATGTCTTCTACCCTACACTTTACTAGTTTATCTACATTATTTTCATTTCTTTCTTCAAGTTTCCATATATCTCCCATTCCTATTTTCTCCATAATTTTTCCAACCCCTGCCCACCAACTGTTTTCATTCTCTAGATTTTTTTGTTGCTTCATACACAATTTTAAAATTTCTCCATCTTCTTTAACCAAACATTTATACCAAAATTTTATTATTCTCTCCATTATTATTCCTTTCCTTCTTGTTTTCCCAAGCTCTACCAAGGCCACTTCTCTTGGCGCCGATCTCGGTAGTCCCAATAATTCTTTGCAGAACATTCTATACATATGATCTACCTTCTTGTTTATATCTGTGGCCCCCCAGATCTCTACTGCATAAAGCACAGAGAATGCACAATGGCAACTTCTAACCCACATGAGAAGCGAAATTTGCAATATTAGTGATGTTTTGATTTTTGTTTCTTTCACAGTGACATGTTAGTTTATTAACACAATTGTATAATTTTTGGATATACAATGTTTGAACAGGGCGACTGTCAGGTCTGCTAGTGTAAATGTAATAGGTAAGCACAACCATGTCATGGGTGTTACCAACCATATAGATGGAATGTATTCCTGTACAGAATTGGGATAAGAGGGAAAAACTGGTGGTGGTCCATCTTTACATGGCTCTTGGATATAACAGTTCATAATATCTGGATTCTTCTGTGCAAATTAGGAAGAGAGATACATTGTCACTTAAAATTCCAGAAAGATATCACCACATACCTCACCAGGTTTGTGAATGCACCTAAAACTGGAGGACAGCCACCCACTTCATGATAGAATACAACAGGGATTAGAGTACCTGATCATATAAGACTACAGATTTCATTGTAACCAACGGCACTGTTGTACTTGCAACTCTTGCCTGAACACAGAACGTGTGAAGTGCACTGTTGGGATTTGTGTTGTCTATTTTTAAGTTAAAACTGATTACAACATAAAATACTTGTCCTATTGGTATCTAAGCATCATAGTAATTCATAATTCATATTCATTTTTAATTTTCGAAATTAACAAACTCTGGCTTTCCCAGATTAATACTACTACAGGGTTCTTAGTTTTACAACTTCTAGTAAATTTACTGAAGGAAGGAATGAATGAATGAAAAGCACAGATGATTCCAACTTGAAACAAATCTGAATCTGCCTATCACCTAAATAGAATAAAAGAAAACTGCAGAAATAAATGCTGGCTAGAATTTTATGTATTTGTTAGATGTATTTTATAGTTAAGGATCTTCTCTGATGCACATTATCAGGCGCAAAAACTTAATAGTTTTGTCAACAGAGAAGAACACAAGAGATCATTAAGGTGAGCTTTAGTATGCAACAAAAGCCCCATGGTTCTCCTGGCCTTTACTGCAAGTTTTTAATCCATTATAGCCTTTCTATCATTTGTCCTATTAGCATACACTTTGAAAGAGTCATTTTAGGTGCAAAGTTAAGCTTGGCTTGGGTCAAAAGAAACCTACATTTAGTATAAGAGGTAGAACTGGAACTTAAAAATTCAATGCCACAACTGGGATTTGAACCACAGACCTTCCGCTAAACTTAAACTTTGCCCACACACGGCTTGTGTGTTTAAAAACACCAACAGTAAGTTTGTTGGCATAAATAAATAATAACTACATTTAGTAATTTCAATAGCATATAAAATACTAATTTTCGTTACGAGATAGTCTTCAAGGTTTCTAGAATATACAAAAGTGGGTAACTGATCTATCTGGGCCCCAGTTCAGTTAGCTCACTTACCACCTCCTTTCAACCACTGCTTCCACACAGACCATATGACTCCACTGCTACAACTTCCTGTCAAACCACTTGATTGCCCCCACCAGTATTTCCTTATCCCATATTTATCCATTTTAAAGGATTAGGAGAGAAAGGATCAATTGTACATGAAATGAATGCATGTTAATTCAAGTTTTTTTTAAAGGAAGAAATTCACAATATGCATCAATGAAGTAACAAGTTTGTCATTATTTGACTTTTCTCACATTTAGTATCCATAGATTTATCAGTTATTTATTTTAAAGGAGTGAAACTAGAGAAAGAATCATTTCCCTGTGAAACAAACACATTCATTTTTTTAATGTTCCGTTTATATGCTGCCTTTAACTTCTAATGTCATACAGCTTTTTACCCTTGGAACAATTGCTCAGCATTCACTGTGTTTTAATCTTTGGATTTGTATTGCTTTGGGTTATTACATTAAATTCATACACACGCATCCACACTCTGATATATACTTCCACACTCTAGGGAGGGTGGGAAATAATCTTGGCTGAAGAAAACTAATCACCCTCCGGCCAGGAATCAAACCCAGGACTCTGACATGTCAATTTACTTTTATTTTAAAGAAATGGAGCAAGAAGAAGATAGTTCAAACATGAAGGGAATACATTTTATTTATGTACTTTTTTGTGAAATGGAGCAAGGAACATGAAAAAGCAGTACATTTTAATACTTTTTTCTAATGATTGGGACAAGGAAAGGAGGTTGTACGGGGAATGAATATATCCATTTATTTCGAACACAAAACCAATCTGCTCTTAAGATGAATTTGCTGACCGTAAAAACAGCCATGGGAACCCGTAAAGGATAAACAGAAATCTGTTGGAAGTGCAACACTGCCAAAAATACAATTCTGCCTTTTTGGTGCTATAAGGGGTACAAGACAGAAGTCTCGTGCAGCATATTACGGAAGGCATCAATAGTATTCAACAGGCCTGTTACCTTGAAATAATTCATGCCATTCAAGTTCAAGGAGCTGTTTGCTGCTGTCACCACCAACACAACTGCAAAAGTCAAGCATTTGTGCTAAATATTTAATTTTGGTGATGCATGGTGTGCAGGGTAGGAAATATTGCTAGGAGCAGTCATGTGGCCTAACAGGAAGTAGAAGCAGTGGTGGGGAAACTAACTTGGTCGGAGGGGAGCTGACAACTGAAGTTAACTCAGAGGGGGCCCAGATAGATCACTATTACTTAAAAGTGGATGAGAGAAGTTCAAAAGTGTATCTAGAGAGAATAGTACATCAAATATCCCAAGCTATGTGTAGCAGACTTCCCGGAGATGCCAATAGAAAATTGCTTTTGGCATTCAGATGAGCAAAATGTGAAAGTAGTATCTAAGAATGGGCAGTAAATGAGCTTGTATCTGGTATCGACAGGCGCCTCTTCTCCACTGTTCAGTTCCAGTTCACTTCCTCCTACAGACTGATAGACTGACTGACAGTTCCTTCAATCTCTCCCCTTCCTTCTTATTTGCCTCACTTCTACAGTAGCCTTTAATGTCTATGGCCATAAATTTTGATTAGAAAGACAAAAGATAGTGTTACTAAATTGCATGCTACTGAGTTCTATTTATTATACAGTGTAATACAATCACTTCTGCACTCCCAAGAGATGCCTACTTATACTTTTCAGACTCAAACCGAATCGAAATTTATTTTTCTCCACATACAAGAAATTTTATAAATTATCGATCATAATGAGGATACCATGTATCGTTAAATGAGTTTATTTGTCCTTAGTTATGAGAGGCACATTCTGTTACCTGACGTTTGTCAATGAGAAAAAAATGTAGCTTATTTCATTTTTTCCAAATATTTTTTATTATTAAATGACCGCAATTTTTGCCCCGTTACTATTTTTTAAACAGCTTCGTTATAAACAAAGAAGAGTTGGAGAATGTGTATTATTTAATTTCTCCTGCAACCACCTGGTGTACTTTTTTTGGAGTCTATCAAAGGCAAAATTAACTTTTAAAATTGCCGTACAAGTCACTTACCCCAATCGTGGAATGTACCAAACCACCATTTCCTTGACCGTTTTGTTTTATATCCCGTGTTACAGTGGTATTCACTTAATAACTTTCAGGTGTACCTTCGCTATGTATTTACTTTTTATTTATAAGATGTGTGATAACATACGAGACACGCTATTGCCGAAGATATTGACTATGGTACTCCATTATTACGCACTTTATTAACCCATTAACATTTAATAGAGAATTCACATCACCACATTAAAATATTGTTTCGAGTTGTCAAACTCAGACTTCGTGTCTGTATGTCTCTGTCTCACTCTCCCTCAATGAGTCATTCATATGCTACCAACAACATTATCTAAACGTCAACACTCTCCTAAGAAATTTTATTATGTCTATTTGAAGAAATAAATTGCAAATAAAACTTGTTATTACATAAAAAGCACCCCTTGGAAGGTATGTATATTATTTTATGGTGAAAAGGGGTAATACAAAATGTGTACTTTTGATTTAGTAAGTTAGTCACATTACACACCTACTGAAAGCCTCTGGATTTTCCAATGAAACTGAATGATAAGTGGGCGGTCAATTTAAATTGCGGGATTTGCTTCAGAAATTATCTGAATTCTTCAGTTGTCTATCGTCTTTGTTTTTTTACCATTTAGTGAGGATTGTTTTGTATTAGTTATATATAATTTGAATAGAAATAACTCATTACCTTGTTTCTTATGCTTTCTGGTAACCTGGATACCCTACACGGGTCCGAAATTAATTATGTTAATTCCAAACCAGTAAGTCTTGCTTTTATTAACGATACGGTAAAGGCAGCAGAAAAACGAGTTAAAAAGGAAGGATATACCTACGTATATTGCACAGTTTAGAAGTAAATGGGATCAATCATTCTGCAACCCACCAACCTTCCCTTTGGAAGACTCTTATGTACGAAATAAATCGCTAAATACCAACGAAGTACATTTTGTTACAGCTGCGCACATACCCCGCACTTTTGTGCGCATCAGTGAGTAGTAGGGACATCCGCGAAAAAATATGCTTTTTGTTTTGTTTTTTTCAGTTTCAAAGTTGGGGTTTAGCTTCACAAAACCTACGGCTACACCCTGTTGTCGTTTCGCAGTTGCAATCCCTTCACTCCTCTTCGTGTAAAAAGCATCACTCGGCTACGATTTGCGGCTTAGGTCCTTAGTCCCTCTGCTACACTTCGCTGTTTTTCATTCAAATTTTGGCGACTCTTGCACATAAACAGCACAAAAAGTGAACAAAGTGACTGCTACCGGACAGTCTTTGGACGTTGCTTTGGAATAATGTAAAACAATAATCATGAAAATGTAAGAGATAATCAAAGGCGCAACATTATGGCCTGCAGGGCCTGGAATGCAGGCGGGCGTGAGACTTTAGGAGCCTGCAGAAAAGTAAATAAATATATTACTGTTATTCTGAAGACTAAAGTTTAAAATATATACAAATATAAATATTGTTATTTTAATGTTCAGGCACTTGACTTATCACCATTTACCTTACAAATAGAAATATAGAAATATGCATAAAATGTAGTCAAATCAGATGCTAGTCTGCACAGAAATGGTCAGATCAAGACGGTTTCGTAGAATTAGTCAACATTGAGTTGAGTTCTGCGCAGCTGTAAGAGTGTGTGAACAATGCTTGTTCTTGCCGCATCTCATAACACTTGGCTTGCGGAATGTTCCTTAATCATCACAAAAGAGTGGCACACATTAGTTACCAGAAAACAATGACAACAATGAAAATAAGTACCAAAATATTACATGTTAGGTAGAAAATTATTCTTTATAAATGCACAGTGTACCTGAGATTGCATTATGCATATTTCCCCTAAACATTTAACTTTGGTCACACCTTTATTTCACAACAATGTCAGTTATCCAATAAGATGTGTAGTAAGAACTGGTCAACAGCCAACTCAGTTTCAGACAGCTCAATGGTTACAGAAGTTCCCAGTCTCACAAGTGAGTGCTCTTCTGAAATGAAAACTGATAACAGCAATTATGAAAGTGGAAAACAAGATTGTAACAAAATTGCCATAAATATAATTAGGCCCATTAATTTTCAGAATATTCAAATGATCATACACATTATCAGTTACATGTAGACGAAATTATAAATATCCTTGTTAGATAAAATAGGCTGGCCCTGTAGCTCAGTTGGTAGAGCACCTGCCTGCTGTGCAAGGGGTCCCGGGGGGATAGGAATTTTTCTCCAGCCAGGATTATTTCTCATCCTTCCCTGAGTCTGGAAGTATAATGGCAGCACCGTGGCTGAGTGGTTAGACTGCTCGCCTACCACCTATGCAGTCCTGCATTTGGTATTCATGGTGGACGAAGCGGCTCCGGGTTCTCCGGTTTCCCCCACCATTCATTCCACCAACTGCTCCATTATCACCTTTCCATCATCCATTTCACCTGCATTTATTATCATCCTTTTCCTCACTATCATACCTGGTGTTTGGCTGACCACCTGCTTCCAGGTGTTCACTCTGTCTGGTCCAGAGGTCCCTCTGCTCCCAGACAGGTGTCTGACCCTAGGCACTGGCTAAGTCCTAGGGGTTGTAAGTCCTACATAAGGGGAGGGTAATCAGGGAAAGAAAGAAAGTTAGATAAAATCCTTATTAGGCAGTGGATCCATTCCCCAAAGATGCTAAGCAGCAAAACAGATCCTTCTTCACTATTTAATAATGGAAAGTTCTCATTGACAGGACAAATAACTTGGAGAGAATGGTTGTGTTATTCGTCTAAAAACGACTTTATTGTAAACTTTGTTGGCTTTTTAGAGAGCAGAAATTGTCATCAGCTTGAAGGGAAGATGTTCAAGATTGGACATGGGTTGGGTAACCAAAAGTATGGTGCAAATTAAACTAGCTATGTACATTTGAATGCAAGCATTGTTTTCAATTTGTACCATAAAAAAAAGACAGTAGAGGCGGGTATGGATTCAGAACTAGAGAAAAATGAGAATGTATGGAAACAGGTCCTTGAGCATATTGTGAATATTACGTTCACACTGGCATCCAATAATCTAGCTTTTCAGAAGCATATAGAGGAAATTGAAAAATCAAACAGCGAAAACTTTTTAGCAATGATTGAACTTCTCGCAAAGTACGATCCTGTATTACACAATCTAATAAATAAACCAAAATACACACAAAATTACCTTATCCCTTCAATTCAAAATGAACTAATAATGTCCTATTCCATGCAGTTGGAAAAGAAATTATTAATCACATTAAAGCTGCCCCATATTTTTCTATTATTACAGATACAACACAGGACATTACAAAAAGAGATCAATTAACTCAGATACAGGACCGGAGCCAGAGCGGGGCCAGGTCAGGCAGTGCCGCACTGGAAAATATTTTGCCCATATTGAGAGAATCCCCATTTGTGCTTTCCTGTTTTGAAGTTTTAGAAATATTTCAATAATAAGTTAAGAATCAAAATAACTTTGTATTGAAAACAATATTAATAGTAACAAAGCCGTAATAGTTATCCACTGTCTTATTCCGGTGTGCCGAATATCCAAACCTCTTAGCAATTAAAGGCCACTCAGGAAGTCGCTAAAATACAATCGAACATGCACCTATACATAGCATGATCCACAGTATTTGGAAATCATCTGCTTACACACATTCGGTCACTTTGTTTTCCCTCCCCACCTTTCTCAGCAATGAATTCAAACTTTGGAGAGTGAGCTTCCAGATCGTAGTGCATTGTTTTTATTTTAGACTGATACAACTTAAGCAGTGGCGAGGACAGTAAGTGCATCCATTATGGACATAAGAGATTTCTTTGGCAAACGCAAAAGAGAGGAGCAGCAAGAAAACTAAGTTGTCAGTAACACAGTCCACACCAATCAGGAGCCAGTGGTGCAACACGAGGTGACTACTAATTATTTAATACAGAGAGGTGAACCAATAAAGAAAGCTTATCCAAAGGATTACCCTAAACAAAGCAATAGGCGTAATTTTTGCTCTGAATGGCATAAGTGGTTTGCTTTGATTGCAGTATGCTGTTCTCAAAGAAGCTGCATTTTGTTATGTCTGCATGCAGTTTCAGCCTTATGACACAAAAGAGAGAAGCTATACTTACAAAGGTTTCTGAAACTGGAAAAATGTCTTACGTGCATTTCCTAAGTACCAAACATCAGAAACTCATTATGCGTGCCATGTCAATGTGGAAGAAATGTGAAACTCATACAGAACCCGCACTTCAGTGTCAACATTAGTTAACAAAATCTCATTCAAGAAGCAAGTTATTACGTTAAATCATAAGTGAATAATACAGTTCTTGGCGGTCAATGTACTGGCTCTGTGCAGCAATTATAATATAGAGGAGGGGACCAAAAGGAGTCTATTTTTAAATGTTTTTGAATACACCTTAAAGAAGGTAAAAGCCTTCTGGAATGTTTAACATACATACCTAAGAATGTAACATATACTTCTCCAGACTCTTATAATCATAGACTTCACTTAGTAGTTGTTAAAATAGTATCTGAAATACCTGATGAACCTTTAATTTTACCAATGTGCTTTGTTGCACGATTTCTTTCAGCGAGGCAAAATGGTACCCTTATATGAATGCAGAACCATAGTGCATCTTCTAGAAGAGCATTAGAGTGGGCACCTAGCAATTACTAAGGTAATTCTGCCAGTCTATGAAGAAGTACTTAGAGTGCTAAATGCCATAGGAAGAGAACTCCTCAATGTAGAAGACATAGTCAAAAGTATTGGTTTGAAGACTGTGATAATCAATTTTGCTTTCTGTTAGTTTTCAACGAGAAAATATATGGATTGCTGGAACCAGCTGATAATGCACTTGTTTCAGATTACAACCTTAAGTGACACAATTGTTATTAAGTGTGTGAAACAAGAAATCAGTGTTTCAAAAAGAGAAAAGTTTTCTTCTGTACTGAAGAAAGCTGAAAATCTGGGTACCAGAAACTTCATTTTCAGTTCCTGTACAAAATAAAAGACCCAGGAAGACAACTGAAAACACTGACTACATTCATCATAGTCTGTTGCCATCGCATTTCATAAGCAGTTCCGACCCACAATGGCTGAAGATCTTTAAACGAGACCGGGGATTTAGTGAATTTAGATGAATGCTTCAGTGAGAATGAAGAGCTTTTACTGGCTATTGAAAGAGCAGAACAACTCAACATTGAAAATCTTCAACCTCTTGAAAATTTAGATGTAACTGTGCCAAGCAAAGAATAAGTGTCAGAGGTACAGGCTTATTTGTCCTCAAAATCTAATTAAAATAAAATGGACCTTTTATACAAAAAGTGTGATGTGTTCAAAAGACTTATGCATTGTTTGCAACAGTAGTAACGTTTGGATTCAGTACAGCAACTTGTGAATCTACATTTTCTACATTAAATGCCATAAATCGATCACAGAGAGTATCCATGACTCATCAGTGATTGGCAAGTCTGACTTTTCTTGCCTTTGGAAAACAGCTAACATAAGCCTTGGAGCTTGAAGAAGTTGTAAAGACATTTGGAGCAAAATCGCAGACTCCAATTATTCTGAACCAACATTGAGTTGATAACTAATTTTTGTTAATTGTTCCTTTAAGAGTGGATGTTTTAATTAAAACATTTATTTAATGCCCTCAAAACTTATGCTTCTTACAGTGTCCTGATCCAACTTGTATAATTTTATAAGTTTTAGTCACAATAATTACCTACTTGCTCTTTAAAGATTTAAATTTTCATTTTTCATTTTTAATATGCCTAATTAACTTTATATACTCTCTTTATGACTGACTTTTATTAAGTCTGTGTGTTTTATTGATCCTGGAAAATCCATTTTGAACAACTCAAGTAAAACTGGTAAATTTTCTTTTGTAGTATAGGTCACATCCAAATATGAGTAATGTGTTCTGTAGTATCTGGGCTTCCACAAGTACATAACCATCATCACTTTTACCAAGTTTCTTTAAGTAAAATGGAGTGTTAGCAACCTTTAATGTCATCATAATATTATATACAAGTATGGTGTGTTAATGTTTTGCTTTTTAAACCATGAAGTTCTTTCATTACTCCCATATCATTTGATGAATTGATGTGTTCTGAATTCCAATTCTGTATCATTTTTTCTAACCCCAGAGTATTTGCCATTCCTGGAAGTATTGAAGCTCATTGTTCTATGGAAATAATAGACTTATGACAATATGAACAGTAGTTTACATATGTCTACATAACTGTAGAAATTAAAGAGATATTTTCTCTACTACGTATAGTAAATTGGGGAAGTAATGTATTCCATCCAAAAATTCAATGCAGGGATTTCACTGGAAATATTTTTTTGCAGGCCCACTGAATCCAAAGAAAGCAATTTTTTGAAGAAGATCTATGTGTTAGTGTCAGTGTGTGAACAGCCTATCCCAAAAAGAAAAGTTGGTTAAAAATAAAACTTTGTATATAAATTTAACATCTTCCAATGGTGCAACACAAAGATTTTAAAGACTCCACACCCCCCCCCCCTCCCCGCCCCACTCAAAACTATCCTTTACATGGAAACTTTAAAAATGTTTGATTATCTCAAAAATCAGTGCAATAATTTTGAATTTTCAGGGAGTAGCCTGACATCCTCTTTATTCTGAATGACTTTTTAATAACTAGTAAACCGTAAGGGATGGAAAATCTTACTATACGAAAAGTGTAGATTTGTTAAAACATACAATGTCTGTCGTATGCATTTGTTTTTGTGTAGTTAGCCATTTCTGAGGTATTCATTGTTACTGATTTGAATTTTAAAATATTTATACTTTTCTCAAATGAGAAGTCATCATTTTTCTACTCTCTTGGACATACAAAGAGAATGGAATTTCAACACCATCACATAGCGAACTGCCTTAGACCATTTGATTATCGCTTAAAGCTTACAGTAATCCCATTGTAATTACAAGGAAATATGCAGTAAGACAATTTCATAAATGTTTTATATCAATTAACATGAAGTAAATAGAAGAATAAACATTTGTAAGGAAAAACAGTTGGTGCAAGAGTGAGTAGAGAAAGTTATTGACAGCAACGCATCTGCTTTTGAAAGTTATCTTATCTCGCCCCTCCTATATAATCTGGAACCCCGCCTAATGTTCAGTCCTGGCTACGGGCCTGTTCAGATATGTAGATATGTTGTAGTTTCACATGATGTCACTGAAAGGCCTTGTGACATGAAGATAAATAAAAGTATTTTAAGGTTCCATGAAATAAAAAACTGAAGGGCATTAGGAATACTAAAGGAAATATTAACTGAAATAGATGAAAAGGGACTTATTAACTAATGCCATGGTCAGGAGTATGATAGTTGTGCCAGTATGTCAGACATATACAAAAGGTGTTAGAACAAGAATTCAACTAAGGCAAAGAAATGCAAAATATATGCACTGTGTAGCACATAATTTAAATCTAGTACTTAATGATGCTGCATATGGAATTCAAGAGAGTAGGTTCTTTTATGGCACAGTAGAAATTCTATATTTTTTTTCAGTCATAGTATTAAAAGATAGGAACTTTTGGTATCTTCTTGTACCTTAAAAAGCTGTGCCCAACACATTGATCTTTGAGATACCAGTCTGTTAAAGCCCTGTGTTATGCTTATGTCAATGTACTAAGGCCTGTCAAAAATAATATTGATATTTAAGAAAAAGGAAGAAAGAGAAGAAGCTGATGGTTTGAAAAACCAATTAGAAAAATTTGAATTCATTTTTCAGACAATGTTGCAATCAAAGATTCTATACTAATTTAGCATCTCAGCTTATGCAATCAGAAAATACAGAGCTTCATAAAGTATGTTTTCTTATAATTTATCTTGCTATCAAAATAATTTTAAGGAGACAATGTCATAGCTACATCTTTGGCAAAGAAATGTGACATTCTATCACAGTTTGAAATTAAAAGAATTTGAAAAGTGAAAAAAACATTTTGATGAACTGTATCAGAATGAGTGGCTAGTAGATCAAAATATGTGTTTCAGAAACATTGTTTTTAATGGCTGTTTGGACATTATTGTAACCCAGTTAAAAGCATGTTAGAGGGTATGCATAATGTTAACCATTTCTTCAAAATTATTTTCACAAACTTTTTTAAATTCTGCTTCCAGCAAAGAGATTCACAATGCAGTGGTAGTTCTTCAAAATCAATATAAGGAAGATTTATCCAGTGAATTCCCAGACCAGGTAATAGGTTTCAAAAATGCTCATCATTAACCTCTGTAGCTGACTTAATGATTGGTAATAGAGAATTCAATCGTAGCTGCTAGAATTCTAGATTTATGCACAACATTTTACCTATTTCTACCTATGCCTATTACTGTTTCTTCGACTGAACATTCATTTTCAAAGCTCAAGCTTATAAAGAATTATCTACAGAATTCTATGACCTTAGATAGACTTAGAGAACTATGCCTCTTCAGTATCAAAAGTACGAGTAAAACAGCTAGATCCACTGATGTCAGTGAAATCATCAATACCTTTGCATCACAGAAAGCATTACATATGGTCCAATTTCACTAGAAATCAAGATGAGTACAGTGAGGCTTTATAAGTTAAATACATCAAACAACAAAAGGCTTGATATTGTGAGTCAGTCATTATAATATATTTATATGGATATGTTTGTACATAAAATAACCATTATTGGACCTCTGAGAAATCTAATATTGTTCATGAAATATCCCTTCATGACAAAAAAATTGGTGTATGGTGCACCATTAGTGGAGAAAGAGTTATAGGCCCAATTTTTTTCAACTCAACAGTTGACACCCATACATATGTGAATACAATTTTGCCCACTATTTTTAGAGAATTAACTGACAGGGAGCATGATTTTCTCTTTTTTAAACAAGACTGCAACAGCTCATACAGCCAATCTTTTGATGAGAATGATTGAAAGTGTGTTTCAGGACAGAATTGTTAGCAGAGATTTGTAGCCCCCTCGGCTCCCCAACCTAACCCCCTGTGATTTCCATCTCTGGAGTAACTTAAAGCATAAAGTGTACAAGACAAACCACACACCCTGGAAGAATTAAAACAAAATATTTGCCAGGAAATTGTCAGCACTTCTCAACTTGAGATACAGAGAGTGATGGATAATTTCCTAAAGAGGTGCCAAAAATGTATGGACAATGGCAGTGGCCAGTTTCAGCATCTCCTTTAATAACATTGGTAAGTAAAGCCTTTAAAAGTAGTTTTAAAAATGTTGTATGGTTTCATCCGTGCTGTTCTATGATAGAGGCAGTCAGCGAAGAGCGCCAAGGACGTGTACAGGTAAAACACAGCGTAGCTGTTTTGGAGACTTCTGAATCATCCATTACAACACATTGGATTAAATTTGTACTTTTACCTACTGTAATTAAAATTATGTTAATTACTGAAAAGTTAAACATTTTATTTTAGAGGGGCCTGGATGTTTATTATTGCAGGTGGGCCCATTGCATTTGTTACACCACTGGATATAATATAAATATGGAACAAACAGAAAAGGTGCCTGCAAGCAAAATTCCTATATAATTACAAATATCCAAGTACATATACAGAGTGTTAGGGATATAAATGAAGATATTTTGATAATTGGTACCTTATAATGTATCCACTTCAGTGTACTGTTTTTTCACTTTGTCTAACAGCTTTCCTACAAACATCTCAATAGTTTGCTACCTGATGTTTGGTGCATATTGTAACTGACCTGCAAAGTGAACAACACCTAACAGCTTTGTTTCCACATGTTTACACTTCAGTACAGGACTTGCTGGCCCAGGTAGTCCGAGGTTATTAGCTTTGCACAAAACATTCAAACTCAGTCACACATTTAAAGAATGTATTGGAAATGCAAAGGATAAGCATCTAATCCTCAATTTAACCTATTTATAATTCCCTTCTGATTTCTTTCTCTAAGAAAGTGTAAATTGCAGATAACATATATGAAGTAAATTTGGGTATGTAAAAACCATGATTGATTCTTACACTTTTTATTAGTTTTGTGAGAGCAAGCTCAACATTTGTTATTGCAAGGAGTACCAGCTCTGCTTTTGGGCAAAATAAATATGTATGACTTGTGTGTGCCATGCATACTTGCAGGCACTAACCAATCTGAAAATATATTACTCTTAAACCCCCAGCACAACAGCCCATGAAGGGCCAAGGGTTGCTACCTGGCCACTGCACCCCCACCTCTGCCCACTACAGGCATCATGAGTGGGGTGCAGTACTGAAGGGTGGGACATGGTCAGCACCCCGAGCCCTTCCAGCCAGTTATGCGGCCTTCATGACCTGGGGCCACTATTGCTTCAACAAGTAACTCCTCAATTGGCCCCTCTGGGACCTAACAAGCCTGAGTGCACCACGTGTCAGACCTCCCAGAGGGAAAAAGAAATCCCCACGCCATATTGTGTGTGTGTGTGTGTGTCTGTGTGTAATGAAGGGTGGACACCTCGACCCACTGTGACCCCCCGATGTGATCCTGGCAATTGACAGCGTCGTTAAACAAGAAAATAATTTTTTTTTCCCCCCCCACAGTGGGCAAGGTTGAGGCCAAGTGAGAGCGAAGCCAACGAAGCCCAGAGACAAATAGAAGTCCCTAACAATTCCAGATATTGATGCCTGGCACACAACTGAAGTGTTTCCTCTACCCAGGGAGAGGGCAACGAGACAACCCTTGCGGCCTGGGCAGCAACTTCCAGGGAGGGCCAGGGAAGAGTGTTCTGGTGCACAATCAACTATGCCATCTGTCCACAATTGCCAGAATGAACTGCACTACCAGCCAAACCTGAAAGATGACAAGAGAGGGAAATGAGAAATGAAGGGAAAGAATCCGTGGAGAAGAGATTAATGCACCCAGCATTCGCCTAAGTGACATAGGGAAACCATGGAAAAACCCAAGTCAGAGTTCGGGACCAAAGGGATTGCACCAAATGTGAACCACAGACGTTACTGCCAGCACCAACCTGCTTGGTCCTGTGCCATATTACTTTTAATAACTAAAATTATTAGTCTACAAACAAAAATATTGTTGTACTGTTTATTACATTGTTCGGAATTACCATTACAAATATCTGCAGTTATACCCCTAACATCCTGTATAGTAAGTGTAATGGGAAGAAACAAACAAGTCAATCAATGCACCCAATGAAATTTGTTAAGATGCTTTTGCTTTTCACTAATGAGTTGAGTATGATTGGATATTTACTACAGGATATAACAAGTTTGAAATACAATTTAAGAGTCACTTAGAGGCGAATAAATTACTCATATCTGATTGATAAGAAGTATGTCATCTCATTCATCCTTAGTCATAATGTTATAACCAAACTCCGGATTCTTAGGTTCTCACCTATTTCACTCCTGACCTCTTACTCTCTAAATTTCAGTTTCTTTAAATGTTTTAGGCACCAGTGAATAACATGTTTCAATTTTATAGAGCCTAAATTAACTTAATTTTATGTTAAGATGTAATTAGACCTATTTTTCATGATAGAACCTAAAAATAGCTAATTTGGTTACTTAAGCAGAGTACATTTATATAAACTACTAGCTGAAGTACTTGGCATTGCCTATGTTTTGATGAATTTATCCCTACAACTTTTAGACTTAAGTTCCACTTGCCCAATAGCTTTGTTTCTTTGTTACTAGCTGAAATATCTGGCATTGCCTGTGTTTTGATGATTTATCCTATAGCTAGAACTTTTAGACTTAGGTTGCACTTGCCCAATGGCCTTATGTTTCTTTGAAGACATTTAAAAAAATATTACTTATTGCACTTAAACAAATGGTTAATTAGATCTCTTATGATACTATAAAGAACCAAAAATAAACAAAATAAATACATAAATAAATGAAAACACCAGGAAGACAATACAAAAGTGCTGTTGAGCAAAAAAAAGGTACTACAGGAAGAAATCAAGTACAGAATGGCATATGAATGTAATATATTTGCATTGCTGTTTCAATCATATAGAAAATGGTATGAATTGTTTGCAGAAGAGCGAGTAGTGAAAGACATGTGAATGTGTTATATGTAAAAAATAGTGAATACAGAAAACCTTGTGAATGTGATATGTTACATAGTAAAATGGACGGCATAAAAACCATCTCCATGAAGAAGCGCTTTGATGCACCAACTTTCATGGTGATCAGTCAACCAGTATTGGAGATTATCAACATCATACATACCAACATCCATTTATATATAAAACATAATCTTGTGGCACAAGAGCTCATCTGGGTCAAGGCTTACCGCCCAACCACTGCATTGCCCACCTCTACCCACCCCAGGTGCCAGGAGTGGGGCACAGTAATGGAGGTGGGATGTGGTCAGTGCCCTGGTCCCTTCCGGCCGGTTATGTGGTCTTCTCGACCAGAGGCTGCTACTTTTCAATCAAGTAGCTCCTCAAATGGCCCTTCTGGGACCTAACAAGGCTGAATGTACCCCTGACCAGTAGGAAACAATCCCCATGCCAGTACCAGAAATTGAACCTGTGTCCCCCTCTTGGTTAGCAGCAGTGCTACCACGGTGCTAAGGAGAGGACCGCATTTATATATAGATTGTATGAATTGTATGTTGAAGAGTGAGCAAAGAATATGTGAATGTGTTACAGAAAAGTGAGTACACAAAACCATGTGAATGGAATATGTTGCATTTATATTTCAATAATACAGCAATTTGTATGAACTGCATGTTGAAGAACAAGTAGAGAACAGCATCTGAAAGTGTTATGCAAAAAAGGTGAGTAGAGAAAACTGTGTAAATGTAATATGCTGAATTTCTATTTCAGGCATATAGAACATTGTATGACTTGCTTGTAGAAGAGGGAGTAGAGCAAGAAACAATATTGTGTTTCTTAAAAGAAAATATGAATACAGATAGCCGTGTGAATGTAATGCATTGTAATTCTATTTCAAACATATAGATTTAGATTCAGATTTATTTTGTTCTTATGATCATTACAATGATCTTAGACATGTCAACACTATACAATTATAGACACATTTATACATATGCTATGTACAATTTATTATATACTCATCTATGGAGTAAAAGATATGCCACAGTAGGAAGGATTTTAGTTTTTTTTACAGTGGCTAACGTTATTAATTTCTTTAATGTTCTCAGGCAATTTGTTATACATATAATTTAATCCCCAAATTCCTATGTTATTTTTGAGAATATTTGTTCTGCAAAATTGTATGTGAAGATCATTCCTCTGTTGTGTGCTACTGGTACACATTTTGATTCACTTCGAGCTGTTTATAATGTTTTTTAATATAGACTAGTGTCTCCAATATAAATACACATGCAAGAGGCAGAATTTTTGACTCGTTAAAGAGCATTCTGTATCATGACCCCATTACTTTTGGCACTCATTATTCTAACTGCTTTTTTCTGCAATGTAAATATTTGCACACTTTCACTGTACGCACCCCAAAACATAATATCATATCACAATAAACTATGAAAATTTGCATAACACACACTTCTTTGTATGTTTAGATTTCCTTTTTTACTTCCTCTACTACGTATAGTAAAGTAGAGGAACTATTGTGTTCCACCCAAAAATTCTATATTGAGATTTCACCAGAAATATATGTTTTGAGGCACCTGAATCCACAAAAAGCATTTTTAGAAAAAGGTCTGTGTGTGTGTGTCTGTGTGTCAGTCTGTGGACAGCATAACTCAGAAACAAAAAGTTGGTTAAAAACCAAAGTTAGTATTTAAGTTTAATGTCTTTCAAGGATGCTACATAAAAATTTTGAAGAAAATTTCTCCAATCTAAACTACCCTTTACATGGAAAATTTTTCAAAAATCTTGATTTTCTTGAGAATGGCTCTAATGATTTTGGTTAAAATGGCACATGTTTGAGATATTCTTGTGACAAATGAAATGTATATCTTGAATTTTCTGGCTATAGCCCACATAGTCCTGTTTACTCTGGAAGACTTTTGCATAACTGGTAAACCATAAGAGATAGGCCAAATCTTACTACATAAAAATGTTGTTGTTTTCTAGTGCCTTGCATCTGGCAATGAAGCCATTAGCATTCGTGCTTTCCAATACTTTTGAACTGTAGTTTCTTCTGATCTTAATGCTAAAACACACAATCTATGTCTCAATAATTTTTGTTTGTTTGTAGTGGTGCTGTTTTTATTGAAGTGTTGCTTTGTGTTTGAGCGATGAGGCTCTTATTTCTCTCAGGGCGTGGTAACGGATGGAATGAAAAATCACACGATATTTCTTCACCACAATGTTTTATTTATTAACACTTTTTCTCTATTTTACATTTAAATAAATCCTCTTAGCACTATTTTAGATTATTTAAGTCTTTCCACTTTTTCAAAAAGTGGAACAAAAGCTTGATGAAAGTCTGGTAAATGTTCTACAATGTTCACACGCTACCTAAACACGTCTTTTCACCTTGAATATACAGACGCTAGTCCCGATTCTTTTAGTTGCGAGTCTATCATTCCGACTGCCATGTGTACATCCGCGCATGGGTTCATCAAATAGTTGCTGCATTGTTAGGGAAGCGATCTTTAGCTATCCTGATTTCGCTTTTAATATTGAACACATTTAATTCTTTTATTTATACATATATATTAAAATTAAATATGGAAATATTTATGACGTCTTTAAACAAACTTAATTGTTCGTAACAATGAACATTAGTAACACGTTTTCGTCATTTAACCAACTCATACCAACATCAAAAAACAAATTACACTCCTAACAAATATTCACATAAACGATTTTCTTTTGGGGCTTCTAATATTCTGTCTCAGTAGAGTGTACCATTTTGGAGATATTCCATGTTATTTGTGTGAGTTTTGGAAAACATACTTCCATTGAATGGAACATCATTATTCATTTTTTTATATGTTAAGGGAATACTTGAGAACAATTGCAGTGTGCATGTTAACAAATTTTAATTACATTTAGGATAATAAGAGCATTTAATATTTTTAAAATGGTATCCAAAAAAGGGAAAGATCTTTATGTGCACATCTATTGGTGTTTGTAAGGGAATTCCCTGCTTTAGTGTCGGTTTTACTGCCATCTAGCTGTCTAGTTAGGAACTTAACTGTCAACAAAAAGGAACCATACAATTTTAATTTTACAGGAAGTTCTATAAGTAAAAGTTTAAATACACTGCAATATTTGGGAAACTAAATGCTGCAAAAGTGGTTTTTGTTATCAATTACATATTTTACTCAGGGGTCTCTGTCTAGGGGATATGTGAATGGCGACCACAAGGTACCCAAGCTGAGCAGAACATTACTTCCAGTTACTGGTGTTTTGCTCCTCACTGTAGCTTTTCTGTCTGACCTTACCTTGGTCATCTCTTGTTCTCTTCCGACCCCGATGCTATTAGGTTTCCTGAGAGCTAGGGAGTCCTTATTTTTCCAACCTCTCCATTTCTCTACAAAACCTTAACCCCTAACATGGTGACCTGTCATGGCATGTAATACGTCCTCTGATTGGTAATCAGAGGATATGGTCGGTGAATTTACTTTGGTAATCCTCCCGGTTAGGTTGGTGAGACCCGTAAACCAATGACAGGTGTGGTCCTCCAGACATTCTGGGGGTTGTGAGAGAGCGATGTAACCGCCAAAACATAAAAATATGGTGCTCTCTAAAAAGCGGTTACTATTACTGCTAAGTCTCTTCAATATTTATGAAATATGACTCGAGGGGTGAAATGTTCCGGAGTTAAAATAGTCCCCCATTTGGATCTCCGGGCGGGGACTACTTCTCGAGAACCAAAACATTATATCAATAGAAGATCTAACATCAGAATTCTACAATGGAACGTAGGTGGTCTCACCTAAACAAAAAGAATTGAACTGAATAAAATTGTATTTGACTATAACATAGATATATTTGTCATACAAGAAGCAAATCTAACAAATGATCAGCTTAAATACTTCAATTTTACTGGATTTTTACTACACCTACTACCCAAAAATAGACAGATAAGTAGTGGAATATTAGTTGGAATCAAAAATGATATTAAATCCTCCGTTCAAATTGTTAAAGAAATGGATAACACAGATAAAGCTGAATTAATAAAGCTAAATTTTTGGGATAACAAAACACATCTTCATTTATACAGTATTTACAATCCTTCCAAGAATGAACTAGACCTCTCACTTATTGAACAATTAAATAAAACAATCATAATTGGGGATTTCAATGCCCATTCCAAAAGATGGGGTTATGAAAAAGTGGATTCTACAAGGCAGATAGTGGAAGAATTTTTGAATACCTCAATCTTTAAACTAATTTATTAAAAAGAAGATCCCAAAACCTTCATACATTACTCTGGAGTAGGCAGTAACCCAGACCTCTTGTTAGCTACAACAGATATTGTTTCAAAAACTAAAAAACAAGTTATAGAAGACCCAAGTTCTGGTCACAGAGCAGTAATTGCTGATATAAAACTAGATAATACAAATAACAGTCAAAATCACACAAATCTGTATTGGAACTTCAAAAAAGCAGATTGGAACAAATATAAAACTGAACTAGAACATAAATTTAAAGAACAGACAAACTCACAGCTGCATGACCAACCAGATCATATGAGCAAAAATTTCTGTAAAGTCATCCTTGAAACTGCAAAAAAACATATTCCTCGTGGAAGAATAAAAAATTTCAAACCCTTTTGGAATCCCCAGTTAGAAGAACTGAAAAAGCAAAGGGATATAGCTAGAAATACAGCTGAACAAACAAAAAACATATCAGATACACAAATATGGTGAAAGAAATGTGCCTCACTAAAAAAAGAAATTAATACAGTTAAAAAGAATTACTTTAATAATTTCTTAGAAAAAATGGATTATAGGACAGATGGCAACAAAGCCCATAAGTTCATAAAAAATGTCAAGGGTAGGAAAGAAAACAACAGCACACTTATCATACACAACAATAAAATATTAACAAATGATGCAACCATAGCCAAAACATTCAATAAATATTATGCTAATTCACATAAAGTAACAAGAAATAATAAAAAGGAACGTAAACAATTTAAGAAAGATTTGAAACAAGAAAGAGAATGTGATCCTAACACTCAATACAATATCTTTTTTCAAAATTTTAATATGCAAGAACTGAACATTGCAATTAATAATCTAAAAAAAAAAGTCTCCTGGACCAGATCACATACATCCAGAGTTCATAAAAAACCTTGGAAAAACAGCAAAACAACAACTACTAAACTTCTACAATCTATCCTGGAACACCACTGTACCTGCCGAATGGCAAAAAGCAATAATTGTCCCACTCTTCAAGAAAGATAAAACAGCATCAGAAATAAAACACTATAGACCAATAGCTCTTACTAGCATAATACCATAAGTGATGGAAAGAATGGTGTCAAATAGGTTAAATTGATTTTTAGAATCCCAAAATTTAATTTCACCATGTCAAGCTGGATTCAGAGAGTTCCACTCTACAAATGAACAAGTCTTACTTCTCAGTCAAGAAATCAAATACTCCTTCAATAGGAAAGAGGATAATGTATCAGTTTTTATTGATTTCCAAAGTGCATATGATTCTATATGCAGAACAAAACTGCTAAAGAAAGTAAAAAAAAAAATAGGGATACAAGGTCCAATGTTTTCATGGCTATGTCATTTCCTAACACAATGTCTTATTGCTACCAAATATGGAAGAAATATATCTAAATATAAACAAGTTCACTGCGGCTTACCACAAGGCGCAGTGTTCCGTACTACACTTTTTAATATATTTATTAATGATCTGCCACAACAAATACAAGAATCAGGTGTGAAGTGTGCACTATTTGCTGATGACTTAGTAATGTGGACTTCAAAACCAAAAAGCAAAAGTACAGAACTAGAGAAAACCATGCAACAATCTTTAAACAACCTACAAAAGTGGACCAAAGAAAATTTAATGACTGTTAATACAACAAAATCAAACTACCAGATCTTTTCACTAAGAAAAAAACCACTAAAAATAAAACTAAATTTTGAGGGTCAACAATTACCAGAAACAAAGGAAGCAAAGTATTTAGGAGTTACATTTGATACCAAACTTACATGGACCAAACAAATAGAAAATGTAATACAAAGAGCAGAGAGGCGCCTTTCACTGTTAAAACGTCTAACAAGAATGAAGTGGGGATGTTCCAGGGCAACTCTTAACACAACCTACAATGTATATATAAAGCCATTATTTACTTACTGCAGCGAAATCCTTGTAACAGCAAATACAAAAAAAATTCAAATCTTTCAAAACCAAAGTCTGAGACTAATCACAGGTGCTATCAAAACCACACCAATAGCAGCTATGGAAATACTAACCAACCAATACCCTATTGAATATGAAATAGAAAAAGCGGCTCTTATTCAACACGAAAAGTTGATCAGACTCCCATTCAATACATGGCACAAGAGAAATTTTACACATAGGTACACTAAAGACTCAGGAGAGCTTTATTTCCAAAATTCAAGACATAAGGAAGAATGTACACCTTCCTAATTCAAAGGAAAACTTCATATCTAAAGTCAATCCGACACAAACATTAGACATCACATATTATTTACATCTGACAGAAGAAGTTAAGGAAAGTGATACTCCAACTAGTATTCTAAAATCATTGGCATTAGAGACAATCCATACTAGATTTCCAGAACACGAATGGCTCCATATTTATACTGATGGATCATTGATATCAAACCGAGACGGAGCAGGGGCTGGAGTCATGTGTCACCTATTTTCCTATTACAAATCTTTAAGTTATGGAACTACGAACTTTGATGGAGAAATTGAAGCAATTCGAATGGCCCTACAAAATCTCTTGTATAGAATTTCACATTTTAATCAAACAGTTATTCTCTCAGATTCCAGGGCAGCAATTATAGCAATTACCTCCAAGTTGTCACCAAAAAAACCAAACAATTATAGAATGTTGGAAAATCCTTACCCATCTAACCACACTTCAAAAACACCTGGTCTTCCAATGGATACCAGCTCATTGTGGACTGAGTGGTAATGAGAAAGCTGATTTTCTTGCAAAAAAGGGTACCGGCAGTATACAGAAATCTATAGTTAATCTACCATTTTATGCAGCTAAAAGATTAGTCAACTCTGAATACAAAAAAATTATTGCAAAATATTACTATGAAAAATCAAAAAATAAAAGATGGGAACTACCAAACATTCAAACAGTAATTCCTGAGTATCCTCGAAAAATGGCAGTTGCAACCTTCAGGTTGATTACAGGACATGATTGTCTGGCAAAACATTTAAACAGAATTGGGATATATTCTTCTCCACTCTGTCCTCTATGTGATCTGCAAGAGGAAATGGACCGAGACCACCTTCAAATATGCCCGGCCACTTCTAGCACCCCATCCATCAGTGAAAAATATTGAAGAGCAAGAGGATTAATAATAATGATGATGATGATGATGGTGATGGCGGTGGCGGTGGCGGTGGCCGTGGCGGTGGCGGTGACGGTGACGGTGACGATGACGGTGATGATGATGATGATGATGATGATAATAATAATAATAATATTTATTTGAGTCCATATACCAATTTACATAGGTGTAGACCAAGTCAAAATTACAATTATACAAGTAAGAGTTACAAATGCAAAAGTCAAAGTTAAATTTACAAAAATGATTTACAATGTACATATTGACAAATTACACGTTCATTTATCAGTCATACTAGTTTAAAAATCTTTAATTGAATATAGAGCTTTTATTGTTAGGAATTCTCGTAATTTGTTCTTAAATACATTGCCCTTGTACATTTTTAGGTGCTTGGGTAATTTGTTGTAATAATGAGCTCCTGCAACGTATGGATCTTTCATTATCGATTTTGTACTGTATGTGTTTTTATGGAGATCTTGTTTCTGCCTAGTATCATAGTGGTGCATTTCTTCATTCTTGACATATGAATTAAGTCTTGAGTAGGTGAGCAATATAATTCTGTATAGGAATAGTGAGTAGACCGTAAAATATTTCTTATTTTTAAAAATATCCCTACAGCTTTCTTTGCTTCTCAGATTAAATTTTATTCTTAAACATCTCTTTTGTAATATAAACAGTCTATTAAGATGAGAGTCAGCACATAATCCCCACACTTCAATACCATATACAATATGAGGATAGATTATCCCATAATAAGCAGTATTTAATACACTGTTATCTACATATTTTGACAAATGGCTTATCAAGTATACACCTTTAGCTACTTTATTGCAAACATTATTTATATGTTGTTTCCAGTCCAGGTGTTTATCTACGCATATCCCAAGAAATAGATGACTGTTAGTTTCTGTAATTTCACATTTATCTAATTTTGCTTGAAATTGCTGAAAGTTACTCCAGTGTTGTAGTTCAAACTTGATTAATGCAGTTTTACTGATATTTGCGGAAAGATTTAAACTGTTAAAGTATTCAAAAGCCTGATTTGCAGTAACACTGACTGAATTGCTTAGTTCAGAGTCGGATTTGTTCCAGCATATGGCAGTACTATCGTCTGCATGGGTAATAATCTTGCTGTTTACTGGATTAGTGATGTCATTTATATAAACTAGGAACAGGAATGGCCCTAGTACCGAGCCTTGCGGTACTCCACAGTGTACTACTCCCTGTTTAGATTTAACTATATTGACTTGACCACCACTTTTATGTTTAATTTCCGTGTACTGTTTTCGGTTTGAAAGATAGGAAGCAATAAGTTTATTGGCTATACCACGTACACCATAATGTTCCAGCTTTTGTAACAATGTGTTATGTTGAACACAGTCGAAGGCCTTAGACAAATCCAGAAACATTCCTGCAACTTTATTCTTTTTGTCTAGTTGGCTTATAATTTCATGCACTAGTTCTACAGCTGCAGATACAGTTGATCTGCCTGCTTGGAATCCATATTGTTGAGGGTTTAGAATGTTGTTTACCTCAAAGAAGTTGTACAACCTCTTAAGAATAATTTTCTCATACAGTTTGCCTAGAGTAGAAGTTAATACTATCGGTCTGTAGTTTTGTATCTCTTTTTTGTTTCCTTTTTTATATATTGGTCTAACAATGCTCAACTTTAAGCAGTCCGGAAAAGTCCCATTATTTATTGACTCGTTTATCACGTATGTTGTGATATCTCCTAGCACATCTTTACAAGCTTTCAGAAGAGGTGAGGTTATCCCATCCCAACCATGTGATTGCTTATTTTTTAGTTTGTTTATTTCCTTAATTATTTCTTCCTTAGAGGTATCGTACAAATAGACTGATTTGACAATCGGATTCTTACTGTTCAAAAATGTGTCACCGTTTTTTGTAGTGCTGCTATCCCCTATGCTTAAAAAGAATTTATTAAACATATTTACAATGACAGTAGGATCTCTCTCAGATATTCCTGTGGAGTTCAGTTCAAAATTTGCACTATGAGGTTCAGCCTTTCTTATACTATTTATAATGTTCCACGATGTTTTAGAAATGTTATCTGATTTATTTACACGCTCAGAATATTCTCTCGCCTTAAGATCTCTTAGTTTGTTTTGATAGAGATTTTTATATTGTTTATAGCGGCTTTTATATGTCTCATATCCAGTGTATTTATACCAGTAGTGCATATCTTTAACTTTTTCTTTAAGTTTTACTATTTCACTAGTTAATTGAATATGTTTTTTGTCATTTTTACACACAGTTTTAGTAATATAGGGACAGCATTCATTAAAGTGTACATTAAATATTTTATAAAATTCCTCCCATTTGCAGTTAATCCCATCAGAGCTATATACCGTTTCCCAAGCTTCATTTTCAAGGACTTTAACTAGATTATTTAGCCTATGCGTTGTAACTGACCTAAATGTTATTGTTTCAAATTGCTGTTCATTGCTATACGTATTCAATATTTCGATGCACTGAGCATAGTGGTCTGAAATATGGCCATCAACTACAACAGTGGATATATACCTATCCTCAATATTGGTTATGATATGGTCGATTGTTGTGGATGTCCTTGCTGTTTCTCTTGTTGGTAGAAAAACAGTATCCCTTAGCCCATGTCCAATCAGCAAGTCATTTAACTTGTTATAGTTTTTGTCATCAATTTTTAAGTTTACGTTTAGATCCCCCAGTATTACAATTTTAGTAGTATTATTAACATTACTTTTAAATACTTTTAACATATCATCAAATTCATTAATAAATTCATCAATGTTGGTGTTAGGAGACCTGTACATTCCTACTATATGTATATCACAATCATGAATTTTAACTTTTACTGCTACTGCTTCAAGTACCATTTCCCGTTTAAATTTGTTGTACATATTTAGTTGCTTACATTTAACATTATTCCTAGCATAGATGACCACACCACCCCCGTTATGCACCTTTCGAGAGAATGAATCAACCATCTGGTAATTGCGAATTTTGCACAAATTTAGCTGCTCATCATTTTGACCATGTTCCGTTAAGACCATCATGTCTGTATCTAAATCATTAATAAATTGTTCAACAGTTTCTAACTTATTACTAATGAACTGCACATTTTGATGTGTTATTCTAAAACTCCCCTTACAATTATTAATTACATTAGGCACTGAAGCACTTAATTTAGCATGTTCCATTTCACTGTTGGCGAGTGTTTGTATGCATTGTTCATCATCTATTACACTGCACTCACCAGCACATGCACTAGTCACATCACTTTGTTCTCTGTTCCCATCATCTGGTTTTTGTATCTCAGTTGATTCACTACAGACACTTTTTTCATCACTCTTGCACCGTATCCAGTTCACTTCATACCCAGTTTGGTTGCACACAGATGCACTACAGTAATTTGCAACCCTATAGACCATGTCTAGTTTTTTGAACAAATTTTGTTTATCACACGATTTAGTAACCTGCTAAGCTTGTCTGCTCCCCTCCTATTTAAATGAAGACCATCCCTTGCCAAGTCTCGATCCTTTATCCAAGCATTTCCGTCTAAAAAAATGCAGTCTTGCAGCTTGCAAACCCATTCCAAAGCAGAGTTGACCTCATTCGTGTACCATGGGTCAACGTCTCTTCTCCTCAAGATGCCACTAATGCAGATCTTCGCACATGGAAACTGCTCTCTTGCCGTCTTTACAACACGTTCCATTTCATACCCCACTTCACTTGTATTTCTTGAAGAGTGGAGATTGTTTGTTCCTGGGTGCAGAATTATGATATCCGGGTCATCAGTATTTTCTCGGAGCTTCCGTTCTAAATGATGGACCCGAGATCCTGGATAGCAGTAGACCGTTGAGTCCGCATCAATATGTCTGTTTGTATGACGGATGATGGAATCTCCCAGTATTATTGCGGGTTTTTTCTCATAGTAGGTTTCTGTTGGTTCGTAGCCAAAGTCGCCATTACTCCGCTGCTCCATTTCCTCAATATTCTTATCTGGTTCGATTTGAGCACGTGTTGATACCCGTTTGTCATTGAGGTTATGTTCCGGTGCATTTTGCAGAGGTTTAAACCTATTGCCAAGTGTGATGCTGTTCTTCTGTCGATCCAGAGAAATTCTTTCATTTCCTCGCCTATGCCGTTTACTTTTTACGGTGGTCCATTTTTCACCTTCTGGGTTCGAGAAACTCGCAACTTTGCTATATAGCGTTTGTTGTCCGTTACTCCTGTTAAGCTTTTGGTTCAGTATTAAGTTTTCTTGTTTAAGCTCGTGTATAGCCTCTCCCAACTTAAATGATTCTATATTTGCAGCATCAAGGTCTCTTTTTAGGGTCTGGATTATCATTTGTAAAGACGCCTCAGTTTCCCGGTCCGCACATGGTCGGCGTGGTTTAACATTTATCCGGTTCGCATTTTTCGTTGAGAATTCAGGTAAACTTTTATCATAATCTGGTTCTGCATTTATGAAATCACCACTTTGCACACGGATATCACTGTAAGGATCCTTATCCCTCTATTGCCTGAATTATTTTGTTACATATGCTGTTCTTCCTCTAATTCGAAACCGGTTTAGATTAGGCGGTCTGAGAGGCCTTCAGCCTGCTGGCTCGGATAGCCATGATCGTTAAGGCAACACGTAGTGCACTGGCCATGCACTCAAAGCCTGAGGTCGTGAGTTCGAGTCTCGGCAACCGCAGTCAAATGTGCCTGTGGTAAAGGACGGGGAGGGCCCACGTAAAATAATCGGTGTGATGGCACGCGTGGATGATGACGGGGTATCATTTGACTGCAGTTGCAAAAAAAAAAAAAAAAAAACACTACAATATAAATTGTAAAAAAATACTTTTTTGCAATTCAAACCGTCTCAAATATGTATTTTTAATTGGTGACAGACATTATAACAAGAATATAGCAGAAAAAAAAAGTTAAAACTAGTACAAATAGGAAAAAAAGCTTATGTATCTTATAAGTCACACCAGGCAATAAAGGGTTATTACCGCAGTTGGAGATTAATTTCGCACAGCTGCATGAACATACCTCTAATCCATCAGCCGCCATCTTGGACTTGTAGCTATGACAATGACTTCATTGTCAGAAATCCAGCATTAGCTAACAACAAATATGTTAGGAATGCAAAGAGAATGGAATTTGAAAGCTTTAATAGTTTGATTATCGCTCAAAGCCTTCTGTATTCCCATATTTCCCTTGCGCCTACAAGCAAATACGCAATAAGATAATTTCTGCAAATGTTTATCTCAACTAACATGAAGAAGATATAGGAATAAGAGTTTGTAAGAATGGTTAGTACAAGAGTAGAGAAAGTCCTGTGAGTGTGACACATTAGATATTTATGGATAGATCTTAATAAATAAAAAGGTGAGGCTAACTTGGAAGCTAGTTTTTTAACATGATTCTTCCATTTCAAACTTTCATTTATGATGATTCCTAGGAAGGTTGTATTTGTGCTATACTTAATATTCAGAGTATTGTAATAAATTTGCGATTTAAGATGTGCTTTGCTCTAACAAGTATGAAAAGATATAGCTGTAGGTTTTACTTCATTAATTACTAGTTTATTTGCTTATTTACTTTATTTGCTGTCTTTGGCTGTAGATTCTGTGGATTTTTCCCCTTTATTAGCACACTTGTATCATCATCAAAAATAATAGTGTCTGCCTGTTTGACCAAAAATGGCAGGTCATTTATATGTAACAAAAACCATAGTGGACGAAGAATAGAGCCTTGTGGCACTCCTTTATTAATTTTCTATTCTACCGATTTGTATGTAGACATCTTACTTTTTTCTAAGAACCCCATTTCTACTATTTACCATCTCTGTGTTAGATATGATTTTAACCAGTCATTAATTTTCCCACAAAGTCCATATTTTTCTAATTTATAAAGCAAATTATTATGATCCAAAACATCATATGCTATTGATAAATCAAGGAATACACGTATGCTTGAGAATTTCTTATCAACTGCTTCTTCTACTAAGTTTAGTAGTTTATCTCTAGCTAATTCTGTAGATCTGTTTTGCCTTAAACCATACTGATCATTCGCAAGTATGTTATGTTTAGGCAGAAAAGACACTAGGCATTTATATACTAACTTCTCAAGGATCTTTGAGAATACTGATAATAATATTTGATGATCATTTTCCATATCTTGTTTATCCCCTTTCTCTGCAATGTTTAACTTTTGTGGGAAAATTCCTGATTCTAGCAAAGCATTATAAATCTTTTCTAGTAAGCTTTTGATATAATCTATGCACTGTTTGATAACCCAATTTCGAATCTCATACACTCCATCTCAGTGTTTACTTTTCATTCCTCTCGTCACATTTATTATTTCTTTTTCGGTTACTGGGTCAATGGACATACTACTGTTTACATGTTCTATATTTTCAATTACATGGTACAAATGGGAGGAGAAGTGCTAATGATATTTAATTTCCTTACTTTTTCTAAAAAGTACAGATTAAAGCAGTCAACAAGTAATTGTGGTTCCTTCAATTTTCCTTGTTTACAATTTATTTCTTGTGTTAGGTCTTTATTTTTAAATTTACTGGTTTCTTTGTTAACTATTTGCCAGCAGCTCCATGTTTATTATTTACCCTTGTTGTATATATTCCATTATCCATTCTTTTTGCCTCTCTTATAAACTGTCGATATATCTTTTTGTACTGAGATATATATTTCTGTTGTGACTGATTAGTTTGGCCTGGCCTTTTAAGAACGCTTAGAAATTGTCTTCTAAAATTTTATCACAAATACACAGTTTTCTTCTCATTGTTAACACAGGTTATAGTCTTCCATGCTATCACAACTCACAACTTTAGTTACAGTAACCTTGCTCAGTCTTTTCAGTCTCTTTCTTTAATTTCTCAGTCTCTCATACTTTAACTACGACGTTACTATCATTCAACACTCATTGAAATCTTCTTATGATGCATGAAACATACCACACACACACCCCCACATGTGCAGATGCACACACACACAGCTGTCTCGCATTTGACATGCTGACCGACTCATGCCTGTAACTCTGACTCTAAAATTAAAGCTCACTAACTCCTGTTCATTGCCTCGCCTCCTTTTATAGAGGGGTTGACATCACACAGAACTTTTGAGAAGCTCTCCACATATCCACGCCACGGTGACTCAACTAGAAGTTCCAGAAGGTCCCTTTTGTTTCTCCTGCTTCCATTGTTACAGTCACCTACACACAAACAGTTGTGCGAGGCAGCCTGACCTTGAAAGTCTTTCTTTTTCTCTCTGACCCGACATGTGGTGTGAAGCAGCCATCCCTCCATTGTTGTGCACCGAGCCTGGCATCACAATATTTAGTGCTTAAGAGAAAAGCCATATTGAACCAATATAGAAATATACTTGCAAACATAGCAAACTTACTGTTAACATTGCTTCCTTGTTCAACACCTTTCCATTGATGAATTGTTTGTAGATGAGGAAGTGGAGAAAGAAATGTCATTGTGAGTAGTTGGAAGCTTTCACGGCCGGAGCTAGAATTAAGGCTAGAGATTTCTTCCGGGCTTAAAAGTCGTGGTCTGCTGGAGTTTTGAGGTCCAGATGTTTCGTCCACACCTGCAGTGGACATCATCGGTGGCGTAGTCTGAGTCTTTTTGGTGAAGGTTCAGTTACAACAGAATTGTTTATGACAGGAGGTGCCGTATTTGTATTTATCCGATTTACTACAGTCTCACATTGGCTCCACAGACACCTACATCAAGGACTCGCACCACTTCATCACAAACCTACAGACCATCAACCTCAGGATTTCCTTGTTAGCTTCGATGTCGTCTCTCTCTTCACTATGGTTCCCGTAAATGATGCCATCACACTACTGAAAAATCTCTTTCCGGATGACATACTGGCACTATTTCATCATGTGCTTACCACCACTTACTTCCAATGGAACCAGGCTTTCTTCAAACAGATTGCCGGGGTTGCCATGGGTAGCCCACTCAGCCCAATGCTTGCTAATTTCTTTATGGAGTCCTTCGAGTCCCAGGCCCTAAGTTCTGCAACTCACAAACCATCTGTATGGTATCGCTATGTGGAGTACACTTTCGTCATTTGGAGTCATGGGGAATCAGCCCTTGATTGTTTCCTACAGTATCTCAGCAGCATCAATCCACGTATTCAGTTCACTATTGAGGAAGAAAAAGATGGACAACTGGTCTTCTTAGATGTTCTGGTCAGCAAGAGAGCAGATAGGACTCTTGGACATACAGTCTACTGCAAACAAACCCACACCAACTGATACCTGAACAAAAATTCCAATCACCATACTAAGCAGAAACACGCCATCATAAAGACCCCCACTGACTGCGCTGCCCACATCTGTGAACCTAACTCATTACAACAGGAACTCCGACATCTGGAACAGACTTTATATTGAAATGGTTACACAGCACAAAAAGTTTGCAGAGCAATGCACCCACCTAGGCCTCGCCCTGCCAACCTTGAACAGGATCCACCCAACAGCAAAGGCCCTGCTTTTCCACCTTATTTCAAAACTGTCACGGATAGAACAGGATGCCTACTCGAGCGCCACAACATCAAAACTATCTCCAAACCTACCAGACAGATTAATACCATGCTTTGGTCGGCCAAAGATCCCAGGGACCTGCTCACTTCAGCCAGTGTTTACCAGATTCCGTGTTCCTGCAGTGCAGTGTACATAGGTACCACCCAACGCAGCATCAACACCCGAATTACAGAACACAAGAGGTGCTGCAGTCTGGGACATACAGACAAGTCAGCGGTTGCTGAACATGCAATATGGGCCGACGGTGAACACATAATTCAGTATAAGGAGACTACTGTTCTTTCACCTGTGCCATACTACCATGCCAGACTACAACATGGAGCCATAGAAATTTACAAACACCCCAATAATTTTAACAGGAAGGAAGAAACTCTAAAATTGAACAAAACCTGGCATCCAAAACTCAAACATAAAAAGGAAGCACTAATGCAGAGAAATCACGTAAACCATTCAGCAATCAGAGCGGAGAAGCCCCGCCCATCTAACACACACCTCCCGCTCAAGTCCAGCCAATCCCCCGTGAGTGGCCCACATATGAATACGGCACCTCCAGTCATAAACGATTCTGTGGTAACTGAACCTTCACCGAGAAGACTCAGACTACGCCACCGATGATGTCCACCGCAGGTGTGGACGAAACGTCTGGACCTCAAAACTCCATCAGATCACGACTTTTAAGCCCAGAAGAAATCTCTAGCCTTAAATGTCATTGTGTTTTGTAAAAGAAAAGTGAGTAGAGAAAACTGTGTGAATGTAATAATTTCTTGGGAGAGCGAGTAAACTAAGAACCAGCTGCACAGTGTGTTTACTGGCACTCGTTGCCATCTGCGACTATCATAGAACGGTGCAGATGCAGCCATACAACATTTTTGAAACTACTTTTAGACTTTACTTGCCAAATTTATGAAGGGAGGTGCTAAAACTGGGCTGTCATTGACCATACAGTTTAACACCTCTTTAGGAAACTATCCATCACTCACCATAGTTCACACTGAAAAAGTCTGGAAATTATCTGGCAGATATTTTATTTTAATTCTTCCAGGGTGTGTCAATTTGTCTTGTAACTTTATGGTTTAATTTACCCCAGAGATAGAAATTGAAGGGCGTTAGGTCAAAGATCCAAGGGGGCTACAAATATGTACAAATAATTGGTCCTCAAACATACTTTCAATTTTTCTCATCAAAATATTGGTCATATGAGTCTTGTTGAAAAAAGGCAAAATCATGTTGCCTGTCTGCTAATTCTCTAAAACTGGGGACAAAATTCTATACAGGTTGCTAGGGGTGTCAACTGTTGATTAAACAAAATTGGACCTGTAAGTCTTTCTCCATTCATGGCTTAATATGCACCAATGTTTTTTGTCTGAGCTCCAGTAATGATTATTTTGTGTACACACGTATCCATGAAGGTTGAAGCAAGCCTTGTCTGAGAAAAATATTAAACATGGGTCTATTTTGCCATTGTATACACTATTGAGACTCCACTCATAAAATGTGTGCCTAGTTATAGGATCAGCTGCTTGATGAGCTAATGTTAAAGTTATTTATATGGTTTTAACTTCATCAATTTAGTAGCTCTTTGCACAGAGCCATAAGAAATGGCTGCCTGTTGTGATAGACCCCTAAGTAATTTTCGGCGGAAGTCTCCTAACCATTATCGATTTCAGCTAATGTTTCTTCAGCAAGAATCTTATACTGTCTTTAGGTTTCTTAGACTGAACACTTTCTGTGGCCTGAATTTTATTATGAAGTGCATAGATTGTTATACAGTCTGGAACTATTACACCAGGTAATCTTCCTGCAAATCATATTTTCACTTAACCACCTGAATTAGCACATATAACTCATGAATAAATACATTCTGCACAGCATGAGCGTCAGGAGACTTTTTTCCAAGGGGGGGGGGGGGGCACATGTTGGCAGTTTGCAATCAGATAATATTAGTTCATTATTTTATTGTCAAAATTTATAATATTTGTTGCAGATAACCGTATTAATCTGTGCTAAATAAAAATTGTTCTTTACATCAAAATTAAAATAATAGTTTAATAGTCAGTAATTGATTTCACGTCAAGTTCACCAACTTCAAAGGGGGGCTGTGACCAACCTTAGCCCTGCTTCGCGATGCCCATGCTGCACAGTAGAAAATATACTGAACCATAATATACTTTGTGACTAAATACAGGACAAAATAATAAAGAGCTTTTAATAACTAATTATGAAGTATCACTATCAACTGGATACTGTAAAACCTGAGCAGAGCAAAGCCACATCAGTAATGTGACCTTGATTGCAGCAGTAGTGTGGAATCATGTATCCCCATACCAAGTGAAAAAAACAATGCACAGCTGGTTCTTAGTTTATTGCCTCTCTCCATGTTTCAATCATAGAAAATTGTATGAACTGTATTTTGAAGAGCGAGTAGGGAAGGATATGTAAATGTGTTATATAAAAGAACAGCAAGTAGAGATAACCATATGAATGTAATATGCTGCATAGTAAACTAGATAGCGTAAAAACCTTCTCCATGAAAAGAAAAGAAAACCACTTAGATATGCCAAATTATGGTAATTGGTTAACCAGCATTGGAGTTTATCAACTTTATGCATACCAACATCCATTTCTATAGATGCAGATTTTCAAAGTGAAAGGATACCATTCAAATAAAGAAAATGTTAAATAATTATGATGTTATGCAAGCTTATGCAATATTTTGACATAATACTTACAATAATAAACTGTAATTAAAAGATTCACATCAATCTATATCATCTTACTAAGACTATTGTTGAATGTGGTTATCAGAGACACATGAAATTTCAAAAACATGTGATGTTTACACACCAAAACATTAGGTTAAAGCTTGAGGCAAACATTTAATAGCAGTATTTGGTAGCATGTAGTGTTGCATATTTCATTATACAGTGTTCCAACAATTAACATATACTATAAAATCCAGTTCTAGTGCACAGTCAAATGTCAAGATTGTAGAAACAATCAGTCACATTCTGTGTGGAGAAAAAGTGCAATAATCATTGATTCTAAACCCTAAAGAAATACCCAAAATTCTTACCTCCTGTGAAATGGAATACAGTTTCTCCACTTTCAACCACATTTTAACGGAAGACAGAAGAGAGTTTACACCTGAGAATCTTTCAGAGTGCTTTATTGTTCAGTGTCATACTAGGACTGCAAAATGAGTACCAAAATCTTTTGCATATGTTGTGCTTAAAAGTAAGTGTGTTTTTGTTGTTGTTGTTGTTGTTGTTGTTGTTGTTGTTCTTAGCTAATGTTGGATTTCTGACAATAAAGTCATTAATCCTCTTGCTCCAATATTTTTACTGATGGATGGGGCACTAGAAGTGGCCGGGCATATGAAGGTGGTCTCGATCCATTTCCTCTTGCAGATCACATAGAGGACAGAGTGGTGAAGAATATATCCCAATTCTGTTTCAATGTTTTGCCAGACAATCATGTCCTGTAATCAACCTGAAGGTTGCAACTGCTGTTTTTCGAGGATACTCAGGAATTACTATTGAGGACTTTGGCACAAACAGTGTTTGAATTTAAATTAAGCATTTTTTAATGCCATACTAATGGTAGTTAATGATTTTGAATACCTATTAAAATTACAGTTTGCCTGCCTTTGTGGTGTCATGGTAGTGTGTCTGCCTCACATTCATAAGATCCCAAATTTGAATCTTGGTTAGGGTTAGTAATCCGGATAAGATTATTCTGAGATTTTCCCTTACCTGAGAAGACGAATGTTGGGAAACTTTTAGCTCTATGGATCATAGATTCATTTGAGCACCATTTCACTAATTTCACTCATTCATCATCCTATGTAGTATGCTAATATGCAAAAAAGAAAAACAGAAAACAAAACAACTTTACAGTTAATTTAACTTTTTACAATATAAAGTTAAGGTGTTTTAAACACAATGGTATGTCTAGTGATTTACACAATGTATACCTATTTAAAAAATCCTATAAACTCATAAACTGAACCTATAGAATCCTAATCTACTGATAGAATCTAATTTTAACTCTTTAGAACCTAAACATCCATGATTAGATTATGACAAAGGGAATAATTAAACATATGGACCTACACATTGCAGAATATAATGTTATGGAACAAGCCAATGTAGTGCCACAGTGAGATAGAACTAGAAGACTTGCCATAAAAAATTTACTATAATGGCAAAGTCATTTATCTTCCTAAGCAAAAGCTTGTAGATTTCAGTTCACAAATATTGCCAAAAAAAGTATACTTGTATGGAATAAGCAGCGATGTTGAAGAATATAAAGAAATTCCAACAATGTACCACAGATGCCTTAAGTTTGCACACTTATCAAAATTCCATTTAAACACACCGAAATGTATAAAATGCAGAGATAGTCATCAAATATCAGAATGGAAAAGTGACGAGATTAAGTGTTACCACTGTGGATTAAGCTGTCAAAACTGTGACATCTACAAAAAGAGAGGAAACTTCTACAAAAAGTCAATGATTACAGAATATCAAAATAGCAAGTCATTAATATATTATGCTGATAAGATTAAACATATACAACCAAAACACAGTAACTCCTAAACTGATGGCCTGTGCTTGGTGCATTCACCCAATTTATGGAAAATAAATGCAGAAGAGGCACCTGTGAAGATTTCATACATTAAAATGAAATGCATATTAACCAGTAGCAAGAAGAAAGCAGTATGAGAAGAGATCTCAGAGAAACTAATAGAAAAGAAAAAGAAAAATCTGAAAGCTGCATTGATGTCTCCAAATTGTAGATTCCCAATTCTGATAAATCCCACTCCTGACACCGTGACAAACAGCTGTTCTGTCCGATGTTAACCTTGACACATACTTCACAGACTTTCAGTTCTATTCTCTCTGTCTCACAAAATGCTTCCAACAATCACATTCACTAAAACTACTTTACAAAACAAACAGCAGCAGATGAAGTATGAATGGGAATCCAGAATACAGCAGCTGAGGACCAAATGGAAATCTTGAATGGAAGAAATGGGAAGCAAAATAATAACAAAATCTGGGATGGAAAAGATGAAGGCAGAGAGGTCCGAGACGAAGATGGAGCTATCTGCGAAGATTGATGGGTAAATGGTTGGCGGGAAGGTGGAAGACCTCTGCCAACGTGTTGGCGTCGTGGTAGACGTCGGGGAACGTCCTATTGCCCTGGAGGACAGAGTTGACGCCAGCATCAAGGAAGTGGATGCCAGGGGTGAGTGGGATAACGCGGACTAGGATAGCGCGGCCGAGTTAACAACCCGTCTCGAGAGAACGGAAGAGTACAGCACGACGGAGACAAAGATCCAACTCAGGGACGTCTACAAGGATCTGCTAGCAGAGGCTGTTGGGGATGTAGCCAAACGAGGCCAGCTGTGGCCGTGATTCCACCGTATGTGGCGGAGGACATGCCAATTAGGAAACTAGATCGACCCTATGATATAGTGGCGGCATCGGGTGACACCTTTCCTCTTGGAGAAGGAGGCCTAGCTGGAGATGATCTTGGGTAGGCCGTTATAGGTCTCTGGGTGTTCATTGCAAGGGTGGCTTTGGAGGTGATATTGGAACTGGACGCCCTCAGGAACCATGAGGCGACGGTCGACGTCGGCAGGAGGGTTCTACGAATCGGGCAAATTGAGACAACGTTCCGGAGCTCCAGCGAACATTTTAAGGCCAGCAGGGAAACTCTAGAGAAGATTATGGTTGGGCTTGCCAGGAGCAAGGGGGCTGCTAAGGTGCACCAGGCAGGTCGGCGGTCATGGAACCCCGTAGCCGTCTTCACGTTGTGTGTAGGATGGCCCGACAGCACAAGTGGGTGAAGGGCAACCGAAGACCGGTCATGACCAGCAAGTCTGCCGCAGAGGATCAAGCAGGATAGCTTACATCGCCCTGACCAGACCAAGGGACGCTACCCAACAACTTTGTCAAGGATCGTACCACGTGGGAAAGAGGTACGATAGCATAATCTACCGCATACAGAGGCTGCCCCCAAGGAAGATGCTGGTGGTACACTTGGATTGTCTGGCCAGCTACGACGGTGCTGGTCAGGATGACCAACTCTGAGAAGAGAGCAGTAAGACGCCAGCAGTGACAGCACGTTAGAGGACTCAAGGTGAAACTACCTCACACCATTGCGCGGTTGGCAAATACGTGGCCGACGACAATGGAGTGGCAGAACAAAGCATTTCCAGACTATTCACGAACTTTCTATTGCCGGCTTGTTTGTGAGAGGTTTGAGAAAAATCCGTGCTACATTACTCTGGTCTATATAAGCGAGGCGAGACGACGAGAGGGGTCAGTTTTTTATGAGTCGTGAGTGTTGAACGAAACAGCTGTTAGCGGTGTGTTTGTGTGTACAGTCGTTGAGAGAAATGTGAGTCTGTATTGACAGACAGTTTGGGGACACTTAATCGTTGCACCAGAGTTGTTTGTTGTGTGAAGTAGTTTTAGTGAGTGTGATCATCAGAATCAGTTTGTGAGGCAGAGAATAGAACTAAAAGACTGTGAATTATGTGTCAAGGTTACGATCGGACGGAACACCTGTGAGTTGCAAGGTCACAACGAATTGTAGACTGTGTTAAATGACAAAACAGAACTGTGTTTTTGTGCTTCAGTTTTAGAAGAGAAATAAAGTGACAGAAAAATAACTGGACTTTGTCATTTGTCACAGTGTAATGGAATACTTGTCATATGGAGAGTCAGAAAGTAACTGCATAAAACAGATGGAAGGGTAGTGCCAGCAAGGAAAAGATAGCTGAAAGTATACATCAAAATGAAAAAAAATGTTGATGAGGATATCCACCAGAGCTTCAAAGTTGTAACAAACCATTAAGTAATTGTACATCCCAAATGAACAATGGCAGCCAGTAATTGACTGACCCTATGTGCAAGGAATATATGGGAATTAAAGATCAATAAAGAACAAATTTCAGGAATTTTAACATTATGTTTTCCAGCTCCAATTTGGTTTCCTATGTATAACAGGAATCTGTTTAAAGGAATGCAGTAAATTCAGGATTCCTGAATATGTAAGTGTTCGGTTAGACAGATCTACAAGGTGAGATGGAGTCTTAGCAGGAATCAAGAATAGTATTAATATTGATGATTATGAAATAGTAGAAAATCTAGAAAATACAATTCAAGGTATAAACATTTATTCTGGGGATTTTACTTATATAGTAGCTAATATACAAACCTCCAAATCTGCAATTTACTAAAACATTCTGAAAACACACACTGAAAATGCAAAGAAGGTTGTAATTTCAGGAGGCAATTTCAGTTATTCGTGACCATGTTTCAGTGATGCACCAGATAAAACAGAATACATTTATCTCCTTAATGTCTTCCTTGCAACTCTTTTTGATTAACAATAACTGCCTTACTAGAATGGGAAATATAGTCCAACACATTTCCATCCCGGAACTCATATTTGTTTCCCAAGGACTGGTATTTGGTACAGACTTTAAAGTTATTTAAAAATTATTTTGTTGTTTAACGGCACTGTCAATTGCCAGGATTATATCAGCATTGCTGATGTGCCAGAATTTTGTCCTACAGGGTTCTTTTACATGCCAGTAAATCTACTGACATGGAGCTGTCGGTTTTAAGCACAGTTAAAAACCATCGGTTTGAGCCAGATTTGAACCCGCAACATTGGGATCATTAGGCCAGAATCTAATGAACTGAGCCACCTAGACCGATGACTTTAAAGTGAACAAACATTTTGGGAATGATCATTTTCCTGTTTATTTTAAGTCCATGAAGCAAATCCAATTGCCAGGATTATATCAGCATTGCTGATGTGCCAGAATTTTGTCCTACAGGGTTCTTTTACATGCCAGTAAATCTACTGACATGGAGCTGTCGGTTTTAAGCACAGTTAAAAACCATCGGTTTGAGCCAGATTTGAACCCGCAACATTGGGATCATTAGGCCAGCATCTAATGAACTGAGCCACCTAGACCGATGACTTTAAAGTGAACAAACATTTTGGGAATGATCATTTTCCTGTTTATTTTAAGTCCATGAAGCAAATCCAATTGCCAGGATTATATCAGCATTGCTGATGTGCCAGAATTTTGTCCTACAGGGTTCTTTTACATGCCAGTAAATCTACTGACATGGAGCTGTCGGTTTTAAGCACAGTTAAAAACCATCGGTTTGAGCCAGATTTGAACCCGCAACATTGGGATCATTAGGCCAGCATCTAATGAACTGAGCCACCTAGACCGATGACTTTAAAGTGAACAAACATTTTGGGAATGATCATTTTCCTGTTTATTTTAAGTCCATGAAGCAAATCCAATTGCCAGGATTATATCAGCATTGCTGATGTGCCAGAATTTTGTCCTACAGGGTTCTTTTACATGCCAGTAAATCTACTGACATGGAGCTGTCGGTTTTAAGCACAGTTAAAAACCATCGGTTTCAGCCAGATTTGAACCCGCAACATTGGGATCATTAGGCCAGCATCTAATGAACTGAGCCACCTAGACCGATGACTTTAAAGTGAACAAACATTTTGGGAATGATCATTTTCCTGTTTATTTTAAGTCCATGAAGCAAATCCAACGCAGGAATATACAGATAGACTGAACATATATAAAACCTTAAGGAGTTAATTAAAAAAAGGAAGAAACATATAGCAGATCTAAATGTGTTAGAATGCATCTATAACTAAATCATTAAATATGTGGACTTGTTTCATTCACTAAAATCAATACATGCTACAAAAGATAAAAAACCCAAATGATGGACAATTGACTGTAATAGGGTAACAGCTAACTGAAGGAGAAATATGTACACTTTTCTGGAGAATAAAAATATAGACAGTTATTTGGCTTATAAATAAGTGCAATGGAAACAAAAGAAATTCAAACAGCTAAAGCATGGGAAAATTTTTGCAATCATATTACACTACAAAATCAATCTATTTTGCAAATATGGAAAAGTGTACAATTCTTCAAAAATAACATAGATCTGTTCCTTCACATATAAGATAATCCTATCATACAGCAAAACTTTGTGAACCCAGTTATTCCTGATTATATTTCACAGGATACTATGCCAGCCATGCCCCCTTATGACAGACCATTCACTTGCATGTTCAAATAGGTATAAACATCTAATAAAACCAGTAAGGAGGAGGAAATACATGAAATCATATGGGATCATAGTAACACCAATCCCAATCCTGAAAATATATCACATATGATTAAACTATCTATTACTTATTGTAATTAATCCAAGAACAGTGCTACAGTACCCTCTTCTGCCCTCCAAAAGATTTTCATATGTTATTCTCGCTTCACATAATCTCATCCCTTGCCCAATACAGTAACCAGCAAGTTATCATGTTCTTATAAGATTGTAATGTAAACCCCGCGCGACAGTCCATGAAGGGCCAAGGCCTACCGCCCAGCCGCTGCGTCCCCCACCTCTGCCCACTACAGGCGTCATTGGTGAGGTGCAGTACTGGAGGGTGGGACGTGGTCAGCGCCCCGAGCCCTCCCGGCCAGTTCTTATAAGATTATACAATCATTTTAAATGAGGAAGATGTTTAGAAGAAGGAGGCTACTTACATTGTATTAAGCCATGGTTCCCAAAGTATTTACCAAAGTTTGCTATAGCCCCCCAAGAAGAGAAATTAGTTTTCAGATACCCAATTTGATCTAATGAACATTTAAATGTAGTTCCATGTATTTTGTTTTTACACACATTACACAGCAGTTTATCATTAGAAGTATTTTTAACTGATGAAAATATATACTGAGGTGAAAATAAATTTAATTGAAATACAAACTGAAGGATATATTTAAGTTTTATATGTAAAACCAATCAAGTCAACTTAGCTGCACTAACTGAGTGGGATGGCTCAGGCGGTTTCATCTGTGGCCCCCATTCAGGAGGTTATAGGTTCGATCCCAGCAGCCGACCTACCTGACCCATGGGTTTTTTTTGGGGGTTTCATCTGGTCACCAGGGGAATGCCAGGTAGGTTCATTACATCCCCCGAATTTGCTTTCCTCCATTCCCACTTCTCATTCGTTTCATCTTTTGTCTGGCTGGTCTCTTTCAGTGTAGTAAGTGGCATAGTTAGACTATCAGACTCAGGTATGTAATCCAAGGTATATTGTGAAATTCATTAAAATATGACCCAACCTACACAGAATTACCCTTCGGAGTTTTCATCTTTTATTATTATCTGAAAGAAATATTCAACAATATTGAGAGCATGACTTAAAAGAAAATCTGCTTTTCTGTCAGGAACTTAAATCTAAAGCAAATAAACCTCTTTTCAACATTTCCGTCAACATTTATGTATCAAACAAGTACAGAGTTGTTCTTCACTATTAATGTGAGGAGTTTCATTCTTCTGTGATTCCATGTGTTATGAAGGCACTCTCACTTGAAATTAGGTCAATCTGAATATCAGATGAAGTGGTATGAAAAACAATCAATTTTTCCAAGTGCTCTTTCAGAGATGCGTTATATGTTGCTAATTCAGTTAAATATTGAATATAATTGGCTCTGTTTGAAGATCTGTCATTCTCGTTGTGACCATGAAAAGCGAGTGCCGGTTTTCCTAGAAAACACACAGTCCGTAAAAAACGTGAAAGTTAAGCTCTATTCTTTTTCACTTTATTGTTATACTGTTCAACTGCGAGCTTATACTGATTATTGAATGTAAATTCTATTCCTGGATCTATCCCAAACATTTTTAGTTGTTTTTCGCATATTATTGGTTGCAAGAATAGTTGTATTTTTTGACTGCCTTATAAATGTTATTTAAATCTTCATAACTGCTGGTATTCCAAACTCACTTTTCTTTTGAAAACAGAAGATCAACAAAACATTTGTTTAGAGTATTACGGAGCAGGCAGGATTCACTTTCCTAAACTTTGCTAATGAAGTGCCGTATATATTTTTTAAATTTACATCGTAATACTGAGTACGGGCTTTGGAGGATCTGTTTTAATTACAATTTGCTTTTTACAGAACATAGCTTGAGTTTGTCGACCACACAGCAGTTGATTTCTATTTTCGTTGCTACAACGGCACGGTAGTTCCGTTTGCTACTGTAGCTCTGATTCATTTCGTGACGTCGTGGATGTATCTGCCTGTGTGCATACCTTCGTCCCAGAATCCGCGCAAATGTTAACCGATGTTTGCTTTAATAATAAGTAGCCGTGTGTCCAAATCAGGCTCCAAGGTTTCGTAAATCAAGAGCAAAGAACAAGAAACAAAACAAATCGCGAACGCGAACTACTCTATGTTCACGACTGTAAATGCAATAATGTTATCGCGAGTCTTAACATGAGATGTACTATCTTTCACAAAAGTATATACTCAACTTCAGTGAGACATGCGCGAAGGGCCACCTAATTCTCAGGCGTACTTGCATAGATGGTATGAGAATTAAATTAGTTATATGCTTCCCTTGCTGTTCAGAGGACATGGCAGCCATGTCACCTTCGTAGTTTTGAAAAGCAATATTTCAGCAATCCTTCTACATCAATGGGCAAACATTGCAAGTTTATCTTCAGTGCACCTGCAGAAAATATGTTCGTATGGTGTTTTAGTAAGTTGTGGACTAAAACTAAAATAATTTCAGTGCTGGGTGCTAGACTTACACACGTGAGTTTAATCAGTGAGTCGTGTTCGCTATAGCGGAATTGGCTAAAGCGCCTACGTTCAAATCAACAGTGGATGGTTAACATTAGTTCGAATCCCAATTAACATTTTTTTATTTCCCTTTTTCTTGTTTCTTTCTTAACGGGAATATGATTATTTATATAACCCGTGTGAAATATAAAATTATACAAACTAACGAAAACTATTTCTTTAGGTATCGTGATTCCGCATAGCGTTCGTTGTAACTTGTCCCGCAGTCTTGTGAATGCTGCAGTACGGTTGCAATTTTAAAACTCAATGCTTTATAATATATTAATTGCAATTGCTGAACATAAGACAAGGAACACGCCTGCCTCAACTGTCAATCATACCTCCGAAATTAATGCCCCTTTAAATATTCACATTCAAATGCATCTCTATAAGTTTTGTAGACATCACCATGCTCAAATATAAAAGCTTTTAGCAGTGTAAACTACGGTTTTAATGGTCATAAAACGCATTGCTACAAGATCTGGATGTCATGGATTATGTAACTAACGACATTAAACAGAATATGTAGGTTATTTCTGGGTGAAGCAACCACACCGGTCACACTTAGATTGCGGAATTGGAAACACGAGTCAGCAGTCGTAGTAGTCTCCCGCCCGAACAAGAGATGGCGCTGGTGGAACTGCTAAACCCCGAAGAAAAATCTGATTGGCTGATTCAAGTTTTGAAGTTTTGTAACGAAAACAAACGTTCTGGAACTTCTGGAAACGTGAGCCATGTTGCATGTTGGTAAAATAAGTTTTTCGTCGCAAAATGATCTTCGACAGAGAGGTAATTAAACATTTGCATTATTTCTACTTAATATATGTGTGTTTAAAATTGGTATTCTATTAATGTTGGTGAAATACGTAGCAATTAGGTGTAAGATGCTTTTAACAGGTTATTGTTATAGTGGAAGTGTTGACATTGTATTTTATTGATAATTGTATTCATTTGTATTTAATTTTCAGCCACGCAGAAAGTGGGATATGCATACAATATATTCCTTGCAACATTGCGGTGTAAATCTCCAGTGGAAACTAAAGTTAGAATCTGAAGGTACGTTATTTATTTCCAATAAATGAAGATGAAGGTAGTGTATTTGCCAAAACGTTTATCATAGCTTTTCGTGCCATGTGGCAGTTACTTGCACCCATTTGTTGCACAAGTTGTAAAATACATAATTGATCTTCCCTTAGATGTGGAATAGTAATCAAAATTGCAGGATATTATAAGAAATGTGTATTTTAAAAAAAATTACACATTGGTCGTTGTGCAAAGTAATAGGCACATGATGTTTTGACTAAGATGAGGTTTTGTGAAATATGTATACTGTCTATTCGGTTAGACGAGAAGTCAAGGAATGGTATAGAGCGTTCAAGCAATAGCGAAGTAGTGCATAAATGCATGAAATAGCATGAGAATAGGGATGTAACCTAGAAAATATATTAGTGGTCCATTAGAAACAAATGAATTCCAATGCACAATATGAACCTCCACTTTGCTAACGATATGCTGATGGATAATATGCATTCTCGTTCTGGTTTCCATTACCGTGTGGTTGTTAACCAGGCTTAATTCATACCAGTATTTGTACATTAAACATTTTCTAATAAATATAATACCCTTTTGTTTAAATTCTTCAGTTCCCTTACCTATCACCACTTCACATATTTTAAATTATATTAATAAGCAAATGCAGCAATAACACTACCACATTAGAAAATACAAATGGATGCAACGAACTGTGGATAATAGAAATCGTGCTCATCATAACCTATTTCAACAAATACAGAATTGTCATATGAAACAATTTTTTCACAAGTAAGTCACTGACATTGTCTTCAAGAGATGAGTGTTTTGTATTTGCCGAACCAAATCAAATTTACATAAATGAATTTATATGTACATTAACATACAAGTATATTAACATATGATTGATATTTTAATGAATGCCTATAAATCAAGATAATCATACTCTTGATATCTAACTCTCAAGAGGTATTTGCCAAACGGTTAAACAAATTATGTGTTTAATAGAGCATATTGATATAATAATATTGGCTAGTCATTTGAACCTGCAACCATTACAGAACTCATTAATATTTCATAAAAGCTATTGATGTACAGACTATTGGACAATTTTAATAAAAAGGAGTTATAACAAATAAACTGTTTTTATACCTGCTTACTTGTCAGTCTTAGCTGATCATATGTCCTAATGCCATATTGCTTCCGATGACGCCAAAAGTTTAATACGCGAGCTTCCATAGTTGTGATTGCAGTTTTTAAGAGTGCCGCATTTATTAAAGCAAAGGTTAATTTGCGTGAGCTTTAATATGCAGCAGTCTTAAAAACTAATGACAACCAAGGAAGCTCACGTGTTAAACTTGACCCGCCAGTGTAGCAATATGGCGTTAGGGCATATGATCAGCTGAGGCTGACAGGTGAGCAGGTATGAAAAATACAGCCGTAAGAGCTACCGGTAGCGTGAGGATTCGGGAGCGCGATTTCTCATACTTTAGTTCAAACCTGCCCCACTTGGAGCGCTCTTTTGTTGACACATTTTTAACACGTAGTTTCCGTTCTTTCTAATAGAGTGTTCTGTGTGAAGCAACCTTTGCACCTAGCAAGGTTGCCATGTCGTTTATTTCCAAGTACTACTACACGATGTTGCCATGTCCCCATTAAATACATTTCCAGCAGTGTGGCTTCATCGGATTCTCCATTCCTGATAAAAAGCTGTAGAGAATTAAGCACGTTTTGTAATTTTGTAGTTCAGAAAATAAACATGCGAAAGGCGGGGATCAAACCCCCGGCAGCCAGAAGTTCTGAATTCCACTGTCAGCGACTCGACGCTCTCGGTCGTTCTTCACTTGCGCATTTACCTTGTATCATATGATATTAAGTTCGTTGTCACTAACTTGGCAGCTAATTTCACTGCAAGGCGGAAAGTTCGTTAGCACCTTCAGATATGGTTTAATTTTTTTTTCCTTTCTAGATATTCGTTTGTATTTATTTAGAGGAATAAGAAAAGAGAATATTTCTATAACAAACACAAGATCTTTGTTTCCAAACATACTCCATCAAGTCATTGCAGAGTAGCGCGAATTCAAATCATAATGCTTAGGAAAGCTTGATTTTGAATGACATTAAAACGATTATGAACCACAAAATTATAATGAGATTGCATTGATATGTCCGATTTTTAAAAAGGGAGGCCGAACTGAATGTGATAATTATAGAGGAATCAATCTTTTGAACGCAGGTTACAAGATCTATGCAAAAATCATAACACAAAGAATTGCTCCAACCTCAGAAACTAAATTGCATGATTCACAAAATGGATTTAGAAAAGGGCGTTCCTGCAATGATTGTATCTTCACAATAACACAGATTATGGAGAAACGACGAGAATATAATCTACCAACTCTAATAGCTTTTATAGACTATGTCAAAGCTTTTAATAAAGTAAAAAGAAATCTGCTATGGGAAATAATGATTAAAAATGGATTTCCTCAACATTTAGTAAGAACGGTACAAAGTATGTATATAAATACAAAATTTAAATTGGAGAAATCCATAGAAAAAGATAACCTAGTAGAGGTTAATTTAGGACTAAGACAGGGGTGTCCATTGTCACCTACCCTATTTAATATATATATATATATATATATATTAATGACGCAGTTGTACGATGGCAAACTATGCTCAGAACACATTTTAAAATAAAGGGGAGAAATGTTGACACATTGCTGTTTGCTGATGACCAGATTTTAATTGTGGAGACGGAAGATGACTTACAAAGAGCCATACATGAATTAAATAATATTACAAGAGAATATAATCTTCAAATTTCATATGAAAAAACAAAAATAATGGCTTTTATAGGAACAAACCATTTAAGAGCAAAAATTTGCATAAATGATAAACCCATCCAACAACAAAGTGATTTTAATTATCTTGGTTATATTGTGTCATATACCAGCAAAAAAGATATACAAAACAAAATAAACAAATTCCAAACAATATGTGTCACAATAAAAAGAACTTTTAAAAATTGTAATCGTCAAACTTTGTTAAAACTGTATAAAATAATGGCGATCCCAACCCTGCTTTATGGGTGTGAAAACTGGGTCTTGACTATCTCACAACAGAAGAAAGTGGAGGCTGCTGAGATGAAATTTCTGAGACAGGTGGCAGGTTATAGACTCATAGACAAGAAAAGAAACGAGGATATTAGAAGAGAATTGGAAATTCAGAGTCTAAATGAAACAATCATTGCATACAGGCAAAAATGGCAAGATCATGTGCAGAGAATGACCGAAGACCGTACACCACAATTAGTGCACAAGTATAAACCTGTAGGTAGAAGAAATGTTGGCAGGCCACGAATGAGATGGTCCGATCAATTTCCTTGAAGTCGGAACGAGCCACAAGGCTTATACCGTGATGATGATGATGATGATGATGATGATGTTGATGTTGATGATGATGAAAATTATAATGAGCATTAATTTGGCAATCGGTTTGAGGAAAAATACAGGGTATGTAAAGCATCTCTCACATCAATTGGCGCTACGCCAGAGGCGACTTTCAGGGGAAGTGTGTGAAGTGCCACTTCATCTATATTATTTTAATACGGAGTTTTAACCATTAAGTTTACAGAAATAACTATGTTAAGTAGATTTTCCGGGCTTGTGGGCCGTGGCCGAGTTGGATTGCCTTCCTCCGACGTTTTGTTGAAAACTGCGTCCAGCATCTTCAAGGTGATCTGATTAGTGAACTCCCGACTCCAAAGACTGGAGAGCTACTTTTTTCCCCCCGAGTGGAGGGAAAATCCATTTATGGAGTCCCACTGTACTGGGAGGCACAGTGGGGACTGTGAGCTTCACCCGAAGGTACTGCACACTAAAAAACCTCCACCGGAGAGAATTCAAGGAAGGATATCCGGCAGTACCGCGAATCGCACCTGCGGATTCAAAGGAGAATACGTGTTGGCTGGCCGTGTGGCCGTCGCCGGGTGAAATTGGGTGGCAGGACGTAAACATGACCGAGGCCCTGTCTACGCCCTGACGAAGTCATGGTGTGGGATTGGTTAAGGATTAAGGTTCGTTTCCGGATGGAAACGCCGTCGCGATGTGTTACATCCTGAATCATGAGGACATAGTCAGAATTAATTTTGAATGACTTAAACTTAGTGAGCAGTATTCTTTGTATCTTTAATCTGACCTCCAATAGGGGAGGGCGTCTTATTGAGTTGTACTAATGGGCGCATGTGTATGCGTCGGTCAATGTACATTAATATGTATAGAAATATATTAGTGATTAGTTTCGCAAATAGTTGCGTCAGTCAATAGTATCCTACTTGCGTTTCTTTTTTTTTTCTTTTTTTTTTCGTATTGCCTGCGCTATAGCTGCGTCTTATTATTTTATTGCTTAAGTTTTACTCAATTTGTTTGGGCTTATATCTATACTAATTTTGTTTGTGAATCATGACCAGAAGTTCTTTGCTAGTGTCAATTTTATTGGGGGTTGCGTCCTCCTTGGGCCGCCTTGACTAGGTGCAAGGGCTGCTAGACTGCCAACGTCAAGTCGTGCCTCAAGTCATGGGTAATAATGTTCGGGAATCAGTATGTTATGTTTATGTATGTGTTTGTTGATTCTTTTGAGTATAACTTTTTCTAGCACTTTACTTATGGTGTTTAGTAGGCTAATTGGCCTGTAATTTATTGGTAGTGCCAGATTTTTGTTTGCTTTAGGGAATAGAAGTATTTTGGTTTCTTTCCAGCTTGGAGGAAACCTGCCATTTTGTAACGTGTAGTTAAATATGTCCGCTAAAAGTTTGAGGGCCCTGTGCGGGAGATTCTTTAGTACCACATTTGATATTTTGTCTGGCCCAGGCGCTTTTCTGGTAGGCAGACGCCTAATAATCCATCCGATTTCGCCTGGGTTAGTTTTTCGCAGTTTGTTATCTGTTCGTGCTTGGCCTACATTTTTGGCTTCGTCTTCTAACTTCTCGTGTGAAGTCGTTTTGCCCGATTGACGGGTTGGGAGAGAACACATTTTCTAGTGTGACCGCAAAAGATTCAGCCTTTGCCTGGGGTGTTTCGGCTATAGTATTGGTGTGTTGAAGGGGGGGGGGGATACTTGTGCACGTTTGCGTTAGGCATTTGGCTATTCGCCATATTGTGTTTTGTTGGGGATTTAGGTTTTTCAATGTGTCGTTCCACTGGTTTTGGGTGAACGTTCGAGCGCGTTCATTGGCTAAATCCCTGGCTTCGCAGTATTTGGTTCGGTGTATTACGTTCCTCGTTTTCTGCCATTTACGTCTGGCTTTGTTTCCTGCATTTTGTAGCACCTTTATATCATGCGGAAATCTAGCGTTTCTAACCTGCTGTTGCCTTAAGGGCACGCAGACCGTAGTGGCTATCTTTATTGCCATTTCTAGTTTGTTTATAGCCACGTCCTGCTCTGCTGCGGAGATTACTTGCAGCTCTGCAGGTAGTAGTCTACCGTATCTTTGAATGTTTCTCAGTCTACTTGGTTATAGTTGCGTGTTAAAGTAGCTGGTTTAAAGGCGATAGGAGCACTGATTGATACCAAGACCGGCAAGTGGTCCGATGTAAGCTTCTGTAGGACTTTGAAGTCAGTGTTGTACGGTATGTTATTTAGCAGGGCGATATCTAGGACGTCCGGCGCGTGATTTGGCATGTGTGGAGTGAACGTTGGTTCATCCGGGCCTGCGATGAGTTGTTTATAAAGTTTAGTAATTTTGTCCCTTGTGGGTTTGGATTTACGCAGTTACAGAGGCAGTGCTTACAGTTATAGTCTCCTGCAGCAAGTACTCTGGGTCCTAGATTCATAATTTTGTTTATATCGCTTGTGTCTATATCCCCAGGGGGTTGTAGACGGCGGCTATGACTATATCCGTGTTGTGGATGTTGAGTTTTATAGCCGTGGTTTCGGCGCGAATTAAGTTAGGGGAGTTGATCCTATAGTGGTTAATGTTTGTCTGAATGACTATGGCCGTGCCGCCTTCTCTGCGGTCTCTGTCATTTCTATATACTTGGTATCCGGGAACGGAAAAACGGTGATTTTGTTTCAGATGTGTTTCATTAAGTAACGCAATTTGTATCGAGTATGTTTGGAGGAAATCTGCAAGCTCTTTAATTCTTTTTCGAATGCCGTTGCAATTCCAGGTGATAATTCTAATGGTGTCGGAATTACCCATGACCGCATTGGCGAATGCTATGTATTAGTTCGGCTACGTGGTGTGCAGTCTGTATTATGTCTGTCCCGGGTTGTGTGATTATGCCACTTAGAAATTGCAGGTCATCCTCAACAAGGTGAAGAGGCACTCTGTGTGCTGGCACACCTAGTACTTGTACTAGTGAGCTCAACGCCTTGGAGGGATCACGTTGCTTGTGGGGCTGGAGCGACTTAGCAGCTTGGTGAGGCCTAGCTGTCTGGGAGGGGCCTACATGGGAGGGAGGAGCTTCTTGTTGTCGAGGGTGTCGCTCGCTTCTCGTTGGGCGGTCCCCGGGAGCGACCAGAGGTTGCCCAACCACGGAGGGTTCTTCTGCTGGGGCTGACGCGACTGACCTTTACGGTTTCTAGTGAACCACTCCGCTGGTTCCGCAGCCTGTGAGTAAGTTTGATGCGTTCTGTTATTTTGGGTTCTGGGAGGCTGCACACGGAAAGACGGTTTTCCCATCTTGTTGCATGCTGCGTACCAAGCGGTGCAACCCCGCTAGGTTGCACCATGGCCCTTGGCGCCGCAAAGTACGCAAAGTCGTTCCAGAGGTGGAACGGTGCATGTGCCTGAGTAGTGGGGTCCTGTGCATTTCGCGCAGATAAGGGTGGGGGACCTACAGTCTCTTTTCACGTGCCAGAATTGTTGGCAACGTGAGCATTGCTTAGGTGTTGTGGCCGACCTGTACTCTTCTACGTGAATTCTAAAGTGCGCCAGGAACTTAAGATCTAAGATCTTCTTATTCTCGGGAGTGTCCTGCAGTTCAATTAAGAACATAGGCAGGGGGGACCTATCGTAGGTGCGCCTTCTCATTTGAACGGCTCTAATGGCCTGGAACCCGCATAGTGCCAGGTCTTCTTTAATTTCGTCCCCGGAGAACTCGGCATACAGTCCTTTTACTATGTAGCGGGCTGTTCTTTCCTGGGGCTGGGGGAGCAAGCTCCAATTAATAATTTTCATTAAAACAATAGAAAATATTGAGTGGTATATTTGTGTACAAACACTTCTTTTTCTTGATCTCGGTAAAAGAAGATATAAATTTGTGAAATTCTTATAATTAGATAAGATAACGAGTAACGTATTTTCCTAAATGTCAGAAAATTAAATATCGTACCTCATTTTTTGTACATCAGATTGATCCTCATAGTTTTCCTCCCAAAGATATCAATCACATCATCAATTCATCATAGAAAGTCATGCTTTTGCGCAAGTACTTCTCAATGCCAAGAAAAGCTAGCGAAGAAAGTCTCTCCTGACCTTCAGTATTTCGAAGATAGGGTTTTATTCTCTTTGTTGCTGAGAATGACCTCTCAGCAGACGAACTAGATGCTAGGATGGTAATTACTAAAATTACAAGTTTATGTAGTTCTGCAAACACAGACACTAATCCCGCTTCTGTCAAGTATTGTTGTAATTTCAAGAGTGTCCTTATGCATTCCAATGTCTCTGAATAACACACACACACACACACACACGCACACACACACACACACACACACACACACACACAATTCACTTCTCAAAATTGGTAAATTCAATGAATTTGCCAAAGCTGTGCTTTAAACTCAACAACTTTTCTGCTGGAAATGGTTTTGCAAATTCTTTGAAATTTGCTGAGTGCAAAATAGTAAGAAATTCGAGTTTTTTCAAGTTAGCAAATCTGGAATCAATACTGATCTTCATTACATCAATAACTTCCAAAGATAATTTCTTATAAGAAGTTGATACATTTTCTCCTGGTATAGTATCTACTCTAAGTCTTTTATTAGGGCCAGGCATACCACAGATATGAGATATTTTATGCCAGATAGATTCAAAATCATCTCTGTGTTTCGTAAGATGCATTGAAAATTTGTCAACTTGGTTACGAAAAACTCAATATGAAAAGCCATCTTTTGGAGTACTTGAAACAATATGTGAGCCTCAGGAAATATACAATAGAACACACAAAGAAAAAAGTTGAAATCAAACCCACGTAATGTTGAAAGGCCTTGAGCACCATACACTCTTTCCGGATCCCAAATAATTATCTGCATTTTAAACCATTGAATTTAATAAGGTTTCTAGATCCTCTTTGTATTCGTACACAGTTTGTAATAGCCTGTTACTATAATTCCATCTTGTTGGAACTTATGTTGGAAATCTCTTGTTTATCTCACATTCGAATGCTGCCATTTGCTTCGTAGTTTCAGTGGCGACTCGTGCCTTACCAACTAGATGAAGAAGTTCACTTAAGCGTGCTGAAAATACAATGCAAAGCCGGTGTCCCACGGTACAACATTTTTTACCAATCTTTTTGTAACCAATGGAATTGCACACAAAAGAAACAGTGTCTATCATACTATACCATTTTTGTGCAATACAAAGGACAGTTCACGTAGCAAGCGAGAGAAATAAACATGGCAGACGCAAATATTAATTTAGCGATTACTATATTAAGTATAGGTTTCGGATATATATCCACAAGTCTCAGTAGGAATAAAATGCATTAGAAGTAAAAGATGTTGGCGGACACGGTCTTTGTTACAAAGAAGAGAATAGGGCACGGGCCGAGCAGTATTGGGTCTACTCAAAACGAATTGAGGTTAGAGGACCCGGAAAACTATCGCAATTTTCCACGAATTTGCGAAGATTTATTTCTCAACCTTCTACATCATGTCGAAGGCAAAATTACGCATCAGGACAAAAATATGACAAGCAGAAAAGAAATAAGAAACAATTGTAATGGTTCACAAACGCACATGAAAATGTCTGCTGTTTTCTTGAAAAGCGTCAGCTGTTGTGTTTCTGTTTGTTTCAAAAGTGTTTAATTGTAATTTACATTTTGAATCTTCCGCCGAGTCATTGTGCTTGTAAAGGGAATGGGTTACATGAATGAAATCTGTGAATCCCTCTGTGTTCCACACGTTACTTTTGTTACTTAAAAGTAAATAAGGCCAGCAGAACAGCGATTGCAAACTACGGCTACTACATAACCAAGAATGGTTATCGAACCAAGAGCTTTTGAATATGTCATTAGGCTTCCCCATTTTATTATCCTCTCTTTTAATGGGTATATCGATGACATCAGTGGGCCACTCGAAGTTAAAACATCTTTCTCGCCTTCACCTTTCCGCCAGGAAAATGGGTTTCTAACAAATTGCAAACTATATCGTTCACTGGATTCATAACAAAACACTTATATTCCGTAATTCAAATATTACAAATACTGGAGTCTAGCAAACTCATAAATTATACCGTTTACAGTAATGTAAAACACCACCTTTAAATTTACCACCACCTCTTCCTCGAGGTAGATGACTACTATCTTCTAACCGCGCAAAAACAGAAACCATCCCCTCTACCGTGTTCTGTGCCCCTACCCAAGTGAAAACCTTTCTTGTTTGCCTGAAACATGTGCATTGCAAGACTGCTCACACTACAAGCAGACATATTTCCCTCTCCACTCAAACATTCCTATATTTCCTAGAGCTGGCCCAACACCGCGTGATTGTTATCCTAAAATGTACAAAGCATGCAGTTCACACACTTAGGTTAGTAACTTAAAATTTCACAAGAAATCCCCATTTGTTACTACTAAATACCAATCTACGCAAAATATTTTTATTAATGCTATTGAAATATACTTACAGTCAGTGGCCGCTCGTGACTTGTCGCAGTGGGTGTGCAGTATATTACAACCTCTCCACCTTTACTCCCTTTCTTTCTCTGACACATACCACACAATTCTAATTCTAAATTGATATGGGTAATTGCGCTCTTAGGTTTTGCTGTCTTTTGTTTTAAATGACCAGTATCACAAGAACTATTATTTGTCCAGATGCCGTTTCTCTCACTCGCAAACAACAAGCACGGAAAACAGCTTCTCTTCTAAGGAATAAACCCGAAAGATTATCTCCTCCAATTTCGCCATGTTATTCATTTCCATACTTTCATAGATTCAAATTTCCCGCTATGTGCAGACACAACTGCATGCAACTTGCTGCCAGAACACAAACATAACAAACAGTAATAAAGACTGTAACACAATAACCATTCCAAACTGAAGTATTGGCATTAGTAAATTACGACATGAAGAGCAATTATATGCATTTATAATCGCTTAATAAGACTAGATGTAATTGTGTTTATAATATTAATATAACTGTCATTTTAATATAGAAGATGGCTATATTATATTTAGAACTGTCACGTTGGCTGCCTAGTAGGTTCTACTAAACAACCGGAGCGAAATGCTCGTAGCAAGGAAAACGGAGGGTCTTGTACGAGAACGTAGTGCGCTTGCGTGGTAAGAATCGCATGTGTTGGCCTTGTCGATTATGCTGCCTTAACTCGCCGTACTCTTAAATGCAAGCTTTGCACCGCTCCCCGTGTACCCCTTGCTGAAAAGCTACCTTCACCAGTCGCAAAATCGGATTTATGCGTCTCAGCTTTTTGACTGAATGCGCTGACATTTGGTAAAGAGGGCGCGGGAAAATTAAACGAGCAAGTTCATGTAGAAGAAAGTTAGACATTGGACTTTCTCATATGCATATCTATAAAATCAAATACATATTCACACGCGGAAGAAAATAGTACGTGTGCAGTTGCGAGTATGTGATCACCCAAGAACCGCCACTGCTTACAGTTGTATTTAAAAGAGCCACATAGAATAATACAATAAACTTTCCTTCGTACACTACAGAGATTTTACGCCATGAAATCTTTCAGCACTTCCCAGCTACCAATGAGTCACGATTGCTTCCGATAACCTACGAAGTATTAGAAGTGTTCAAGGTTACGAATGCACCAATACGAAAATATTCAGGTATTGAATGAGCTCGCGGCACTGGTCACTCGAGCATATGCAACTGTCCGAAGCACGGAGGATGTTCGTAAATAAATTTGAAAATGTATGCAGAACAAATAAAATATTGTTTCGCACGAATTTCGTTTCTTCTTCGTCTTCCTCCTCCTCTTCCTCCCCCTCTCCCCCTCCCTTTCCCCCTCCCCCTCCCCTCCTCCCCCTGAAATTCTTGGGGAAGCGGCGCTTCAGTTGCTTCATTGCACGCTTCGCCACTGACAGCAGTGGTACAGGTCTTATGAAAAGCTAGGACTAGAATCTAAATGTCTTATCTGCCTATATATTCATGTAAAGTGGCATGAACTTGTTTTTCGTAGAATATGGAGTAGAATAAAAATGTAAAAGGAAACTAAAACTTTATGTTGTATTGATTATATTCGTGTTTATTTATAAATCTTTGTTGTTTTCAATAATACATTTCTTTCTCATGGTTGCTTTAGCATGCAAGTATTTCAGAGTTATACACAAAGAACTTTTATTAATTCATCATTGCCGTGATATACACACGTATATTGGCGTCAATATTTCAGGAAGGCCCTGCCAGCATCACAACAGTTAAAAAAGTTCGCAGACCCAAAGTCTAATTCACCATTGTTAATCTAAACCTAATATTCACACGCCCACACATTCGACAAGCTCATATTTCAAACACACTTCAAACAGTCCCATGATCAAAATTCAGATTGAATAACCTGTTTACATATTCCTCCCCCTCCCCCGACCCCCGTACCCCGTCCCCCGTCCCCCGTCTCCGAGTGCGTACTTTCAGAACATTCCTTCCAAAGTTTATTAAGAATTGAATTTATTGAGTACTAAGTATTTAGATCTTGAACTGTCCTTGAACTTGGGTCCCGGCCCTTCTGCCACTGGACAACCTCTAAGATTCCTTACATACGCTTACATTTTGATGTGGCTGTTGTTTATTTCTTTTGCTAATATTTGTAATTTAAGAGGTGGAATCAGGATTAAAAATGCAATGCCATAGCCGGAATTTGAACCACGGATCTTCCGCTTATCGAGCGGCTGCTTTAAAGACACCAACAGTAAGCTTGTTGGCATAAATAAGTAATTTTCTTTGCCTTTTATTATTGCTTGTGTTCTTGCACCACTTTTCTCACCTACTCTTTGTTTCCCTTTCTCGTTAAATTCTTTATTATTTTTAAACCACTCACTTCATTCTAACATTATTCTTTACCTCCCCTCCTTTTTCTTTCCTAAGTTCTCTAGCTACTTGCTAATAAATCCCTCCACCACAAGGATTCACTTTCTCCTTAACCCTTTATTATCCATTTCCACTTGCTTTCCATACTTAGCCTTGGCTTTTTCTAATTCCTACCTAACTTTAACCCTAAACTTTTCATTCCTTCCTCCCTTTTATCTCTGACTACAGTTAATTAAAACCACTTGCTCCTCCTTGTCACGCGTTGGGGGTATTAGTGTCCTCTCTTTTCTTTGGTTTCCTATATGGGCAGGATTAAAAATGGGGAAAATAATACATAAAAGGGCACTTATTCAGGGGATGCCAGTGGCTCAGGTTAGGGGAAAGGATTTGACTTGTGCTGCTGGTGTTCAATTAAATGTTAGACAGGAACAACTTTTAAATATATATTGTATCGAATAAATAGATTACAAAATAGGAAAACAGTTCACTGTGCAAAATAACCTGGGGAACTGTACCAATTATCTTGGTCCCATTTGACCAAGAACATAAAACAAAAATGAAAATATCAGTTAAGTTCTTCTTGAAAATCAAAGAAAAGCATTCTTGGTTAACCACATTAAACATTGACTATAACAAACACATGAAGACTGACTGACTGCACTGTGTTGTACACACAGTCACACTAAGAAAACACACAACACCCTTTTTGGCCAATAATTACGAATAGCTCGTCCAAGCATTTACATTAAACCCTTAAAACCACTGACACTTGACTTAGCAAACTCGTACCAATGCAAATACATACATTCCATTAAGTACCCTTTTGCAATCAATCGTGTCAGCAAATCTAATGGATCGAGCAAACTTGCATTTTACTATGCACTCACGCCTTACTACTGAATTTAAAGAGAAACGCTGTTCAATCCAGCAAACGGCCAAGAACCCATGGCATTAATCCCATTAAACAAACATTCTCTCTGAGTAAAATCAAACAAACAACCAAACATTTTAAGTTGCATCTTTTAAGTTGTATCTCACTAACAAGTATTGCATACTGTATTCACGTAGCCATACTGACGCTGTCCTCCTTGCGCAGCCAACTCCTGGGTCTCGATGATGGTTGGAGACTTTGCGTAGATCGATTGACTTCTTGACTTTTTTTTTTCAAGTGGAGGAAAAATCCATTTACGGAGCCCCATGCGCTGGGATGGCACAGAGGGGGGCTGTGGGCCTCACCCGAAGGTACCTCACTAAAAAACCTCCACCGGTGATTTCAGGAGTGGAAATCCGATAGTACCGCTAATGCACCTGTGGATTGAGGGTGTGGGTTCGTTGGCCGGCCACAGGGGCCTCAGCCAAGTGAGAGATCGCCAGGACGTGAACATTGCAGAGGCCCTGGACACGCCCTTGGGAATTTAGTGAGGAAGTATTAGGTTAGTTGTGTCTCCGGACGGAGACGTCTTGAAGTGGTCCTGGAATAAAGAACAAGTTATAGTGAAAGATCTGGATTAAGCAGGCCCCGTGAGGTCCGACGTCACTCCATGTAGTTGGTGTGCTTATACATTCCTGAAATTAGGAACAGAGTCAGATAACAATTTGATAGAAATTTTCATTGGTTTATGCAGTTGAAGCGTTTATGCATTCCTGAAATTCGGAACAGAGTCAGTCGTTATTCATCTGGCAGACGACTAGTTGGTTTACGCAGGCCCCGTGAGGTCTGACGTCACTCCATGCAGTTGATGTACTAATACATTCCTGAAATTAGGAACAAAGTCAGTGGTTATTTATCTGATAGCAGATTTTCGCCGTGAATGCGCTTGTGCAGTCCTGAAATAAGGAGCAGAGTCATGGAGTTAACTTAAACTATTTACAGGTAGTAGCGGGAGACGCCATGAGAGAGTATGTCCGTGGTAATTGCTCTTGGTCAGAGTTGGGTTTCGCCCAAGCCGCCTGCCCAATCAGAGCACAGCTGCACTTAGACCGTCCCCTCAGTGTGAGATCCGGCTTGACTACAATGAGCAAGGACTTTCAAGTGCCACTGGCAGAAGGAGAGGAATGAACATACCATGGCTGAGTAATTTTGGATGTTTTGTCTTTGCACTAACGCGTCTAGGTATTGTTGGATGCTTATTTCTGGTTCCTTCAGGCCAATTCTTCTATCGAACAGCGAGAGAGGTCTTTTGTGCGTATCTCGTTCGAGGTTATACCCACCTAGTTCTCGAATGAGGTGGTTGTGGTTTTTATCTTTCTTGTCGTATAAGTTAGCACTTTGCGCTTTAGTGCACTGTTCAATGGAGTGTAACTTAAGCTCGTTGTGTATAATATAAGCCCATGCTACTTGTGGGAGCTTTGCTATTACCCTAACTATTCTGTTTTGGAGCGTTTTCAGCTTATTAATATGTATGTGTTTTGGTGGCATAGCCCGAAACGGGGGCCGCGTATGTTAGGATGGGCCTTATCAGAGATTTGTATAGCATAAGGTTCATATTTAGTTGTAATTGGCTGTTTTTGTTTATCATAGGGTAGAGTTTATTTAATTGGCCGTTTGCCTTTGCCCTAATGGTGTCTATATGCTTTTTCCAGGTCAGACCTTTGTCCATGGTAACACCTAAGTAGGTGACTTGGTCTTTCCATTCAATTTGGTCGCCTCTGTATGCCAGAGACGGTTGTGAATGCCTGGGGAGCCTGTATTGTATGCGTTTTGTGAATATGATTGATTGGCACTTAATGGTGTTTGCTTTGATTCTCCACTTTGAGAACCACGGCTCCAGCTCATTTAGAGCGTTCTGCAAGCGCAGATGGATCATCCGTGGTTGCGCGGATTGCGTTACTAAGGCTGTATCATCAGTATATATGCATTTATCAGTACCTACGCGTAAATTCTCGCATATCATTGATATATAGATTAAATAGCGTCGGTCCTATTAAACTTCCTTGTGGGACTCCCGCCCTAATGGGCCCTTCGAGTGGAGGAGCAGTCCTCCACTACCACCCGGAAGTGCCTTGTGCTTATATAATCTTTGATTAGCGCAATAATTGAATCGGAGAAATTGTAATGTTTTAGCTCATGGAGTAGGCCCGCATGCCAAACCTTATCGAAAGCGCGATCAATATCTAGGAAGATGGCGCCAGTTGATTAATTGGTATTGTAACCTTTGGTAATTTGCTCTGTTAGTCGAAGTAGTTGAAGGGCAGTGGAATGTTGCGATCTAAAATCGAACTGTCCTGCAATTAGTAAATTGTGTTTAACGATGTGGGCGTTTATTCTTTTGAGGATTATTTTCTCAAGTACCTTACCTATTGTGTTTAATAGGCTAATTGGCCTGTAGTTGGCAGGTAACGAGAGATTTTTCTTTGGCTTCGGAAGCATGACGATCTTTGCCTCTTTCCATTGTGGTGGGAATCTACCTTTATCCAGAGTGTAGTTGAAAATTTTTGCTAGCAGCCGAAGCGCTGCTTGTGGAAGATTTTTTGGTACCACATTTTGTATTTTGTCCGGCCCCGGGGCCTTTCTATTGTGCGAGTGTCTAATTATCCAACTTATCTCGCCAACGTTCGTTTTTCGCATTTTGTTTTGCGTGGTCGAGTAGTCGGTTTCGTTGACCTCGTGTTCAATATTTAAAATTTCTTCTTCGTTTGCTTGTCCCAGTGGCGGATTTTGTTTGAATACTTCTAGTGTTGGCGCAAAGAACTCTGCTTTGGCCTGAGGGAGTTGGTATTTGTATTTACTAGAGGTGGAATTACTGTTTTTGCACGTGTTAAGCATTTGGCTATTCTCCAGACCGTGTTGGATTGGGGATTGAGGTTTTCCAAAGTTTGGTTCCATTCGTTCCACACGAAATCCCTAGTCTGGGCCGTCGCTGCGCTCATCGCATCCAGATACTCTTGCCGGTGGATTGTATTTATAGTCCTTTGCCACTTGCGGCGTAACAGATTGCGGTTTTGGTGCAAGAGTTTAATATCCGTCGGATATCGTGTGTTGATTGTTGGCCTGTATCTTAGTGGGACACACACGCGCAGGGGGGTTTAGAGGCCTTCGTGCACTTGCTTGGTATACGGAGCAGCCGCGCCTCTTTGCTCCGTGGCCTATTTGGCCGCAGAGTACACAGTGCCATTCAAACGGGGGAACGGCGCACGTTCCTGAGGGGTGGGGGCCTGAGCATTTGGCGAAGACAAAGTGAGGGGCCCTACAGTCCCGCAGTGTGTGCCACAACTGTTGGCATTTGGAACACTGCTTCGGCTCAGGAGCTTTGAAATGTGCCAGGAATTTGAGGGCCAATAATTTTTTACCTAACTCAGGGGAAGCTGCCACCTCTATGAGGAACATCGGCAGCGGAGTGCGACGCCACTTGCGTCTTCTCATCCGCACAGCTCTGAGCGCCGGTATGCCTATGTGGGCCAGGTATTCTAAAAGTTCTTCTCCGGTGATCTCGGCGTACAGCCCTTTTATCACATACCTGACTGATGTTTCTTGGGGGTAGGGGACTAGGTAGTGGGGTACGCCTCTTGACTTGAGGTATCCTAACCAAATTTGGTAGTCCCGCAAGCAGGACACATTTAGAGTTATGTCACCGGGGTTCCGGGCCGAGGAGAAGTAATAGTAAAAAATTACTTTATGCGACTTATTAAAGTCCTGAGAAAGGGCGCGTAAAATGTTTGCCTGGCTCTTGTAAATGTAGACCGGTGCCAGGTCTGCCCCCTTTACTGTGAGTGGGTTCACGGGGGTTTCGGTGGAGCTAGCATTCTCCGTGTATGTGTGTGTCTGGAACAGAAACTATCTCCGTTGGGTCGTTCGAGGTGTCAACACTCTGACTCACAGAGCTCTGTCGGTCTCCGATCCCAGCCACCTAAAACAAGAGCTGCAGCACCTGAGGCACACATTCCGCCAAAACGGCTACTCTGTAGAGGATATTGAAGCCTCAATCTCCAAGGCCAAGAGAGGAAAACCACAAACTCGGCAAACACCAGACCAGCCGACCGCCACTGCCTGAATCCCATACACTGGCAATCTTTCCGGCAGAATCAGTAGAATTCTCGCAAAACACAACATCAAAACCATCGACAAGCCGCCTTTGAAGATTAAACACCTAGTGAGACCGGTAAAGGACAAACTGGACCTTAATGTACCAGGGGTATACCGTATCTCCTGTGAATGCGGGACGCCGTACATAGGGCAAACCGGCAGGACCTTTTCCACCAGAGTCAAGGAGCACGAACGGTCCGTACGATTAATGCAGCCTGACAAGTCAGGGCTCGCGGAGCACTGCTCTGAAGAAGACCACAGAGCTAACTTCAAAGATACGACCATTGTGGCAAAATGTAGCGGTTTTTGGGAACGGAGGGTTAAGGAGGCTCTGTCCATCTCCTCCGAGAAGAGTACACTGAACCGGGATGCTGGATTGCAGTTTGGTCCATCCTGGAAACCAGCCTTAAAATTGGAAATTGACCGACTCAGAAAACACGGATTCCAACGGAGCGGTGAACCACCTCCGCACTAGACCGTGTTTTCTACTCGGTACGTACTGGCTGACAGTACATATACTGGTCCGCGCACGCCACTCCACATAAAAGAATAAGAACCACAACGAGCAAATACGAATGCTCGGGGAGTATGATATGACTCGCGACAAACACCTCCGCCCTCTATCATTGTTCGATCGCACTATAAGCATAGGCGAACCTGAACTCAACATACAGGAATACCTGAATAATTTAGTACCATGAAATTACTTGTTAGGGGATGAAGGGAAGCACACAACAAACACACAACACTATAAAAACATACACTTACACTCAAGCCCTCACAAGTCCTTGTGCTACCTAGCCAAGGCGGACCCCGGGAGACGAGGGCCTCCCCGGTAGTGGCACAGGCTCGCTCCTGCACTCAGGCAGACAGCCCGCCATGTGTGCACTTATACGACCAGGCAAGATCAGGTACACGATTAATGACGAAGCCTCCGGCTTAATCACACCCTAGTAACTAAGATTAAATGACACAGTAGAAGTTATCTCTACAAGTTGTAAATTTTATAAATATCACCATAACTGCACCTAGTTATATAAGCATTTCTTAAAATACTACTAGCATAGATTATAGGACGCAATATAAATTAAAAAAAAATAAAATAATAATAAAAAAAATACGCTAAGGACAAGAAACGAAACCTTCGGGTGGAGTTTTAAAACAAAACATGCTCATTCACTCATCCCTCACATCCATCTACACCTAACGATGCCAAATGGCTGAAACACAAAAAGAACACCATCAACTATCATACACATCACCATTATTTACTACCAGGGGGCACTCAGGGCTTATGTCATGTTTGCCCTCCGGCACATCAGTAATACTCGCTGTTACTGCCACTGGCAGGCAGCTTCCATTTCTCACCACAGAATGCGCAGGTGCTTTATGCGGTACTGCAGCATAGAGGCCTTGACCTCAAGACTTCCGGTGGGGTTTTTTAGTGAGTAGGCTGCCCGGGTTCGAAGCCAGGGTAGGAGTCTTACACTCGCATGCATGCATGCATGCGGTTAGGGCGTAGGTAGCCTTTTTCCCCACCACAAAAAAAAAAAAAAAAAAAAAAAAAAACCACTCCACAACCCTGCAACTTCTGAGAGCCGCAGAACACATCACGCACGGGTGTAACTTCCGAAAATCGACAGGTGCACTCCTACTTGATGTAGAACGCGCTTTCGGCAGTTTGGCACGCGGGCCTGCTCAAGAAACTCAAAACACTTAATATACACGACTCTCTAATAAAACTAATCGCTAATTACCTCCACAATCGGACATTCCAGTCCAGAGTAAACAACCATCTCTCTTCCCCCCGCCCTATAAAAGCGGGAGTCCCACAAAGAAGTATATTTGGGCCGAATATCTTTAATATAACAATGAACGATATCCCGAAAACACACAACACGAACTTATTCATCTACGCAGATGACACGGCAATCGTAGCGCAATCGGGGAAAGCAGAGTTCATAACACAGGAGGTTACAAAACGCCCTTAACGAGCTACAGGATTGGTTCACCAAATGGCGAATTAAGGTGAAGGCCAAGAAAACGCAGGCTATCATATTCATCAAAAGAATCAACCATAGACTAGGAAAACACCAGCTTCCACCACTCACCATATTTGGAGAGAACATTGAGTAGAAAAACACAGTCACCTGGTTAGCGCTTAAAATGGACCAGGGACTCACATGGAAGCAGCATATATTCCAAATAAGGGGAAAAGCGAACGCCCAATTAGGCAAACTATATCCCCTTATAAACATGAACTCGCAACTAAAACTCAAAATGGGACTAACATTATACAAGACGCTTATCCGCCCTATACTCACTTACGCTGCTCCGGTTTGGGGTTATGCCGCAAAAACACATATGCGCCTACAAAGACTACAAAACAAAATACTACGACTGGTAGCAAAAGTGCCTTACACTGCACCAGCGGACTTATTACACGAGGAACTAAAAATGCACACGATAGAGCAATTCATTAAAAAGCTATCACACGATACGTATAAACACTTGCATAAACATCACAACCCTTTAGTAACGAACCTAGGCAACTATACTATGGAAATTTATAAGCACGCTAGACCGCTAGCGCTCTTCGACAGAAATCTAACTCCAAATAACACGGAAGTAGAGGAATTCTTGAACAACCTACTACACGACTAAATGAAACATTGACACAGGACTGTTCCCTTCTCACCACACAACAAAACCTTCCTTATTCCCTGTTTCAGACCGCAGCCTGCCACAGATCCCTACAAGCCCTCGGCGACTGCCGAGGCGGACCGGGATAACTAGGGCCTCCCACCAGTGTCCTACGTGCGCGGTGAAAGCGGGCCACCGTATGATGGAGTAGGACACTCCGAAGACCCGGCGAGTCCAGGACAAACGCTGATACGACAAGACCTGCCTGTCTCGGGCAGACAAAGTGGAAATCTAGCACGATAGCATACATATTAAGCACGTGTACAAATCACTGACCATTAGCTGATACTAGCGACTTGCAGGTACATACCTGTGCAACACTAGACATAAGCCTAAATATTGCACGAAAAACATCTTTTGTACCCTAACACTAACATTAGCTTATTTCATAACGACTTGCAGGTTTCACCTGTGCATCGCTAGATATAAGCTCAAATATTGCACGAATAACGCCAGTTACACTAACTCTAACATTAGCAGATATCATAACGACTTGCAGGTAAATACCTGTGTAACACTAGATATAAGCTCAAATATCGCACGAATAACTTCAGGTATGCTAACACTAACATTAGCAGATATCATAACGACTTGCAGGTAAATACCTGTGCAACCCTAGATGTAAGCATTGCACAGATTACACCATGTTACGCTAACACTAACATTAGCACGTACCATAACGACTAACTGGCCTATGCCTGTGCAACTTTAATCATAAGTAAGCACAAATAGTGTCTCATATTAACACCAAGTTAACAACGCATGTAACCCTCTTGGTCCTGTCCAGGTTTCATGGGCATTACCAAAAAGCAACTTCTGACTCGCTCGCATGTACTGCATGCCAGCTAAAGCTTTCAAGTACTAACCGGGGTGCTATGCGGGACCCGACAAACGCACGATGATGCACGATAACAATAGCACTGTACGAACTAACACGTGGAGGGGTTTTTTAGTGAGTAACCCTCCCCCTTCAGGGCGCAGGGACCCTCACACTGTTGGTCTCAGCATGTCGGCCTCCGCCTGTAACGGGTTTTTCCCCTCCACGGAAAAAAAAAGCTTTTCATTCTCACTCTCTAGATGGTCTTTTGGCATACGCAACCTGCATATGTTGTTGCATCACCTTGACTTAGTGGGTAGAACGCTACACCTACACTACGTGACATCTGTTCGTCGTGTTATCTACGCCGTGGCTGGAGTTTTTCACCTAGTATCGCTGCAGCATACAAGAATAGACTTTGTGCTAGTTTTGCACGACTACTGAAATAACTCAACTCACCTAGCGGGTAAGGTAGCACGGCCTTAGCCACCAGTCCTTTGACTGGTAAGGCGCCCTGGGGTCCTGGCCCTCTGCAACCTGCACCAACCAGCGCTCGCTGAAACTATACTGACTGGACAGACTATGGACAATTCTAATACTACAACTGATATGGCAACTTCTACATCTCCTTCACCGTCACCCCAAAATACCAATGTACCAACAGCATCAACTCAAGCGTCCCCTGCTCTCTACTACCTAGAGGGAGGCAACCTGCAACTTTATATGGATCAAGTACTGGTGATAAACTCGCAACTTCCACTAACACCAGAGACTCACACCATCCTGTTAAGTGAGAAAAAGGCGCGCAATCTCTACATTGTGCAGGCCGACCAACATCTGCTACAGAGCCTACCTAACGACAACGTGTCACGAGGTGACCTTGTGATGCTGTATAAAACTATGGCCGCGCATAAACTGCGAGTCGAGGCCATAGATGAGTACCTAACACAGCATGATAAGGCTGTCGCAAACCAGGAACAACAGTGGCAAACAGTCACACCAAAACGGAAGAGAAATGTGGTGCCCTCTCCAACACCATCAACTTCCGTCGCTAACAAGTACCTGCCACTAGCAACTGCTAGTAATCACGCAGACAACACACCTACACCTCCAGCCGTCACTACAATGGACACCTCAGATGGAGAGCCTGCAAACGCTGCTCAAACAACCACCATCCCAAAATCTACCAGGGCAACTCCTATATTTCTCAGACCCCAAGCAGGCCCGCGATATAACAGAATCCCTCAGCACCACTCATCCAAAAGTACAGTTCCACATACGAAATATGAGTGGAACCGTGGCATTCCTGCCCAACTCTCCTGACGATCACCGTGCAATCAGGAAGGTGCTTAGCGAGTCCTCTGTACAATTCTTAACCACCTTGCTACCAGAGGAAAAACTCATGTACGTGACTTTGAAAGACCTGCCGATGTATATAACAGAAGCTGAAGTGGCAGAACACCTTAAATCACTGAACTACCCTGTGGAGCGCGTAGGGCAGCTACTTTCAAACCGCAGTCAGCCTCCACGTCTCTTGCCACACTTTAGAGTGGCCCTCAAGAAAGAGGCCCACTCCAAAAATATTTATCACGAGACGCGCATGTTCAACGCGCTCATTCGTGTAGAAGCTTACCACCCGCCCGCACAGCCGCTCCAATGTACAAATTGTCAGCAATTCCAGCACAGTGCCGCAGGCTGTCATCTAAAACCTGTGTGCTCCTTCTGCGGCGAACAAGGCCACAAACGTCAGTCCTGTCAACTGCCAAGGAGCCAAGCGAAGATGCTTCAACTGCGGAGGCGAACATTCCTGCAGGTACGCCAAATGTCCTGTTTGGCAGGAAGCCCGTACAGAAATGCATCTCAACAAAAACGGGCAGCGTACCCGCTTCGATGCTGGACCTAAAGGCGGAAACCCCATGGGTCTGCCCAAGGAGGCTTTCCGTGGCGCCCGGTTCCCAGGACTGGGCCCCATCGAACCGGTCCAACACACTAGTTACTCTACAGCGGTCAAAACGACCACTTCACAACCTCAAATTCCAGGAACCAAACCTACAGAAACAGTTAAACTTCTGCAACCAACTTCCACTGCACCCACAGGCTCCACAGTTGCTCCAAAGCTACCCCAGCTTCCGTTGAGCATCACCAGATCTGCTCCTAAAGGCATGCCAAGGATGCACAAGGATACCCCAGAAGAGCTACCCCGCCCACCACTACCCCGACAACAAGCATAAAAACACCTGTCGGCCTACCCACAAGCTGCTTCACCCTCTACATCACCGCTAGTGCCGGATGCTCAGTTCCTCAGTCTCATGAGCAAAATACCGCTCCACCTTCAAGCGGACTTTGCAGCAGTCCTCGCCGAGGCCCTCGTCCGTATACCTGCCTCTATCGCCTCACAAACAGTACTGGTCTACACAGTATTCACATTCATGAGTCAAAATAGCGGACAGGAATGATGTGGTAACCAACCTCCTTGGGCTCCGGATTTGCTCCTGGAATGCCAATGGAATCCGTGGTAAACTGCAAGAAGCTAGAAGCTTTCTTGCAGTTAACAAAGTACAACTTCTTCTGGTCCAGGAGACACACCTGTCAAGCAACCAGAAAGCTACAATTCCAGGTATGGTCTGCCACAGGAGCGACCGAGATGACGGTTACGGTGGTACAGCCATCTACGTCAGCCGGACCATCCAACACCATCGCCTCCACCTAACCACCACAGAAGGTCTAGAAGGAACAGGAATTGCCTTGTTCCACCAACAGAGGCCCACTTAACTTGTGCTCGCTATACATACCACCCGGCAGACGCATCAGAGAGCAGGATCTGGACTCTGTATTCTCACATGGGTTGCCCACTCTTGCCATGGGTGATCTCAACGCAAAGAGCCCGTGCTGGACCTCCACTATCAGGAATCACAGAGGTATACTCCTGGAAAGCTATCTCGAACGTAGAGGCTTAGTCGCACTTGCACCAGCATCTCCGACCATCGCCTATGGAAACCGTCGACCTCCTGACTGGTTGGATATAGCAATTTTGCAAAACATCCGCAGTCACCCACAAATCTTCTCCATCCCCGAGCTCTCCTCAGACCACTATCCTGTCCTTCTCATCTTCAGGGCAAGGCCAAACGCCAAAGCCCCTCCAAACTCCATCAATCCCCGGAGAACCGACTGGAAGAAATACAGTGCACTGATGGCCGATCAGCAAGCCGAAATCCAACCATGCCTCAGTGCTGTGGACGCAGACAAACTCGCCAGCAAAATAACCAGTACAATGATGTCAGCCATGTCCCAGGCCACCCCTCCTCGTCGACGTTTCTCAGGAGAAATGAAAGCTCTTCCTCACGCCATACGCCAGCTTATTGCTGCTAAGAACAAGGCACGGCGCAAACACCAACAAACGCGCAACCCCATGGACAAAAGAGAGCTGAACCGCCTCCAGATCATACTCAAACTTGAGCTCCAAGACTACAGAAACGAGGAGCGGGAACGTCGCCTAGGCTCACTTGACACTGAGGACTCTTCCCTCTGGAGGATATCTAAGGCCATACTCAAAGTCCCCTCTCAAGATCTACCCCTCTCAGATGGCACAAGGGTCGCCCAGTCAGCGAGGGAAAAAGTTGAGCTGATGGCTGAGCATCTCCTTTCGACATTCCATCCGGCGCAATCTCTAGACGTCGACCTCTCCAACGGAGTCGAAGCAGCGGTTCAGGACTACTTCTCCGTGCCCTTCGACGTTGAAAAAGTACACCTAACCACCGTAGTCGAAGTCACCAACATCATAGCCTCTGTCCAACCTTACAAAGCTGCTGGCGATGACGGCCTGCCAAACGCTGCCTTCAAATCCCTACCAGCTCAGTGGACCACTTTACTGGTCCACCTTTTCAATAACCTTCTTCGACTGGCTCACTTCCCGGCCGCATGGAAACACGCACGCATAATCACTCTGCCAAAGCCGGGAAAGAATGCGCAACACCCAGGCAATCATAGACCTATCAGCCTCCTACCAGCAATCAGCAAGATGTTTGAAAAGGTGGTCCAGAAACGCCTCCAAACCATACTCGACTCCCACAACATCCTCCGGCCAGAACAATTTGGCTTCCGTCGCAAGCACCCAACCACGCACCAACTCCTCCGGCTTGTGGACGACGTTATACGCGGCTTCAACAATCGGCACTACGTTGCAGCCCTATTTCTAGACATTTCTCGAGCCTTCGACACTGTGTGGCATGAAGGTCTCCTCCACCGCCTCATCAGCTATGACACCCCTCCCTACCTAGTACACCTAATCCACAGTTTCCTGTCACACCGCACATTTGTTGTCACCAGGGACATCATCCATTCCCAACCATACTCCATCAACGCAGGGGTACCTCAAGGCAGTGTTTTGGGGCCCCTGCTGTTTCTAACCTTCGTCAACACTCTTCCCACTCTTCGGGGCTGCAACTTATATCTATTCACTGACGACACTGCAATTACCACTGCATCATCTCACCACGGTATTGCAGTGTAACGTCTACAGCACTATGCCGATATGCTGACAGTATGGTTCGCCACGTGGCGTATGAAGCTAAACGCCAACAAGTCAACAGCCGTAACATTCACGAGGCGGCACCTCCAGGACGTAGACGAACTTCGTCTCTCAGGCGAAAACATCCCCTGGTCTACAGAAGCCACTTATCTAGGCATCCAACTGGACATGCACCTTACATGGAAGCCCCACATCGCTAAACTGGCCTAAGAAATCAGCAGACGTATGGCCTTGTTGTACCCCTTGTACAACAAGAAGTCCCCCATGTCCCTGAAGAACAAACTCCTGGTTTACAAGCAGATTGTCCGACCTGCAATCACTTATGCCTGCCAAGTCTGGGGAGCAGCAGCCAAGACCAATCTCAACCTGCTACAAGTACTGCAAAACCGCTACTTACGCACATTCATAGCCGCTGATTGGTACATTCCCAACGAAAACATTCATACTGACCACTCCTTCTCTACCCTAATTGACTACATCAAGCATCTATCCAACAAATTCTACGCCAGTCTTCCCCACAGCTTTAACCACCTTATCCGAGGCCCTCGGGGAATATGCTATAGACCCCGGGGAGACTTACAAACGACCCAGGCTTGTACTGACACAACCATAAATTGCCTATGATAACTGACCAAATCATTCCATCACCAACAGATCTTCTACTACTGATAAAAAAACACCTCATCCCCTACCCAATCATGCTATCTCTCAAACTCTAATTTCCACCATCTAACCACCGTCTTCAATTAATTACCCACCCTAAAGCCAGAAAGGGAGTAATCCCGGAATGGCAAGAGTCAGAGGGCGCCTCCCATAGGGAGGATAACCCCTCAGTGACCCCACTACGATGCTTTTCATTCTTCATCTTGAAGATGGGAGAGATTTACAGTTCCGAAATGTCGATGTCCCTTCATCACTACACCTGGCTCGAAGCCCGAGAGCATCTAGAATATGTTCGTCGCCAGGAAAGCTTCAAATCATATTGAACACTACGGAGTCTAGTTCCTTACCATCACGTGTGTGACTCCTGAACGTGCTAAGCTGTTCCTCTATGACATCCAGAGGAACAGAGTCCCGGGGAAGCCTCATGGCATGCATGAGTTTAGAAGCGGACTCTGTTCACTTGGTGTATTCTGGGTGGTCTGGGGGCCTCCTTTGTGGGGACGAGCGACTTAGGTGCAGGAGGGTGAGGCCCTCCTGCTACTTGTGTGGGTACGTGTGTAACTGTGTGTGTGCGTGTGGGTTGTGGGAGGAGGTGAGGGGGTCGCTCATACCTAGCTGGACTCTCCTCGGTGACTAGTCGGGGAGCCTCAGCCACAGGGGGCTCAGCTATAAGGACCGGCCGGACTTTACCTCTTTTTTCAACTGTGAGCCACCCTGTGTGGTGCATTGCTGCACTGGCGGCAGCCTCAGCGAAGCTATGTGTCCTGGGAGTTGGTCTTTGAGGCTGCGCGCGGTGAGCTTTAGAGGCCTTCGTGCACTCTGCTTGGTATACGGAGCAACCGTGCCACGTTGCTCCGTGGCCTATTTGGTCGCAGAGTATACAGTGGCTTTCCAACGGGGCATCGGCGCACGTTCCTGAGGGTCTGGGGCCTGAGCATTTGGCGCAGACAATGTGGGGGCCCCTACAGTCCCGCAGTGTGTGCCATAGCTGTTGGTATCTGGAACACTGCTTCGGTTCAGCAGTGCTTTTATATTTTTCATCCTAACTTTGAAATGTGCCAGGAATTTGAGGGTCAATGGTTTTTTATCTAATTCAGGGGAAGCTGCCACCTCTATGAGGAACATGGGCAGCGGGGTGCGACGTCAGTTGCGTCTCCGCATCCGCACAGCTCTGAGCGCCGGTATTCCTATTTGGTCCAGGCCTTCTAACAGTTCTTCTCCGGTGATCTCGGCGTACAGCCCCTTTATCACATACCTAACGGATGTTTCTTGGGGGTGGGGTACGCCCTTAGACTTGAGGTAACCTAACCAAGTTTGGTACTCCCTCAAGCAGGACACATTTAGAGTAATATCATCGGAGTTCCGGGCCGAGGAGAAGTAATAGTCAAAAGTGACTATGTGACTTATTAAAGTCCTGAGAAAGGGCGGGTAAAATGTTTGCCTGGCTCTTGTGAATGTAGACCGGTGCCAGGTCTGCCCTCTTTACTGTGAGTGGGTCCACGGGGGTTTCGGTGGAGCTGGCATTCTCCGTGTGTGTAGGTTCTTCGGGTTGTGGAGAGTTGTTGGGTGGTGTTTTAGGAGTGGGGGTTGAAGGTTTTTTGGTGTTGGATCCGGATTTGTCCAGTTTGCTTCTCAGCACCCTGGTCGTCTCCATGGAACTGGAAGTGGACGCCTTGGAGTTACCTGCCATCGCGTAAAGTAAATGCTTAAGAAAAAGCGTGAATTAGAAGAGATAAAGAATGTATTTAAGTATTTAAGAGGGGTAAGGGCCTAGCGGGACCTTAAACCCAAATAGAAAAAAGAGGAAGAGAGAAGAGTAGAAAGGAAGAGCAGCTAGCGAGCGCTAAAAAGCACGGGGAGAAGAGAGCCGGACCTCAGAGAGGCGCTTAAGCTAATCTAAAAGATTGCTTACTATGGCCTTACTCCCCTACTCGTCTATACTGTTTTGTGTGCCTTAGCGCTAGCGCCTTAGCTGAGCTTTGGAATGAACCACGGCAATGCTCGAACCGTATTCCAGCGGTGGCAGCTTCTTTGCTGCGACGGTTTCTCTTGAAGTTCTCTCTCGCTGTTGTTGTCGTCTCGAAGGTCCACGCCGGAAAGCCCCTTCTTGACTAATTAATTAATTAAAAATGTTGATTTGGGCATGTTATGTAACATGCCCGGGCTATTTAGGGATACCACCTTCAGCCGCGTTTGGGATTTTTATTTGTTTGTGTGGGGGATCTTTCTAGCATGTGTGTGTTTTTGATATTGTGATTTGGTATTGTGATTGTGTCTTTTGTGAAGTTTTTGTAAATCATCCCTAGCTGCATGGCACGGCTTCTACCCAAGAAGAATTTAGTTTGGTTGCTTATTTGGTGTTTTTGTTTGTTGGTGCTGCTGCATCTCGTCGGTATTTTTTATGCACGTTTGCATGATTTGTGTGTTTGGTGTGTGTGTGTGTTTATGTGTTTGTGTCTATTGTGTGTCTAAATGTTCTGAAAGTGTTGTAAGTGTGCCTGTAGTTTTTCTTGTTCCTGTTGTTGGTATTTGTCATAAACGTGTATTAGTGTGATGAGAGGAGGGTTTTTGTCTTTTTGTGTTTCTGTTATTGTTTTCATTTCCTGTGCGGTGTTTATAAGTGTTCTTCTGTAGTGTCTTGTGTGTGCATTGTGTATGTATGTGATCATTTGTTTTGCTATGTGTGTGTCTATGGGTGCTGTGTGTGTGTTGGTACAGTGTGTTTGTTCTGAATGATAGTGAAAGTTTGGGAGCAGTTCTAAGGCACCTCCTCTCGTAGGATTTTATTTTGTCCATCATGTCGGTAGTGATTAGTGGCATTGTGGCTACGGCTGCATATGTCAGTTGTGGTCGTATGAGTGTGATGTAGAGTTTACGTAGTATTTGTGGTGTGAGTCCTCGTCTGTTTAGTTTGGCCAGGTAAGTCAGTGTGAAGTGAATGGGTTGTGCTTTGTTTAAGAGTTTTGTGTAGTGTGGTTTGATTTTCAGTTTGTTGTGTATGTGTATTCCCAGGTATTTAACTGTTTTTTCACATGTGATATTTTGTTTGTTGAATGTGAGTGTGGCTGTTTTGTATGAGTGGCTGTTTTGTTTATGGCGATGGCTTGGGAGAAAGTAACAGCTTGTTGCTGATTTTTAAACGTGAGGGCAAAAGTGTTCTTTGGGAGTCTTTGTGCTCTGAAGAGCGTGTTGGTGTCAATGTGTGTTTTCGTCATTAGGCTTCTCATAAGCCAAATAGTTTGCTTGTCGGGGATGCAGTTAACGATGTATAGCGTGAAATAACCATGTGGTGTTGGGGTTATGAAGGATGTTGGGATGTTGTGTTGTGTGTTGTTGTTGTTGTTGTTGTTGTTGTTGGCTAGGGCTCCTATCCTTGGGCCTAGTCGCGACGTGGATTCAATGCTGCTGTCCGAATCATGATTGTTGGGTTCAATTGAAGATGTGCTGCAGCTATAGCTGACGGAGTGGGTTCGGTGTTTTGTGCGTGTTTTCCTTTGTGTTTTGCTAGTAGTTGATGTGGGTGAGGTTGTTCAGCGTGTATGTATTTGGTTTGTGGGTGATGGTGTGGGTTTTGTGTTGTGTGTGTGTGTGTGTGTGTGTGTGTGTGTGTGTGTGTGTGTGTGTGTGTGTGTGTGTGTGTGTGTGTCCCGCTAGTGGACGGTGTTGGAGTAGTTGCAGATTTCGCGATGGGTGGTATTTGCAGTCGTGGTGTTTTTCCTTTTGTCCGGACGTGGGGGCGGTTAGTTCCGGGATCTGGAGGTTTAGGAGGTTTGGCCGCTGACTGACACTTAGTCATTCTTTGGCCGGAGAGATTTGGTTTGACGGGAGGTGGCTGCTGAGAAGCGCGGTTTTGTGCACCCTAGAATCTTACGATTGCCAAGTGTAGTCCCTTTGGACTACAGAACTCACGTTCTTTGGCAGATTGAGCTGGCTCAGTGGGTGACACAGAACCTCACCACAAGGATAGGTGGGGCGGGAAAATGAGGTGGGGGGGGGGGGTTATTGGGTGAGGGCGTGGGATCTTAGGTGGTGTACCCTCAGCTTGCTTGCCAAGCTTCTTGAGAGCACACCGTTTGCAGCTTTGCCTGAGTTGGCACGACGTTTCTTCGTCACGATGCGACTGCCGTGCCGGTCGCTACTGGATGCTCGCCGTATCGCCTCACCGTACCGCTGCCTGCCCGAGAGTGGTCCTGCCGGCTGCTGCTACCATCGGAAGACAGTCGAAGATAGACGACCTGCTGCTGCGCTGGCTCGCTGGCTTCTCGCCGCTTTTTTTTTTAAAGTTTATTTTTGGCTGGCCCCTCCTCCGCCAGCAATGGTGACGATCAACCAAAGGGGATCTATAACGCCTCCCCTACCATGCACTAACTACTTCTACCGGACTAGGGTAAGGTAGTGCAGGGAGGAACTGGCGTTATTAAGCCAGATACCACTTAAGCACTCTGGGATTAGTAGGTGGTTGCTAAGAAAGACGCCTGCTTGCAAGGGAACAAGCAGACAGACTGGGGCTAGGTAAGGCACTTTGCTCGCGGCACAGAACCTGACCTAGGTGTTAGTGGTGGAATCATGCGATAATTGAGTAAAAGTGTTTACGTACCTGTGCGGTGGTGGTCGTCTCAACTTTCAGGTGATTTTTGACTGATCCTTGGTGCCCTGAAACAGATACTGCAGTGACATGTGTTGTTAGGTTATTACTCGCAGGGGGTGCGTCAATTGGTTGTATTTTATTTAAGTTTCTTGGTGTTTATTATTTTATTCTCTTTCTCTTTTATTATTTTTTTTAATTTATTTATTTGTTTTTTTATTTTGTTTTTTAAGCACACATACATAATTATCTGGCTTTTAGCGGATTCGTCTCCCGTTATTTTATCAGGTCCTAGTTCCATGTTTGGTTGTCATGTATTTGTCTTATTGGCGGACAAGTTGTGTCAGGTATTGTTGTATGTCTTGTTCCAGGTTGTTTTTAGAGAGGGTACGGTCAAAGAGCATGAGGGGCCTTTTGTGTTTGCCTGTGTTGGTCGTGTACTGTTCTAGTTGGTGGATTAGTGGGTTTCGGCTTGTTTCAGACTTTTTGTACATGTTGAATGCCAGCTTTTTAATGAATTCTTCAATCGTGTGCATGTTGAACGCCTCGTGGAGGATGTCAGCAGGTGCTGTTCTGCGTACCTTCCTAATTATTCTGAGGACTTTGTTTTGTAGGGTTTGAAGTGTTCTGATGTGTGTAGGTGCACAGTGTCCCCATGCGGGCGAGACGTACGTGATGATTGGGCGGATTAACGTTTTGTATAGTGTGAGACTTAGTCGTGTGTTGAGTGCTGACCTGCTGTTGAATAACGGGTATAGGCGGCCCAATTGGGCATTTGCCTTGCGCCTGACGGTCTTAACATGGGATTCGAAAGTTAGTCCAGGGTCTAGCGTTAGGCCTAGATACTTGACTCTGTTTGTTCAGGTTATGTTTTCGTTAAACAGGGTGAGAGGTGGCAGGGGTTGGCGGTGAGTTCTTCTTTTTGTGAAGAGCATCAGTTGTGACTTGTTGGCGTTTATTCTGATGCGCCATTTGCTCAGCCATGGTTCCAGGCTCTCAAGGGCCGTGTGTAGCCTCGAGCGGATTAGCGCTGGTTTCCACGACTGTGGCGCTATGGCGGTATCGTCAGCATAGATTGAGAGGGTAGTGTTTGGGGATTTTGGGATGTCATTTAGGTATATGTTAAAGAGTAGGGGCCCTAGTAGACTTCCTTGTGGGACCCCTGCTCTTATCGACCTGGGGCTTGAGCTGGCCTCTCGTACGGATACTGAGAAGGTGCGTCCCGTGAGATAGTGCGCTAACAGCTTGACCATTGTTCAGTAACATTTAACTGTTTCAGTTTGTAAAGCAGCCCCGGGTGGTACACGGAGTCGAAGGCCCTCTTGACATCAAGAAAGAGCATTCCGGTGCTTCTCTTTTGGTTGTAGCCCAAGGTAATGTGCTCGATGCATCGGGTGAGCTGTTGAGTTGCGGAGTGTTTGGCACGAAAGCCGAATTGCTCGTCTATGAGTATGTTGTTCCTGATGATGTGCCTGTTTAATCACTTGAGGATGACTTTCTCTGCAACTTTGCTGATGCTATTGAGCAGGCTGATCGGTCGTTAGTTCTCTGGGTCTTTCTTATCTCTCCCCGGTTTTGCGAACATTAGGACCTTGGCGTGCTTCCAGCACTTCGGGAAGTAGCCGTGCTGGAGGCAGTAATTGCAAATTTCCGTGAGGATGTTTAGTGCAGTTGCAGTCATGTTTTTAAGTACCATATTTGGTATTTGATCTGGACCGGGAGCCTTTTGGTTTTCTAGGTGTGTCATTATCCACTTTATTTCGGATGGGTGTGTTTTGTGCTCCCGATTGTGTGTTGTGGCGGTAAGTAGCGGTGCTGTTTCTACCTCTACCTCGGCACAAAAGGCGTTGTCGATGGGTTGCTCGTTCGGTGTGCAACCCCGCTCTAGCGTATCGGCCAAGACGTTGGCGTGTGCTTCTGGGGATTCGGCTCTGTGATTGGGCTCCATGGGGTCTTAGAGTGGGGGTACTGCTGTGGTTTCTCGCACCAGTCTCTTAGTTATTTGCCAAATTTGGCTGTTACCGGGTGGGAGGTTTGAGAGGGTGTGGTCCCATTGTTGTTGAAAAATGGCGCTGAGCTTGGTTTTTATCTCGCTATTTAGTACTGCCATGTTGACCTTATGTACCAAGTTTCTAGTTTTTTGCCACTTACGCCTGGTTGGATCACGCTCGTGGATGAGGGCAAAGATGTCGGGCGGGTAGCTTAACTCACGCCTAGGCGGGGTTTTTATGGGGACTGACGCAGCAATGGCTGCCTGTGTAGCCCTTTCTAGTGCTACTGCTGCAGCCTCCGTTTTTTCTGGGTTTGTTAGAGGGGTGGGTATTGGGAGGTTACAGTCCAGGGCTTGCTGGAACAGTTCCCAGTTGGCACGGTTGAAGTTCCTTCTGAGCGGCGGGGGTACTTGTTTCGGAGGGCTTAATACGTTTAGCTGGATTGCGTAGTGATGCTAAGGTATCTACCAAGTGTAGGTTATGATATGACTGCGTGTTTTTTTAGGATGGCTATGTCAAGTACATGCGGCTCGTGTTTTGCCGCTGGTGGTATGTAAGTTGGTTCGTCTGTAGAGAGGGTAATGTAGTTGTTCAGCATCATATGCTGATAAAGAGTGTTACCTACACGTTTTGTGTTTCCCCCTGTTTCGTGCGTGGCGTTAAAGTTTCCCATGATGATTACCCGGTCATCTAGGCCGACAATTATGTCTAGGTCAGCCGTGTAAAGTTGACCTGGGGGGTTGTATACACTGACAATGGTTACCTATTGTTGCTGAAGTTGCATAGAAATGGCGGTTGCTTCAGGGTGTTTTAGAGCTGGGATATGTTTCTGGCTGTGCTGTATGTGGCGATGAACTAGGATAGCAGTGCCACCACCCGCATGGTTGTTGGGCCTGGATTGTCTATCTGTGCGGTATACGTGGTAGTCGGGGATGCTGAAACGCGTTTTGGGGTTTAAGAAGGTTTCCCCAAGAAGCGCGGCAGGAATCCTGTTATGTAAGAGGTAATGCTTAAGTTCTTGCAGCTTTGATAGAGCCCCTCTGCAGTTCCAGTACAGCATGCTTGGTGTTTGTGGTGGAGTTGGGTGTACGTGGTTATCGGCCATTGTCCCTGTGTGTGTTTCCCTTGGTTTTAAGTTTTTTTTTTTAAAAAAGATTGCTGCTGTTTTTTTTTTTTTTCCTAGTGTAATCGCATTGCTGCACATTTCCTAGAGCGTCCAGGAACGCTAGTGTGTGTTGTATGTGTAGTTCCGTTGATATGGCGAGCAGTGAGCAGTATTCTTTGTGTATTTTAATCTGACCTCCAATAGGGGAGGGCGTCTTATTGAGTTGTACTAATGGTCGCATGTGTATGCGTCCGTCAATGTACACTAGTATATATAGAAATAGATTAGTGATTAGTTTCGCAAATAGTTGCGTCAGTCAATAGTATCCTACTTGCGTTTCTTCTTTTTTTTTGGGGGGGGGGTATTGTCTGCGCTATAGCTGCGTCTTATTATTTTATTGCTTAAGTTTTACTCAATTTGTTTGGACTTATATCTATACTAATTTTGTTTGTGAATCATGACCAGAAGTCCTTTGCTAGTGTCAATTTTATTGGGGGTTGCGCCCCCCTTGGGCCGCCTTGACTAGGTGCAGGGGCTGCTAGACTGCCAATCGTCAAGTCGTGCCGCAAGTCATGGGTAATGATATTGTTTCTATGGAAGTCTTATTAGTGCTTGGAGATATTCTTGAATGTCAATTTCCGGGTCCCCCAGGCTGAAGGATCTGTCGAACAACAACAGCGGTCTTTTGTGTTTGTTGTGGATTGTTTCGTAGTTGCCCAATCGCTGGATTACTCTTTCGCGGCCCCTTATATACGGGCCGGAGCGGTCAAAGGGCGGAAAACAGTCGACCACAGCGCTCTGACGTGGCAGAACACGCGCCAAAGAACCACATGTTGTCCTGATAGATGCGGCAGGGCGCTGCATTACGAGTAGTGGTGGAGCATCGCCGTGTGTTCCGTTCGTAAGCGTGGCGATATGCCACAGTTGTTCACCCTTGTTCCCTCCCATTCTACCCATATATGTAATATTCGTGTCATGGTATTTCCTTCAATTTCTTCACAAACAAAATATTCTTCTTTCCTCGGTTTATTTCCACTTGTCTTTGACATTGGCCCTTTGCTATTTGAACCTTTCACTACTGGTCTTCCCACTCTTGATTTCCTCATTGTTTGCTTTCTCCTGCTTCTTCCCACCACCCTCTTCAATATCTGACGCTGTGCTGCCTACTTATCACGTGATGCCTTGCCCCCTTTTCTCCTTTCCCTTCACCAAGCATGGATTCTTCCTTGTCTCTGTTATCTTGTTGTGTTCTCCTCTTCTGTCTCCCTCGCCTTTGCCCTTGAAGTAAGGTCATTCCACCCCACCATTTCCTCGACATCCAGTTCAGCTGACTTATTTATTTTCAGTGTTTCTTGTCTCATTGCTCCTTGAATTTCTGCTATAGTCTCTGTTCGTTGTTTTCCTCTGCAATATGCCCCTACGTCCATAGTTTCTAACCTCGAATGTAAGCCTGTTTCCCCTGACTTTTCGCTCACCTCTGATCTATTAGTTTCTTCATTAGCAGCCTTTGCTCATATATATGTAGGTATTTATTAACCCTAGATAGGTAATGGTACATTGAGTACGCATGAAAAGTAAACGCTCCCAATTTTTACTACTTTGTTGGACATTGATAATACACAAAGATATAAAGCAAAAAAAGTAACTTTTTAAAGGTGAAAGTATTATTTAAGAACCCTACAGTTTATTTTACTTAAGTCCGACCACTAATTGCAATATTGACACATGTCAGTCCGACGTTCTTTGCAGAATGCTTTTCTGCAACGCTTGTAATAGACGATTGTCCTCCTCTGTTTCGCACGGCATATGTAGCAAACAGTCCGTTTTCCTGGTGGCGGTGGTGGCGGCGGCGGAGGTGGCAGCGGAGGTGGCGGCGGCGGAGGTGGCAGCGGAGGTGGCGGCGGCGGAGGTGGCAGCGGAGGTGGCGGCGGCGGCGGAGGTGGCGGCGGAGGTGGCGGTGGTGGTAGTGCTGATGGTGCTGGTGGCAGCGGTGGTGGCGGTGGTGGTGGCGGCGGCGCCGGCGGTGATGTTGATTGAACTGCGCTTGTGATTATTTTAAATGCATAGTCATATTATGCTTAGTAGAATAGTTTAGTATAATAATGCTTTATTATATAGTGAAAAACAAGACCGATTATTCATAAAAATGTGATAATTTTATCCTGAATGCGAACCACTAATTACGTCAATAACGCCATGAAACAGTTAAACTTGCTTGACTACCAGAGGAGTAATCAACACTATAGGTATACGTATTTACGACGTGTCATCCAGAAGTCAGGTAAATATAAATTCTTCAAATGCCGTGAGCACACTGGGTCACAGCATGACCTGACTAGGAAGATATTCAGAGTATCGGATGCTCATTCCCAAATAAACCATATCAGTGAACGAAAATAAGATGTAGCAGCAGCAGCGGCAGCGGCAGCGGCAGCGGCGGCAGCAGCAGCAGTAGTTTTAAAACATCATTTATGTGCTTTTAGGGACAACAGCTAAAATGTCATCCACATATCTATACCATATTTTAAAAATTAGAAGGAATGAACTTTTAAATTTACAAGATAAAGCTATACAATTCACTTTGGAAACTGAAAATAAATAATGGATGCCTTTCATTTCTGGACTTAAAAATTAAAAGACATAACAATAAATTGAATTTTGGTATTTACAGAAAATCTACTCACACTGATAATTACATAAAATATAAAAGTTTTAATCCTTTTGCACATAAATTTGCTGTTTTCAATAGTTTAATTTATAGGTTAATAAATATACCCCTTAATAAAGATGAATTTGACATAGAATATAAACACATTATTAACACTGCAGTAATTAATGGCTTTAATACAGATTTTATACATAAAAAGATAGAAACATTAAGTATCAAAAAGCTGTTAAAGAAGTTTCAACCCTTAAAAAAATAAAAGATAATTGTATTTTTAAAAAGTTTACTTACCATCCATGGGCCAATAAAAATTTACAAAGATTTTTAAAGAATATGGAATAAATTTGGTCCCTCAAAATAAATTTAATATACAAAATTTACTTAATTTTTCTAAAAAAGATAGAATACCAAATTATAAAAAATCTGGCATTTATTAATTTAGCTGTTTAGATTGTGATAAGGTTTATATTGGTAAAACTAAACATGATTTAGAAACCAGAATAAAAGAACATTTTAGAAATATTAAATATAAACAATCTGATAAATCAGGTGTGGCAGATCATTTTTGGTCATTTAATCATGAAATTAATCCAGAAGTTAAATTATTAAAACAATTAAGTGGACCTATAGATTTAATGGTTTGGGAAAAAAATTTTATTTTTAAAAAACAGGAACCGTGTTATGAACTTTGAATTACCTTCTATAGATTGTATTTATAAATTTTTGTTTTCAGAGATTGGTAAATAAAAGTGGATATCGGTATTTGTTTTTTGTTTTCAGAAAAAAATGAAAGATTGTAGCTTTGGTAACGAATTTGTTTGTATAGCTTTGAGAATGAGTTGGAGACAACTTGAAACTCGAGTCAGTTTGTGCAAAAAGAACTTGCAACATTACTAAGATAAGTGAAGTTTTTCGTTTCTAATTTGCTCTTACTTTAGAACGATAACATTTATTTCACGAGCATTCATAAACGAAGAGAAAGAAAAAGACAAAGTAGCAGAAAGGTTTTTGGAAACAGTGAGAGATCGACTGTCAAATTATCCCTTCCTGTGTTTATAATACCGATCAAAGTCGTTTCGAGCGCGAAATGTGAGCAAAATGGACATTATCTTTTGTTGGGGAGAAACATGTACAAAGTGTTGCGCATGTTAGCGCGCTGACCCATTCATATACTATTATACCCACTATTAGTTTTCCTAAATTATTTGTTGTACTGCAGGAGAACATTAGCAATTTGGGCCTAAAGTTTCACGGCAGATGTGCGTGTGCGCACGGGTGCGTGTGTGTGGACGGGTGGATTAACATGTCCGGTTTCTTAATTTTATCCATAATTATTTTATGTGTTCCCCACATACTTAATTATGGCTCTGTTTTCATAAATTTTTGCCAAGAATTCCGCCTAGTTTTATTCAAAAGTTCCTCACACTTGGTCCTTGCTTCCCTGTAGATAGCCAAGTTACGTTCCCTATAGAGTGCTATGTTTGTCTTCTGATAAATCCGTCGCGTCCTCCTCATCTTCTGTCTAGCTTCCTGTCTGTCTAGCCTCTGTCCACACTTTTTGATACATTTTTTAGCGCTAACTGTTGGTATAACGTTCTTGATTACTAGGGCCAGGCATTTAATGACCTATAATTTGGTAAAAAATGCAAAATAAAAAATGCATTTATGACCTAAAAATTACAAAATATGACCCAAAAAGATGACCCCAAAAATGTTTAAGTTACCAAAAAATAAAGAATTACCAATAAAATATTAATCATCATCATTACTACATTAAGCACTCACTTTGTTACTATGTTACATAAAATATAACATAAAATCAAAATATTAAAAGAAAATTACAAATATAGATATATATAGGGTACCTTTTATTGAAGAAATTCCATTTCAGTGCAGTTTTATAACAATTTTAAGTTGCAGTTAACAATCGCAAATTGGCGGAGATTCTCAAACGAAAATGACTGTATATTATCTACTAGTACTGACTTATAAATGGAAAAGCTCCTCTCTACTTCAACAGAAACGATTGGAGCATACTGAAAGCAAGCAATATCTACTGGATTTAGCTCACAGTCAGCAAGAGAAAACTGTTCACCAGACAAAGCACGCCAATTGAACACAATGCTTTGTACCCCCTGTTCTTGTCTATACACTTCTTTATTTTCATTGCCACTGCATCATCCACTTTATCATATGCACGGCTCAAATCATCACTACTTTATCCACTATTAGTAGCTGTTCCATTAATGTCATTTGGGATTTTTCCAGAGAAGTTATTGCATCAGGAAGGAATTCAAAATTAGTGTTTATGTAAGAAAGTTTACCCGCAATTTCATTATCAACCAGCAGTTCTTGCACCTTTTTTATTGACACAGACTCGGCATTATAAAAAGAATCACTACTTTCTTCACTACGTCAAAATTCTTACAATAATAACTACAAGCCTCGAGCCATGCTCCCCATCTATTCAAAACAGGTGAAAAGGGCAGTTGAATTTCTGGAGCTTCTGCTTTGAATGCTACAACTCGAGAGGGGGCTTTCAAGAATACTTTCTTGACGCATCCAATTAATTTATCCACTTCAGGAAAATTTGCACGTACTTCTTCCGCGACCCAGTGTAATGCGTGCGCTAAATATGTCACATGCACCATTTTTGGGTAGAGTGCACTTAAAGAAGCAGCAGCTTTTATCATGTTGGGTGCTGCGTCAGTTATAAAAAGCAATACATTCGAATTTTGAATTCCATTAGGCCAAAGTATTCTCAATGCATGGTGAAATACTACTGATGGTTGAATAGTTCACTTTGTCCAGCTGCTCACAATGTAATAGACATTTTTCTCCGGGGCTGTGTGCTTCTAGAACTCCAACAATAACATTCGCTACATAACGGCCTACAGAGTCTGTTGTCTTGTCGATGGATACAAATTAATGTATTCTTTTCTCCAATCCTTTTTCCTATTTGTTGCAAAGTTTTGTTGTAGCACCGATCCACGTAGTTTCCTCTCATTGTTCGGGAACCTGGAATTACTCGTAATTTTCCTGTCTCCTCTTCTAAGAAAGCGCACAGCTTAGGATGATTCAGCTTGTGAAGTGGAATATCGGCAGATAAAAATGCTTCACATAATTTCTCACAAAATGGCAAAAATATTGAATGAGTTTCGCCCAGAAGCATCTGCTGTAAGCTTACACTGGATTTATTTTCAAGTCGCTGCAGGCCACGTTTATGCTTCTCCTGTGACATATGTTGTTCTACTGTAAACGTTTCTTTCAGCAGCCACTCTCACATCACAGATCTTGCAGAATAATATATGACCGTCCGTGTAAAAATATTTTCTCTATATTTTGAAACAAATACTTTCAATTTAACACTATTACTTCCCTTCACTTTAGGCATTTTGCTCTTATGGTGCTCGTACAAGTGCTAGGAACAACTGATCACCTCACTTAACAGCACAACGATGCCGTTTTACCTGGATATAGGAATTTCTTTGGGAGTGTGGGCAAGTGCATTAACCACATTCCTTGAAAAATATTGGTAGGAGGTAGCTTAAGCTCTAAAAATTGAATTCCTAGAAGTGGGCCAGTTCATAATTCACATTCCTTGAAAAATAGGGGTAGGAGTTAGCATAGCATTTACTTAAATCCAAGAAATTTTATTGACAAGGAAAAATACTGAATTTTAATTTTTAAAAAAATGAATTAAATACAAATAATCTCCCAATCTTCCGGAAAAGTGTTAAAAATACTCAAAATGACCTAAAAGTTGCCAAAAAATTACTTATCCGTAAAAAATAAGAAAATGCACAAAAATGCCCTAACAAATTGCTTTTATTTAACTCGTTAGTCAATGCCATACCTTTCTGTATATGCAAGCAATGTTTCAACCTTCATAAGAAAAAGATGCAAAATCATAAATTGCCTTCCCCTATTGATTACTGATTGAATTGCTTTGATCAGTTTCAATGCATCTTTATCCAACGATTTGCCGTCGTAATTAAAGTTAATTTTATTAAATTCATCCCTTAGTTGAGCCCAGTTAGCGATTTTGTAGTTAACAATCCTCTCACTTTTCATGGCCTCTGTATGTGGATTTATTGTGTAATAATTAAAGTATATTAGACGGTGGCCACTGGAAGATAAATCTTGACCAACCTTCCAACTTTTAAGTTTTTGATCTGCTCGATAATTGCACAAAGTCAGATCAATATTAGCAGATGCGCCAGCTCTGTTTTCAAAAGTTGGTGGATCATTAGATTGATTTTGAACAATTAAATTTAATTCAGTTATTAACTCTTCTAATTTCTCCCCTCTATCGTCTTTAATATTACTATGCCACCAATCAGATTTTGCATCTACATTAACTGTAAATATTAATTCTGAAGTAGCATACTGTCTAAATATAATTCTGGTTTGGTCTAAATAAGGCTCTACATTATGGGAATATTGATAATACTACTTTATCAAAACAAATCTTCCTGAAATATGTGTAATTTCTATGCAGTTGGTGTGCGAGTTTCCGAGATGAGCTATATCCATAATTTGTAAGTGAGGGTTATAAATAACTACTGCTGCCATGGGGTTGTTTCCACAGCTAATAACTCTAGCTTTAACTGGGATGTGTGCTAAGTTGCCATTACTAGAATACGGTTCCTGTATGCATAAAACATCAAGTTTTAATTCCTTTACAGTCTTTTTCAATTCGGACACCACATGTCTACTCCTTTGGGCATTACTTTTTGCTACTCTTAGACAATTACATTCTATGTAATCTGCCATTTTTAACTTTTAATAATATATATTCTCTATTGGCAAAATTGTAATGTTTTGTGCCAGTTTTAAATTCTTGTTCCGTTATTTCGCGAGATAATTTATGAACTCTAATAACTCTTGAGATTTTTGGTACTTACGGCCCACAATTTTTGTTGCATACATTAAAACTTCCAATTTTCAAGGTTCTAATATTCATATTATTTTTCGGAGTGGTTTGCTTTACATAAGTATTTTTCAAAAGTGATTCTAGGAAGTTAAAGGAGTTATGATTAGACTTTGGTTTTTAAGTATTGGTTTTTACAGGGTATGATTTATTTTTAAATAAAGTGTTTGGTGGATGTGTAGGTAAATTTGGGAAAATAGGTCTAATTGCTTCTTCCTTTTTAGTTATATTTTTGGAATAAGCAACACCGCTGTCTCGGATGTGTACATAACAGTTGGGCCACCTCTGACTGCTATCAATAACTATTCTACCATAACAGAGCACAAAATGTTTATACACTTCATTTAGGTCCAAGTTTTCCTCTCTTCTATTATACGTAGTATTAAGTTAGATTTATAGATTGCACGTTAGTTCTTGACGAATGACCTTGAGCAAAAATCCAGTGAGCTGGCCTACCCTTAATAAACAGGTCAGCAAATGTTTATGCTACGATAACAGACACCTCTGTTTTCCTCTGTCGCGTTTGTGTATACAGTCGACTGCAAAAGTTTTGTGCGGTACGGATGAATGCATGCAAGTGTTTTACAACAGTGCTAGTTAATTACGTAGTTACATGTTACTTACTCGTGACAATGCCTCCTACAGTGTCAAAAATAAAAGAAAAACTCTGCATAGTCAAAGTCGCGAGATTATTGCCAATGTTTATGAGTATATGAAGGAAGAAGCCAAACATAAAGATCGATTTTCTCCAATGTACTTTAAAGAAATTCAGAAGGTGCAAGAAAGAGTTGCTGCAGCCATCAAGATATCGCACAGTTCAGTTCACAGAATTGTGGGAGAAAAACGAAAACACGAAGAGGAAGGAACTTCCTTTGGTACACCGGGAAAGAAACATGCCATCCCCAAAAGAGATACTGAAATCGACGATTTCGACAAGTGTGTAATTCGACGCACTGTATACAATTTCTATGCTGCGGAAAAGACTGCACCTACATTAAAAAGACTATTACAAAATTTGCGAGAGACCATCAGTTTTCAAGGTAAACTCACTAGCCTTCAAATGGTGACTAAAAAAATTGGGCTTAATGGAGAGAGACTAGAAATAAAAGGCGTGTTCTGATTGAAAGTCATGATATTCGTTCTTTGCGCAAGACCTATCTTACTTGTCTCCGTAAATACAGAGCTGAAGGACGCCCAATAGTTTACGAAGACGAGATCTATATACATAGCAGTCACACTGTTCCAAAAAGTTGGTCTGATGACACTACTTCAGGTTTCATGGCACCTGTATCCAAAGGGGAACGACTGATTATAGTAGATGCAGGTGGAAGGTTTGGACTCATACCAAATGCTCTCCTTATTTACAGATCCCAGCAAAAACAGGAGACTTTCATAAAGAAATGAACACTGAAAACTATATCATGTGGCTTCGTACAATGTTAATCCCAAATTTACCTCCTAACTCTGTATTAGTAATTGACAATGCGTCCTACCATAATGCAAAGTCAGACAAACCTCCAACATCAAATTCTTTAAAAAAAAGATATGCAGTCCTGGCTGCAAAATCACATTTCATTTGATGAGCACAGCACGAAGACTTAATGACTTAATCTTAGCCTATAAGCCGGTTCAGAAGAAATATTTGATTGATCAAATATTGGCCGAACATAACCACACAACTTTAAAACTTCCACCGTACCACACAGACCTGAATCCCATTGGGTTAGTATGGGGAGACGTAAAGCAATGGGTAGCTGCTAGAAATGTAACACTTAAATTAAAAGATGTTGAAAACCTCTGCAGGCAGAGATTTGAAGAAATTGGACAAATAGAATGGGAAAAGGCATGCCGTCATGTCGAAGAAATTGAACAAGAATACTGGATGCCATAGTGGAAGAAAGGATTGAGCAAATTATTATCCAAGATAATGGAATGGAAAGCAGCGACGAAGATAACGAAAATAACAGCAATTCAGACAAGGAAGAAATGTCGGGAATAGAAGAAATGCAAGAAAGTTAATCGGAAACAGTTATAGAGCTATAGTGTGTAATACGTGTGGCTGATATTACTGGAAGTGTGATAAATTTATTTGTAGTGCTGTACTACTTCAGCTCAGAACAGGGTTGCCAACATTTAAAAATAAAATTATCGTACCAGCCACTCAAAATTATAGATTTGGATTCAAAATTATCGTACAGCATAAACCAAATGCCACAGCAACAAAAATATCAGTGTAACACTTATGAAAATGTAACATTATTGATCTTTATGGTATCCGCTTACAAGATTGATGACCTCAACCAGTATTACAAGTTTAGCACATATGTTTCTTGCACTATTCATCTGAAAGTTCATCAACTTCCTCAACTGTTGCAGCATTATACAAATTTGTTGCTGAAATAAACCTTAACATCTTCTCGGTGACTTGCAGATTTTCGGATCTACCACATTCTTTCATAAGCTGAGACGAAAGCAGAAGTTTATTTACCGTGTACATATAGTGCCAATCTGTTTCTAACTTTGGTTTTTATTAAACCCAGTTTAGAAAAAACTCTTTCACAAGAAGCGTTTCTGTGGGGCAAGGAAATCACTGATAATGCAAAGGCAGTATCTGAAATTATTATTTCCACCAAGGTGACACATGTGTTTAACAGCACTCCAGAAACTTTCAGGTTCAAGCATGTTATTTATTTCACACGGAATATCACTTATTCTGAGTTTTCTTCATTGATCATCAATTTTCTAAACAGTGCCTTCTTCAATGAGATTACCAGATCTGGCCACATTGGCAATAAGAGGACAAAGGATAGGAGGCTTAGTAAGGCATGAAACTGCTGCCTTAGAGGGGTGGAAACAGGCCATTAGGGCAAACGTGGTGTCGCTATCTGTAATTAGTTTCATTTCACTGGTGTGACAAACTAATGAAAATGATATTGCGCCGGTATCGAACTATCATACATTCAAATTATCGTACGGGTTGGTAACCATATGTACAAACATTAAAATTATCGTATGCCCCATAATTATCGTACGAGTTGGCAACCCTGGCTTAGAAGCATGTGCGTAAACGCACGTATCTCACTGCAGACTATACCTCCTCCTCCTCCTCTCTCTCTCTCTCTCTCTCTCTCTCTCTCTCTCTCTCTCTCTCTCTCGATGCCAGCGTTCCTGCAAAAGGTGAGTAGCTACTGGCATCTAACCTTTCATATAACATTTTCATTCGTCAAGAAGTAACGCGCGACCTGTAATTAATTCTGCTCTGGAGGTTGAAACCGAAATTATAATGTCAATATATATTTGATAATGGAAAGAAACAAAAGGAGATTCTAGTCAATAGTTAAGGGGAAAACGTAATAAAGCTGAATATGTTAAAGCCTCAAGAATGGAAGCCTAGGCAGATTTAAATGAGTGATAAGGTTACAATTGTTGTATGTACAAAGCTCTAACGATCCCGCGGGCTGATTCCTATCTTACCATGACGTGCTCTAAAGTTAGCCAATGGAAATCGCTTCCTTCGTGTTGCTCGCGCAAAAACAAATGCAACGCAAGACACACTCGTCTTGAATCGAGCCGAGAGTACACGTGCAATTTCTGATTTGTACGTAGGTTAGCGCGTATACATAATTCGGCGGTTGTTAAAGGGTGACAAAGTTAAAGTGTTATAACGTTGTAGTTGAAGTTACAAGGTTACATTCTATTTAAATATCGTCGGCAGTTCTCTACAAATCTGGAAATTTACAAGTAAAGTGATATGTTGGTTAATTCTTCGTTTGGTTCCATTCCTACCATAACTCACGCATACCTTGCAGATTAGGACCTCTTGCTAGAGCTAGTCCGGACACCAAACACGAGATCTTATAGGTCTTAAAGTAGACGTCTTCGACGGAGAGGAACGTTTGCGTCAAGGTGTAGGTAAATTTTGAGTTTTTAATTCTAAACGATCTATTGCATCAGGAACCAGGAAAACAATGCTTTGGCCATTCTCGTGTAGACATCTGATTACGTGTCGCAAAGCGGCAGTCAAAGTCGCCTTTCCTTCGAGTCGGGTCAACTTAAGTTTCATATCAATGTCATCATAAATTCGCTTGACGTGTGTCGTTTCTAATGTGTCATCATCTTTGACACCACCCGGTGTCTGGGTAATGCATTCTTGGCTAAGTTCATTGAAACACATTTCCTGGCTTTTCAACGTGTCATTAAAGGAAAATATTAGATATTAATTTGTAGAAGAGTGATTGACAGTTGAAGTAGGCGTATACCCTGTGTTGTCTACAGCGATTGTAATCGATATCTTCTAAAGCTTTCAGTTCTAAAATTAAATCTATTGTAGCAATATGATAATATTGTATAATAGTATATTTGGCTCAGGTTATATAAATAACGATGTTCCCGTTAAAACAGAAAGGAAGGGGAGAAAATTATGCTTGGGGTGGGATTCGATCCACATTCACGGGACCACTCTGCCACGTATTATAGTGTTTTAACGCTCTCGGCTAACACTGTACACAGGAATTTAGTGTGGATTATTAAGCTTACTTTGGTAAGCAAAAAGCTCAACACCGATATCGTTTTTCACTTCTGGTCGACTATTTAATCGGAACCCAATAGTAACATATTTTCTGTAGACGTAGTAACGTTGAATTTGCAATATTTACGCTTTATTTTAGAGTGATTGCTGAAATATCGCTTTTCGAAGTTGCTAGGTGAGGCAATGGCTGCCATCCCCTCTGAACAGCAGGGGAAGCATACGATATGACTGATTGCATTCTCATGCCATTTGTTTAGGTACGCCTGAGAATTAGGTGACCCTTCACGCAGGTCTCACTGAAGGTGATTTAGTTTGTGAAAGGTAGTACGTCTAGGATGTACTGGGAGAAGGCAATGGCCGCCGCTTCCAGCGCCTCGATAGAATCGATGCGTGGTCGCTGGTCCACAGATGATTCGGTTCAAGGACGGCTGCATCCTTGTTTACCTCGTAGATCCAGTTTGGGTTACCAGTGCTGACATGCCAACGTTGGAGTTCACCAGGACTGGGTTGTGATCGGAGTCTAGCTTGTTGACTACCGAGAAGTCTATAAATGGAATATTTTTGGTGATCATGATGTCGAGCACATACAGCCTCGCTCAGGCGGGATGGAATGTAGGCCCTCTCGGTCCATGCGCTGAGCCTCGGGTTACCGCTGATAAGGCGGTAAAGTCCTCGCCTCTTGGCATTACTAACTGGCATTACATGCCAGTGGACATGTTTTGCGTTGAGGTCACCTGCAATGCAGATTACTGGACGGAGGTTCAAGAGTGATGAAATCTGCTGCGTAGAAGCGATGGCCAAGAAGGTCATATGCCACAATCAGCAGCGTGTCCAGCCCACCTGTAGAAAGCCTAATGGCACAGGCCTCCACGTACTGTAGTGGTGGGAGAGGAATTCTGTCAGGACCACGACCACGAACTGCTGGCAGGCTGAGGTTCAGCCCGACGAATTTTGCTGCGTACCTACCCACAAGGGTTTAACCGCAGATAGGAAAATATTTGGAAAGGTATTTAAGGGTGGTGTTTTATAGTTTTAGGTTGTTTGGGTTTAGAAGGGAGCTGTTGTGCCCCTTGACAAATGACTAACAGGACACAGTAATGTCTGCATTCTGATGAAGTAAAAAGGTTTTAAAATGGAGTATTTTAAAAATGGTTGAGTTTTTAATTTAGAATTTTAATGGGAACATGCTGGTATATATACCAAAAGCAGATGGGCGGAGTGATTGGGCCGCTTGCTTAAGGGGACCAAGTGGACTTTCTTCCGTAATGAACCGATTTCCCGCCAACTTCCCCACATATACCTACTTTCGTAGAAGGATTGAATGGGTGAATACTATCTCCTACCTGGGAGTGAAGCTAGACAAGGGCCTTACTTTTCGGGAACACATCAACGACCTGTCGCGACGGGCCGGCGGGGCAACTGCCTCACTGTACCCTATGCTGCGGTCGGGGATGCCAATTCCCTTAAAGCTACGCATTTTTCGAGCGCTCATAATCCCAGTCCTCCTATACGCCTGCGAAATCTGGGGCATGGCCGCAGATTCCCATCTCCTGCGTCTGCAGCGTATACAAAGTAGAGGACTTCGGATAATCTATTCTGTATGCCGCAGATTCCCCTCGAGACTACTGCACGAGGCCTCGTCTCTTCCGTATGTGGAGGACGAAATTAGGCGCCGGGCAAGAAAACTTTACGACCAGATTCCACAACATCGGAGTGCCCTGGTTAGGTCTCTTGGGAACTATGACCCCACAGAACGCACGCGTGTGCGACATGCGGGCATGACTTGCGGGCACCCCCGGTAACAAAGGAGACACCCCATCAACAGCGCAAGCTGAACTCCATCACAGTCCTCCAAGACAAGCTTGGATTCAAAATTCTAAATTACTAAACCTCCATCTTTGGACCCTTGCACCAGCAGAGCCCAACGGAAGTTGCACACTGTAAAACAGCCGCTGAGGAGCATTATCTTGCTACCTCCTTACTACCTACTACCCTAATTTTACCCACCACCCTGCAAAACCCCACATTCCGTCATATAGTGGTTAAGCCCTGAAAGGGCAGGTACACGAATGACACACTTCGGGCTGTTCTCAGCCTACCATCAGTCGTCAGCGTCATGAACCAATTTTAACGAAAATGTTGTGTTAAATTTCACCTTCCACGATATATTGTTGGTATAATTTTTATTGGTCTAGATTAGTTTTGCAATTAAAAGGTATTTCATGCTGTTTTTTTAAAAAAAAGAATTGAACACTATACCTTTTGGAGTTCAGCATTAAAATAGGGGCCTCAAATTTAGTATGTGGTTTTCCTATGCCTATGCATAAAATTGTGCACTTGTCAAAATAGTAACATTTATTAGAAATGCGATTTTTTCTATTTAGAACAGAATAAAAAGGAATATTACTAATAATTATAAAGCAAAATATCATATAATTCTGTATTCGTGTAATCAACAAACCAATTAAGTTTTCTTTCACAAGTTATATTCTACATGTCCTGAAAATTTCAAGCTTTATCCATCAATGTTTGCCGCAAAAAAGTTTACCTCAGAGTACACATCGTTATATGGAGAAAAAGCTATTTAAAGTTTTGGAACACAGTTATTGTTAATGTCACTCGTGGCCGAGCAGTTAGACCGTTCGCCTACCACCGCCTAGGCCCGGGTTCGATCCCAGGGACCCGCATGTGGTATTCGTGGTGGACGAGGCGGCGTCGGGTGAGTTTTCTCTGGGATCCCCGGTTTCCTCCGCCACCCATTCCACAAATTGCTCCATAATCAGCTTTCCATTCATCGATTTCGCCTGCATTTCATTTCATCCTCTGCCTCACTATCATACCTGGTGCTTAGCTGACCACCCGCTTCCACGTCTTCACTCTGTCCGGTCCATAGGTTCTCTGCTCCCCGACAGGCGTCTGACACTAGGCATTGGCTTGTAAAGTGCTACATAAAGGGAGGATAATCAGATAAAGAAGACAAATATCCACAGGCTTGGCACTTCACTAGTCTTCAGAGGAAAACCACAGAACTCTCTCATGTTCACACTAACACCTTCTTTACACTCACTACATACAACTCTTGAAAACATTACTGCCAACAAGAAGGTAATCTGGCTCTGGCTGTAAATAAATTTGAAATACACTAATTTCCAGGTGGATTTCACACATAATGTTTAATGAGCATATCCTGAACATATCGAAGACAATATTTCTTTAAAAAATTGCCATTTTGGTACCAGTGTTCCCTTAAGGGACACTGGGAGTGAAATTTGAAAGTTCCACATTTTTTGATAGATTTTTCTGAAATTTTTACTGTGTTTGTATTTATATGAGAATAGGACGTGCACCAAATTTCATTAAAATTGGATAATTCGTTTATGATATATAAATTATTTTATGAATTTAATAGGCACATTTTCAAAATAGAGCTCGCGTCTATTGACTTTTCAAACTTCATTTATATTGGCAGAACTGATACTCTAAAACATGTATTGTATGAAGAGACATTTCAAATACGTTTGCTGATTATGCTGTACATATATTTTTAATAACAAAGAAAATTTTATCTTAAAAATTATTGATTTTTTTCCTACAAAAAAATGTTTTTGGAATTCATGTTAATGATAACATCAATATTGAATCATAGTTTTGTTTAGCTGCTATTTATGAAAACTTTTGGAAATTTTCATTGAATTTGAAGCAAAACTCAGGCGCGACCTTCTTTCGGAATATGCAGAAATGTAGTTTTGAGAAAAACAGGCTTTTATATAGGAGCATCCTGTGTACGTTACGGGAAGAGCGCTATTTGAAAGGGCCGTAATGACCACATGGAGTGGGGGATATGAAAAATGTTAGCTGATCCAAATGCACAGGTGTTCCAGGAACATTTTAAGGTAAAAAGACAATTTTCTACTTTTTGACAATTTTGACCAAAATTTCACTCCCAGTGTCCCTTAAGGAGGGGTGAACCTCCTTGGTTCGGGTTTTCCTGCACTGTTCTTCAGCAGCTCTGATCTGCTTGAACTAGGATCATATGTTTGATGGCTGGTGCCCAAGCCATGCTTAGTTTGCGTCCACAGTCTCTGTTAAAATTCAATGGATGTAACTTAATTTCTATGGATTCTTTAATGAGTCGACCGAAGTATCTGTGGAAGCGGTCAAAAACTTTAGTGTCATCAAACTTTATTCTAAGTACATTCTCAATAATGTGCTGTGACAAAGCTGATTTTTCAGGTTCCAGGAGTCTGATACTTCTTTTATGTTCCTCGCGCCTCTCAATGGTTCGTCCACTTTGACTGACGTATACCTTTCCATATCCACATGGCATACTGTAGACTTCCGGAACCTTGAGTCCCGCAGAGTCTTTGACTGGTATTAAATATTGTGGAATTGGGGCTGTAAAGGTTTCAATTTTGAACCTGGTAAGGATGCGTGAAATTTTATTAGTTGTGACGACACAGAAAGGTATAAAAGCCTGTTTTGCAATAATTATATTTCCTGATTTAAATGTTTCGCATTCGTTATTTCAAAAACCCGGTGAAATAAGTTGGAGGTGACAATTTTCTTTTGTGGGGTGATGGAAGCTCGTAGAATCCAGGTACCTGTTGGTATGAGTGGGTTTTCTGTACACAAACACATCCAAAAAGGGGAGTGAACCATTATTCTCTATCTCCATGGTGAATTTAATGTTTGTATCTAGACTGTTGAGGTGGATGAAGTCAGCAAGTTTTACTTCACCATGAGGCGAAATAACAAGTGTCATCACTCATCATGTATCGTAAAAACGCTATTGGTTTGTAAGCAGAAGTGTCCAGGGCCATATGTTCAGAGTTCTCCATGAAAAAGTTTGCAGTGGCCGGTGAGAGCGGCGAGGCAATAGTTACACCTTCAGACTGTTCACAGAATTGGTTATTGTAACTGAAATATGTTGAGCTAAGTATGTGTATGAATAATTCGGTGATATTCTCTGGGAAATTCTCAGCTATGAGACGTAAGGAGTCCTCCAAAGGTACTTTGGTGAAAAGCGATTTGGCGTCAAAACTAACCAGCATGTCGCCTGGGTCCAGCTTCAGCGCTGAAATTGCCGTGATGAACTGTTTCGAATTGCTGATGTGATGAGGGCAAAGGCCGACGAACGGTTAAAGTAACGTCGCGAGGTGGTAAATGGGTGAGCCAATAGCACTACCTATAGGACGAAGTGGATCTCTGAAACTCGGCCAATAAGCTGGAACACTTAATAAGGCTGGCGGTCTTCTTGGCGATCTTAGCTTTGGGGTCTCGGTCTATTTCCTTAAACGTAGGGTCTTTCAAAATGTCTTTGATCGTTGTCAACGGTTTCCATGATAACCTTCGAATTACCCGTGTCAGCAGGCAGGACGGTAAGATTGGAGTTCTCCTTCAGTGTTTTAGAGCTTTAAACTCAGCCGAGGTCAAGTTGGCTTTAGGCTTCTTTGCTTTCACTAAGGCAAGACTTACTTCACAGTGTACTGCTTCTACACTATCTGACGCCAAACGGCATAAGGCCTACTCAGCACCTCTGATGACAGGCCTTTGTGGGCATGGACCTTGACACAGGAGCACATTTTAGTCCTTTTGATAACACGGAGATAGTAGACTGGCCCAAGTCCCATTTAGTGAGATTTACCACCAATTTGGAAATGCCCAATTACTGGGTTCTCCATGCTCATTGGCGAAGACGTACATAGCTCCGCCCATCTTCTTTTGGTACACCAGGTGGAAGGGAACTTACTAGATACTTTCTAATATGTGGTTCATAGAAGCATTACAAACAAGAAAGCCTAATGACTTTTGTTCTTCGAATAGCCGATTTTGAAAAAATAAATGGTTTTTGTTTCAAATTGGATGCGTAATTCCACAAGAATGTACAAAGATAATAGTTTGTTACTTGTAAGATCCATAGAGTCAGTTATTTCTGACATAGCTTTGGTAGTAATTATGGGACATCACAGAGGATTTCGAAATAATTAATCACTTAAAAGAATTGAAGGAATACTCCAAGCAGCTTTTTCTGACATGAAGTAATTCGACAACATTGTGTTGAGGTTCAGCAGGGAACTGAACTGGCTTCTGGATGTAAACAGTCAGTCGCTTGCAGGGTGGTGTAATGTTTTGGAAGCTAATAATTCTGATTGTCCTACACTCACAAAGTAAACATGGAAGGACATGGCATGGTATTTGTTTACGTTCACTAGACACCACATTGCAGTGATGGTTTATGTACTGACCTAGTGAAAGTGACACTCACACGATCTGCAGTGCTGCCAGCTTGTCTTCGACAAAACTAAACTATCTCCGTAGGAAATGGTAAGAGACAAAAACATAACATACCAAATTTTTCAAAACAGCGAGATCTATCACCGGATTAAATTAATGTAATGACTTTCCTTCCACCCTGGCATTGGTTCCTGATGAAGGTGGAGTATAAAATGACCGAAAGCTCGAATTGTGCAGATTTGACATGGCTGATCACCCAAGAAGCTGTTATAGCTGTTGCAAAATTTAATGGTGGCTGGCTAAACCTCAATCATATGCTTGTCACATCTTGAAGTATTGTGTAGTTAAACATGCTGTGAAATCAGGCTGTAAAGCCAGCAATATATCATTTGTGCCTACAAAACGTATTTGTACAACATGAAAAAGAACAGTAATGGTCAACTATCAGCCAACTTTAAATTTTGTGGCTATGATAGTAACGTTCGCCATGAAAGTTTTAAGTCTTACATTTCTCCTGTAATTAATAACTCTTTCCTTTAAATACCCCCCATTCAAAGTCATCTCTCTATAGATCTGCTAGACCATTACCATGTTAAAGAGTTTACTTCAATCATGCGCCATTAATATTCACATTAGCTTACAATGGATGTAAGGAAGCATTGAATCTACATCTTAGAAGGTCTTGACAAGCAAGGAAATTAAAATGTTTCAGACACAAGAAACAAAAATAATTATTTTTGAAACTTTTAGTGAAGTCATCATGATTAAACCTCTTTATAGCTAATTATGCAGTAATATGACACGAATACCATCCTTTGTCTAAATAAGATGAAGTATGTGTATGTCAATGAATTTTACATATACATATTATAGAAAAGCATTTAATAGTGTAAAATATGGTATGAATGGTAACAAACATGCATAATTACAAGAACTGGATGCCAGTGAACAAAGTAATTAATATATTAAACAGAACACAATGCAGTTGTAGATAACTTCAACTTGAAACAAATGTTTGCACCTAGCATGTTTGCATCTTGTTTATTTCCAAACTTTATATATGTTCTAATTAACTCAATTTCTAGAAGGTGCCTTTATCCTAATTCTCCATTCTTGATAGAACATGTAGATGAATTAAAAACGCTTGCTAATTTTCTGCACATGCAAGCTTGTCCCACCATGAAAACCCATTATAAAAGGATACAGTTCTAAATAAAAATTTAAATATTAACATTTATTTTAGTAAGTGATAAGAGATGGACAATATAAGCACTTAGTACTTTTATTTTCTAACTCTTATTGCTTACTAAAATAATAATGACTTAATTAGCAATTCAACACTTTAATATGTTGCTGAAAAATCTGATGTGTTGCATTCACATGACTTTCTCTACTCTTGTACTGACCATTCTTACAAACTGTTATTCCTATATCTCCTTTGTGTTATTTGAGATAAACATTTGTACAAATTTATCTTATTGCTCATTTCCTTGTAGGTGCAAGGGGAATATGAGAATACAGTAGGCTCTCAGCGATAGTCAAATCTTTTAAAGCTTTGCAGTGACGGCTCGCAGTCAAAATTTTAGGGTAGGCAAGGTGTAACAGCAACAGCGACGACGACGACGACGACAATAATAATAATAATAATAATAATAATAATAATAATAATAATAATAATAATAATAATAATAATAATAATAATAATAATAATAATAATAATAATAATAATAATAATAATAATAATAATAATAATAATAATAATAATAATAATAATAATAATAATAATAATAATAATAATAATAATAATAATAATAATAATAATAATAATAATAATAATAATAATAATAATAATAGTCGTATTCGTCGTAGTACAGTAGAACCCCGTTTATCCGAAATAAAGGAGCGAAGTCATTGCGGATAACGCAAACAATAGATATATCGTCTGGTTGTTTAATAAGTGCAGAGTGAATGGGTGTGACTTACGGACGAATTACCGGCAAAACTAAAATTAATAAAGAAATTGAAAAATTCTCTGACTGAAACATTGTGTTAAATAGCTAAAACACTCCTCTTTTCATTGCCAGTGCACCGCGAAAGCAGACTTTGTAATAAATTAAGTCGGTCATACTATATAGTATTACAACACACTGGTATTACACAGAGTGATAGAAAAACGATTCGGGTCTCAGAGATCTTCGCTCGTAGAGTATGGCTGTTCGGGAAAAGTCGCATAAATTCGGATTTGGGCAGGCAAGTGTTCCGAGTGCTGGCAGACGCGTCTACGCATGCTCGGAGTGCATATACAGACGGAATATTTCCTTATCCATGTTCAAGGGCCTCGTACTGAGGAAAGGGGGCCGGGCCGACAGAGGTTAAGCTTGCTGGCTCTCCACTACCCAGGTTCCATGCGTATCATTTCTGCCGCGCGTTTCAAACAAGCAGCGCAGTTTTGATGAATCGGAATTGAGATTCAAGGATTTGACCATGCTTTTCTGAACTGCAATTTAGAGAAAATGACGGTTCAAATGATAAAATGCAGAATCATAGTTAAACATTATTTGTTGATGTATTACGGTAGGGCAGGCAATGCCTACCCTGCCTACCCTGAGGAGCCGCGCCTGAAGCTTTGAGATTCCATTCTCTTTGCATGCTTAACATATAAAAAAACTGAACCATGTTCCATTTCACGAAAGTTTTAAGTTTTTCGAAACTGATACAAATAACAAGGATTATCTTCAAAACGGTTCACGCTACAAAAAAAAAAAAAAAAAAAAAAAAAAAAAAAAAAAAAAAAAAAAAAAAAAAAAAATTATTCAGACTT